>CM052447.1:18578157-18618003 GCA_028533085.1 Varecia variegata
ATTTGCTGGTGAATACATGTGGTGCTTATTTTTCCGTTCTTGGGATACTTCACTTAATAGAATGGGTTCCAACTCTCTCCAGGAGAACCAAAGAGATGCCATATCACTGTTATTTCTTATAGCTGAGTAATACTCTATGGTATACAAATACCACATTTTACTAATCCATTCATGAATTGATGGGCATTTGGGTTGTTTCCACATCTTTGCAATTGTGAATTGTGCTGCTATAAACATTCGAAAGAAGATATAAGAATGGCTAACAAACATAGGAAAAAATGTTCAACATCTCTAATCATCAGGGAAATGCAAATCAAAACCACAACGAGATATCACTTAACTCCAGTGAGAATGGCCTTTATCAAAAAGTCCCAAATCAATACATGTTGGCGTGGATGCAGAGAGACAGGAACACTCATACACCGCTGGTGGGACTGTAAACTAGTGGAAAGCAATATGGAGATTCCTTAAACAGATTCAAGTAGACCTTCCATTCGATCCAGCAATCCCATTATTGAGCATCTACCCAGAAGAACAAAAGTCATCCTAGATTTGTTTTGAACGTGTCTTTCTAAAACAACATTTCTCTGTCTTGGAGATGGAGCAGCCAGAAAGCAACATGGGAATGACATGCTGACGGTGAATGATAAAGGAGGGAACACATAATGCCCGGAGTTGCATCAAACATTTATTCATTTTTTCAAACAAAATATTTACTAATGACTGACATGAATATGGATCACAGAGACACTCAGATCAAGAGGCAATGTTAGAAAAATGGAAGGTGGAGCATGAACCTGGCAGGGTGGGGTCAAGTATGAGCTGAGGACTGGAAGCCAGGAGACCTGGATTCACTTGCTCTGAGGACTTCCAGGCCCGGAGAGGTAAATGCATTTACTGGTGTTCTCACCTCTAAAGTGAGAAGTGACATTAGACTAAGGGTTAAGTCCTTCCCAACTTAGACAGACAGCTGTGGGGTACAACGTTTACTCCCACAACTACTCCTGAGGGATCTCATGTCCTCAGTGACTGCCCTGGGTGGGGCATGCATGGAAGGTTACTGGACTTTGTCACTCTTTATGCATTTGTCGTTAAATCCTCACATCCTTCTAGCACAATGCTATTACTCATGTCCTAGGTGAAGAAACCAAGCCTCAGACAGGTTCATCCAGGCACCAAATACCCTTGCAAATGCTAAAAATAAATATACTTCAGTGGAACAGAATGAGATTAAGTACTGAAAGTTTCTTAGGGGAGGTATCAGAATGGAACGAAACAAGATGAAAAATCAATCTAGACAGACCAGCAATCTTTAATGACATTTTCAGGAAAAATGAGATTCAGACTTTCATACGTTGGCAAAGAACAGTGGGGACACAATAATGAAGAGAAGGCTAAAGGGAAGTGGAATAGCCGATTTACAGAACATCTGCTTCTCATCAGGCATGATGTGTGATGCCTCGATGGATTAGCTGCTCTCAGCTCTAGCTCACAAAACTCCTTTGAGGTTGCTACTATCATTGACCCCACTTTCAGATGACACTGAGGCTTAAAATGGCAGTGAGTTGTCCAGATTACAGAAGAGATGGATTGTAGAGCTGAGCCAGCCCCCAGGAATCTGAGTCTGAAATGTGTATGCTTTGCCACTCACCTGTTCCATATAAGGGAATGGATGCTTGCATTGACTGGCAGAATGAGGGAAGGCTTCATGCAGGAGGTGGCATTGGAGATGTTGAAGGATGAATGGGATTTTATCAGGGGAAAGTGGGCTGGGACTACAGGTGGGGCAGCGTCGTGGCTGACTGAAGGAGGGGCGTGAGCTAAAATAGTGAAAGCATAGTAGTTTCAGAAAACAACCCAGTTGTCTTTATAGGAGCAAAAGGTAGATGTGGAAGGAATACGGGTAAAAGGCTAAAAGATAATTTGTACCTTGATATTAAGCAATGTTGAATGATAGGTTAAAGTGTTGAAACTTCCTGTTTATAGCATGTTCTGCCATGTTCTGATCGATGGCATGTTCTGATCATGGCATGTTCTGATCTGTGTTTTCAGAAGACTCTGACTCCAAGATAATAACTTATGACCATCCTCTACTGTGCTCCCAGCCCCAAGGGGACTTCTGTATACTGCTAGTGATCCCTATGTGAGAAACCCAAACATGGTACCCAGGTTGACTGGAACCTGAGGTCCACTTTGACTCCCAATTGCTGTCAAGAACAGCTTATACAAAAGTTTGCCACTCTGGTCTACGATCACAGATTCATTAACAGATTGATTTACCTATTGATTCACTGACTTGTTGATTTATATCATTATTCATTTACCAATATTAATTGGGCAAATGTTCCATGTTAGGCACATGTTACATATTGAGAATTCAGATTTAATGAAATGCAACCCTTGCTCTCTCGTGTCACAGTGTGTCCTAGCAGAGATGGGTCAGCCAACAATTGTAATACAAGGTAGTAAGTGCAATTAGAGAAGTGTGTGCAGAACACAGTGGGTGGGACCAGTAGACTCTGCTTTAGTCATCTCAAGGCTGGAATGTTATATGGCTGGAAAGTTTGTTAAAAAACACTGAAAAGTAAACAAGTAAAGGGGAGAACATGCTTAGAACACTTGAACTGGGACTTGAATAATTTGATACGAATAGGCAAAGAGATAAAGAGAAGTCATCCCAAGCAAGATAATTAACATATGTTTGGACATGGAGCCTTGATACTGCCTTATATTTTATTTACTTACGTAGCACAAATTTTAAGAGTGCCTATCTAAGGCACAGGAACGCAGAACTATAAATGAGTTTCTCAAGACTGTGTAGTTTACTTTGCCTGAATTGGGGGTGGGGGGCAGGTTGTGATTACCAAGAGGCATAGAATCAAGAATCAGAGAGGAAGATCGGAGAGCTCACAAAGGGCCTTGCATCCCAAGCATAGCAATAGGGACTTTATCCTAAAGCCATGAAAAACCACAGAAGAAATGTAAACAAGAAAGAGGCAGGATTAGTTGTGTATATTTGAGATATTTCATTTTTATAGCAGTTTGAGGAGATGAGTTGAGGCACATAAGACTGAAGGCAGGGGGATTAATTAGCAGCCTCTTCCAGAAATTCTAGTGGGAGATGTAAGGAGTCTGACGCTGTGACTATGGGGAGGCAGAGAAGATCAGAAAAGAATTAGAGACGTTAAGGGGATAGGAACAATCGGGCTTGCTAACCAGTTGTATTTACTGCAGTATTTCCCAAGGGCGGATTGGGAAGCTACTTGTCCCACCCTTAAAGCTATCGATCCCTAGCTGGGAGCAGGAATTTGCATTTTTGCCACTGCCCTCCCACCCCCACCAGCTGACTCTGAAATACATGTTTAAAATCCACTGATGTAAGTGATGTGGAGAACATACCAAAGATTGTAACACATTTGTACTACAAAATTCCAGCATGGGAAAGCAGAGTCCCATAGGAGGGAAATTATTTAAGCTGTGCACACTGATGAGCAGAGTTAGATAGAGAATGTTATTAGTGAATGTACTATTTCCTTTATAAACTGCTGTGTTTCAGTCCCCACCTTACTCTCCCATGCAACATAAAAATTAATGCTAACTAAAATCGATGCTGACATCAAGCACCACTATGGTAGTAGCTCAGGCTAATAGCATCCTTTTGGAGTCTTCCAAACTGTCACTGTAAGTCTATATATAAAATACCAGCTTGGCAATAAGGTACAGTACTAATTTAAATTGACACAACAGTGTGGCAAGCCTTGCAAAGTAGACATGATGGCTGCCTTTCAATTATCAAAGCCCTGACTCACTATTGTGCCTCGCTGGGATGAATGTAAATTTTTTTTAAGTACCTTGCATTGAAAATTGCATATGTCTTTTCCTTTTACCCACAGCCTCCAAATATTCCATAATCACACACATAACTTACTTGGTGGTTAAATCAGAAAATTTTTATTACTGTGATACGTCTCTTCCATTTCCTTTTCCTGCTGCTTCTGGAAGCTGCAGAAATCTGTTGTTCAATTAACTAAAGGTCAGATAGCTGTCAGCCTTTTCTCACTGCACGTTCACTGTCAGTTCAGTGGCAGTGAGAGAAGCAGAAGCCTCCAGGATGGGTGAGGACCACTGGCAATAGTCTCGAGTGAGTGATGTGTCTCTACATCTTTGCACAGGCATTGCATCTGTGTGACTCGCTGATTGCTCAGACAGGCATGCAGGGGTCATACTTTCCCATTAAAATTTGTGGGGAGCAAAAGGTGGGTAGATAAAATAGTCAGGATGGCAAAGACTTCACATTTAATCACAAAAGTAGCCACAAACCAAGGTTAGCCTGGAGGCTAGGAGCCCCCACCAAGAAAACCCAAGTTCCTAGATTCAATTCCCAACTCTGACCTTGGCAAGGCCAGTGTCAATTGCTCTTGACCTCTGATTTCAAGTTAATCATCTCACAAAAATCAAAGGAGCTCATTCATTCATCCATCTGTTTATCTGTCTATATACTTATTTGCTTTTATCTGGTGGGTTTTTATGTTTTGTAAAGAGGATTATCTGCTTTTGGTATTATTTGTAATTTATTCATTTAACCAAGAATGCAGGCATCTGTATTTTTTTTTTTTTTTTGAGGCAGATAGTAAGTATTTTAGGTTTTGCAGCCATGTGTTCTCTGTTGCAACTAGCCAGGTATTTTCCATCGTAAAACATCTATAGACAGTATATAAATAAATAGGCATGCCTGTGTACCAGCAAAACTTCACTTACAAAAATAGGTGGCAGGCCAAATTTGACCCACGTGCTATACTTCACTGACTTTTGAACGAGGGGCATAGTGGATTAACGTAAATACTAGGTATTTCAGAAAATTCCTGGTTAAATTTAGTGTGAGTGTCTTAACAACCCCCAGGGTCTGAAATGAAGACAGTCCTCCTTTTTATAATGTAGTAGAATATAGTCCTGAAAAAAGGCAGAGTGGAGTTTTAGCTCCAGGGCTGCCTCTGGCTAGCTATGACCAAGGATAAATCACTTAACCTCTCTCCACTTCTATGTCTTAACCTAGGTTTTCTTTTCCACTCAGAGACTAGCAGAGAACCTATTCACTGAATGATCAGGATAAGAGATATTTAAACCCTGCTTACGGAATGTAGGAGCAAAGTACACATTTACTGAAGGCCAATGGATAACACATGATCGAGATGGAAATAAGAATTACTAAGGGCTTTACTGCCCGCCGCCTGTGTGCCCAGGATAAAGTTGATGTGTCTGTTACTCAGGAACAGAGCTTGTCTGTATTGAAAGCACAAAATGTGAGAAATGCTCTTCAGCAAGCCAAAGAGCTAGAAAACTTAAGATTGCAAACTGGCCAGGAACTAAGTTGTTTTTTTGTTTTTTTCAGTTTCAATGGGAAAGTGGAAAAAGCAAAGCTCTCTTGTAATCATAGCAACTCATTTATTTGAAAATAGGCTTGGCAATTAGCAAATCCTTCCTGCGTTAGGAAGAAGCTGTTCCTTGGATGTCACTTGAGTGACTTTCTGGCAACCACCCAGTTAACCTATCCATCACCCAGGTCTTGCTTTCTAGACTTGGCTGCTTTCTGCTCCGTGAATGATATGTGGCTGCAACTAGTCCAGATGAGAAAGGCAGACTCATATCGAGAAAGGCAGACTCATATCGCCTGATTTGTGTATGGATCGATCAACAAAATTTTGTAAAGCATCATCTTCTGCTCTCTGTGGAACACAGAATTATTGGGCAAAGCACTTATCCAATGGCAGAACACACACACAGGGTAACTCTTAGTTACCAGATAAAAGACTCAGATGCTAATTTCTAACTGAATCTAGAGGGGGAAAAGTTCATTTTGGGCAGGGAGTCAGGAAAATTCAAAGGACAAAGTAGCAACTTTATAGATAAAACTTAAGAGTTGCATTCAGGAGATGAAGGCAAGATACATGGGGTATGGGAAAGAGAAAAGCATGTTGGAGGGTATCCAGAGAACAGACCAGTATATGAAGAAGTCATGTGGGAAATATACCTGGGAAGTTAGGATAGGTTATGTTGGGAGGTGCCCTGTGTTACACCACGAAAGGCTTGTAGATTCCGCCCCTGTAATGACAAAGCAGGTGACATAAATGAGTGAAACAGGCTGAGGGAGAGGGGCTAGGAGGAGGAATAGAGGGAAGGCAAGGAAGCAAGGAGGAAAGCAAGTCACCAAGGACCCAGCTCTTGATGAGAAGAGGCAACTCGTATCAGTTCAAAGACGTTTTGTATCTTGTGAATGTGAGCTCAGTGATGTTCATCTTTCTGATTTTTTTAAGTGGTGTAGGTTCTGAGACCTTGTAAAATATTCTACATTTCAAATGTGGCCAACTAATTTTTTTAACCACTATTGGATGCAAAACAAAAGCAATGACATAAAACCAGACATTTAAGAGCCTAATTTTCTGGCTACACCTTAATGGCCTCTCGGCTACCCAGATAGTACAGAGGAGCTAGCTCTTGACAGTTTAGAGTCAGGCAATGACAACACCTGGAAGGACTGAGAGGGAGAGACATGTGAGTTGGTATGAAGCAATGGCTGCCTTCCAGGTGCGAGATTATGTGGACTTGACCCTGGCTCCTGGAAATAAGATGTGAAAGAAGGGGGGAGATGGGGTGCCATGTACATTGTGGAGGAACATTTACTGTCTTAGTCTTTATGGGCTGCTATAACAAAAATATCATGAACTGCATAGCTCATAAGCAGGAAACATTTGTTTGTTACAGTACTAGAGGCTGAAAAGTTCCAGATCAAGTTACTAGCAGATTCAGTGTCTGCTGAGGTCTCGTTCCTCACAGATGGCACCTTCTCACTGTGTCCTCACATGGCAGGAGGGACAAACAAGCTCCACTGGGCCTCTTTTTCTAGGGAACTAATCCCATTCATGAGGGCTCTACCCTTATAACCTAATCACCTTCTAATGTCCCAATCTCTTAATATTACAGCATTGTGGATTAGGTCGCAGCACATGGATGCCGTGTCGGCACAGACATTCATACTGCAGCATGCAGTAAGACTGGGTCTCTCTCAGAGCCAAGAGATAACGTGTTGTTTTTTCCCAGTGAAAGGTCCCGTCTGTGTTTTGCTCTTTGTGTGACACATCCTCTGTTGACCTTTCTTTGAGCTGATTTTATGTTTAATGGTTTTGCTATTACTTTATTTCTCAGTTCAACACTTCCATTCTGCCCCCCGAGTTGCCCTCCCATGGTTCACTCTTGGCAGGTAAACCTGAGTACACGTCCCATTGGAGGTTGCAATCTTTAAACCTGTCAAATAGGAAATCATTTTGCAGCCCTCTCTTGATATAGGGGGTTTTTCCTCCTAAATTTCAAGTTTAAAAAGCCCAACCACTTGCAGCTAAGTCACTTTAGAGATAAATAAGTCATAGGACAATGTAGTACTTTTGAGTGAAGAGTAATTTCCTTGTGTTTTCTTCTTAGTCAATACTCGGCTCTTTGAAGAAAATTTTCCTAACCTCTACAGCCTGTGATAATTCTTTATTTTGTCGTCTTGTTATTCTGCAAGTTTCCAGGGTGTAGTTCTTTTTCAAATTGCAAGAAGACATATTGCTTGTTCTGATTAACACCTTGTATGGTCATTAAAATAATTTTCCAGAAAGTACAAAGCATAATTTAACCATCCCCACTGCTATGTGTGTGTGTGTACTTTAAATGGTATCTTACACATACAGTTCCACAACCTGATTTTTTTCACTTAATAAATGCATATATATTTCAAGAAATATAAAAACTGTATTAGCATTTAAACAACTGCATAATATTCTACTAAAAGCATCTATGTATGTATCTCTATGTAAATATATTTGCAATATACTTAATTATTGCCAACCTAGTAGAGATTTAAGTTGCTTCCAAATTTTCAAGTCTCCTGTCAGTGAAGTAAGCATCCTTTTATGTTCATTTTATGCCCTTTTCCAGTAATTTTCTCGAGATGTGCAATTAGAAGGGCTACAGTGAAAGATACAATTTTTATGGATATTTGAAAAAATTTCCTCATAAGTGTATGTCACTTTTACTTCTAGTATTAAAGCCTATCGAAGTATAGGCTCCACTCACCTTCCCTCCAACCTTGCACATTCCCAATCTTTACAATATTTAACTATCTGAGAGGTGGAATTTTGTTCCTTTAATGTCTACTGAATATATTGGTTGTTTTCCCTCATTTGGGAATTTAGATATATACTGCTTTTTATTGATGTTTAAAGATTTTTGAAAACATTTGTCCTACCTCCTCTGTTAGATTATAAATTATATTTAAGAGAATATTATTTCTATTTCTAATAATCATCTCTGTCATAGACTTTCATCTTCATTCGTTTGTAGTACAATGCCCTTTCCACATTATTTCATGGTGCATCTCTCCCAAGAAATCATAAAATCTTTATAAATACATGCTTTGTTATTGCCAAAGCAACACATATTTATTGATATCCTACTCTGTGTTAAATTTTCATTCCTGCTAGAAAAAGCCTCTGGAAACCCTGCTAATAAAATAGATGTTGAACAGATAGATACAGCCAAGGTCTAGAGGTATACTGTTCAATACAGTAACCAATAGTTACATGTTTCTACTGAGTGTTTGAATAGTGGCTAGGTTTGAATTGAGATGTGTTACAAGTGCAATGGGATTGAGAAAAAATAATTTAAAATATCTCACAAAAAGTTTATATTGATTGCATTTTGAGATGATAATATTTTGGGTATATTGGATTAAATCCAGTATGCTAATTAATTTTACCTGTTTCTTTTTACTTTTTAACGTGGCTACTAGAAAATTTAAAATTACATATGCGACTCACGTATGGGAGCTTCACTATATTTCTGTTGGATGGCGCTGCTCTAAAAGGTCTTACATCATAAACATTAAGACCATAAAGGTAAGCTTAGAGTGTCCTCTTGGATGGTCTTCAGGTCAGAATTTCATCATCCTTTAGAAGCAAGAAAGAGAGCAAACTACTCAAATCCCATTGTCATACGGGCTGATGTTTGCCTTGTCTTTCATCTGAAGGGACCTTGATAAAAGGAAACGGCTTCAACCAGAATAGTTTATAGCCCCTTTGGAAAGAAACTTAAATTGAAGAGGAAGAGAAAAATTGAAATAGTTCTGACTTTGAACAAGTGTTCATGTCACCACAAAGCCACGGTTACCATGTGATTTGTCGGCAGGCTTCAAAAACAGTGTGAATCACTGGTCTCCTCAAAACTTCAAGTATTGCAAAATCCCAAAGGGAACAGAGTCGATGAAAGAGAGCTTGGCCTAAGCTATAAGGAGGGAGCTTCGTCTGGCCCTTCGGTCCTTCCCGCTGTGGGGGCAGAGGAACAGGAATGGCTGTTCACACTGGGTTTAGATTATCTTCTCTAGTAATGATGCTCCTTCAGTGGTAATGTGGCCTCCTTCCTATTAAAATGAACAAACCCCAGCACTTTGCAGTCGACTTTCTCCTTTTGTGTCAGTGAGGTGAGTGATTTAGAGTGGTGAAATGAATAGCCTCAGACCCTAGGACAAAATTATTTGTAGAACCAAAACTCAAATTCAGGCATTCACATTCATGCTGCAAAACTCTTTTATACTAATCTTTAGCCTCCCATTACAATCCTCTTAAGATTCATATTTCATAATTCTTTTCCCCCCAGAGAGTTTTTAATTCTGGTTTCTTTTAGCTTAATCAATTAGCTCTGGACAAAGCCTGTTCCATATTAGGTAGGTTGAACTCGTTTTCTTTTTTATCTGGCAAAGCTGCTTTCCCCATCCCTAACATTTGGATTTATTATTATTATTGTCATTGTCGTTCTGTGTTAATGTATCCATTGAGAGTGGTAGGGAGAAAGCTTGAGTGTGTCAAAATCACAGTAGGTTCCAATATGTAATCCCACCTTCACATTTCCAGAGACAATCAGGTACTTGTAGCTCACACATAAGGTCTTCTCAAAAGTGCGCAGTGTATAGCTGTCTACAGAGTGTTGCTGGAGTATCTGAGGAAAGACACTTGCCCCACACATCCTCTCTAAAAATACTGCATTTGAGAAAAAATAGACACCCTATTAAAATGAAAGCATCAGTGGGAGAACTACCATATTGGCCATAACACACGTTATTAGGTTGGTGCAAAAGTAATTGCAGTTTTAGCATTGTTGAAATTTGCCCTTTGATATTGGAATACATTCTTAAAGAAATGTGGTTATGTGATACATAATTTTTATGTGCATTTCTCACTTTATGACTTTTTTGATAATGACATTACTTGCTGTTTATTTTAGATTTATTTTAGACTATGGAAATGATGTTAGACAAAAAGCAAATTCGAGTGATTTTCTTATTTGAGTTCGAAGTGGTTCATAAAGCAGCAGAGACAACTTGCCACATGAACAAGGCATTTGGCCCAGGAACTGCTAATGAACATACAGTGCAGTGGTGGTTCAAGAAGTTTTGCAAAAGAGACGAGACAAGAGCCTTGAAGGTGAAGAGCGCAGTGGCCGACCATCGGAAGTTGACAACAACCAATTGAGGGCAACCATTAAAGCTGATCCTCTTACAACTGCACGAGAAGTTGCCAAAGCACTCAAAAGTTGACCATTCTACATTTAGCATTTAAAGCAAATTGGAAAGATGAAAAAGCTTGATAAGTGGGTGCCTCATGAACTGACCAGAAATCAAAAATATCGTCATTCTGGAGTGTCATCTTCTCTTTTTGTACACAACAACAACCATTTCTCAATCGGATTGTGACATGTGAGGAAAAGTGGATTTTATACAACAACCGGTGATGACCAGCCCAGTGGTTGGGTTGAGAAGACACTCCAAAGCAGTTCTCAAAGACAAACTTGCACCAAACAAAGGCCATGGTCACTGTTTGGTGATTAGCTGCATGTCTGATCCTCTACAGCTTTCTGAATCCTGGCAAAACTATTACAGCTGAGAAGTATGCTCAGCAAATTGATGAGATGCACTGAAAACTGCAATGCCTGCAGCCAGCATTGGTCAACAGAAAGGGCCCAATTCTCCATGACAATGCCTGACCACACACGATCGCACAACCGGCGCTTCAGAAGCTGAACGAATTGGGCTACAAAATTTTGCCTCATCCGCCATATTCACCTGACTTCTTGCCAACCGACTACCACTTCTTCCAGCATCTCCACAACTTTTTGCAGGGAAAACGCTTCCACAACCAGCAAGATGCAGAAAATGCCTTCCAAGAGTTCGTTGAATCCTGAAGCACAGATTTTTATGCCACAGGAGTAAACAAACTTATTTCTCTTTGGCAAAAATGGGTCTATTGTAATGGTTCCTATTTTGATTAATAAAGATGTGTTTGAGCCTAGTTATAATGATTTAAAATTGATGGTCCAAAACTGCAATTACTGTTGCATCAACCTAATATTTTATGTAAATTTTTTTTCTCAAATTTAGTGCATTTCTTCATTTTTTACCATCTATCTACATACCTACCAAACATGTACTAATCTTCTATGCATATTCTTGATAATAGGGTCACATCTATAAGACTCTACTATCAAGCTTTCAGTAGAGTTATGGTTCTTGCATTAAAAGGATCAGAATTTTGAGGGAATAATATAACTTTAGGGTTCTGGGAAACTGCCTGGGGTGAAATATTGTCCTCTGGTGAAGACTTTAGCCAGCCATGGGTGGCCTGAGAGCCCTGGTCGAGATGATGGATGAATGCCTGATAAGGGAGGAGAGCAGAAAGAATGCATAGATACGGGATGATAAACTTCACTTCTTTTGTAACTTTGCTGATGGTAGTCCTATAAAAGAGTCATAAATGTGTGTTATACCACACTGGAAAGATTCATCGAACTCTGTGCTTTTGGCCTTTGAAGAGGAAACTGTTCATCACAGTCTCTAAGTCTGGAGAAAGTTTGTCTTGGGTTAGATAAGAGATAATTTGGCCAAAAAAATGATTTTGTTCTCTCCTTGATTTGCATTTTCTGTGAATCTTAGAAACACAAAGCTTAGCAGGCCCTGGATTAGGGAAACAAAGTGCCTTCATCTCTCAGTAAATAGCTATTTCCTGTAACAAGTCTGATTCCTTCCCCAGATGCTTGGAATTTGCAAGCCGGGTGATTCTATTTCTAAAATTATTCATAATAAACCTCTCTTTACTCATTTCCTTCTCCTTTCTTCCTCTTCCTTGATGAATACACTACTGCTACTTTCTAGCCCTATTCCTAATTTCAAAGGAAGCCAACTGCACGGCAAAGAAAAATTCCACTAAATATTAAGACTTACCTAAGTAATGTTCTTTGAGAAGCTCTGTAATCCATTACTTGGCAAAATGTTAATAAGACTTGGATAGAAACAATGAAAAGTGCGAAAGAAAATTACGTAAGTCCTCCTTCCTTGAAGTTGCATATACTTGTCACATATAAAAAGCTAAATAAAGACTGCTTGAAGTTGAAACTCATAATGAAAACTTCGTGATTCTCAGTTGAGTAATATGACTTTGAGTCAGTAGCTTTCTCTTGCCTGGCTTATTTTCCCATTTGTAAATTCAAGAAATTAGACCCTTTCTGTATTGATAATATCTTATCCATTAGATGATATTATAAGATAATATGAGCCCTTAATATGAAATAGGAGCTATGCTAAAGTCAGTAATGGATTCTCTGATTTAATTCTTATAGCTATTCTATGAGACTAGGCACCACTGCTAGTCCCATTTTACAGCAAAGGAAATTGAGGCTTGAGTAGTGGGCCCAAAATTACATTGTCATTGGGAGGTAAGCCTGGTACTTGAACTGAAGCACTCAGACTCCAGAGCTAGACTAGGCAACTAATTTCCTATTTAATCTGTTGCTTGATTGCATGCTAGTGACATATCAATATTCACCATACAGATAGTGACACTGAGGTTAGAAAAGTTGGCTATAATTCTCCAACTTGAGGTTCTAAAATACGAACCTGGAATTTTGGGAAATATTTGCTTAGGCAAGAAAGAAGAGTACCAACCTTTCAGATTGGTCAAGCCAAGTGAGCTATGTGTCAGGATAAACAGGATGAGTTTGGGGAATATAGAAAGGTTAGCTTGGCTTGCTTGGAGAGTCTTCAGATAGATGTGATTAAATAGGTGATTACATTGGCTTATGGATGTCCTCAGGTATCACCTTGAGTCATAGAAATAAATTGATCAGCAGACTTTGATAGAAACAAAATACAGATACTGTTAGAATGAGCATTACATTTGGATCAAATTGGGCTTTGCCATTTGTTAGTTCCATGCATTGAGTAAATGATTTAATATATCTAAACTTTAGGTTTTTATCTATGGAATGGGAATAATGATAGGTGTTACATAGTTTTATAAAAATTCAATGTTAAGTGTATGGTGCCTCCAAAATAAGATGTGTCAGTATACACTAATACTGTTATTGCTTGAATTAAAAGAGATGAGATGTATAAAGTGTCTTATACAATGTCTAGTATCTTATGAGCTCTTTATAAATGTCAATTCTTTCTGCTGTCACTTCTATCATAAGACAGAATCTGTGCCTCAAATTGCTGGCAATCTAATGGTGAGAAAAACCCAATAAGTATTTATTCAGAAATGTAAATGTAATTACTGCAGAGATATTACAAGTTACAGTGTAATCATAGATAAAAAGATACTGAATTTGGTCAAGGGAATGTGGATGATCAGACAAAGTTTTATTTAGAGAAAAAAATCTTAAAAATAAAGTGGAATTATACCAGATGAAGAAGTGGCTGGAGGGTATTTTGACAGAAAGCCAAAGCAGAAAAATGTTAGAGATCATGGACTGCTAATTGAAAACAAAGTGGAAATGCATCGCTGAGATGTACTCTGAGAAGAACTGGCAGGAGTTGGGGTGGAGAAGCAGGCAGTGACCAGACCATGCTTGCAGGCCAAGGGAGGCAATTCAAGATCCCGTCCAGAATATACCAGGAGCACAGCAACCAGTGGACATGATTATTAAAAGAAGACTTGGGAGATGTCAGATTGCCAGAGTGGGGGAAGAAGCTGTTCTTTGCATTTTTAAAAGTTCTAATTGAAGGCATGGGTCTTCTCCAAGTCTAGATGGGAGACTCCTGACTACAGTAGAGAGTTCATGCCAACAAACTTCACCCTGAATTCTGTTCTCTCTGAAATGTAAGATGACAGTCTTTAGCTTGGATCAAAGGAGGTGTAGCATGGGAAAAGCACGTCAGATCAGTGGCGAAGGTTACAGCCTGATGCACAAAAGTATTGATTCCGACTGTCAGCAAGATACTTTCAAAAGGTCAGACTTAGAGTCCCAGAATATATTGCTCACCTTGTCAAAAAAGAAGTTGATGTGCCTGAAAACTGTGTGATGAAAAGAAACAAACGTGAGCTTTGGAGCCAGATGGACTTGATGGGTCAAATATGAATTCTACCACATTGCAGCTGCTACCTTTCTTCCACAAATACGTGTTCACCTGTTTGATTGGACATACTATTCCATCTCTCTGAGGATTTTTACTCACTTTAAAGCTTTCAAAAGGAGAGATTTTAATGCCTCCTTCAAACTTTCTGGCAAGAATCAAATGAGATGATGTATTTGAAAGCACTCAGTACAGTGCCAGGCACATGGTAGATGCTCAGTAAATGTTTGCCCTTCCTACTTTCCCCTCCCATTTGTTGTCACAGAAACATTTATTGAGTACCTTCTGTGTTCCAGGAACTATGTACGGGCACTGGGCAGAAACTGAGCAAGCAGCTTCTCTTGTGGCTTACCTTAAGGAGCGAAATAGAAAATAAATAAATAAATACATTCATTCTTGGTAATGAGTGATAGAAACACAAAAGCAACAAAGTAAAGCAGGGTGCCATGGAGGGAGTGCTAATTCTCTAGGGTGGTAAGAGATGGCATCTTGGAGGAAGTTACATTGGAGCTGAAACACGAATAAGAAATGAAGTATGACATGCAAACATCTTCGAACATGCTTCCCAAGCAAAGGGAAACCGGAAGTCAAAGTGTGCTGGGGTGGAAACAACCATGGGATGTTAGAGAGGCAGAATGAAGACCAGGTGCCTGGAGCCCAGTACATGAGGGTAAGATATGAGTGACAGGCTGGGGTGGAAATCAGCAGCCAACTGCAGACAAGCATCCTGCTGGCAGAGCATGATGCAGCTGGCAGCGAGATGGTTCGCGGTCACAGTCAGGTCAGCCCTCCTCCCAAGCGGTTGTCTTCCTCTGCATGGTTCCCTTCCTATATTACTTTGCCAAGTGAGCATTTAAGAGCTGCTTGGGCATCTGGACTAGACAGATAATTCTGTTGTTTCCTTCAACTCAGCAGTTCTCAAAAGCACAGACTCACATCTTCAATCTTTCTTAAATCTCTCAGTTTGTGTCATATGTCACTTTTGAAGATACACATTTTACAATAGAACCAAAGAGCTTACAAGCTAATAGCAGAGATAGATAAGTGTGCATTATAGAGATAATATTAATATAACAGAGGTGCAAAAGTTCTCTAGAATTGCAGAAAACAGACAAAGTCTAAATGTGTGGTTCGAAAAGGCTTCATGGAGGAAATCTCAAGTCAAATGTTCTTGTTCTTCAGAGGTGAAGGTGTGATATTCTTCCCTATTGTTTTTTTTTTTTTCCCCTTGTAAATTCACTAATCTCAGTATATCCAGGTTCCTTTTAACTCACTTTCCCCTGTCCTTTTCTTTAGAATGGTCTTTAAATTTAGATATTTCTGAATTTGTCCCAATTCAGGATCAGGTATGCCCACATTTACATTTGACCTTTCTGATTTTTGTTTCCTTTTATAACCTCCCATAAAGTGATACAATTTCATTTGAATTAAAAATTTCAAATCCAAACATTTTCTAATAACTAATGTTGTCTAAGATCTATAGTTCTATTAGATCCTAGGAACCTCTAGCCTCTTTTCTGGCTGTCACCCAAAATTGCATGATCACTCTTATTAAAGGCAAAGATTTAGGGAAAATAATTTCTCATCTTGCAAAGTACAATCAATATTTTCCTCTGCTGCCCCTTCACACACACATCTCATTATATATTTATTAGATGCAAGGCTTGGCACTGAGGAATCGGTCTTGGAACATATAGTACATTATCATAGAGTAAAATTCTGGGGGAGGGAGCAAAGGGTATCAAATTGGAGAGAACAACATGGTCATTTCTGGGTTGCTTCAGAAACTTGTGAAAATGAGACCTGCAAATCTATGTTCTGTAAATGGGTAGGGAAACTATTTCCAAGGAAGGTCCCAAATACCCAAAGAAAGAACCTTTCTTTAATCAGTTGTAGATTGAGTGGTCATAATTGTAATATCTGTGCTGGAGAAAGAGGCCAGGGGTAATTACACACCCGGAGATATATGGGTTTTTCTAGTATTTTGTTTTTTAGATGGCTATTGTCATAATTCTGGGTCTTTGTCCTCTATATTACTGATATAGGTCTTACTTATTCATTTTTCTTGAACCCATTTGCTGTCAAAGAGGGAAAAAAACCAGAATCTTGAGATTTGAGCAACTTTTGCAGAGGGCTGTTGTAGGTTGGTACCTTTATCCCATTTACTGTTGGTCTCTAGCATGCTGAGGATGGAGAGGCATGAAGGAATTAATGCTCTGAGATAGAGCAGCAGCAATATTTTCTCAATGTAGCTTCTTACTGTGTCTGATGATAATAACAATAAAAGTTCATTATACAAAATTTGGGAAATTGAGCATAAATAATAGGATACAAATGTGCTATAATTTTAGAGCTCAGGAAAAATGTACTTTATTATCTATATCTTTCTTCTATTATATCCCTGTTTGTGCAAAGGGCACCTAGCTCCTCATAAACTGTTGAATTAATGTAGTGGTACCTAAATGCCCTGAAGCCAGAATACTGGGATTGCGACCTAGCTATGTGACCTTGGCCGGGTTACTTAATATACCTTGGTTTGTCATATAGAAAACGGGGATAATTATAGTGCTGTATAGTAGTTAGGTACTTTCTGAGTGAGTTAATATATGTAGAGGAGACTAGAAGAATCCCTGGCACATACTGAGAAAGTAAGCTATTCCTAAAGGGAGAAATAAATTCTAATGGCTTCAGGGGCCAGTCAGATCATGTAAATGAGTCAGGTATAAAAATGAAAGCCCTTTTGGTCTGTCTTTCATTTTCCCACATTTTATTAAAGATAAGAGGATAGAGAAAAATTCTCAACTGTCAGGGGGAAAAAAAAAAAGCCCAGTGCAAACAAGATAAATGCAAATGACCTTGCTTTATTGTTAGAGAACAATAGAAATGGTGAGGGCCGTAGAAAAAGGATTTGGAAGATTGTACTCGGCTCCAGACAATTGCAAAGAAAAGCTGGAAAACTAGATTACTATGTGAAATTTCCAAATACTTAAATGTTGGCACCTAATGCAGATTATTTTTTCAAACTTTTCTACATGATTTGAGCAATGTATGCCTTCAGGCTGCATTTTGCCTATAAATTGCCAGTGTGAGACCCCTGAATTTCTGTTAAGTAGTGGATTCTGAATTCTAGAGTGGAAATCCTGCCTCTGGTTTCCTGACACCTTCTATGAACTTGGCTGTAACCTCACATGTTTATTAACCTCTACGGTTCTCCTGGGCTGAAGGACCCAAAGGATGTACGTCTCATCCCTACTCTGTTGCCAAGACTGGTATTTACAGATCATCCCGAGACTAAGGTAAGGGGTGATCAGTCAGAGAAAACAGCACGTGTTCCTTGTTCCTGTCCCTGCCCACACGATAACTGCTTTGCCTTAGTTGGGAATTTCAGCCTCTCCCTCAATTGCCGACTGCTCACTGATAATGGAGATCTTCCAAATCCTCCCTCTGACGTTGGAAATGTCATGTTGCCACTCATTCGGCTTAATTGCTCCCTCCTGTGGAAACACTGGACCATCCTGGATGCTCATTAGAGTGGAGAATAACAGGTCTTTGGGTTTTATTCTTGTTCTCACTTGCGGAGGAAGGATGAGATAAATGCTTGGTGCTTTAGGGGCTGCTCTCTGAACCACCCCGAGGCACTATTTGCTTATTCAGGCCTGAGGAAAGGAAACAACACCCAGAGAATAGCTTCTTAGCAAACCAGTTTATGATCAAGGTTGGCGGGGAAAGGAAGCAGACTCTGCTTGACCTTTTGGCAGTGTCCTCTCACCATGACAAAGAGCAGAGTGAAAGGAAGAGTGACTGCTGGAGACACCACCTTCAGAACCAGCCACAGGGATTCCTCAAGGCCAAGGCGGTCAGGCTGATTCTGTGTGATTGAATGAAATAGGGAAATTCTGACGACCTTGTTGCTTTCCAAATCACAGGCTGTCCTTTTTCTACGAACTTTCAATTGCATGTGCAGAGATAAATCTTACGTAGTCATTTCCTCATCTAGTCCCCTCTACCAAGACTACATTCTGTTTTGCTTTCTATCTTATCTTGTAATACCACTCTCTGTATAACCTTTATTCTTCTCATTTGCTGTACAGTTTCTTTGTTTTTGCACATTGCCTTTTCTATTGGTAATACCCACCTCTCCTCTCAAACTGCACAAATCCTAGATTCACTCCAAATTTTATCTCCAACAAGATGCATTTTTAGATTTTCCCTAGGAATCTTCAGACCCCTAGGAAAAAAGGAAAGTCTTTTTCTCCCCACCCTGTTCTTTTGTCCTACACTCTACTCCTGGAAAATATATAAATCTATTAATAATTGGCCAGATTCTAGAACATGGATTCGGCAGCATTTACTGAGGGTGGTATCGCTTCACTTCCAAAGAATTGTGTCTAGATATTCCCCTCTCTCTGTTTTCTATTCTCACAGTAAGAGGGGTCTTGGAAATAGCCCAACCTGCTTTTCAAGGTCCACTTCATTTTTTCTTGAGCCTTTACTTAGGTGCTTTTAGATTATGGATCTGAACTGGTAGGTCTGTCTGCAGGGTCCAGTTTAGAAGTAATGGGAGGTCGGACCTCCATCTCAGGATGCATGGGCTGGGTTCCAGCCCAGTTTCTCAGAGCTTCCTTGGATCATGCTGGGTTTCCAAGACCACCAAGCAACTTGATGTTTTCTATTCTCTTTGTGTCTCTCTTTCTTTTGGGAACCCCAAAGAGATAGTGACTGTGCTCCATAATACCCTCTTACTACAATCAGCACCATTATGTGGTTTCAAACACCAGTGAGCTTTGAAGAGGAAGAAAATTGGTCTAGCAAATAGAGCAGTATTTGAAGCTAGAGTGTCTGGGTCCTAATCCCATCTCTGCCACTTCATAGCTACAGGATTTTAAGACAATCATCTATTTCCCTGAGAGTGGTTATGATGCTAGCCTCTTAGGACTTTCTTGGAAATTAACGGAAATTAGGTT
Organism: Varecia variegata; assembly: GCA_028533085.1. NCBI lineage: Eukaryota > Metazoa > Chordata > Mammalia > Primates > Lemuridae > Varecia > Varecia variegata. The sequence continues at coordinate 18,597,556 of CM052447.1, forward strand.
TCCAAAGTGCTGAGAGAAGTGCTCAGAACATAGTCATCATTCAGCAAAAGTTAGTCATCTTCATCATCATCATTCGTATCCCTGGACATTTCTCTTATTCTGTCACAGTCCTCAGCACAGGAGGACTATTGTCATACTATAGTTTGCATACACACATTACTTTCTCCACATTTTCAGATCTGCTTCAAGGCCATTTCTTTGTCACAAAAAGGGCCTGACGTTTATTATGAAAAGAGGAACAGAACAACAGCCTGTCAATGAAAACAAAAATGTGCCATTGAACAATCATGTCACAAATTTTAGAGCTATAATGAACCTTAGAGAGATCATCGTGTTCAAATTCTTCTTGTTATGGATGAGGAAACTAAGGCCTAGGGAGGGGAAGGAGCCCTCAAGCTCTGCATTCTGCAGAAGGAGTGGGGCAGTTCAGCTGTCGGGGTACAGCAGTGGGGGCCCTATTACTTTGCAGTGCAGCCTTGGACAGTGTGCAAACCCTTTAATCCTCCAGAGTCCCACTGGAGGATTTAAAAATTAAAGGTAGTAGTTACCTTTGCATCTAGTATAAGAAGCAGTGCGTTAAACTAAATGTCCCTCCAAATGGCTATATTTTCAATTTAATAGGCACTTCTCTCTTATGTGTTAATTAGAGACCAAGTTCCACTTTCAAAGGATACCTCATAAGGTTTTATAAATAAGTTTAGAGGCTGGTGCTCTGTCTCCCTACTGAATAATTAGTTTCACCTGGTTAGGATGAGCACCACCATCAGGATTAACACAGTGACCTATATAACAAGTGTAGCAACAGATCAGCATGAACTTTTTTGCGATTCTGCCTGTCTCTGTCCTCACCTACATTCTCTCTCAATATGCCTGTTAGCTCTGTGAAGTCTTCCATCATTCTCCATCATAAAGATATGTGATTTTCCCAGTTACTAAATATTTTTAAAGACTTTTTTAAAATTTACAGGCTCATTGACATCTGAAAGGACGACCTTAAATTGTTTTTCCAGCATTCATGAAACACCAACGTTTTTAAAATAAATTTCATGGGTTCTTTCCATGTGCCCACTAACCAATGGCATTGTTTTTGTAATTTTCAGAGCATTATTTTGTTAATCTGGGTTTATCTCACAATCAGTAATTAAAACACCAGTGAAAACACTTTCAAAAATCAATTGACATCAAGATAATAGAGAACATCTCACCAAGAGTAAATAAAGTAGGTATAGTGCTAATGCACAGAGGTGTTAAACACTGATAAAGATCTTCAAAAAAACCAAAATAGCAAACTTAAAAAATGTAAGGCCTTGGTAAAATCATTCTTCTGGTATTTAACAATCTATGTAGCCATTAGAAGGCAGATTGGGCACTTACTACGTATAAATATCATGCTAGCCTTATTGTACGGGATATAATCTTGTTTTTCAAAATGTTTATTATATATTAGGGGCGATAAGACATGTCCTAAGATTAAAAGTGCTACAATGAAAAGAACCTCAGGAAGTTTATACAAAGTATGCTTATATTCAGAGACAGGAGATAAATACAGGATAGTGGTCAGGAACAGAGACTTGGGAGACAAACGGATTAGGAATCAAGTCTTGCCTAGATCAGGTACCAGTTTTGGGATAACCAAATTGTTTAACTCCTCAGAGCTTTAGTTGCCTCACTGTGAAAGAATAACATTGACAGGACAGATGTAATTAGCCAAGTGTCTGTTGCTTCACATGCTGAGGGGCTTAGGGCAGTGGCGTTTACATGAGTACTTGAAGAATGAGAAAATTTGGATGTGCTGAAAATGTGAGGTGTAAGTGTCAGTAGGAGGAACTAAGGGAGACACTAATTCAAGCAACCATAACATTTCAGGGAGGAGAATTTTACAAGCATAGGATTTTACAAGGGAATATTCAAGCATAAGCAAGGGCCAGATAATAGAGTAGCATATTGGGGCATTCTATTTAGTGAAGCAGTTTCCATATCCCTGCCTGGAATGGGCCAATAAATATCGTGGTTTTTGTTATGGTTTAAGAACATGTTAGGAAACTGGGTAGGTGGGTTTTCACCTTGGCTTCACTGTTCACTAGCTGGGTGATTTCAGGAACTTAGCTGAAGTTCTCTGTGTCTCAACAGCCTCATCCATGAAATGGAGCTAATGCCAGTACAGGTGCTTTGCAGAGTCACTCTTCTTATTGCAGTTTTTTTTCCAATAATAAGCCTTTTGAATAAGATGGAGAAAAATCTGCTCTGAACCATCATCTGCTTCCAGTAATCATAGGCTAGATTCTTCAGACCACATCTCCCACTAAGGTCAGCAAAAAACACTAGGCAAAATATATTTTAAAATTCTCCTTAACACCATTGCAAAACCAAAAGACTATGAAACATTAGCAGGCCAAGATCCAGGAGATGGCAGGATCTCAGAATAGTAAGAAAGCCCTGTAAGCTCATTCTACACAGAGAGCATTTGTCCATCCAGAAGAAATGGGGCTGCAGAAAAAGAACTTGTGTTCGAGACCTCTGGGGACAAGCAGGTGGAAACACAAGACCAGATTAAAGCAGGCAGTCTGGTAAACATTGCTTGCATATGACTCTAGGTGGGAGCAAACTAGAGTAAGTCACTCCCCTCCACCCACCCCTACGAGGCTGGGCCGATTATCGTCTTGGATGAGCAAATTGAGGGGAGTCTGGGAGGATGAGCATGAAATTAACCTATCTTGTTCAGGCAGAACATTATGTGCTTGTCCCTTAGTGAAATTTCAGTCTAATTTTACACTATAAATACGACTTCAGAAACCCTCTACACTTGAATTTAGTTTAGAGTGGTTTCAGATTATATCCATCTCCAGGTGCTAGACAAAAGGAAATAAACATTCTCTCTAGGGGAATGTTCCTTTATTCTAGGACCTAGGAAATCTCTGCAAATAATATTTCTAAGCCAATAACCAGCTCACAAACCCAGATAAATAAAACAGGCCTCCAAGAGTAGGAACCAGCAGAAAAAATAGCCTTAGAGACTGAGTCCCCATGACTTCAGATAGTAAAATTATCAGACACAGATTATAAAACAACTAAGCTTAGTATATTTAATGGGGAAAAAAATTCCAATGAGCTTGAAAGTATCTAAAATGAAGAAAAAGGCTGGGTGCAGTGGCTCACGCCTGTAATCCTAGCACTCTGGGAGGCCGAGGCGGGTGGATCGTTTGAGCTCAGGAGTTCGAGACCAGCCTGAGCAAGAGTGAGAACCCATCTCTACTAAAAATAGAAAGAAATGATCTGGACAGCTAAAAAAATATATATAGTAAAAAAATTAGCAGGGCATGGTGGCACATGCCTGTAGTCCCAGCTACTCGGGGGGCTGAAGCCGAAGGATTGCTTGAACCCAGGAGTTTGAGGTTGCTGTGAGCTAGGCTGATGCCACGACACTCTAGCACAGGCAACAGAGCGAGACTCTGTCTCAAAAAAAAAAAAAAAAGAAAGAAATTATAACTAGTGACATTGGAGACTTTTTAAAATTCAAAAAATGCTAAAACTAGAGACTGCACCTGAATTAAAAATCCAGTGGATGGGATTGGCAGCGATTAGATGCAGCTGAAGAGAGAATTAATGGGAGATGGATGAGAAGAAATTAGCCAGGATGCAGCAGAGAGAGACAAAAAGCTAGACAATGTGGAAGATTGTTAAAGCTATGTAGTACAAAGGGAGAAATCTAACAGAAGTTTACTTGGAGAGTGTGTTGAGGAGGAAGAGAGGAAATGGGGCAAGGGCAATATTTGAAAAGCTAATGGCTCGAACATTTCCTGTAGGCCATGAAAAACATCAAATCACAGGTTCAAAGCTATCAATGAATTTAAAGCTAAATTTAAAAAACAGAAACAAAAAATCAGCTCAAGTTCTACCATCCTGCCTCTAAATGTGGTTGTTTACTTTTGTGCTCTTCCTTCTCACTGCTAAACTTAATGCTTCTCACCATAAACACTCCATCATCCACATAAAAAAGTCCCTTCTGCTATTCTCACATGTAGGCTAACCTGCAGTACCGTACTCACTGTGACCTGATCATGCGTCTACGTTTCCTGCATTTGGAACTTGTGCATATTCTTCCCTCTTTCAGAAATTCCCTCACCAACCTAACAAAACAAACAAATAGTATCTCTGACATATAAAGGACTCAGGAGCTTTGAAATTCATTATAAGAGGGGCTTTATATGTCAGCGCCCACAGGCTGGAAATGAAATTTCCTGCAGAACATTTTGATATCCTAGAAAAAACAATAGGCTTTGGGTTTGAATTCCTCATCTGTCAATCACTGGCTGTGCAAACTTGGGCAAGATTCTTAACTTCTCTGTGTCCTGGTTTCTTTATGTATAAAGTGGAGACGACAATAGTACCCATAAAACAGAGTTCCTAGGAATATTAAACAGGTGCATGCATGTAAAATGTCCTGCTCAGTGTCCGGCTCAGTGTGCATTTGCTATTTGTTCTCTAAGTACGTGAAAATGGGTTCTAGTGTAACCCCTTTTATTGAGGCGAGCTTGACATACATGCAGGATTAGTACACAAAGCAACTGAGATGATCAAGTGTTCTGAAAACTGTAGCCCTTCTCACTTACATAAGATAGTTTTAATATTTAAGAACCAGTTCCCAAGTGATAGTGATGGGTCAGGGTTTATGGAGATTGGGGGAAGTAGAGCTGAAGATCTAAGGAGGCTTACCCACCTCTATTGTTTCAGTTCCTCTTTGACAGGCACCTGCATATGGCTATACTTGTCGTTACTACCCGTGCCTGCAGGTAGTGAATAGGGACTCAGCTCTAGCCATATGTCCCCGGGAACGGGCTTGTTTTTCCTCATACGCTCAGAGCATCTTATCTTCAGCCCTGTCCTTAAATTTATTTACCTGATGGTATTCAAGACAATTTGGAACTGGGAGAAGAACAGGGTGTGAAGTTTGTGATTCGCTGATCAATAAGGCTGAATTAAGTGGAAGAAAAGGATAGAGAGATGGTAGCAAATGAGGTGAATGTCCAGATTCTTGGAAAACTCTAACGAATGGAAAATACAAACAAATGGAGTGACTGGCACATAAACAGGTCTGAAAGGGCCCCCCCAAAACATCACGTCCAGTCCCCTCAGTGTGAGACCCAGGGATATTGAAGGTGAGGGCAAATGGCAATTTTCCTAGCTGAAGGAACGAACCAGGCTGTTGGAGACCAGGTTAATTGCAACATGCGCAGGGCTGAGCACAAACCCAGGACTTCGGGGCAAAGACTTCTTTGGAGGGGCATATCTAGTTTGATGCTTTTGCTTTTTATTCATATGAGACAGATTATACTTGGGGATGTTTCAGGTGAGTTAGAAACAAATTTTGCAGTTCCAAATTTGAAGTATTAACTCTCTTCCTGTAACTGAAAGAATCCTCACATGGAAAACAGAGTTCTCTAGATGAGAATTTTACAAATAAAATTTAAGGATGCTTCCTGCCAATTCCCAAACCAGTGGGGTGGAATGGGGAAAGGCTGGGACATATGTTCTTACTACTCTAGGTTAAGTGGGCATACGGTAGTGGAAGAGGTGGGGGAGTGGGCATCATCTCACAAAACTCGGGCCCACTGGGGCACTGGGCCACCTCGTCCAGTGGTGACAAAGATGTCAGTTCTTTCCACAAGTTTCATCTGGTCTTAGGCACAGACAGAAGTACGTACCTTGCTCTGTCAGGATGCTGGAGGGCCAAGAAGCTCTCTCTTTTAGGATGTTGACAGGTATATGCTTAACTCTTGTCAACAGAAGCCATTCGTTAATCCACATAAGTAAAGTACCCTGAAATTCTCTTCAAGCATTACAAACCAAGCACACTCTTAGATGTAAACAGCATTTTTACCTAAATTCAAACTATCATATTCTGAAAAGATTGCAACATTTTGCTCATTATTCCAGGACTAGCGGGGCGGTCTGGTGGCCCAGCAATGCAAGAAGACTGTTTACAAGGCAGCACTAATTTGGAGGGTCCAGGCTCCACACATGGGAGAGTTTCTTGCACTCTCTTACCTATATATGTGAAAAGGGGCAATTGGAAAATCTCCGTCACAGTGTACCAAGAGTCAAATATTTTACATAAATCATTTGTGAAGCTCAAGACATTTGTTTCAGGAAGTACTATTATCTTAACTTCCTAGAGAAGTTAAGGAACTTGTCCAACTTGAAATGATAGTTGACAGGTGATGGAACTGAGATTTAAAATATGTCTTTGTTCATATTTTTTCCACTATACCTATTTGCGGTTAGAAATTATTCAGGGCGATGATATCATTGTTCTTGAACCATTAAGACAAAAAAAAAAAAACTACTTACCTAGAGCGGTACAATCTTCTTTTGAGAAGAAAATGAAACTAGCCATAGGTGGTGATTATTTGGAAATTAGACCATTGTTCACTTTTCAAATGCTTTAGGTATTATTATGCTCTTTTTCTATTCAGAAAGTATTTAAGCATAGTACACTGAATTGATTTGTGCACTTAAGCCTTCAAGCTATGATTTTGAATTCAAATGAATTTTCATATTTTCTTCATTAGTACATTCGGAGGCAACTCAGACAGAATTCAAAGACGGGACTGTAGCTATTTTTCTGAATATATCATTGAATAATTGCCAGCTAATGAGCTTTATGAGAGTAAAGAAAACTAGCAAAATAATAGCAACTCTATTTGTCTCCTTTTGGACAGCTAATGCACTGAGAACATGCTTTTTTAGGGAAATTGGCTCTTTGCATTTGTTTTTATGTTTATTTGTGTGGCCATATTATTAAAAACACCTCCTTCTTCTCTACAAGAAGATAAAAACATTTCATCTCATTTAAAGTGCCTCATAATATCCCTAGGAAATGGCCAGGTATAATTACTTCCATTTTTTTTTTTTTCAGATAATAAAAGCACAGGGCTGTTGAGTAGTCTGCCTTGGTTAGATGGTCAATTTAACAGATAATCTAGAATCTGAGGTCCCTTGTGAGTTGACTACTGTATTTTGGGATTGTAGGGAATCTGCAGCTCATCTTTTGATGCACCTTCTCTTGTTAGTAACAACCAGGGATGGATATGGGAAGAACTAATAACTGTGCAATGCATTGCATGCCCATCTCACACCTGTGTTTAATTAGAACCTGGAAAGCACAGTGCTAAAATGATAGACTATCCCGAACATCTAGGGATCTTTCAAAATACCGGTATGCTTATCTTCCAGCCTGCTCTCTTAACCTGGCTTAATTTCAACAGACTTTTCATAAATGAGGCTGTAGAACCCATGTTTTTACCAAAGCACTTAGCATGGCTTTGATATTCAACAAGGAAAGTTTGAAAATTGTCCCTCTGATGCATTCAGACGATTTTCTTCAGTATCTCTAATTTCAGGATCATCGTGGAAGTGGTATGGCTTGGATTTGAATGCTCATTCTACCATTTGTGAACCATATGACCTTAGGCAAATTACCTGTCAAAATTAGTGCTATATAGGTGAAATACCTAAAACCAAACAAAAAGCAAAAAAGAACTATTGGAACAGAATTAATAGTTCTTCCTGGTGGAACTTGGTAGTAGAAGTAATATTTGTCTTCTGATAGTCCATGCCATTTGTACCCATTTTGTTAGAAAATTCTTATTTATATTGAGAAAACTTTTTCTATTCTATTTCCAGCAACCAGTGTTAGCCAAGCCCTTTTTAATGGCAGAGTACTTTTACTCCTTCTTATTCCATGAGAAAGGGCTGCTGAAATCCTTGCTAAGGATTCTTCGGCCCCTACGCAATTCTTCATTCTCTAGAATGGTTTTATAGTTATTTTCCCTGAATCTATGCCTTCAACAGTTGCCCCAGTTGACTCTGGTTCCTGGTGTGCAGGATCAGAACTGTAGAAGGATGTCCCTCACTGATGTGTTAGGGTCTGTCATCCATTAAGGAATCCCTCTCTGACCCAGAACTGAATAGTGTTCCCACACTATTGCAAAACCACAGCTAAAGATGTTATGTCCACTGCATCAGTGGTTCTCAAACTTGAATGTGTGCATGAATCACCTGGGGATCTTATTAAACGAAGAGTCTGAGTCAGGAGGTCTGGGATGAGCAGCCCAATATTCTGCATTTCTAACAGGGTGCATCTCAGGTGATGCTAATGCCACTGGTCCATGGTCGACACTTCGAGGAACCAGACACAATATCCCTTGATGCCCTTTGCACCTGGATTTATGTGGCAAATTCTTGCCTTAGTTTAGTCCTACAAAAAGTAAAATTGTCTCTGCAGATGGATTTACATGATTTCTACTGTCAGATAATGACAATTTGACAATGTATTGCGCTTTCCTTTTGGCCTTAGCTGTCACAAAAATATTACCCTACTGTTGTCATCTCCTTGACACTGGTTCCTGCAAGCATCTATAGTGCCAGGTTATTTTAGATGGGCATTGTCCCTGTTAAATGCCTTCTCTTGGAAGTTTTTATATTGGGTTATGTTTAAATCTCTTTAGCGATAATATTTCAGTCACTCAGCATTAACAGCGGCAACCTTTGTGTGTGTGATGAGGCACTGGGGGGGGGCGCTAATTTTGACATTCATGATTTGCTGTTCCCTTGGCCACTTGTGTTCCATTTCTGTGACTAGACAAGCTAAACAGATTGGACCTGCTGTCAGAGTTGGAAAAAACAACACCCTTCGGCTTCCTGGGTATACAGCCTTTGAGCTGGGTGTCGTTCTAGAAAAAAGTCAGTGTGCAGGAGTATCATTTTAGTCCCCAGGGACATGGGTAGGAAAGGACAACTTCGGAGTATTTTTGTATTATTTTTCTTTCCTTGATTTTTAAAAATATCTTTTAATTACACTAAAACTTACAGAAAATACATAAACTACAGAAAAACCCTTAAGGGGGAAAAAATTACATGCATCAATTAGTTGGAGATATGACACTGTTGAATGTTGGTAATTTTTTCCCAGAATTTTATTTTCAGTGTAAATGTGGTAAGCAAAAAAATAAAATATTTTATCAATAGGCTGAAGCATATAAATCGATATTTTAATAGGCCAAAAGAGTTGAATGTTACCAGTTTAATGTTATTTAAATCATATATATCTTGATTTAACGTGATTTTTTTGTGGTTTTATATAATTTTTTTAATTTCAGCATATTATGGGGGTACAAAAGTTTACATTACATATATTGCCCTTGCCCCCCCACCGAATCAGAGCTTCAAGCATGTCCATCCCCTAGAGATTTAACATGATTTTAAAGCTTAAAAACCTACTGCAGACATTGTCCTGTTCTATACTCAGCAACATGTTTTAAGATGGTGTTATTAATGTGTCAGTATATATTAATATTTACCAATCCCTTACTGTTGAACACTTAGTTTTTTTAGTTATTTTAAGCAATATTCTGTAAATTTCATTAAGAAGAACTGCTTGTATATCTTCATAATAACGTTTAGGAGACTCTCACAATTGGATTACTGAGTTAAATGCTTTTGATGCAATTTAAAATACCAGCAGCTGTGAATGAGCACGTCTTTTATGAAATCTGCCCCAGTGCACAATATTGATGTATTTGCTTTTAGTTTGATAGATGAAAAATATTTCATTATTTGTTTTACATTACTAAGGTTCTTTTTGTTCTCTTTATTAACATTTTTGTTTTATCTTTCCTAAATTGCCTACAATGTAATCCTCTTTTGTATATTTTATTGTTTTGGCTCTTTTATTTTCAAGTTACAAAATTTCTTTTTATTTTATGATGTTGGCCTTTTCCTGTCACTGATGCTGCAGATACCTCACTTTTTCAGTTACCTTTTAATGTTCTTCAAAGTATGTGTGGTTTTTTGTTTTTGTTTTTTACCATGATTTCAAATTCCTATGTAGCCTATTTTGTTATTCTTTTCAATTATGGTTTCTGCATCTGGTGCCTAGAAGTTCCTCCTACCCTCAAATTATTTAAACATGTTTTTCTAGGGTTTTTTTTTCCTAGTTCTTTGTTAACATTTAACTATTCAAATAGTGCAAAATTATTTTAGGATATTATTTGAGACAGACATTCAGCTTCCCATTTCTGAAACAGTTAACTAATTATCTAAGTGCATTTTATTGAAAAATCTATCCTTTAATTGTAGATTTAAAATGTCACATTTATCTTAAAGTATATTCTGTTATATACTTAGGTCTGTTCCTGGGATTTCACTTCTGTTTCATTCATCTGTCTTCCTATTCTGGTGCCATTACCATAACTTTAATAACTAAGTTGTTATATAAATTTTCAACGGCTGGCAGCAGGCATCACCCACCATTGTTCCTGTTTGAAAGTTTTCTTGACGATTGTTTCTCATTTGTTCTTTTTATAATCGTTTTGTTCAGTTTTGAAGAAAGCATCATTTCTATTGATATTCAGTGAGAGTAGTATCAAATTTAAAAATTGGAAGAAAAGGAAAATATTTGAAATTTCCCACTTAAAAGCAACACTTCTACAAACTTTTTCTATGTCTCTAGTTAAAGGTTCATTTTAAATATACCGTACATATTTCTACTTTGTTTCAATACATATTCTATTTTTGGTTATTCTATAAATAGAATTTTTAAAAATCATATTTCTAACTTGTTTGTACATATCTGTAGGCAAGTTACTCTTTTTTTAAAACAAGTCCTCTACCAAACTCTGGTAAGATTTTATTAATTATTCCATTTTTCCTTAGGTGCATTATACAGCTTATTTCCAGTACCCCCATAATTAATAAAATTTAGTCTTGTATTTTCAAATAATTGTCATATTTTTTCTTCCATTTATCTTATATGAAATTACCCTACAATGTCTAGAATATCCAGAACTTTGTAGTGATAGCATTATTTTTTTCCAGATGTTAGTTGGAATGCCATTATCATTTTGCCTTGAGTACAGTGTCGACAGTGAATTTTAGATACATTTTTCTTTCCAGGTTAAGATAGTGACACTCTTCATAGATTAACAAGGGCTTTTAGCTATAATGTGTGTTGAATTTTGGCCTTTGTTGATAATATTATTTCTTCTTTAGTCTGTTTATTGACAAATTACACTCACAGGTTTCTTGGTATGGTATCATTGTTGTGTGCCTGAATAATTCCTGTTTGTTCATGGTATGTTATTTAAAATGACATTAGCTAGGTTCGTTTTCAACTTATTTTAGTATTTCTACATTTCACTGATAGGTAAGATTAATGCTTATTTTGTTTATTTTTTTTTTTTTACTTTTTTTTTATATTTATTAGGTTTTCTTATCAGAGTTGTGTTAGCGTGGTAAGAACAATTAGGAACACTTCTTCCTTGTTAATGCTTTTGAGCAGCGTATGGGAAATAAAACCTCCCTTGTCCACAGTTTCATCTCCTACACACTTTTCACGTTACTCTGTTTCTTCTTTTTAGAGCTATCTATTTTGAAGGTGTGACTCTGTAACAACACTCATGAAATGGAGGGAACAGTTGCTTTATTTCTCTAGTTTGCTCTTTCTCAATTGAACCATGGTAGCTTTCCAGATGTTCAGAAAGTTTTCTCTTTTTCCTCATCTTTCCAAAGTGAGCCTTATGCTTAGCTACTGGAAATTAGTTCTCTTAGGGTGTTTGTGGTTCTACATTTGAATCTTCTAAATTCAGATTAAAAAATCAACCAAACCAACTAACTAAACATTTAACTATAGGTTTACTTGGCAGTTGAGAGATCCATTGCCCTGTCCAGAGGAAAGTGTTGGAGAAGAGAGGAGGGTGTTGGTTGAGTCAGGGAGCTTTGATATAGTCAGAAATTCCTTTTTTGTGTTTGTTGTGGTTGCCCAGAACTAACTGAGGCAGTGTGCTTCTGACTTCTCTTTTGGGGAAGATTGCTGCTATTATGCCCGTATTCTTTGGTTAGAAGACAGAATAAGCACCTATATGCCATATGGGGCACTGCTAGAATAAAAATTTTTCATGTGTTAATTTCTTTTTTCCTCTAGTCTCTTTGTGAATTGGAGGATAGAGATAGATACATGTCCACTGGGGACCCACTAATTTATTCCTAACCTGACAGATCCTTCACACATGGTAGATTATGGGTGAGTTTGTCCATCTGTCGTTTTGGTGTTCTCGCTCTGCATTTTTTTCTTTCAAAACTTTCCTGATTTCTCATAACAGGTGCAGTCTTTCCCTCTTTTCCCGCTGTTAAGTTCTTTTGGTTGTTTGGGAAGGCAGAATGAAGGCAGGGAAATGCATGAAGCTAAAAGCATGTCCCCAGCCCTGACCTTCACTGATGGGTACACGTTGTCCTTTGACCTCTCACCCTTCACACAGAGATTTCATACGAATCTAAGGTTGGGCCTTTCCTGTTTTAGAGACTCACAGAGAAGTTTTTGTCATAGGAGCTTTTGGAGGAAAGAGTTCGCTGAGATTTGTGTGCGAGAGTTACCAGCATCAGTACCCCCAGGGCATCTGAGAATAGGAGGTGATCGTCAGTGGTGAGGACACATGGGCCCCCAAGTTAAGTGTATGACAGTCAGATTCTTCTCACAGGTGACTGGGGCAAAAACCATGTTTGCTGCTGTCATGTACTTTATGTAAAACTTGATTAAGTCCTCCCATGCTGAGGCACCTGAGAAACCAGGGTTACAATTTATGTAGACAGGGCTAGGATAATGCCCACCATTCTATATATAAGAGGTAACTTAAGTTTACAACGGTGGATATTCTCTTCCAAGTCAGTCATTCAGCTAATACAAAATAGGACCAGAAACCCAGGTCTTTAGACTGCTAGTGTATTATCCTTTCATTCCACCACTTTTAAAAAAGTTATTTCAAGATTATTTTGGTATCTCATCTTGTATGAAGGTCTTGCAGAGGCCATTTCTATTTCTGACCCAGAGCCAAAAGCCAAACCTGAAGCCATTCACACTATACCACCTAAAGTGTTTCCCCTTAGATTTTCAGAGGAATTAGTCAAAGAAAAATCTGATAATGCACCTCGAAAATTGGATGCTGCTGTACTATTCTATAGGCAGTGCATTGTCTGACCCCAGTGTGAGCTGAGTGCATGCCCTAACACCAGGGGACTAATTGGCCATGTAATTGTTATCCTTGCTAGTAACTGCACAAGCTGTTCTTATTCACATAAGCACCTAATCCTTTTCCAAATTCTTGCTTCAATTTGCCTCGGTAATATCCTGCAGTCGTGGATAATTGCACACTGTGTAGAAAAGGATTTCCTTTGATCTCCTCTAAATTTGGACTCTGCTAATTTCATTTACTGTTACCTTCTGGATAGGCAATGGGACCAGGTAGCAAGGAACCACCCAATAGATGCCCCACGGCATTTCCTTTAGATTCCGCTATCATATCACATAACACGTAGCTCTCCTCCGTCTTTTGCTGAAGAGACTGACTTTGTCCTTGCCTGGATTCCTCTGTGTTACACTCCCCACCCCCACCCCCAGCCATTCTAATTATTTCTGCTGCTATCTGATAGACCTGGCAGCGTTGCTCAGGTTCAAAGGAAGAATAAATGGAGATGTGATCATTGACTTCAAGTATCTGGAGGGATGTCAGGGGTATAAAGGATGAGACTTATCCTGAATGGTTTAAGAATTTGTACTAGCTACTAGATAAGTTGTTGAAAGGTGGACTTGAACTCTATAAACGGTAGAAGGATATACATTAAATAGACCTATCCATCTAGGAAACAGTTACTTCGGAACAGAACAAATTCCCCTTAACGGGAGTCTTCGGAGCATTAAGCCTTCAAGGAGGCTCCTCTGTTGCAGGATTGCAACTGGGTGACCCTGGGTGGCCCCCTTACTTCATTCAGTCCTTCTAATTTCTTTTGTGTAAATAGGTGTGACCACCTATTTGGGAGACCTTGTATAACCATTAATTAACTTAATTCAACAAATAGTCATCTCAGTGGAGCTTGAGGGCTAAGAGGGGCAGGATTTGAGAGAGATTTAGAAGGAAAAATCAAAAGTAATTTGGATGCATTGTTTTGGGAGAGTAAGGGAGAAAAAGGTATCAGATAAAAATTTTCTTCTTGCTAAGGATCTCACATTTGTGGGAAAAACATACATATAAAATATCATTTTGCAATGTGTTAAATGTTATAATCACTTTAAAAATTAGGAAGTAGGAAAGGTCAGGGAGGGCTGCCTGGAGAAGGCAGACTGAACTGCATTGTAACCAGCAGATAGGCTTTAGAAAGCAGGGCAAGGACATGCCGAGCTAAGGATGGTGATGAGTATAATAGCAATGACAACATTTTTGAGTGATTATTATATCCAAAGAGCTGTGCTAAGTCAGTACACACATGATCTGGTTTGACTTCATTTAAAATGCGAAAGAACTGAGGTTCAGGAAGGTTAAGCAACTTCTCCATGGCTGCAAGTCCAGTAATGGATAGAGGTAGGATTCAAACCCAAGTCTGACTCCAGAGGCCTGAATCTTAGTCTTGGGAAATTGCTTGAGACAGCTACCCCTGAACGGATTCTTAGAAATGTGTCAGTCTTCAGGGATCATCGTGAGTGCATGAAGGGTTAAGTGTGCGTTGATAAATTTGTTGGGGAAAGGATCCTAGGAGAGGGCAGCAGAGAGGTAAAAGAGGTGGGCACAGAGGAAGGGTGAAGATGCTGGGGAAACTAAGATCAAGGAAATCGCACAATGGAAGAAGAGGCGAGCGTTCACACAACACTCGGTTTTAAGCTTTAGAAAATTGAATGGATGAGAATATGAATAAGGAAAGTTCTCACAAGAAACTGGTTGGCTGAGGTCAAGTTAGCTTGAGGGTATAGAGACAGGCTTCATCGTGATGGAAACGAGAAAATACAGAGAGATGAAAGTGACTCTTAGTTCAAGCCATTCCTTCATCACTCCTCGTTGAACAGAATGTGGTTTGGCTCCAAGGAACAGAATCCAGGTCAAGCTGGCCAATGGAAAGGCCAATCCATGGTAAGGTTACAGAGAAGCCAGGGACAGGGGATGAAGCCCCTCAGAGCATCAGTGAGACTAGAGATAAAACTACACAGTTGGAACCTAGGCAGATATTTCTATCTCTTAAGTTCCTATGCTTTACGCTCTCTTAAACACTTACCTCTTGATTATTCATCCTTGAACATGAAGCAGCATAGATGCCCAAGTCTTGTCTCTGTGCAACCTTTCCACCCTGGATCCTGCCATGGATTGGCTTCAGTTTCTGTGAATCATAACATAGATTCACTGGAGAGAAAGAATCTGGCTGCTCATTGGTTTTGTGACTATCCCTTTTAGGGGCTAGAAGTTTGAAACATAGGGATAGCTATGCTTGCAATAGGTAGCATCCTAGAGGAGAAATTATTTTAACAAAGTCACATTGCTAGTGAGAAGCAAACCCAAAATTTCAGAATTAGATCAGGGTCCCTTGCATTCCTTCAGAGATTCCCTTAAGAAATTCTAACCAAGATAAGATGGCATAGAGTTAAAACAGGAAGAATAGGATAGAAAGTGGTAATAATTTGATGTGATATTATCCTGATGCTTTTGACTACTTAAATTTAACCTAACTCCATGAAGGTGGTATGAAGTACTCCCTCTCCCCCACTTCCACTTTCTAAACACTTACATTGGGTGGCTTGCCAAGTGTAGCTGATCTGGAAGGTCTCTTCCAGGAAAAAAAAAAAAAAATATATATATATATATATATGATTCTAACATAGTAAATATTGGGATTTTTTTTCCACCTTCAATTTACCAATGGGGCAATTAGTACCTAGAAAGGGGAATAAATTTGTCCGTGGTGCAGAGTAGATCAGTGGCAAGCTGAGACTAGAACACAGGTGTCTAAATTCCTAGTCCATTATTACTACCCAACTTCCTATACATTAATCTGATCTCATATGTCAAGTCCAGTTGGCCATTGGAGAAGCCAGCAGTATTTTATCAAGAGGGATTCTGAGGCCACATCAGTTTTTAACAGAAATGAGTGCTGTGGTGAATTTGTAATACCTGTATTACGTGTGGGATATGGAGATGGTGTCGGGTAGGCTGTGTGCTCACTGTCATACCTTTTGCCTCACTCTGGCAGGGCGACTCCTCAGGTAGGCAGTAGACTACATTTCAGTCTATCCACATAACAGCAGTCTTTCTTTCTTTGGCTTGTATTCTGATTTGTAATTACATTTTCTCAGAACAGAAGACAACTGAATAGAGTTAAATTCATTTTAGCTAAATTGATCACATGAAACTGTTGCTCAGTTTTCCAATAAACGTCCACCTCCTGTTATCCTACTAGTAGCTTCTTTTCTTGGGCTTTTGAAAATAAATCAGAATTTTAAAGGTAGACCCAGACTGCTAATGGAGATAATCATTTATGTTCCATAGTACTTTAATTTTTAAAGCCTTCTTGTATATTTTGTATTTTATGCTAAAAGGAACAATGTAGATCAGCCACCCAATTGGGAAAATATTTTGTGTGTGTACTCTACTTACTTCGTCCATGAAATTCATTTAAATTCAAATAGGCAAAATGAAACAGAATCATATCATATAAAATTGTTGTGTTTCTTACAGCTATTCTGGGCTGTTCTAACTGTAGACCATTGGATCCTTATTAAAGAGCATTCCTAGGGGCATCACAGCGTAATGCAAGAGGCATTGAACCACAAATCTGGAAGCTTGGCTTTTGTGGATAATTTTGTGACTTTTTAAAAACAAGATTTCTATTCCCTTGGATATCTCTTATATCATACATAGCAATTTTGTGTCTTTTTAAAGGGGGCTTCACTTAGGAAAAAATTATTGAACATTAGGCCATATTCAAAACCACTTTGTCCCTCTGGTGATATTCAAAACCACTTTGTCCCTCTGGTGAGGAAGTTGGGTGCAGAGATAGCAAATAATTTTGGTCTCGTATAATAGCTCGAATGAATTAGCTGTTGCTGCTGTAGTGCTGTGTTGAGAAAGATTCTGAGGCTCCATGTGAACTTAGTATAAGAAAGGGCATGCATCTGTGATATAAGCAATGTCTGACATGGACATGGACATGGGCTGATCTGTTTGCTTTACTGATTCTTCTGGATGAGATTTCCTGCAAAAGTTTTCTCAGTTCCACTTGCTAGAACGTGCTTCTGCCATGGTCGGGGGACCTGGAACATAGCAGCTGACCGGCCGACAAGCTAAGACCACCAACCTGCCTACTCTACTCATGATAGGAATGATCCTCTCCCATGTTGTCTTTTATCATCCTCTAGTTCTCCACTCAGTTAAACTCTAAATATCTATCCTTAGTGAATAATCTCACAAAAAGTTCAAAGGTGGTAAAAAATATGTTTACATTTCTCATAGCTTGGCCGTCCATGCTTCTCTTTCTTTGGAACCTCATGGTCATGCTGGGTGGTACATAAAGGGTTGAATGGGGGCTTGGTTTAGTAAAATGGCACCAGTTTACGAATCAGGAGACCTGTGTTCTTGTTCTTACTCCATTTGATTTTCCTTTGTGTCCTTAGGGAATGCACATCCATTTCCTAATCAAGACAGGCAGAGAGGGACCACTCTCACCATTTTACACAATGAAAAGTCAGAGTAGTGACTGGCACAGGCCTCCCAGCTTTGGGAACAGCCCACAGACCTGGCAGTCTCTCTGCCACATTTCTGCTTCAGTTGTAGTTCCGTCTCTGGTTTCTTGATACCATGGAAAGAAGACATTTCAGAATCTCAGGAAGAAACAGAGAAAATGGTTCAATTATAAAAATGGAAACCTCTAGAAGCCACTCATGTGCAGCCTCTCCCACCTTCCAGCCCCCACCATCCCATCTGCTAAGCTCTACCACCCCACATGATCTGTCTTTAAGGGCAAAGGCAAATTATATCCTTGTGGCAGGGAAATGTGTGCCTCAAATCCTCTCATTGTCCTCAACCTGCCTAGAGCTCTCAGATCATGTCCTTTGAACTTATTTTAATGCCCAGAGAAGAGAAAGTCTCTATCCTGGTTATTTACCTTCTTCACTGTTGCTGGAAACCTTACTTCTCATCTGTAGACTAAGCATTAAGTGGAAGGGGCCAAATAATTTAGCTAGTTCTATCACCTCAATGTACACATGAGGAAACTGAGACTCATGGATGGAAAGGATTTTCCTAAGGTCAGATAATACATTAGTGGCAGAGCCTGGCCTAGAACCCAGGTCTCTAGCTAAGTGTTCCTATGAGGTGGGTGGTCAGTCTCATTCAGCAAATAATTTTAAGCATTTCATTGGGGCCAGTGTTTCAGATGTCTATTGTTACATGATGAAACATCCTAAAATTTAATGGTATAAAGCAATTATTTCACTATCCTCATAGATTATTTGGGTCCAGAATTCAGAAAGGGCACCACCAGGGCATCATTTCTTTGCTCCATGATTTTATAATTTCTGGGGCCTCATCTGAGATTGCTTGAATAGCTGGCATCTAGAACACCTGAGGCTGGAGGACAAACTTGAAAGATGGATTCTTTATTGACATAGTTGGATCCTGGGCTGGGATCACTGAAGAAAAGTATCATCTTGGACTATCTACCAAAGCACCTATGTGTAGTTTCTCCAGAATGTCAATCTCAGAGTAATTGAACTTCTTACGTAGTGTCTAAGGGCTCCATGAGCGAGCATTCCCAGCAAACAGGGTGGAAGCTACATGGCCTTTTATGACTTAGTCTCAAAAGTCACAGAGCGTTACTTCTACTGTACTATATTTGTCAAAACTTCACCACATTTAAGACTAGGGAACACAGATTACACCTCTCAGTGGGAGGAATATCAAAGATTTTTGTCCAAGTTTTAAACCTGCAAAGTAAGTTACCACCTGAGTCAGTGTCTTAGATAAGCAAAACTATTAATATATTTCCATATAGGTGATCATCTCGAGAAGGAGACCTAAACAAACAAACAAACAAATATACAAACAATAGAATACAATTAGATTTTGATAAGAGCCACAAGGAAATACACAGGATGATGTAATCAATGTTTAATAGGGCAGGGGACCGAGACTTCAAAGATGAGAACAAGCCAGCCATGTAAAGCCAAGGAGAAAGCACTGCAGGTGGAGAGGAAAGTGCAAAGGCCCTGGGGCCAGGATAAACACAAGCAAAAGAATGAAAAGAGGCCAGTGTGGCTGAGATAGAACAAGCACTGGGAGAAGAGCATATGAGATGATATTGCAAAGGCAGGTGGCCGGTCATACAGGACTCTGTGTGTCCTGATCAGAAATTCAGCTTCTGACCCAAGTGTGATTGGAAGTCACTAAAAGGCATTCAAAATATCTCTGTGACATGGATGTGAACAATTGGAGTGGGGCAATAACCATTTGGGCAACTATGGTAATGTCCCAGGCAAGAAATGCAGCATATTTGGGCTAAAATGGCACTCAAAGAAAGTAGATGGAATACAGAATGTCTTGGAAACAAACAGAAGTTTCCAATAATTTCAAAGTGAGAAATAAGGAAAAGAATTTTAGCCTGACCAGTTGGGTTGGGTCAATGTTGCTGCCATCTATTTAGATAGTTTCATCTTCCATGTTACCACTAATGGATCCTTTATGCCTCACCAAGCACTGAATCCACGTGCATGTTTTTGGATGCAATAGACAATATCCTTAACTCAATCCTACTGAAACCACACGATGCTTATTGTGTCTACAACTCAAAGTTCCTAAGCAGGTTATACTTAATGATGTTACTATGGACCCAATTTTTTTCCATGCTTCCATTCTGTCTTCCTCAGTATTCATTTCATCACAGTGCTGGTTATCTTGCAGGGACAATGTAGCTGACAATGATATTTGGGGCAAAATAGGTAGCTTGTTTACCTCCTGTGAAAAAGAGACTAGACAGACACATAGAGATAGAAGCCATTCCTCCAAACACATACCGAGACCTTCCAGTTGGACCAAATGAGGCCATTTATGAACCAGTGTCAGTCACACCATGAAGACCATGAGCTGGTGGCTTGGCCCAATTGAAATCTGTACCTGGAGCCAGGTGATAAGGTCACCTTCCCTTAAGTCATAGAAGTATAGCAATCTGAATAGATGTGGAGTTCTATAAAGAATAAATAAAGGATAAATAGTTGCTGGGTGCTTCATTAAAAACCATTGAGAGCTCTTACTCAGCCATATCTGTTTTCCAAAGGAATGAGTCATTGTGAGAATTTCAGATGCTGTGACTGGACAGACATTTTGCCGATAGTTAAGTGCAATAGGCAATATCTCTCCTGATAACTTGGTAGCCCCCTTATTTCCTCTCAAGAAGCCCAGAGTAGTGAAAAGCAATGTGTTCTGATAAAAAAGATGTGGTCTTCCAAGAACCTCTTCTTTGAGAGTTTCACGGTGTCCAGCAGTAGAAGATAAAGTTGGAGGGGTGTGAGAACAGCACCAATTACTCAGTGTTCTAAGGAAGGTGTCATGCTATAAAGTGATATTTAGGAATTAAAATTCTTCA
>CM052447.1:18618503-18876081 GCA_028533085.1 Varecia variegata
ATTCAGAGGGAAAGTTTTCTAACAATTTAGGCAGTCAATTAGATCCTTTTAGCATTCTGAGAGCATGGCTCTGTTCATTTCTTATAGGAGATGATGCATTTTTAATAAAACTATTTTACTTAATTATGTAATTAAAACACCATTAATTTTAAGATACCCAGTAGATTTCAATGCAACTTTTCAAGAGAAACTAGTTGCAGTGCCACATTAAATGTATGCATCAATTTTAAGACTCATTGCAAATTCAGAAATGGCAAAAATTTAGGAAAACTGATATCTTAGAACTGAGAAAATAAGTTGAGTGTGAGATATGTGTTAAATATCCTTAACACATTACTTTTATTATATTGCATGAGAATATTTTAGAGCCACTGTGATTCTGCTAGTGTGTCTAGGCATTACTGCTTTTTTGGCACTCGTGGTTGACAAGATCTTCTGGTTAAGTCCCTAGACTAGAAGGTAGCAGAGATCAGATTGGAATCCAGGTTTATTTGACTGAGAAGCCTGCACGCCTGTCCTTTTTGCTAAATCATTTCTCTGCATAGTTTGCATTGCCTTAGAATCAAGTAATGTTACTTCTTTCAGCATGGGGACTGGGAAAAACCCACAGAGCTCAAATAAGCCAATCACCCAATCCCAGGGCTTTATACCCCAGTCACATTACTAGTTGCCTCTGACAGTTGTCGTCAGCATCTATCCTGAGGTGGGGTTGGGGAAGGGCAGAGTGTACACTACAGAGGTAATTTGTGCACTGTCAGCTTGCTCTGGATAAGATAATTGCCCACATTTAAGCTTTCAGGGCCGGGCGCGGTGGCTCACGCCTGTAATCCTAGCACTTGGGAGGCCGAGGTGGGCGGACGGATTGTTCGAGCTCAGGAGTTCGAGACCAGCCTGAGCAAGAGCGAGACCCCGTCTCTACTAAAAATAAAAAAAAAAAAAAAAAGAAATTATCTGGCCAACTAAAAACATATATGTAGAAAAAATTAGCCGGGCATGGTGGCGCATGCCTGTAGTCCCAGCTACTCGGGAGGCTGAGGCAGTAGGATTGCTTAAGCCCAGGAGTTTGAGGTTGCTGTGAGCTAGGAGGACGCCACGGCACTCACTCTAGCCCGGGCAACAAAGCGAGACTCTGTCTCAAAAAAAAAAAAAAAAAAAAAAAAGCTTTCAGGAGTGCATCCCTGGAGAAATGAGAGTTAAAGGGAGAGTGTGGTAGGAGATTGGGCTTGGTAAAAAACAAGGAAGGGTTTAATTAGAGTACATGTTGCTAGTTTGGAGCTGTGACAATATGCCGATTTCTTCATGTTTCTAACAAGGTTTGTGAAGTTTGTGTTTAGAATCAACAAAAATATAACTATTTCTAGATTTAGTTGAGAGTGATAAAAAAAGAGTGGGGAGAGTAGACATGTCATCCAGGAAGAGAAGTGAATATCTATATTTTTTGGTATAAATGGTCAATCTTGGGGTTTCAAATGAGATTGGAAAAGAAAGATTAAAGTGAACTCAGGTTCTGAACCTAAGATGCAGTGAGAAACAGTGCAGAGATTGATTAGTGATGTCTGTTATGGGCAAGGTATGAAAGAGTGAGACTTGTATTATTACTTGTGTCAGTCATTTACCAGACTTGATCTTTAAACAGCAATTAATGTCATTTCCATACCTAATCGAAGGTAACATAGCATAACATCACTAACACTGGTTTATAAAGAGAAGAGCTCACAATTAATGGATAAGAGAGTAACTGAGCTAAGAGATTAGTGTTACATCCCAACCAGGTTCATTGCCTGCTGCTCAGGAGGAGGGCAGTACACTGAGACAGCAGGGTTTACATCAGAGAAGGGGTTTAATGTAGCAGGCACCATGCAAGGTGATGGGAGGAATTTCTCAAATCCACCTCCCACAAAATTTGGGAGAGAAGATTTTTAAAGATAGTTTGGTGGGCAAAAGTCTAGGCAATTGGATCTGCTAATTGGGTTTGGGGTAAAACCATAGGGGTGTAGAAATCATCTTCTTTGCTGAGTTGGTTCTTGGGTGGGGATCACATACCAGCTGAGTCAGTTTCTTGGTAGGGGCCACTGCTCTGGGTGGGTCCTCCAATTCACTGGAATGCAGGACCTGGATAATATCTCAAAAACTACCCATAGATTTCGAAAAGGTGATGTTATCTATGGGGAAAGCTAAGAATCTTTATGTGACATGAGCTGTGTGACTCCTGAGTAGCAATTATAGGAATGCAAACTAGGGGACAATGGCTGGTTATTATTATTTTTAACTATGCCTGTGCCTTTGCAAAGGTCAGACCCTTCCTACAGTTCTCGCCTTGCACCCCTTTATTAATTTGTAAAGGGCGGTTTCCGTAGTAGTCTTTAGAGAAATATGAAACATATGCATGAAAATGACAAGAGTTCTGGCCACTGAGGAAGACAGTTGGTGGCCTGAATCTCTTAGGAGATCAACTTTTTCAAATTACTTGAGAGTGAAAAAGCAGGTTGTTAAGGGTTTTTTTTCCTTCCAATTTTAGGTCCCTAAAGAGATAAAACATCTCTGTAATGCAATCCTGACTTTCCCAAAGTATTTAAGGCACTCAGCCAGCTTTGGGTACAGTGATGGCAATTTGCTGAGCGTTCTAATTAAATTAATAGTTGATGAATGCATTAGGTATGTTAATTGGATTCTGCTTGCATGAAATTCTGGCTGTTAATTGGTTGGAATTTTGGAAAGGAGCAATATAAATTTTTAATACTATTAGAGAAAAACAAGTAAATGTGAACAGTCGGGAAAAGTTCTAGAAATACATAGTATAGCATAAATTTCAACCTAAAAATATTTCCTTGGGAGCTTATAGAATTATATATTAAAGGCAAAGTGGATTTTTCATTGACACATTCTCCAGTGTTCAGCTCTGGCTGCTTTACCCCTACAGAATGTCAGGGTGGTCTATTATGAGCTGGAGCACAGCTTAGAGGAAATCTAGTTATGGTGGTAGAACCTTTCAAAAAAACCAGAAAACAATTACAATATATACAATATAGAAAAGCACAGCTGCTTTGGTTGGCAAAGAATGAGTGAGTTAAAGACATAGAGTCCTGCTCGATAGATTCCTTTTACCACTTAGGGCCTTTTTGCAGAATATTTGAAACCCCTAATCTCATCCAACCCTTTCATTATGTAAGAAGATGGGCTCAGTGACTTACTCAAGTCCATACGTTTATATAATGATAAAATCAAAGCCTCTGCTTAGGCCTTCTGATGCCCAGATAATGTTCTAAGATACAACTCTTGGCTATGCCTGTATACCTTAGTATTCCTATGCTCTACATGGTCTTTATCTTCATTTAAGAGATAAAGGAGATTTTCTCTTCTCTTTAGATTTCGTTTTAATAACTTAGTTTACTTTAGAATGTAATGTTTGAATAATTTAAACTTCAAAAGCATTCCCAATTTTAAGTCCTAAAACCCTATTTATATTGGATTATTTGCTATACATTAATTTATTCTTCAAGGCTATAGGCTCCTTGAGGATAGAGCCTCAGTGCCTAGCACATCGAAGCTCCTTAATGGGCATGTTATTAGCATAGCTGAATGTATAATAATAACCTTTAACATATATTTGTAGCAACTTTGTTAAAAAAAAAAAAAGCTTATAAGATGAATCTCTACTGCATCATCCTTAGTCTCAATATTTCATGAAACATTTGAACACCAGAACCACTTGTTGACTACATCCCGAATTTGGTTCATTTTATAAGACTGGTCTTTTCTAATGGCTTTTTCTATGACTATGTCTTTTCCAAATAAATTTGTACCAGTTTCTCATTATCATATTGCACTATTATGTATTAATATATTCTGCCATATTATTATCAGGTGTATTCGACATATTTCACAACTGGTATATGGCACTGGTATATGGCTGGTATACGAGTTATTTAAAAAATTCAGTATGGACCTATCTGTGCCTGCCAGCCAAGTGTGCAGTTATATACCCCAAAGGGAGTAGGTGCCCTGTGCAGCCTCTTTTCTCCTCCTGCCATCCTGTACCCCTTACTGAGCAAGTCCCTTCATCCCCCCAACCCCAATCTGGTCTACCAGCCAGTGAAGAAAATAGTGCTCTTACTAAAGATGTTATGGGAAAAAAATAAATGAGGATTTTATATTAATAGTACACAGAATTTCACTTTGCAAGTACACATAATATTCCTATGCCTTCGTTCAGCAAATATTTATTGAACACCCAGAATGCCTCTTCTCCTCATTAGCTTTCTTTGAATCTCCTCTGTCTCTGGGTCTCTCACTCTCCTCCGTGGGCAGCCACCAGCTCCATCCCCCTCCCAGACTCCCTGTATCCTTGCTTCCTCTGTAGAGTAATTCAAGTCTGCCACAGCTCAGCTATACCCATCATTTAGCACCTGCTTTATGTATGGGGACACTTGCAGGAAGATGATTTGTTCTTACCAAACACATGTCCCAATTCCAGTTGTTAGGAGTCAATCTTCTTGAGAAAAGCATTCTCAATTATAAGTCTTTAAACACTATTGATATTGGATTATTTGCTATACATTAATGTATTATTCTAGACTGTGGGCTCCTGGAGAGTAGAGCCTCAGTGTCCAGCACATTGAAGCTCCTTAATGAGCATGTTATTAACATAAGTGAAGGTTTAACAATAACCTAGAACATATAGTCATAGAAACTCATTGTAGGAAAGAAATGTTATATAAACTGACATTATTATAATAGGTTAGTGGCAAAATATGAATCAGTTATATAACCCTGGGAGAGGAAAAAATTATTTTTCTGCCAGAAGATAGCAATTCTTAAAGGTTCTATTAGCATTTATACAGTAAAGTACATATAAAATATGCTCTGATAATATATACGGAATGAAAAATTATGGAAATAAGGTAACTCAGCAATCTTTTTTTTTCCCCATCCTCAAAAGATATACTAAGATACATACAATGTTTGATGCCAATATTTTGTTTAACAAAGAGCATTTGGTCACCCATCCATCAAGTTTTGCATCATGCCTCTTATGTGTGAGGGGCATGAGGATGAAGGACAATGAGATGACGCAGTCACTGTCCGGTGGGGGACATGGACAGTGGGACAGTGTGACCACACCTGTGAAAGAGGAATGGCCCAATGTGTGTTGTCGGAGTATGAGGGAGGGCACTCAAAGCAAGGGAGGTGGGCTGGGGACAGCCAGGGAAAACTTCCTGGAGGAGAGAATGCTTGACCTGAACTTGAAAGAATGAGTAGGAATTACCGCAGTCAAAAAGAGGGTAACACATTGCAGGTAGTTGAAACAGGTTGTATGTAAGCAAGATTATAGTGACTTCAGGACACAGCAGAGTCTCAGTAGAGTAAAATTGTAGGTTCTCTGGGAGAACAGAAGATGCAGAAGTTAGGCAAGGGCTGGCTCAGAGCAGGTTTCGTTTTATTTGTTTGTTTGAGTTGCTAAACTTTTATTTTGATAAAATTTCAAGCTTACAGAAAGATTGTCAGAATAGTACAAAGTACTAATATTTTCACTGTGCCTCATTGGTCTCTTCACCCCTCTCCCCCTCCCTCTCCTGTTTCTTTCTCTCTCTTCCCATAATTTTGGTTTTGGACCATTTGAAAATAAATTGCTAATATGTTTCCCCTTTAACCCTTCATATACTTCAGTGTGTATTTAATGAGAATAAGAACATTCTTACATATAACCACAATACAATGATCGAAATCAAGGAAATTTTGGTGCAATGCTATTATTTAATCCACACTTGGTACTCATATTTTGCCACTGAACTAATAATGTCATTTTATAGATGTTGGGTCCCCACCCGCCCCTCACTATAGTATCTAATACAGGGACACCCATGGCATACAATTATTAGGTATCTTTAGTTTCCTCTAATTTAGAACAGTTTCTCAGCTCTTGTTTGTCTTCCTTTCCTTGTCATTTTTGGAGAGTACAGACTACTAATTTTGTAGAATGTCTCCCACTGTGGGTTTGTCTGATGTTTTCTCATGATTAGATTTATGTTTTGCATTTTTGGAAACAATATCACATAAGTGATGCTATGTTCTTCTCAAAGAATCACATCCAGAAACACAAGATATCGTTTAATTGGTGATCTTAACTCTGATCATTTGGTTCAGGTGGTGTCAGCCAGATCTGCACATTGTAAAGTTACTATTTTACTTTGTGATTAATAAGTAATTTGTGGGGAGATACTTTGAGACTATGTCAGTTCCAGTTCTTATAAAAATTTCACCCATTAATTTTAGCATCCCTTGATGATTTTTGTATAAATCAGTTATTAGTATGACAGTTGAAAATGACAGTCTTTTCTTCTAAATTTAATAATTAGCATTCTATTGCAAAGAAGGGCTTCTCCCTCTTCTTCGTGGATCCTTATTTTAGGTAATGTGTTCTAATCTATTATTGTCATTATTGATTTTGAGGCTCAAATTGGCCAGTGGAATTTCTCCAAGTTGTCTCCCTGTGACCTTTCGGCATACATTGCTCATTTTCTTTTAATGCTTTGTTACTGTCTGTCACTAGACATTCTGGGCTGATTTTATCTTTTCCCTGCACCAGCCAGAGAATTTAGTTATTTCTGATTCTTTTAGTGGGACAGGTCCTTTCTTAGGTCTGCAGTTTGGGCAGTGGGGTGCCCTGAATGTTACATGGCAATATAGAAGGATTTCAAGTGGGCAAGTGACATATTTATATTTGTGTTTGAAATCAGAGATGTTTGCCTCAAAGTGAGGATGGATTAGAGACAGTAGGACTCTCCAGACTGAGACATACAAACCAGTGGCTCTCAAAATTTGCTTCACATTAAAATCACCTGGAGAGTCTGGAAAATTCAACCAATGTCCAGGCCCTATGAATTCACCCTCTGAATCTCTGAGGGTGAGACAGAAGCATCAGTATTAAGCAAAGGAACAGACAAACACTGTTCAGATAATTCCAGTACGCATCCAGGGTTGAGAAGCCGTGGGTCAGAAGGTAACTTGCAATATCTAGGAACAAGATGATGAGGCCGTTTAAAGTAATAGCTGTGGCTTAGTGCAAAAGCCATTGGTCTAGATGACAAGTCTTTGGGTTCAAGGCTTGTTTCCACTGCTTTCATATTATCCATACGACCTCTTAAGTTCCAGGTTCATTCACAAAAGGGGATACTTACTGTCTTACATTCTTCACTAGATTTTTAGAAGGAACAAATAGAATAGTAAATGGAGAAGTGTTTACTCACATAAAAATGCTTTACAATATTATTACTTCATTGATTGCATAAGTTAAACAGATAGTCAATAGGATATCTTTCTCACTTCTAACCAGATCCCTGATGTTGCTGCCAGATTCATTCATTCTTTCAACCAATATTAATTAGGCAGAGGTGCCAGATATTGAGAATGTAACAGTGAGAAAACAGAAGAGTCCAGAGCTCAAGGTCCTTACAATCTAGTGGATTGAGACAGACATTAATTCAATGGAAATAAATGTAAATGTACAATGTGAAAAGTCCTAAAAGAAAAGAGGACTATGTATATGATACTACAAGCAAATGTAGAGTAGTAGAATTTAATCAGGAATGATTATGGATGGATTGCTTGAGGGAATGAGGAGGTGAGAATTAATCTGAGTTGAAAGAATATTAAAAATTAACAATGCAAGTATAGGCATGTACTCATAAACTTGGATTAAGCATACATCCTGGAATGCTTGGTACGGTCACGGTTCATACCATTTACTGTATTATTTAACTAGATTTTTTCCCCTAGCTTTAGTGGATATAACTAAGGTGCAGTAAACCACACATGTTTAGAGTACAATGTGACAAGTTTTAAAATCTGTGTTTATCTGTGAAACTGTCAACACAACCAACATGATGTCCATCAAACCACAGGTTTTCTTGGGCACATTTTCAACCTAGCCCCTCCTCTCCTGTCACTCACCCTTACCCTATCCAGGGCAACCATTGATCTGCTTTCTGTCACTATGTATTTGATTGAATTTTCAATAAATTTATATAAATAGAATCATGGAGTATATGCTATTTTGTGAGGAATCTGGCTTTTTTCACTCACCATAATTATTTGAGATACATGCATGTTACTGCATGCATCAGTAGTTTCTTTTTAGCTCTGAGTAGTCATCTTTTGTATTCATTATTTGCAGATGAACATGTGTATCCTTACAACCAAAAAATCTGTTATGAATATGTGTGAACAAATCTTTAGATGATTTTTATTTCTCTTGGGTAAATACATAGGAGTGGAATGATTGTCTTTGTGGTAGTATATGTTTAAGAAAATGCCAAACTGCTTTCCAAACTGATTTAATCATTTTACATTTCTACGAACAATTTATGAGAGTTTCCATTCCTCCACATCTTTGCCAACATTTGGTATGGTCAATTTTTTAAATTTATCCATTCTAGTGAGTATATAGTGATGTTTCATTGTGCTTTTAATTTGCATTTGCCTAAATGATGAATAATGTTGAATATCTTTTTTTTGTGCTTATTTACTATCTCTATACCTTTGGTGAAGTGTTTATTCAAATTTTGACCATTTTAAAACTTCTAAGTGCATTTTAATATATTCTAGATACAAGCCTTTTGCCAGGTAAGTTTTGCAAATATTTTCTCCCAGGTAGATTGCCTTTTATACTTTCTTAATAGTGTCTTTAAAAAAAAAAAAAAAAGCTTTAAGTTTTGATGAATTTTAATTAATTTGTTTCTTTTGTAGTTTGTACTATTTGTATCTTCTAACCCCAAGGTTACAAAGATTTTCTCCTCTTTTTTCCTTCTGAAAGTTTTATATTATTAGCAATTACTTTTAGGTCTTTGGTCAATTTTGAGTTAGCTCTTTTGCATATGGTGTGGGTTGTAATTTTATTGTTTCTATTTTGCTTTGCATATGGCTATCAAATTTTCATGACACCACTTTTTGAAAATCTTATCCTTTTCCTATTGAATTTTTTTGGCATTTTTATTGAAAAATCAATAGAAAATATATGTGTAGGTCTATTTCTGGACTCAGTAATCAGTAGTTATTTTATGAAGACTGTGCCCAAGACAATGATTCAATGCTTGTAACTGCAGAAGTTTTGTTTACAGAACACTCTGTGAAATAAGAATTTTAATGTAGGTGCCTGGTTCCCAAACTTGGATGTGCATCAAAATATCCTGGAGGTCTTTGTAAAACATAGATCACTGAGGTTCAATAGCAGGGTTTTTACTTCAGTAGGTTTCAGTCAGAGCCAAAGTATTTACACTTCTAACAAGTTTTTCTGTGAATAAACAGAAAATGAAATAATAGTTGACAATGTGTTATCTCCATTAGCAGAAGAAGGATTTTGCAAGCAGCTAATGATACCTGTTTTATATCATTATTCTCATATGTTTTCAGTATACACAAAATAGGTTCATTTTGTGAAATAAAATCTTGAGCCCCCCCATTCAACTGAATGGACACCCTCTTGGCCAAGGGGTCCCCAGAAAAACCTGAAAGCTGAGTTTGCTGGTCATGAGAAGGAAGGTCAAACACACCTCTTTATGCCCCCTCCCTTTTATAGTTATTCTTTGCAACAGTTAGATACTAATCATTAACAGGAGCTAAGGCCATGCAAGACAAAGCTTAAATCACACTTGCAGGCCATCAGTTTACTTAACAAATCACTTGAATCTCAGTAAATGTCTGGTGGCTTGTCTCTGATTAACAGACTTCTTTATCTTAACTTAAAACTTTGCAAGCCTTTAGACAAAGCATCATTTCTTTAACCAATTACAAATCAAAGAATCTTTAAACCCACCTATAAATCCCTGCTTCAAGATGTCCTGCCTTTTTGGGCTCACCCAATGCATACCTTCGATGTATTGATTTATAGTTTTATCTGTAATTGCTGTCTCCATGAATGTATAAAACCAAACTGTAACTCGGCCACCTTGGGTACATTTTCTCTGGACCTGTGGAGGCCCATGTGCTCCAGGCCTACAGTCACACACATGCAGCTCAAAATAAACCTCTTTAAATTATTTTACAGAGTTTGCATTTTTTTCCATTAACAATTCCAACAGCAGTGTGATGTGTTATCCAATCCATGTATTCAAAGTAGAACTTTTCACATAGCATCTGTCAGTAGAGAAACATGACATTATTATGATTGTTATTATAAATTCAACTTAAAAATTTATCATTGAAAGTAATTTTTGTGGTAATAATGAGAATGTATGTTTTGATAGAACATTGCATCATATTCTTCTTAAATTCAGTGTACTTCCCTAGTTACATCCATGGAGTTGAAATGTACTTGGTATTATTTGTGAAATACTCACATTTATAATTGCCTCCAAGTAATCTGCAGTTTCCCACCAATCAAAATAGACACTGCAGTTTTCCAATTTTTTTTTTATTTATTATAGTTTATTAAGGGGGTACAACATTCTGGTTAAGTATATTGCCCATGCCCCTCCCAACCCCCCGAGTCTGAGCTTCAAGAGTGCCCATTCCCCCGACAGTGCACATCGCACTCATCATGTAGATATACACCCATCCCCTCCCCCACCCCTAACACCCCGAGTCAAGCATTTTTCTACATGCAGAGTTAGTGTAATTAAACCACAAATGTGTTTGAGAAAGGACATGTCGAATATAGTTTTAAAAAATTATTCCCTGTGGTAGTATTCACTTTTTCTCTTTGCTGTCCAAATTCCTCTGGATGTCGGAAATATTTAAGCTTTTATTAAGGTCAGCTTATGTATCTTACACTGTTGATATTTTTTGTCAATGAACCCTCTAGATTTTTATTGTTTTCTTCAAAATCTGCAGTAAATCGTTATTCAAATGTTCAAATAAGCACAGAGCACACCAGCTTTTATAAAGTTCTTAGTGAATTGCAGTTACTGAAACAAAGTTTGCAAGCTGAAAGACAGTGAAAACTTTTCCTATCAAACAAGCAGGAATTCAGACAAATTAAATGATGAGAACTCAAATGTTATGCCAGATTTAACTATGAATTCTATAATGTGATTTGATCTTGACTTGGGAACATTTTGATGGTGCTACTATTTTTAATTGGATAACATTTTATTCTCTGCTGGTATGAAATGAAATTTAAAAGACGTATGATTTTGTTTTATTAACTTATGAAAATACAGTTACCCCTCTGTATACACGGGGGGGATTGGTTCCAGGACCTCTGTGTGTACCAAAATCCACTCTATTCAAGTCGCCCATTTGGCCCCGGGGAAACCTGAGTGTACTAAAAGTTGGCCCTCCACTTGCTACCACCCAACCAGGTTCATTGCTCAAGAGGAAGCCAATACACTGAGACAGCAGGATTACAACAGAGAAAGGGTCTAATACTGCAGGTGCCATGTGAGGAGAAGCTCTCAAATTCATCTCCCTGAGAATTTGGGAGGCAGGTTTTTTAAAGATAGTGTGGTGGGCAAAGGGTTAGGGAATTCAGTCTGCTGGTTGGCTGGGGATGAACTGGGCAGGAAGTAGACGTCATCTTCTTGTGCTGCATCAGTTCCTAGGTCACAAAACTAGTTGAATTGGTTCCTTGGCACGGGCAGCTGGTCTGGTTGGGTCAGTTGGTCTACCAGAACCCAGGGTCTGGAAGATATCTCAAAGACTGGCCTGAGGTTTCACAAGGGTGATGTTATCTATGGGAACAATGAAGAAAGCTAAGAATCTTCATGACTATCAGCTACATGACTCCTGAGTAGTAAGCAATTACAGGAAAGCAAGCTAGGGAACGATAGCTAGTTATATATGTATTTTAATTATGCCTATACCCTTGCAGAGTTCAGGCCCCTATCACGGTTCCCACTTTATGACTTTTTATTAACTTTATAAAGGGCAATTTCACACATACTTGTGTTTCACATCCCACAAATACTCCGTGTGTGTGCATGCAGGGTCTCTGTTGCCCCGGCTGGAGTGCAGTGACATGATCATAGCTCACTCAAACTCCTTGGCTCAAGCAATCCTGCCTCAGTCTTCCAAGTAGCTGGGACTAAACATGTATTTTTGATCCATGTTTGGTTGAAAAAACTTCCTGTAAAAGTGGACCCACATAATTCAAACCCATGTTGTTCAAGGGTCAACTGTAATCAAACAATTAAAATATAGATAAATTATACGAAAAATCTTGTCTTATAAAAATATTTGTTAAAGAAATAAACTCTAAATTGATGCTGAAAAAAATATAAAAATATTTCAGTACAAGAGACTATTTTCAAAATGGACAGCTAACAAGCTTATGCCATATCTAGAAAGGGAGTTTTTTTTAATTAAAAAAATATATGTATATATATCCTTTATAATGAGAAGTAAATTGAAGTTGTCAAAAACTGCAAGTTTATCAGACACAAAATGCAACTTTGAAGAAGCTTAAGGGCAATTTTATGAAAACAATAACAAAGTCATGAAGAGAAACCAGAATATTTCACCCTAGGATATACTTATTGGGCACATTTTGAGATGCCTGTTCAGAGTGGCTCAGACCCCAGGAATAGCTCTGCAGAGCGACCCTTTTGGAGGAGAGATTTGCATTTGTAGATTTCACAGATCTACATTTGTGAGATACAAGGGCTGCAAACTGGCTTTCTCTGAACTCCCCTCCCCTGCCCCTTATCTGCCTTACTTCATCAAGGAAAGATTAGCTCACAGGAAAAAGACACTGAAAGTCTGACACTTTTAAAGGACTGATAGAGAAATTTTATGACAGGCCACCATTTATCCTTTCTGAGGGCAGCTCTGAGATTACCTGATTTTCATCAGCATCATAAGTCAACCTTTACTCACCATGCTTTTCTCCCTCCACTCTCCCATAACCTGTGGTGCCACCTCCCTCTCCCAGCCCCCAAACACCTGTTTTTTCCGAACCTCAGATTACTATAAAAACTTCAGTCATCTGGCCCCTCCTTTGAGTCTCATATTTATGGGACTACTGTGCCAATGCATATATTAATTAACTTATACACCATTTTTCCTGTTAATCAGTTGATTTTAAATTCATTTCAACAGACTCAGACTACTTGAACCTTCAGAGGGGGAGGAAAATTCTCCTAGCCTCTACATCATATTATTAGAAAAATACAGTCCTCAGAAAAGATACCAATGACTCATTTTTAAAGAAAAATATGTCTAAGAAATGATAAAAGTTCTTAATTAAAGCCTATTTATTATATTTTTAATGTTTAAACTGTCAATATGAAAGAAATAGAAATATGTCACCCAAAAACATACTTCTTTGACATATTTTGACTTGGCTGTTGTGAGGGGGGGGTGCTCTGCAAATAGAAATAGCCTTGCAAAGCTGTCTTTTGTGGGGGAGATTTGCAACCGTATCAAAAATCTGCATTGATCCAGCCAGGTTTTCACACCTTCCCTTCAGTGGATCTAGGAGAGGCTAACAGAGTCTGACACCTTTAAAGGTCTGGAAGAAACACTTATCTATTTTCTCTGAGGGTTGCTACCTGTCAACGGAAAAGAAGCTAAACTCTGTGAAACAATTTAAAGAGGTTTATTCTGAGCCAAATTTGAGGACCGTGGCCTGGCGTCAGGCCCAAGAAGCCTTGCTTGAGCAAGTGGACTCGCTGTGGCTGGGTTACAGTTTTTGGTTTTATACATTTCAGGGAGACAGGAATTACAGGTAAATTCATACATCAATACATGGAAGGCCTACATTGGTTTGGCCCGAAAAGGTGGGACATCTTAAAGTGGAGGCTTACAAATCACAGGTGGGTTTAGGGATTCTTTAGTTCACAATTGGCTGAAAGAGTAAGGCGTCCAGAAGACCAGGAGTCAGCAGAAAGAAATGCTTGAGTTCAGATAAGGGTCTTCTCTCTTTCATGTGATGCTATACTAGAATCAGGTTGGGAAGTAAATCGCATTATATTGGGTTAACAAAACCTGTTTGGTGGGATTTTATCATATGTAGGCATGACTCACCAAGACCCCTTGGAAAGGAATTTGCGCAAAAGAAAAAGATCAGAGTTTAGTCCTCATACCTATGAGATTTCACCTATATAACAAGACCATCTTTGCTAGCTTAACCCCCTACTTCTTACCTTCCCATAACCTGTCTTGCTATGATCCAAGCTCCTATTCTTTCTGTAACCTCAAGATGCTATATAAGCTTCTGAACCCCACAGGAGAGTTGGATTAATCACTCTGTGGTTCTCCCCCATGTACTCATTAATAAATCTGTATGCCTTTTCTCCAGTTAATCTGCCTTTTCTCAGTTGGGTTTTCAGTGAACCTTCAGAGGGCAAAGGGAAAGTTTTCCCTTGGCTCCTACAAATAAAAAGCTTTTAAAATTTTTGTTGTAGCATATATAATGTCCATATGCTGCTTTTATATTTTAAGACATACTTTTATTTTTGAAAATAGCTTTGGAATAGGATCACAAAAAATATAGTAAAACACATTTCAGGTTAATAAACATTTCAATATTATTTGTCTTTTTTTTTGTTGTTGTTTATTTTTTTTTTTTTTTTTAGAGTTGGATCTTGCTCTGTTGCCAGACTGGAGTGCAGTGGTATAATCCTATCTCACTGCAGCCTCAGACTCCTAAACTCAGGTGATCCTCCCACCTCAGCCTCCTAAGTAGCTGGGACCACAGGTGTGCGCTACCACACCTGGCTGAACTGTCATTTTTAGCATCACTTCTCACTATCAAAATTGTTAATGCTTTAAATCATAATCTGTATTATCATCCAATGTGAAAGGAAGGGAATTTTGACTAAGTGTGACCCGCAGGAGAAAAGGCTAAGGGGTAGAAGGGAGCATAGGACAACTGTGGATTGAAAAAAAGGCTGGCGAGGATTGTTCCTGCTTCGTGGTTTTTGGTAAACTGTGTTGTCTTGGCTTTCTTTTTCCTGAGGGATTGAAAGGTGCACTGACTTATAGCCAGGGATATTCTTTTTAGCAACTCAGAGTCTACAAAGATCTGCCCCTTGCAGAAGATCCAGCCACTCATTTTGAATAAACACATGTTGCTAGTTAATAATTATATTAGCATTCCTCTGGATATGCTTCAGTGTTGAAATTAGTTTAAGTGGACCCTATTGTATTATTTTCTCTTTCTCTATTTCAGTTAACATATGCTAATTCCGTCAGAGACTAAGTAGAACAAAAATAAATTAAAATTCTCCCTTAAGATGATTTCTCTGAGGGCAGTTCATGGGCATTAATCTTGGCTAATGTCATCTTTCAAAATTGCCTCTGCCTAAGGAGATTCTCCAAGTAGCTTCCTCACCAGTGAAGAGGGTATTCCTGGTTGGAGTTGCATGATCAAACATATAAGTTCTTTCTTTGATTTTTTTTTATGGTTGAAAGGCATGCAATATCATGAAAAAATAGACATGCATACCTATAATTGGCATATATATGTCTAAATCTTGGTTACTAGTAGCCTACTAAAGTTCTGTTAAGCTTCATTGAAACTTAAGTTTTCTTCGTCCCTCACAACGACTTAGCCCATTGCTTTTGCAGTCAACCAAGCTTTATGTGCAAGTAGTCTTCAAAGCATGGACTCTACACATTCATTGAGAACACTGAAAATCTGTCATACCCCACACATACCAGATTATTGAAATTTCTTGCATTTTCAGGTAAGATTAGTGATGAATTGGCCACAGTTTTCAATGGCTGCTCTTCTGATAGTTCAGACTGTGCTTTTCTGAATTACACTGTGCTTCAAGGGTTGAGAATCTCATATGATTTTTACTAAGTTGATTCTAATTATGTCTTGTCACCAAATCTCATTCCTCCACACACATCCCACAGGCCAGTAGTGGATGAGGTAGGTGAGCAATGAAAGTTGCCCCAACTAGGGGAAATACGGTAAAATTAAAATAATAATCAGTCCCTGCCTAATGGTTTAATCATGACTGGGTTTAGATGGCCAGGAGGAAAAGTTCTTGAAATAGACTCTATTTGCAATGGAAAAGCGAAGGGAAGGGGCATTTATCTATTCCTTTCTTTGAAATACATGGAACACTTAAATTGTGTTGTTCTAGGAACTGTGGAAAATGTAAGATATTTGTTGCCCAGGTGCCCAATATAGCTGGGGAAATAAGGCTTCACATAAAAAGCAGTTAAGTAACTATATTAAACATTATATGCTTAAGCATCAAAAAAACATGCCAGTAATACATTAAAAGGGCTCATAGTAAAGTTAATGTCAGGAGATTAATGTCAGGTTAATGGAGGAGACTTCAAAGAAAGCTTTGTAGATAAGCAGAGAATTGGGATAAATTTTGAAGAATGAGTGATATTTGAAAAAATAAAGGGAAAAGAAAGCATTTAAGGTCATAATTTAAGATTCTTCACTTCTCATCCAGACATATGTATAACAAATACTAAAGCCGGTGTGATTTATGTTCTAGGGACAAAGAATACTTTCCCATGACTTGAGTAGAGAGGATGAGTTAGAACATAACACTGCAGTTATTGTTATTATCTCCGAAAAACATATGTCTCAGGAACTTCCTCAGAGTTTGTAAACTACTTGAGAACAAACATGATGTCTTTCCCACCCCACCTCAACACCTTCTGCCTTCACAACACATGCAACATGCTCAACACAGTGCCTTGTCTATGGTACTCAAAAATATATGATGAATATGACGGATGAATGCTTGAGTAACTTACATAGAATTTTCCTTGGTTCATAGAATCACATGTTATTCAGATGACTATTTAGATTGGAATTCAGGCAGAATAGAGTTCTTGGCTAAATCTCAGCTCTTGGCCAAGCTCAAAAATTGCCTATCAATTCCACTTCTTTTTTTTTTCCCCCCTTTGGAACACATGGTTATAGCTATTTTTCTCCTCCAAATCCAATGCACTTGATATCCTAACCATTTATTTAATAATTGATCATATGCTGTGTGTGAAATTGGCATCAAAGCAGAAAGAAGGCAAAGTTTTGAAGACCTGAGATCTATTGCTATCTCTTTGTGATTTGGGGAATGTCTCTTATCTTCTCTGGAACTCATATACTAACTCTTAGGACCTTGCCTGTCTTTACCAGTTTCTAAGATTATTTTTCAAGCATTTGGGAACATATACTTCCTGCTTTAAAAGGGTTCCCTTTGTAATTTCTTCATGTCTTGCTCTAGATGTTTATGAGACACTCAACAGCTGTTCCCATTTTGTGAAAAATGAAGTGAGTAGGTTTGGCAGCTGTTTCCATGTTGCTTTGGGATACATGGGCTCACATTATTGTGTATAAATGGAATGTATTAATCATTACCCATTTTATAATCTGTTTTGGAAGTTTAAAAAAAGGAAAAGAAGAAAAAAGTTTAATTTGCATGCAGAAACTTAAAGATAATTGAATTTTATTCTAAAAGTTATGCAAAATGACAAAAATAGTCATTTGATATGCCCTTATTAAAATATTTTGTAGATAAGATAATCTTAAGGTTTAGACTTGAAGTCTCAATGTATAAGAAACTCTGGGCAGGGCATGGGCAGTTTGAAAAGAGGAAATAATAATATTCAAATATCTATAGGCCTAGGTGAGGGACCAGACATATTTCGTCTGACTTCAAATGAGAGAACAGGAATAATGGGTACAAACTAGAAAGAGACAAATTTTGGACAGAAATAAATGACTTTTTAAAAGTCAGCCCAAGGATGAAACTTACATGTAACAGTTTTGCATCACTTGGGGTATGGCAGCATTGAGAGCCACTTGATTTGGGCATTTTTCATTTGCAAGTAAAAAGAAAAAAAAATTCTTCAGTGTATTTAAAGCAAAGAGGGAATTTATTATTTCATGTGGTTGAAAAGTCATAGCTGAATTCAGAGACTCAAGTGACATCATTAGGACCTAGTGTCTTTCCATTTCTGGACTCTGCTGTCTTCCATGGTAGCTCCATATTTCTCCATTTGTCTGCTCATTGTCCCAGCATTTATTGAGTGCTGGCTCTGAGTCACGCACTGTACTAAGCACTGAATTCATTTGCCTATGCATCGATTCATTTATGTCCTCAACAAATATTTGTTGACTATATAAGATGTGTGCCAAGCAAGACTTTTGCTGCTAAAGAGAATTACATGCTGAACACAAACTTTCTTTGATGCCATGGAGCTTCGAGTCAAAGGAAAGACAGATATGAATCAAATATTAACTAACAAATGTGAACTTGCATTTGTGAACAGAGCTACAAAGAAGGAGCATATGGTTTTACAGGAACTCTAATAAGGCGATTTGACCTGGCTAGGAAGGAAAAGGAATCAGAATTGATTCCCTTAGGAAATGATGATTGCACTGACATGTGGAGGATTAGTAGGAATTAACTAGGCAAAGAGGAAAGGGGAGACAAATCTAGTCTAGGTGGAAGAAATATCATGTGTAAATGCCCTGTGGTGATGGGAAGGAAAATAGTAATGATAAGAAACTAAAAGGCACATTACCTCATTTAATCCTGATAAGGATCCTGGGCTCTAGGCATTATTATCTTCATTTTACAGTTGAACTGAGGCTCCCTGTGTCTAAATAACTTGCCTAAGGTCACACTCTGAGAGAGTAGCAGGACAAAAGACAATCTACATCTATCTAACCTCAAAAGATGTACATTTAAAACCTACTCACAAAAAAGCACCAGACTCAGATGATTTCACATGGGAATTCTACCAAATATTTAAAGATCACTGATCTTGGTACTTATTTTAGATAATGGAAAAAAGAAGAAAAATTCCCAAATTATTTTTATAGGACAATTTATGGCCACTCTTGTTTCATACATGTACCACCTTACTGGGTAATTTTTGATCTACTCCCATCATGGCATTTCATCCATGAACACACCAGCATCAACCTCTAAAAAAAAAAGATACCTTAAAGTGTAAACACAATATTATTATCACACCTTAACATATGGAAATAGTGATGACTAAGGAGTTCAACTTTTCTCAGTTGACTGACTCTGGCTCTATCTGTCCCTTGTGTTTCTCTTTTTTCGTTTATCGCAAATTGTTCAAACTAAAATAAAACTAAGGTCTATACATTGTAATTGATTGCTATGTCTCTGAGTTTTAGTAATCTATAGGCTCTCTCAATCTCTCACTTTTTTTCTTGTAATTTATTTGTTGAAAAAATAATTTTGTGTTTTAGTTTCCTACAGTTTGGGTTCTGCTAATTGCACATTCTGCTCTCATCTCTGCTTTCTGCAGTGTAGGTAATAGACCAGTATGATCGAGCAAGAATCTGTCACCAAGGATCCAGAAGGCCACATGTGGTCCCAAGCCCACAGATTCCCTACCCCTCTGGAAACCCTCACTCATCAACTAGCCCAAGTTACTGTTTATATAGGAGAAGCAAGATAAAAACTAGATTTTCTTCCTTTACTTTACCAGTTTTTAAACTGGTAAACTTTGTTTTCTATCATCCTTTAATGCTGACCAACACATTTCTCTAATGTGTTTTGTTTTATTATGAACTCATACATTTATATATATACTAGATACATTACAAGCCATTGCAAGTATCATTCTTATTGAATAATGTCCCATAGTACCACCGGTTGAGCCTATCCAAATTGGCCCCTGAGTCCTTTTAACATGATACTATCTATAATAGCTAACTTCTTTGACTTCTGATATGACAATACATGTTAGGGTCCTCCTGTACATTTCCTATCCCAAACCTAGAATCAAACATTGATCCGAAGAGCCATAGTTCCTTTTAATTAGGAATTTATATTTAGAGATCACAGTGTAGACACTAGGGGTGCTAATTGTTACAAGGTCTTATCTGTGGTGAGAGCTAGGAAATACGCATTAAAAAAATTTACTTCTTGAATATAAGCTATCATTTCCAATTCAAATTTAGGATTACATGCCTTTTACTTAACCTTGTTGATTTTATATTAATACTTCATTTCTCTTACGCTGAAATTCCTGATTCCCAATGATGTTTTTGTGCTACTTTATAATTTTTTAATGATTGTATCAGAATTACATTGCCAATAAGTCTTTTCATTAACAATATGAGAACAGAAAGCTGCTGAGACTTCTTTGAAGTTTCCTTTGTCCTTAGGATATATCCCTTAAAAAGAATGTGCTGCCAAATTACTAAGCTTCAAGATCACTTGAAAAAAGTCTTCTCTGTGTGGTCACGGCACAAGTTTCATATATACCTGAACTCATTTCTCCCTTTTGTCCTTGATTTTGGGAATTAAAAAGTATATATTTTGTTTTATAATTTTATAAAATGCATACATGGCATATCAACGGTATGACAGAAATAAGGAAGAAGTGGTATCTTTTCCTGGTGGTTAGACTATGTCCACGTGCAGTGACTGCAATGGGGCAACAGATAGATGGGTGGAAAGTCTCTATCCAGAGCTCCTGTGTGCTCCTACACCAGCAGCCCTGCTTTTCCTAATGTGTGACCTGTGACATCAGAATCATTTTCCCTACAGGGCAAAGTGCTGCCTGTAGCTTTTAGAAGTTTTTCAACTACTAAAACTTAGTATTCTTAGTCTCCATGCTATGAAAAACAGTAAAAACTGAAAGAAAAAACAAAAAGCTAAGAACAAGAGGCAAAAACAAAACCAGAGTAAAACAAAAACTTCATTAAATTTTTTAACTTCTTTCATACTCTCTTTCACGGACTTAGGTCATGAAGCCAAGGATCTTGTGTGGTTTCTTAGGAAGTTTCTTCTTTTTATTCTCTTCCTGCCACTCCCCACTCCACCCAATCTCGGCCTCCACATATATACTGTTCTGTTTCTCCCTTTAATTAAATTCTTTTTATGCCACAGCAAAGCAAGAAAAGTGGAAATTGAGTCAGACCTTTGTTCAAATTCTGAATTTACCCCTTAAGAGTCTTTAATCTCTAGAAAACATACACAACCTCTGTGCCTCAGTATCCTTACCTATAAAATGGAAATGATAAAATACCTACTTTACAGGATTCACGTGAGAATTGAATGAGATAATGCATGCAAAATGCCAAGTACAGGGCCTGCCACGTAATCAGAATCCAGTTAGTGTTGCCTTTTGCTACGGACATTATTGTTTCTGTCTCTGTTAAAAAGATTAAAATTGGTACAAACCAATTTATTTTTTTTTTGGTTCTCATTTCTTTGTCATATTCTTCCTTGAGAATTGCAAAGACTTTTTGCCCTGTAATTTTTTGTTCAGTTCCACTTGTCAACCAAGTGTTAGCTAAAGATAGCTCTCTAAACTTAGACTTCTTAAAAGAGAAAAAGGGGGAAGACGTTTAAGCCTTTCTTTAATCTTGAGCTAGATGGTTCTATATTTTGAGTTCTTAGCACAGGGCCAGGAATCAGGACTGTGTGGTTCCTTCGTCTTCCCTCATGAAGGAGCGGTGTGGATTTCAGAGTAAGTGGTGTGATAACATGGAAAATGTGGTGGACTCTGAGCCCCTGGCTCAGATTCCAGCATTATCTATTATACTTCATGCCCTTGGGTGATCTTAGGAAATTTACTTCCTTTCTCTGTGCCTAGGTCTATCTGTTTGTAAAATCAGGCCAAAGAGATTTGAATGTCCTTCCAACTTTGGAAGTGTGTGGTTTTATGTTTATTTAATCTCTCTTTTTTA
The DNA here is from genome assembly GCA_028533085.1 of Varecia variegata. Lineage (NCBI taxonomy): Eukaryota > Metazoa > Chordata > Mammalia > Primates > Lemuridae > Varecia > Varecia variegata. The sequence continues at coordinate 18,640,096 of CM052447.1, forward strand.
TGTATTTCTTGTAATCAGTTCTGACACTTGTATGATCTACGTTTCTCTCGCCCAATGAAATGGTAACCCTCCTTCTTAAAATGACATAACCTATGAAATCCATAGGTTTTTCTTCTTTCCTAAAGGCTACCAAAAGCCTAGAGTTAATTTTCAAAGAAAATAGTAGTAGCCACCATAAGTATGAGTTTTCTGATACAGTAATATACTTCTTGACATCCTAATGATACAGATTCTGTTCTTTTGTGCTGCACTCAATTTTGGTAATATCTCTTGTTTTAAGCCACCCTACTATTGTTATTGTTACTATAAGACATTTTATAAACTTATAAATATTTCTGTGTTTCAATGGCTTCATACCCATTTTGGGTGGAAATAATCCCTTTCCTAGCTATTTTGTTATGACAAGAAAGGGAGTATTAGATATAAAAATTTGAGGGATAATATTTTTAGGTACAGCTTTTAGTTATTAGTATCAAAAGGGTTAACTTCAAGGGGGCAATAATTATTAAAGACATACTTGACACTGAGATGAAATCTTCATCTAAAATCTATTACTATTTCAGTCTTGTCCATAGAGTCTGATTTTGATATTGTTTTCCTCTAAGTGTTAATCAACATGCTCTGCCTCTCACAGTAATACATTGTTTCACTGTATCAAATACATTGCAGGGCTCCATTCTTACAGCATTTTTGGCAGCAGGAATGTGGGATTTGCCAGGTGATATGGCAAGATTCTAATTCGTTTTTCAAATATACTTATGAGCTCTAGAATGGACAAAGAAAGTGCTGTATGATGGGCCAACCCTGGGTGAAACAGGAAAGCACATGAAGATTATTTAATAGTGTTACTTGTTCAGCTTGACTCTACCGATCAGTTCTGTTAGTGATGTGGGCAGAACATGCTGACCGTGTTTTCAGATGACACCAGACACTGCAGAGAAGCAGCTGAGAGTGTGGGCTTTGGAGTGATACAGACCCAGGTTGGAATTCCAGCTCCCCTACTCACTGTGATTCTTTTGCAGATGGAAATGAGAGTCAAAGTTTGAGAGCTATAGGAAGATAGGCTTCGACTCATGACAGGGAGGTACTTTCTAGCAAAAGTTAGAAAGCTTAAGTGTTCTTTAGCTATATTAGTGGTATCTGCAGCCAAGGAGAAAATTAGGAAGATCATGTGTATAAAACTCACTTGCTAAGCTCTGATTTGAATTTGAATATTATTTGCTGTTGTGATGATGGCAATGGGTGGCAGTTGATGGATGCTAATAATGACAGTGATGATCTTGCTCCACTCAGTGCTTCTTAGATTACATACGAGAACTGTCTTCCCTTCCAGTATACCACTTTGAGAGAGTTTGAGAAGAGTTGCCAAATTCTAATGGATAGGGAGACATGACAGCAAGCAGAGGAGGCATTTGAAAGACACATTCAATGGAGACAGAATAAAGGAAAAGGGGATATTTAATCAGAAGAAGAAAAGACAAGGGAGATTTGAGAACATATAAGGGCTGTCCAGAAAGTATCCAGCCATGTAACTGTTCTCGTTATATTAACAGTGGTTGGATACTTTGCGGACAGCTGATGGGTTTTGAGTGATCTGTCAGGTGTATGAGCAGTGCACCTTTCATGAAGGTATAATCAGAACCAGTGGCTTAAAGGTCCAAAGAAGCTGACTTCAGCCCAATGTAAAAAAAAAGAAATCACAGAGCAAAATCTTTGGCATTATGTTAGCTTGTGTTTCATTTCTGGCTTGGCAGCTTGCCGTGTTACCATATTCAAGTTATTTCACTGATCTGAGCTTCAGGGATATCATCTGTGAAGTAAAGGTAATATTAGACTCTTCTTCATGGTAAACTTGTAAGTAATAAAATGAGATAATGCATGCAGATAACACAGTGTCTGGCACATAGTACGTGCTCAGTAATTGGTAGTTATGATTGATTGTTCTAATTAATATCATCAATAATTAAAAGTAGAATGTAATGAAAGTTGGGCTGTTACAAGGGGGGATAATAAGCTAATTTTCAGAATTGTCAGCAAAGGGGGGCAGAAAGGTTTTGGAGGGGATTTGAACATGAGAGCAGGGGGTGGCTGTTAGAACTCATGATCCTACGATTCAAAAAGTACCTTTCTGGCATTATCCTCTAGGTACCTGTGATATGTTTCCACCAGTGCCCAGTTCTTTCCTAGCCTCTTCTATCCCAGGGCCCCTAGCTCCATGCTCCAGTTAGGCATCTGCTAGAGCAGATTTAGCAGTCTTCCCACCATATAATTATCTGCAACTGCTCAAGCAGTAACATGTCTAACTTTTTAATAAACTACTTCATGCTGTGTTACCAGTGACTAATTATAGAGCCTTTGATTATAATCTCAGCATCGTGGTCTCTTTTCTCCTTACAGCTGATTGGCCAGAGTTTATAATAGTAGCAGACAGTGAATACATGATGGATAGACGGATGAATAAAGAATCAAACAAAATGATAGAAACATATGTGGGAGGATCTCAGCAATCATCATATTTAATATTTCATTCAATGCCTAAATATTGATCTTTAATATCTGTGCCAGGTGGCCATTTGGCCTCTGCCTGATCCCCTCCTACAGATAGAAGTTCAGTCACCTCTTTAGACATCTCATCTTCCCTTTGCACAAGTCTGCTAGCATGGACTTGCAAGGCTTTACCATAGGTTTGAACTGAACTGCATCTCTCAGCTAATAAATTAATGTCCCTTCTAGTGGTATTTGAGTTTTAATAGGTGACTCCAAGAAATACATTATTTAAATAAAAGGAATTATATTTTAAGGGCATAATTTCAAGCGATAGGTTTGGCAGAGAGAAAATATGCTAATTTCTTGCTTCACAAATTCAAAATCCTATTGTTACACAGTTGTGGGGGATACAGGATGACAGAAGTTTGCAGGATTTCCATGTTTCATTAAGAAATGGATTTTGCACATCAGTAGGTATGTGGCAGGCAAGGTATAAACTATGGTAGAACTAAATACATAGTCGTCATGCTTTATGAATATAAAAAAGGTTGTACAAAACTACATTTCTTTTAGTTTTAAGAAATGCTGTAGAAGTGAATTATCGTACTCTTTAACTCCACAGCTCTTTTAAGTTAAACTTAGAGAACCGTGAGAGCCAATTCATTTGAATTAAACATTAAAAAGGATATTATTCTAAGCAGCAATTAAGACTTAAATGTCATCATTTGATTTCTCCCTGGAAAGCATTTGTTTGCCATCCTAGGACTGAGCTGTTAAATTGGCCACATCTGGAGATAAACCAAAGACAATGCTGTATCAAACCTCATTTTCAGAGGGCACATCTGCTTCTTGAGAAAAATAAAAATAAAAAAAGACAACCAAAGAGAAATCAAAGAACCACAACAAATGTGTGGGTGGGTGATAAACTGGTTACCATGGAGAGCTGTTAGATTAATTTGCATCCCACATACCAGTGTGTCCCTGTAGTATTACATGCCTATTGACTAAGTGGAGAGTCCTGGGGAGAGAAATACCATCTCGGGCCAAAGCTCTAGGTAGTTTTGTGAACATGTGATCAGCCGATAATGATCCAGTTTCTCTGATAGCTGTCACTGCCACTCGTAGGGGTAAGCCCTAGTAGCTGTGTTTATGTGATGTGACCCTATACCCCTCTGATGACCTGAGTGAACCAGGTGGACACCTGACTTAGAGTAGACCAATTAGAGTTTCTTACTTGGGTAGTTGGCATTTGGATTGAAATGAGCGTTGGGGAAGCTATGTTTGGCCAAGTGCTCACGGAGAGAAGAATGGACGAAAAATGGAAATATATTAGTGCCACGGTCCTCAGTGGCTTTCCAGCCTCTGATTGTAAACCCTTGGCTATTCTTGGTTTCCAAGAGATTGCCCAGTATCTCTTCCATTACTTGGTTGAAGTGTTTAAAGTCAGTTTCTATAAATTGGAGGCAAAAGAACACCAACTTAAAAGGTTTAAAAATTGTTGCCATTCTCTTGGTTTCCCAGGTGTTAATGACAAAATTGTGCAGAAAATTCAAACCAGGGAGTCCTTCAGTCCTTCTATACAAGATGGTGACGAGGGCATAGAGAAAATATATTATCATATTTTTATTCTCTTCTTGTTTTTAATCACTGCTTTCTTCCTCAATACCACATCCATACCAAGCTTTTCTGGGGAAAGTGAAACTCAGTGAAACTAGATAGCCATGTCTCTTTAAGATAAAAGCAATTCTGGAAGAATATTATACTTTCAGTGATCTCATTTTAGTCTTAACTAAAATGGTAATGTACCTGTTAATAAATGGCTACCTCCATTTCTTGTAAAATAGTCACCGTGATCACTCTTTTAATTAGATGGCAGCTTCTTCGTAGCCTAGGAGAAGTGAGTTGTATTAATTTTATGTTATTAACAAAATTAATAATTCATTGATTAATTTTCTATCACTTTCTCGGGTGAGAAAGGAGGCAATGAGATTCCCCGAGTCAGGAAAGTCTGAGAAGATTGAATGTATCATGAAGTTTCCTGGCAGGACCACAAGGTTACAGAAACTGAAATGAATCAATGAGTTAGGGTGAAAGTATAGATTTCATAGAGACTACTCACCATTACCTCATAATGATTCTTTCACTTGCCACATTTTCTTCTTTGCCAAGTTCAAGTTGAGCTGAGTTGGTATTTCTCTTACTGAAATTTTGTATAGAAAGTATTCACTTAAATTCCCCGAACTCATTTTCCCAAACACACATGCATACAGTTGTGACACCTCATACCTATTTGCTTTTAGATTAAAATTTTATACGTTATTCCCAATGTGAAGTTAAACTATTAATTTTTGAAAATTAAAATCCAGGCTGTTACATTTGATTTTTACTGTAGTTAGAGGGTTGGCATTTGAAGATGGTTTAGAGTTAGAAAATGCCCTTAGCATTCAGGAAGCAATGGATTATGATATCATTAAGCTAGAACCAGGACTTCAGGTAAGTAAGGATCTAAGAAGCCTTACTCTCCAACAAGTAAAAAGATAAATAGAGCAAGGTGTGGTGGCACGTACCTATTGTCCCTGCTGCTTGGGAAGCTGAAACAGGAGGATCCTTTGAGCCCAGGACTGCGAGGTCAGCCTGGGCAGCATAGTGAGACCCTATTTTTAAAAAAAATCAAACTAAAAAATATTAATAACTCTTTTTAACTGCATCAGAGAGGTAAGGTCACAGGATAAACTCCTGACCCCCCCCCCCCAATTAGATAGATAGGCAGATACAGAGAATGACAACTTAGAGCAGAAACTTCCAAGGCAACCAATGTCAGTATAGGTGAACCTATATAGTAATCGATGAATGTCTGGAGGTTCATTCAGTGTGGGCAACTCTGAGATTTAAAACTTCAGGGACCCAGTCATGATGGAGGAGCATAATTTTGTGAGTTTTACATCCAAGAGCTCTACCAGGTTCTCACAGTGTAGACTGAAGAAAAATATCCTTCCGTTTTCCCACGTATGTTAGGCACTAACAAAATCCCAGCAGGTTAGGCTCTAATAAAATGGTTTCTCCAGAGGGCAGGCGTTGTTAAAAAGAACAAAATGCTCTGGTATATTTTAAAATGGTTACTCCCCCAACACCTAGGATCTGCCCCTTAATATTCACTTTCTGCAGTGAAATCACAGAATCCAGATATTTATCTCATGAGAAAACATGATACTGGATTCTTCCTGGAGTGAGACGTGATTCTTCTACCTCCTTTAAACCTCACCTTGGCAAACACATCTATACTGTGCATGATATAAAATCATAAATCCTTCAAGCCAGCCAGAGCACTTTGGCATTTGCCACTCTCCTAGGGATTTGATGGTTTTCTGAAGGGTGGACTGATTCGAATATTCAGGAAGCCATATATACTTCCCCTATTTTATTTTTATATTACTACTCGTTCAGAGTTCTTTCTGTACACTTGTACTTACGAATTATTGCATGAAGTTGGTTGCATAGGTATGGACTCTACTCTGTGGGTGATTTAAATAATTTTCAAGGGTTATAGTTTCCTGTGTGACTTTTATATTATCCCTGATTGAGATCCAAACCTTCTGTGAAAGTACAGCTCCACTATATACCTGGCACCTTCCCACCCCTTTGCCTTCACTCTGGTTACTGTAGGTGAGGTGTACCTTCCTTGCACTCAAATCAAATGCTGTCCAGCCTTTAAAGCCCAACTCAAAGCTCCCTTTTCCATGAAACATTTTTGGTCACCAAGTCCAAAGTATCCTTCCTCTTCTGTTGGTGTCCAGCATCTGTGTTGCCATCTGGATAACAGGCCCCTCTCATTCTACCTGGTCTCTGCCAGTAGCATTTGTAGGCATGTAGGTTAGAAAGCTGGACTAGAAAGCTCAAGGGCGTTGGGAAGTCGGGATCCTCTTTGCTTTCGTTGGGATGCCCAACACTGAGCTGCCTGAATGCCTGTTTATTGATCTAAGGAAATAAACAGATAAATACCTGTAAATAAGAAAATACCCTAGCTCTTCCAATCTGAGACTATCCATTTAAATGATTTGTGGGGATCAGCTCATATACTACTGATTTGCTTGAGTTTTTTTTTTTTTTTTCCTTTCCAAATAGCCTACATGCAGCTATTGTCTTTGAAATGGATACCAGTCAATGACAAATGTAATGATGATAAACATGATAGTGGTAGAAATACTTCATAGATATCATAATATCTGTACTCTAGTTTCAGCTCGGACTGTAATATGCTATGTGACCTGAGTGTGAGTTCCTTCCAATTTCTGAGCTTTAGCTGCCTTAGGTGTAAAACGAAAAGAATATGACTGTGCTTTTTTTATGTTTTCACTAAAGCATCTCCTAAATCAGTGATTCTCAATGCTGGTTTCACATTAGAATGGCCAGAGAGCTTTAATTTAAAAAACATAACAAGTAAAAACAAAAACCAAATGCTCAGGTTCTTCGTTCAGAGATCTTGATTCCAATATGTTTGAAGTAGGGGCTGGGATTCATGTGTACCAGAGCACTATAATTTAAATAGCACACCAGGTTATTATAATATTATAATGTGCATCAAGATGTCCTATATGAAGAGAGAGTGAACATATTCTCTAGTCAGGTGTAGGGGCAGAGTTTGAAGCAGTCCAATGGAAAAATGTCAATTTCTTTGATGTGTTGCAATATATCTTAAAAGTAGCTTCCAATTTTTATTTTGAAAAATATGTCTGACTGTCTTATTCTAAAACTTATATTTTTAATTTATCACTATTAAATACAATTCCTTTTCCAGAATGATGCACACTGTTTCCTTGTATAATATTTAATAGCTTTGTATAACCTCTGGTGTACCACTGGAGACATACCCTACAGACTGAGAAACATGTGGCTTGATAATCTCTGATACCATTTCCAGCTCAAACACCTATTCTGCAATGTTTGGAAATGGATACGTATTGCTCAACTTTAAATGTGTGGTTTCTACCCTCTGCATCTCACATACAAAATGACACTTACATTGCTTATGCCTACATAGCGAAATGAGGCAGTGAGAAATTCTTTTAATTAGTGTCTAATTAACTCTGAGCTGCTGGCAGATAAAATAATGTTGATTTTATTGCATTGGGTATCATACTTTAAAAGATAACTCTATAGAAATAGGCAGCTCCACAAATGCATTGGCAGCTATGATGGAATTGAAAAGTGTGTTCACAGTTTCTCCTTCACTCCTACCATCTCTCTCTTGAAGAATAGCCTGCCTTTCCACACTGATTTTCAAAGTTTTGTAATACAGATCTGAGTGACATAGGCCAAATAAGATAAAACCAAAAAGGAGGAAGGAGAAGGAAAGATTTAATGAAATGCTCAGTGACATGAGATACAGGAAAAGAGAAAAAGCAACACAGACTCTAAAAACATTGGGTGTAACATTGCATAGCAGAGGCCTGGAAAGGAGAAAGATTCATTTGAGAAGAGTCATATGAATTGGCTCTTCTTTAATGTCTCTAGAGAAACATAAAACACTGTAATATTTAAAAATTAATTTTGACTTTTCGGACCATATTTCTATGAAAGTTACTTGGAAGCATAGACTAAGCCACGTGAGCAATGAATTTGTAAGGATTTCACAGCCTTTTAACCTTCAGTGTATGAAATTGAAAGTTATGTAATTCAGGGCCAATGCAGTACAGATTCTGTGGCTCTAGGGAGTGCACAACCAGTTCTGATTCTACGGCAGAGGAGGGTTGCTCTCTGCCCTGCAATGTTAGGGGCCCTGGATCCACGGTGAGATCAGTAGATTGCATGAGGCAAATAGAGGAGACAAAGAAAACTATCATTGATCTTGATGCTATAACAATAAAAATGATACAATCTGAACTACAGAGAGAAAAGAGATTGGAAAAAATAACGAACAGGGACATGTGGAACTACAAGGCAAGATCTAATTGTCATATTTTAGAAGTCCTGAAAGGAGAGAAGAAAGACAACATAGCTGATAAAGTACTTAAAATATCTCATATTTGGCAAAGGATGGAAACATACAGATTCGAGGAACTGAGTAAATCCCAAACAGGAGAAACCCAGAGAAATCCAGACTGAGAAACTCCATAGTCAAACTTTAGAAAATTAAAGATAAACAAAAGATTGTGAAAGTGGGAAGAGATAAATGACATCTAACTTATAGAAGAGAAACAATCCAAATGACAACAGATGTCTCACCAGAAACTATAGCGGCTAAGAGGAACTGGCACAACATTTTCAATTACTGAAAGAAGGAAATATCAACCCCAAATTCTTTATCCAACAAAAATATTCTTCAGGAAAAAAAAAAGGGAAATATGCATATTTTCAGAAGAAATAAAACTAAGGGAACTTGTTGTCATCAACCTTACCCTAAAAGAATGAAAAATAAAGTTCTTTAATTAGAAATAAAATGATAAAAGGAGGGACTCTTGGAACATTGGAAAAGGAGAAAGAATAAAGTAAACAAGAAATATGATAAATTCAATTGCCTTCCTTCTCTTCTTGAGCTTTTGATATTATTAATACATTTCACAGTAAAAGCAAAAATTATAACACTGTCTAATGTCCTAAGTGTATACAGAGAAAATATTTAAGACAATTATAAATTTCTATAGACTGAATTGTGTCACATCCCCCCCAAAATGATATGTTGAAGCCCTAATGCTCCATATGATAGGATCTGGAAATGGGACCTTGTGGAGGTAATTAGGTTTAGAAGAGGCCATGAGGATGAGGCCTTTATGGCAGCACTGGTACCATCATAAGGGGAAATATTAGTGAGCTTGCTCACTCTCTTTCTCTCCGCCATGTGAGAACACAGGGAGAGGGTGGCCATCTGTAAGTCAGGAGGAGAATCCCCACAAGAACCTGACCAAGCTTTCTCCCTGGTCACAGACTTCCAGCACCCAGAACTCTGAGAAATAAGTTACTGTTGTTTAGCCACCCAGTCATAGCACTGAATACGTACATTAGGAAAAAGGAAATGTCTTACATCAATCATCTAAGCCCCTATCTCAGAAACTTATAAAAAGTAGAGCAAAAAAGCCAATGCAAACAGAAAAATGGAAATAATAAAGAGTAGAAATGAATGAAATTGAAAATGGATAAAGTATCTACCTCATGATAACCATTCAAAAATGGTAGTAATTATTATCTATTCAATAGTTTTCAAACTCTGTATCTCAACTTTCATTAGAAAAATTTAAGAACATACCCAAATACATACATATTTATTATTTACAAATTATATACAGCTATTAGTCTACAAATATGTATATACTAAGCTTAAACAAAATTTTAAATGGGAATAGATAAAATCAATACAGATTTAACATTCTCATTCTTTTTCAATGAATTGTTTTGAGCATCTCAGTTTGGAGACCATGGGTTGAACATCATTGTCATCTAAGAGTTTACCCATTATTTAAAGCTCAGATGAAGTATCATAATTCACAGAAAGCCTCTGCTCACGTTGGTCCCCAGGGAAAGCTCCCTTCTCTGAACCCAGTAGTAATTTTGACTGTGTCTCTTATTTTACACATATACCACCTTAATTGTCATGATAACCATATGCATAACACAGTTCCTGATATGAATGTGATTTTCAAAAATGCATATAAAAACCTGAGGATTTGAATACTTGATAGAGTATTTGGGGAAGGAAAATGTCAAACATTCTCACAAAGATAAAATATTAAACTAGGGTGAGGGAACAGGAACTGAGTGAACATTCTTTTCTCAGATATTGAAATAATAAGAGTCATAACCTGGTAGTCAGTCCGTTGACCAAATTCATTCTACACATACAGTATGTTTGGCCAGAACAATGTTTTGGGCTATGCTTTGTGTTAATGTTTTTCAATTGGGCATGTATCTTCCCTGTTGGCTATAAAATTCTATCATTTTACATATTTGATAATAGCTGGCTGCTTCATAGTTACTTTCCAATCCCCTATTCCCTGATGTTGACTTTGACAGCCCCCTGAGCGTGTTCATACTTTTTATAGTAACACACTAAAGGACAAAGAGAATTAATCTAAGAATCAAAAGATTTGGGTTCCAAGCTCATGTGCCACCTGCCAGCTCTTTCACCTTGAGCAAGTCATGTTACTTGTTTCAGACACAGTTCTCTCAACTACAGAATGGTGATGGTAATTCCTGCCCAGTTTCTTTATATATCTCATGGGGCAAATGGGAAGAATCATTAAAAGCTATAAAACTGCTCGACAAACACGAGAGTTTTTATCAGATAACCTGTTAGTCCCCCTTCCTGTTGTGAAATATTTTGTTCCTATGATTCTAGAAAAGCCACTGGTAATTTTAATTTCATTTCCAAACAAAGCCACCAGCCCCAGGGCTATAAATATAAATGGATATGCTGCTTAGTGTTATGAGAATAAAAATGTTAGAAATCCTTGACTGGCTTTCTGATAGAGTTGTAATTATAACACATGAAACAAATGCATTGTGTTAGATGTTGGCATCTCTGCAAATTGTGTGAGAGTTTGATGAGAGCCTGCCTGCAAGATTAACTGTAAATTGGCTCGGATATGAGCACTGTCATCAGGATTGAAAACTGTCAAAGAATGAAATGGCAAAACTGCCAAAGGGCAGCAGCAAGTGGCATTACAGTCCTCAAGGAGGTCAGGGTGTCTATGGGGGGGCCACCAGGGATTAGAGGTCAGCCCAATCTCATTACCATCTTCATTAACTACTCTGGAAAGGGCTATAGGTCTCCTTAGGCAATTTGCAGAAGATGCTTGGTTGTGAGGGGCTGTAAACAAAGAGCGGCAAACTCATACCAAGCAATCAGCCATATTGCAATGGAATCTTAGGCAAACGTCAAAATCGGATTCTTCCGGAGACATAAGGGGTTGTGAGCTCTGACAAAGCTTTTTCCTTCCTCTCTGCCTACTGAACTAAAACCATATTCTAAAGTCTTCTTTTTCTCTGTGGTCCTCTTTGATCCCTTCAAAGAACATCATCCCTCTGTCTTTTGAAATTCTATAGCTTTTTCCTATCTTATATTACTCATTGGGTTTATAAAAATGAAACCAAATCTTACTCTTCCATAAATTGTAAATTCCCTGAAATGGAGGATCACTGTTTTAATCTTCCATAAACCTGATAGTGTTCAGCATGGTGGCACAGTCACCTTACTTGAGATTTTGGATCTGGTTCTCTGCCCCGTCTCCACTATCCCATCAAACCTGTTCTATTTTCTCTGAATTCATGGCATCAGTCTCTCTACTGCTCCTCCTCACTCCAATCTCATCTATGTTCCTTCACTGTGCCCCACAAATACTCTTTTCTAAGCTGTCACACAAGAATTTTCCTGATAGGTTCACCTGGTCGTTCCTCTTCTCTGAAACTTTCGGTGGTTCTCCCTGGCTACTGGATTGTGTATGCACACCTTAGCCTGGTTTCTGAAACCTTGCTCGATCTATTTCCATACTATTTTCCTACCTTATCTCCCATCATTTACCCTTACCAAATGGATCCTGCTAATTTTCTGCAAACCACCCCACATGGGCTTACCTCTTTCCTTCGGATCACATGCTTGCCCCTCCTCCAATCCTGTTTGCATTCCTCAGTTCTCCTACCTGAAGGATGCATCTCACTACGCTGCCTTCCTTTTATCTTTGATTCATGCTAAGATAACTACACTAACCTGGGCTTCATCATGAAACTTCCCTCTCTCTCACGCTACCTTCCCGCATCCAATCCAACACCTAATGTCATGATTAAGTACTACTATTAGTACTTATAGTACTATTAGTGCTATTCTAACCCCTAATATTCTCTTGAATCAGTCAGCGTTTCTACGTCTACTTGTAACAGCACACCAAGGTCTCTTTCCTGTCTTCTTTCTTGCTCTACAATGCAATGTAATTAAGTCACTCCTACGCTCAAAATTGCTTCTGTTACTCTAAAGATAAAAATCAAAATATATATTATAACCTAATCCACTGCTGCAAGGCTGGCCAAAATTCAAGGTTGACCAGTATTACTACAGTTTTGTTCCACATCAGGCTATCCATAGACCACACTATTTCGTGGTACCTTAACCACTGTGGCCTTCTTTTGGATCCTCAAATGTACCATGTTCCCTTGCCCCTGAAGACATCTAACCACACTGTACTTTCTCTAGAATATCCTTTGTCTCTCCATTCCATTAACTCTAGACACATCCACAAGTTCTTAATTCAAACATAATTTCTCCTGAAGAACTTTTCTTGATGGCTTAGAGACTTTCTGCTATATGTTCCCATAGCACCCTGTGATGCTTCATGGTGAAACTGTCACTGTATAATTTGATCTTTATGTGCATGATTATTTCAGTACGGTCCCCTGCTGTAGCTGTAGACTCTATGGGGACAATAACTTTCTGAGTTTTGTTCATTATTCTTATCTCCTAGTGTGGCAGATTCAAATTTTTGATATGGTCATTTATTTGTTGTGTAACAATCAAATTACTTAACTTCAAGACTCTGCCTATCTATAAATTAGTACATTGTTGCATGTTTAAATGAGAAATGTTAGTAAAGCCATCACACAATATTTAGCACATAATAAATGTACACTAATGATATTTTTTTCATTATAATCATATTTGACAACACTGGATCTAATTTCATGGGTTCAGGCCGTATCTGTATTTTTAAATTATAATTTTGTGGGTCGCCTGTGATACTTTGGGCAGAGAAAGCCACCAACGAATGAATATTTATTCATCTCTACAAGTAGATCTGTTACAGCTGCTGTCATCCCTATCCTCTGTCCCTTTCTCCATCTCATCTGCCACAGTGAATTTCCATGCATGTAGAAGATAGTCTTATAAGTATAATATATCTAGGGCTAAAGAAAATTGAGACTTCACAGTAAGAATGAAGAACTATTCAAGAGATAGCCATGGGGCAACTAGACTTAGGCCTGCCTAATCACAGCCCTGTATTCCCCTGAAAACAGTAAGAGTTTCAAGGATGGTTATGAGATGCAATTCAGCCCAATAGGAAATGATAGAATTTTTCCTTATGATTTCTGGGCAAGTACTCTTGCTTTCCCCCAACAGATGTGAAACCAAAAGTTTACAAGGGCTAGAGTTTGTACAGAAGAATAACCAAAATATGAAAAAAAAAAAAAAAAAGGAAGAAACCAGGTTGCTGGTGACATTGATTTGCCCTGAAATAAGCTACAGTTGAAGCCAGATATCCCCCAAGAATTTTCAGCTACATAAGACAATAAATTTCCTTTTAAATATGAGCTACTTAAAATTGGGTATTCTGTCAGTTGCAATCAAAATAATCCTGAGAGATGTGCAGCTTTAAAAAAGAGGTGGAATTTAAGCTAAATTTAACAAAATTGTCAGGTCTGTAAAAGGAGAAGAAAACTCTAGGAAAAGAGAATGATAGGTCCACACATGAAGACCTGGAGCAACATGGTATGTTTAGGAAACTGCACATAGAGGTAGATTCTTATCTTCAACGTAAAAGGAAAAAGATTGATCAGTCTCTGAGCATGTCTATTTCCTAAGAGCTAGAATTCTCTATAGCCCCTGTCCTATATCTTGCCCATAGTGGATTCAGCAAATGTTAGTTAAATTAATAAGCAAGTGAAGTAATGGAAATATGAAAATGCCCAGCAATACCCAGGGGAAGGAGAAATTTCGGGGCAGGGGGAAGGAGGGGAAGAAAAAAAAAAACCCTAATTTTCTCCTACGCTTCATTAGATAAATGAAAAGAAAGGCTGATTTTAAAAGCTAATCACTGGCGACTATACAAATATTAGTGTCATCAAAGCATGCAAATTAAAATTCTGCTGCAGACAGATAAAATTTCATTAGCCATTTCATGTTTATTCTGAGACTAACTACAAATGATTCTAGCACAAAGAATGGTAATTAATTGATACTGCCGATCCTGTCAGACCACCTTTTGTCATGTGGCCAGGAGCCCTGCTGGCATGACAGTGTCCCAGAGAGGCAGGGGTACTGAGGCTGCCTGGAGACCACTGTCACTATCAGTAACAGAACCAGCATGTGAGGCTTGGCTGCTGAGATCCTGTTCCCTCCTCCTAGAATGCTCTTCCTCTCTTCACCTTTACTCATCCCTACCTTCGGATCTTCAGCTCAAACATCGTCTCCGTGAAGCCTTCCCTGCTAGGGTCAAATCTTGCTATCATAGTTCTCATAGCAGCCTGTATTTCTCATTCTTTGAATTAGCTCTGATTGTAATTTTATTTTTATCTGGGTAATGAATTGGATACATTTTTACTTCCCCTCTGAACTGTAACCTTTTTGAGGACAGAGACTGTCCTTAATTCTCATCTTTGTGTCTCTCTCATTACTGCCTGGCACAGAGCTGCATAAACCGTGGATGCTCAGAGGCTGTTGAATGAACTGGTTACACTGTATTAACATCCTTGTGAATTTCCTCTCTCTCCATCTCTCTGCTTCCTAACTTCCTGGCCCATCTCTTTGCCTTGCTTTTTTCCTAGGTTTGGAATATGGCTAGTAATAGAAGACGTAACTCTGGGGGAAACAAAAAGAAAGAATAAAGGTTACATTTGGAAGGAGAAGACAGATAAAAACATGGATAAATGAGTAAAGTAATTTCAAAGAGCGATTCACGCTCTGGTGAGAATCAAGCTGATGAGATGGAAAGGGATGGGGGGGGGCTACTTCAGATAGTGTGGCCAGAGCGAACCTCACCTGGTGAGCTGGGGAAGAGTCAGTACCAGGGAAGAGTCTAGGGAAAGTGTATTTCAAGCAAAGGAAACAGAGGTAGTCCTCACCTCACCATCTACCCCTGTGCCCTGGGACAGACAACTGGAACTGGGAAAGAACATGCTGCACAATAAGTATCAGGACCCCTACATTCCACGAAAACCACTAATCTGTTCTCTATTGGTACAATCTTGCTATTACAAGAATGTTATACAAATCAAATTATATAATATATAACCTTTCGGAACTTACTTTTTCCACTCAGAATAAATCTCTGGAGATTCATCTAGGTTATCACATGAATCAATAGTTTCTTCTTTGTTTCCTCCCCCCCGCAGCTGAGTAGCATTCCTCAGTATGGATATGCCCCAGTTTAACCATTTACCTCTTGAAGGGCATTTGGGTTGTTTGCAATTTGGGGCAACTAAGAATAAAGCTGCTGTCAACATTTGAGTACAAGTTTTTGTGTGAACATATATTTTAGTTTCTCTAGGATAATGCTCAGGGTTTTAATTGCTGTGTCATATGATAGTTACATGTTTTGTTTTTTAAGATGCTGCCACACTGCTTTCCCAAGTGACTGCACCATTTTACATTTCCGTCAGCTGTGTGATCAAGTGATCAGTGTTTCTAAATCTTTGTAAGCATTTGGCGGTTTCAAAAATGTTTTGTTTATTTTAGTCATCCTGCTAGGTGTATAGTGACACCTTACAGTGGTTTTAATTTGCTTTTCCCTAAAGGCTAATGATATGGAACATTTTTTTTCATGTGCTTATTTATCATCTGTTTATACTCTTCTGTGAAAATGTCTATTCATGACTTTTGCCCATTTTCTAATTTAATGTTTTGATTTTTCAGTGTTACATTTTGAGAGTTCTTTTTATATTTTATGGATACCAGTCATTTGTCAGATATGTGTCTTGTAAATATTTTCTCCCACTCTGTAGCTTGTCTTTTCATCTCTTAAGTCTTTCACAGAGCAAAAGATTTTAATATTAATGAAGTTCAATTTCTCAGGTTTTCCTTTTATGAATGATGCCTGTGGTGTCAAGCTGAAGATTTTGTTTTTTTTCCTAAAAGTTTTATAGCTTTACATTTTACTATGATGTCTGTTATCTATTTTGAGTTAATTTTTTTATGAGGTATGAGGTTTTGATATTTTTTGTTTGCTTGGTTTTGGTCTATAGATGTCCAATTTTCCACCACCATTTGTTAAAAAGCCTCTTTTATCTCCACCAAATCGCTTTTGTACCTTCATCAAAATCAGTTGGGCATATTTGTGTGCATTTATTTCTAAGTTCTCTATTCTGATCCATTGATCGATATGTCTATAACTCCACCAATACCATACAGTCTTGATTTCCGAGACTGTATATAAACTCTCTAAATCAGGTAGACTGATTACTCATAGTTTATTTTTCTTTTCAAAATGGTGTTACCTATTCTAGTTCCTTTGCATTTTCATATGTATTTTAGAAAAAGTTGCCTACATCTACAAAAAAACTTTCTGAGATTTTGACAGGAATTACATTAAACCTATATATCAGTTTGGGGAGAATTGACATCTTTACTATATTGACTTTTTAATCCATAAACACAGTTTGTCTCTCTATTTATTTACTTATACTTTGATTTTGTTCATGAGCAGTTTTTAGCATGAAAATGTTTTGCTAGATTTACAGCTAAGTATATCATTTGTTTTGAGCTATGATAAATCATTGTATCTTTAATTTTGATGTTCATATGTTCATTGCTAGTATATAGATAGTCCATTAATTTTTTATATGTGTATCTTATATCCTGTGCACTTGCTAAAACCACTTGTATGTTCTAGGTGTTTTTTTTTGTTGTTGTTGTTGTTTTTTTGTGGGTGGTTGAAATTTTCTTTGTAGGCAATCATTTCATCTGCAAATATAGTTTTATTTTTTTCCTTTCTTACCTGCAATCCCTTTATTTCCTTGACTTGCCTATCCCACTAGCTGGAACTTCCAGCACTATATTGCAGCTGAATTAGAGTGGTAAGAGCAGATACCCTTACCTTTTTCCTACTCTTAAAGGAAAAGCACTCAGTCTTTACCTTAAGTTTAGCATTAGCTGGTAGGGGTGAGTATAGAGGCTTTCTATCAAGTTAAGGAAATTCCTCTCTACTCTTACATTTCTGAGGGTTTTTAAAAAAATCATGAATGAGTGTTTAATTTTGTCAAATGTTTTTTCTGTATCAATTGATATACCATCTAGTTTTTTCATCTTTAACCTGTTAATATATTGGATCATATTGGTAGATTTTTGAATATTGAATCAGCCTTGCATCCAAGAAATAAATTTTATTGAGCCATGGTTTATAATTCTCTTCATATACTGCTGAATTATTTTGCTAATATTTTAAGGATTTTTGTGTTTATATTTATGAGGAGTATTGGTCTGTAGTTTTCTGTTTTGTACTTTGATTTATTATCAGATCGGGGGATACTAGCATCTTAAAGAAATTTGAAAATATGTCTTCCTCCTTTTTGTTCTAGAAGAGATTGTGTAGAATTTGTGTTAGTTCTTTTTAATCATTTGGTAAAACTCTTCAGCATAACCCTCTGGGCCTGGGGGTTTCTTTATGGGGAGTTTATAAATTACAAATTCAATCTCCTTAATAGTTATTGGGCCATTCAAATTCTTTATTTCATATCGAATGTGTTGTGATAGCTTCAAGGAATTGACCCATTTCATCTAAGTTGTCAAATTTATATTTTTAAAGTTGTTCATAGTATTCTTTCATTATTCTTTTTGTGTTTGCAGGTCTATAATGACATACGCTGTGACATTCCTGATAGATCACCTGTTGGAGGTGTCCCTCTTTACTGCTGGGTTTGGGTGGAGGTCCAAGTGCCCTGTGGGATCTGCTCTGATGCTGACAGGGAGTAGGAGCTTGTTACTGCCCAGGAGGGATGAAAGTTCCAGTTCTTCACTTGGCGTTCTCAGATACCAGCCTAGCAGAGTGGAGGGAGGCTGGTGCTCCTTGTTACCACATGGTAAGGGTGGAAGTGTAGCCTCTCCACTTAGTGTTTGCTGGTGTGGGTGTGGATGAGGCCACAGTTTTTCTGTGGTATTTATCTGGCTGCAGTAGAGCAATTATCTGCTAAATGTTTTCTGTTTTGCCAGGCTGCCCCTTTCCTCTTCCTTTGGCTAGAGAGATTGGGTTTTTGTTGTGGCTTTGTTTGTTTATTTGTTTGTGGCTATTGGCATTTCTAGTTTGCAGGCTTCTTCAGCAGCTAGACTGGGATGTAGGATGCAAAAAGAAAACCCAGGAAACTCATTCCCATATCATTGTTCAGGGCATCATTTCCTATCCAGTCTGCTGCCTTCTCCCCAGCTTTCAGAGTCTTCTTATGTTTGTCTGACATACGCTATTACGTCCATGGTTTTATTTGTACTTAGAAATAAGGAAAAGTATATCTATTCTGTCTTTTCAGAAGCACAAAAGTAAAGTGCTGCTTTACATTTAATGACAAGTATGTGCCTAGAAGCATGCCTGATGTCAAAATGGTTTATATGTATATAGACATTTTAATACATATATAAAAACTGAGGATTCACAGAGATGAACAAAAAAACAGAAAAGAAAAGAAGATTGAATTTTCATGACTAGCAAGTAATCTGATATAGGTGTGATGTAATGGGTGCATGGTAAGGCCTAAAGAGAAGTGATTGGAGATAAGGATGTTGAGCAGTTTGGATTTCTTCTGTGCTAATGGGAAGCCATTGAAGGCTATTATGCAGACCAGAGCATGGCTCAAGGGCATTTTCAAGGTAGCCCCCCTGTAACTCTGTAATACTATGGCTTGAGATGACCAGAGTTTGAGCTAGTGACATATGTAGGTCATTGAAACACTTAGTATTACAATTGTAATACAGTTGTACATGGTCAAAATCGAGGTTGTCCGAGACCAGATAAAAAATGCATCCAATGATTTATACAAAAGCTGCTAACACCATCCCACTGATGACTGTGTATACCTGTGATCTGTACAGTTATTTCATAATGATAAATTATGCAATTAGACTTCCGTCACTATAGATACAAACACTACAGGAAAACTGATTACAGTTTTGTATTCCCTCAGTGCATTTGCAGAATCAATTATGCTGTATTTTCAACATGACAAACTGCTAGAGAGATTGTGCATAATTTTTTCCCTCATTTTTGTATTGTTAATTTGCCAAGGAAGTATCACTCTGAGCAAGACTTGCTATTGCTGAGACAAACCATTTGGGAAAACTGGAAACCAGGGGCGAATAGTTATTTTTCAGGTTCACCTTCACTCTGCTGTCCTGTAGACCTTGTCTTCTCAGTCCTTACCTGCTGGCTTTGAGCACACATGTAAGATTATTGTCTTTTGGAGAAGAGATCATTGGTGGAGTCAAACAACTTAGAACTGAGATATTTCCTTTACATCTTAAATATATTATTATAACAATTTAATTAGTGCAATGGACCCATTTCTAAATGAAATCTCATTTGAACCTCAGTGCATAAAAGAACTGCACAAGGAGGTGCTCTGGCTGAAATAGGAGAAGTGTGCCTAAATTTCTGCCTGCCTCTGACACCTTCTTTTTCTACTAAAGTAACCCCTGGGACACATCTGCAGAAATCTAGGCCTGGTTCAAAGCATTGAAGTTCTACGTGACTTGGTTCCATTCTATGATGTTTACAAATGAGAAAATCCATTCTTTCATTTAATCCACAAATATTGATTGAGTGGACAGTGTCAAGCTCTATTCTAGGAACTGAGAATATAACAGTAAACAAAATAGAGGGCAAGAGACTCATGAAGACTATGGACCCCATCTGGACCCCTCTCTAGAACACCATACCCCTCTGTAGTGCCCATGGTTCACGTATCAGGCTTCTCTTCCTTCTCCTCCCCGACTCAGTTGGGCATGCTCTCTTCCTCCCTAATAAGCCCCCCAAATAAAATATATGTACCACGTTCCTTCAAAGCATGCTTAACTGTCCCATGATATTATTGAAAGTAGGAAGGGGATTTTAGGAGACCAGGAGTTGAATCTTGTCTTTAAAAACCATGATTGTGTCCTTTTCATAAATTGTGTGACATGCCCATCCTTTCTGAGCCCAATGGTTAGTAAGTGAAGAGTTGCTGCTCCCTCTAGCCTTCTCATATTTCAGATATTTTTTCTCCTTTGAAGGATGATATATTAATACTTGTCTAATCCACAAATGGTATTCCTTGTCTCCTTTACCTAGTTTAAGGAAACAATAGAAATAAGGTTTCCAGATTTAGCAAATTAAAATAAAGCGTGTCCAGTTAAATTTGAATTATAGGTAAATAATACTTTTGAGTACAAATATGTCCTAAATATTTTATGACACACACACACTAAAAATTAAATTAGTATTTTAGTATAAACACCAAATAATACATGAGTCACAGTCATTCTAAAATATTATTTGTTGTTTATCTGAACTTCAAACTTAACTGAGAGTTATGTATTTGGTCTGGTAATGCTAAGTGGAATGCAGTGATTAGAATTACTATGTTATAAGTCAAATTGAGTTTTGTCATTTTCTAACTTACCACGTTAGTTATGAGCCTCAATTTTCACATCTTTAAAATAGAGATTGATGATAGCACTTATTTTCTGTGTTTGATAAGAGTATTATATGCATGGATGCTTTTAGAGTGCATGGTACTGCATTTTTTTTTCATAATAAGCCTTTAATTGGTGCTAGCTGTTTTTCTTCTTTTGAACTTCAGAAAACATTAGCATGTATGTACACGCACACATACATGATTAGTATATCAATATATGTGATAAACACACACACACACACACACACACACACACACACTGCATTATATGGGGGTGTGTGTATGCCTGTTCTGCCTCACTGAAACATCCTGCCGTAAGAGAGGAGAGGGAAAATGGATGCATTGCTCACAGTATTTCAGGATGGTTGAGGTAGAAAAATAGAGCTTTGGAAATGCAAACTGTTATTATACAGTTAGGTTTCATGGCCCATTCGCTGGAAAAAATCTGGGTTTAATTCAAGAGTTATTTGCATTGCTCGTAGGACAGCACAGATATATTTTCAGTCTGTCGAGCTCGTTTTCAAGCACCACGGGTTCTGCATAGCTTAAATGAATTTTGCCAGCCATGTTCCCAGACTGAGAAACCCAAGGCATATGTTTCTGATTCATTTACACTGAGCCAATCAAATTGTTCCTTTCTTTCTTTTTTTTAGTTCTAAATTCACAGATGCTTGCAATGTTTCAGGAGATATTTTGATGTTCTAGAATTCATTGTTACTAACAAAGATATCAGCGCTGATGAATTTAAGTGCACACTTACCCCTTTTCCACTTCCTTCTTCTCCATAGTTTAATTACTGATCAAGCAGGCGGTGGAATTGTATATTGGCAGCCCTCAGAGCTGGACTATTTCCATATGGAAAACTGAATGGATATTAACAGCATCAGTCTTTTGAAAAATCAGAATTTCAAAGGGCATTGATAATCAGGTTTATTTCTGAAACTGCTTCGAGTAGGTACCCAACAATTCTAGCCCCTTCACAACAAATACTGATTTATAGAGCAAAGATAGCTGACATTTTAAATATTTAGTTTTATGCCTACAGAAAAGAAGATCCAATTCATTCTAGGGATCAGAGTGCTAAAGAGCACCCTATTTGTCCTTTTTCCTGATTGTGGCTTTTAAATCACCACAAATACCAAAAAGAAACAGAATTTTGTGTGTACCATTGTGTACACTGAAACCATGGTATAAAAGCCACTAAAAAATAAGTCTAATAAATGGTGCGAAAACATAATTTTGTACCTTGACGATGACCTAAGAACACGAGGATTGCTTTTGTTTTCTTAAAAACTATCAGAGTAATAACGCACTAAATAGAAATTTATATAACCCACCTGGATGAATATTCCCAGAATATGATATAAAGTTGATAAAAAATAAAAATCCAACCATAAGGACAGACTATTTCATCTACCCACTTAATGTCTCTTAATTGTTTTTTATAATTTATAACCTGTATTGACAGATTGACAAAGGCTAAGAATTTATGGTTGAGTTTAAGGGTGCTGTCCATTCATGAGTAAATGATCATTCTGTGGTTGGATTTAGGGACTCAAACAATGCCTGAGGTTACAGGGTTGATGCTATATCTAGTTTACTTGAGGGGACAGGGTGGTGAGACTGTCAGGGAGATAAGAGTCAAAGGCCTAGGCTATGTTTTTTCATAGCCAATCTTTTCTTCTTTAAGCCCCCAAAGATTGCTATTTGCCACTGTCCTTGAGTAATCAATCTCCCTTGTCTTTTAATTATTTTTGTGTATTTCTAGACTGTGAGTTGATGCAGGGCAAGATCTCTCTACAGGATCTGATTCGACTTTGTTTCCCTTTTATCCCCTGTGCAGTGCCTTTACCATATTGAGTTGTCAGTAAATATTATCCTTAACCCACGTTTAAGGATAGAGAATAATTTATGGACATGGATACAAAGCAGAATTGGCTGGTTATGTGTGGTGAGGTTATAGTCAGGCCTAACTAGGCCCACCTGAATGAAGCTGGAGTTAATAAATCCATTGAGATTTTCAATAGAAAAGACTTCCCAAGCTACAAAGGTTATCAGACACTGTGAGCAGATCTTTATTTAACTCTACAGCAACCAGTGGAAAGAGCAATGAATTTGGAATTGGAAGACTTGAGCTCTGGTCTCATTCTCACCATGCACTATGGGGAACGCATCTGTGAGGAGTTAGAGGAATTCCTTCAATTTCTAGAATCCATCTCCTTGGTGGATAATAGCTCTCACTCACCCATAGACTTTTTGTGATGCCACAAATGAGATGAGATACTTCTGAGATCTATCCTGCAGAGAAATTCTTGCAAATATGCGAAGATACATTGATAGTAAAGTTTACCACAACACTACTTGAAGCAGCAAAAAGACAGCAGCTGTGAAATGTTCATCAGTTGAAAAATGGTTGTATACATGCTAGCCGATCCATAAAATTAAATGCTATGCAACTGTTAACGATGTAGGTCCATATATTGATAAGAAAAAGAATCTTCATGATGCATTTTGAATGCAAAAAAAAGGTGAAAAACCTGATATACCTATGGTTTCTTTTTTAACAAAAGAAAATAGAAGTTAAAAGCTATGTGGACAGATGAAGGGTTAGATTGAGAGCTGTAGGATGCACTACAGGTATGGTTGGCTTTGGAGAGGTGAAACAGTAAAATTGATAAGTAGACGAAGAATAGCTTATATTTATTGAGCTCTTAATATATGCCAGGCACTATTCTAAACACTTTACATTCATTAACTAATTTAATGGGCATCCCAACTTTGTTAGAAAGGTACTATTATTATTTCCACTGTACAGATGAGAAAACTGAGGTACAGAGAGAGGTGAAACAACAAGTCCGAGGTTGTAACAGAAAATGATGTAAAAGATGGAAGCAGGATCGGAAGCCACGTAGTCTGACCATGGAGTCTGCCCTCTGCTACTACATCTTCCAAGGGACCAGCTTGGGATGTACTGCAGAACTAGTTTCTTCAATGTCCTGTGTTTCTCCCTGGTTGGAATGCCCTCACCAAACACACGTTACAACTCTAATACGATGCATTTGCAAAATGAGGTCATATACATGAAAACATTTTCTTTTATAGCCTGTCACTTGTTGTAAACACTAAGAGATGCTTTTTATATTAAAAAAAAATACAAAGTTGTTTCACCCATCAACATCTCTTTATACAGTCTTTGCTAGGGTAAGGGAAGTTGAAAATAAGACAGCACATATCCAGCATTTACTTACATTTTCTCCATAATGTGACTCGTGATTGCTTTGCAGATGGGGTCTGATTATCAAATTGTGCATCCTCCCAAACCCACTCATATCAATAGCAAGCACAGCAGACAATAACTAGCGAGTGGTGTCAGCACCCCATCGTCAGAGCTACTGCTGGCAAGAGGCATTTGGGCCAAGAATAAGAATGACAAGTGTATACATTTCCAGCTTTGCAATCAACATGGAAATTAGTCAGCTTATAGATGCTGAGTGGTCTTATAGAGAGGGCCCCAGCTGCAGACAAAATGCCAAACCAAGGATGATAAACAGAGCAGAGGCATTCAGTGTTCCTTTTCAGCTGCTTGCAGCCTGAGAGCCTTGGCAGTGGGGTGGGGTTGGCAGGAATTATTGAATTATTTCCAGACCTGGAGGGGATCTTCAAGGCTTCATTGTCTTCCTGTGGGAAACCTGAGGCTCAAAAAGGGACTGATGAGAGGTCACACAGCAGGGTGGAAGAGGGAGGGGGTGTCGTGTGAGCGCATCACGTGGCTACAGCCCTTGGCTTTTTCTGTGTCATTGAATTCATAGATTGATTCATTCGATCATGTAAAAATGTATTTTGTCATTTATTTATTAAACAAATACCTATTGAACACCGACAGCCTATTCTCCTCACTGCAGCCAGAGTAATCTTTTAGAAATGGATACGATTAATAGATCATATCCTGCTTCTCCCTAAAACACTCCAGTAGCTTCTCATTGCTTTTGGAATAAAATCCCAATGCTTTAGCAAGACCAGTGAGGCCAAATAGGATTTACCTTTGCTTGCCTCTTTCAGCTCATCTGGTATCGCCGTCATTTCCCACCATCATCTTTACTACCTTCTGGCCACACATCCAGCTTTCTGTCCTGAGATCAGGCTGATCCCCACCTTGCCTCAGGTCTTTCTTTGTATGTGCTGTTTTCTCTGCCTAGACCTGACTGGCTTCTTTTCATGGTTCAGCCTTAGTATAAAAGTTACCTTCTCAGGGAGGCTTGCTTTTACCGTGGTATCTAAATTAGCCCCATCCCCATGTGCTCCTCTACCACCTGCATCTCCCCGCTAGTACTTTCTCCAGACTAGATGTACGCTGCCTGCCACTTGTTGGTTGCTGTCTCATCCGTGTTGTATTTTCTGTTGTGTCTGACTCGTGCGCTCAGCGAATGTTTGCAGAGCAAGTGAAGGATCCCACTAAGTGAGAGGCTCTATCCTAGGCACTGGGGCTACAGTGGTGAATATAACAGATCCCTGGCCCTGTGGCATTTATAATCTAGGAAGATTGACAGACAAAAAGTAAACAAATATCAAAACACTACCATTTGTTTATCTATAATTTCTACCTTACTATACCCCAAACCTCTTTTTTTATCATGAATATTTTGTAATGTTTTTCTTTCATGTTCTGATACGAAGTTTATATCAACTTTGATGCATAATTTTATAAAAGCAACACTGTCATCAATAAAATCATGTTTATAAAATCCAAATATAAACAGGAAATAAGAGAAAATACATTCAAAATAAAATTGTATCATTTAATACCCTGATACAATTATACTACCACATGTATCTACTTACGATGAATGTGTTTAGATTTTAGAGAAGCAAGAATATAATCAACTGAATATAATCAACACTTTTATTATAGTTGCTGTTTTGAAATTGAGGCTTAACACATATACATTTAGATTCATAATGACTGTAGAGCTGCAAATGCATACTGATACAGGTGTGTCATATTTGCAAGACAAACACCAGGAACATCAATACTGTTTATGGAATGGTTTATTGAGGTGGTGAATGACTCTTGGTAAAGTTCTGAACAAAACAAAATATGATCTTACCTTGACTTACCCTATAGTTATATTCCTAGAAGGGTCAAGATATAACCATGCAAAAATACTATTTGTTTATGGGTAAAATGGACTTAGGTTTCTAGGCTCAGATGATAATAAACTTCTTTTTTTCACTTCCTACGAGCCTAGAAAGATATTCAGAAGGTTTGGGGGATACAGGACAATTCTTCTTAGTACGAATCTGATGCATTGCAAGGTTTCTAGCATCTCTGACCTCACCTGGTAAGTACTAGTAGCATCCATTAGTTGCTGTGACAACAAAAATTGGCCCCTTGGGGTGGTGCTACCCTTGCTGAGAATCATGATTACATTACACATATTTATATATTGAGAGCCTACCAGGTACTACCCATGTTTAAAAAAAAGGAAAGGCCATAGTTCTAAGATGATGAGTTAACAATATTGACAGCGATGACAGAACATTTGGGAAATAGAGCCAAAATCACAGTTAGGAGTTCAGATGTGCTGCAGAATGAACTTTAATGTGACCCCTGGACACACCTCCCCATCCTGGCCACCCCCACTGTGCAGCAGAGTCTGTGTGGGGTGCACAGGTAGATTCAGAAGTCACCTCCTGGGAATTTGAAGAAGTGTCCTTGTCTACTGGAAAGTCTTCTGAAAATCAAAATAAAATGCAGGGTACTTAAAACATACTCATACCACGCAAATGTTAGAAATGCATAGGAAACAGAGATACATTAGTAATTTTATCTGAAGGTGAAATATATTTTTAAACTTTATAAAATATTGCCCAAGCCTGAATAGACATGCAGGAGGGAGCAAAGGAGATTGTATAAAATTAAAATCCATAAAATCACTCAGTCTATAATTTGAACCTATTTCAAGTGATGAACAGATATTAATTAAATATTTAGTATGGGTGGTTTTGAATATTACTCATTCTTTCAACTTTAATTTTTTTTTTCCTTTGCTAAATCATAAATTCTTCCAGGCAGAAACTAAACTTTCCCATTCTTTTGTAGTTCATATTCTGCCTAGCACAATACTCAGAACAGAGTAGATGTAAACTGTTTGCTTAGAACAGTGGTTCTCAAAGTACATCAGAATCACTTGGAGGGCAGAGTTTCTGATTCAGGAGGTATGATGGGGCCTGAGAATTTGCATTCCTGACAAGTTCCCAGGTGATGTTGCTGCTGATGATTCAGGACCACAGTTTGAGAGTTATTGCCCTAAATCATAATAGTGTGGTGAAGAATTCAGGCTCTAGAACCAGAAGGGTATAGGTTTGCCTTCTAGCTACTACTGTACTTATTAAGTATATCTCCTTGGGCCATTTACCTAATTTCAGAGCCTCAGTCTCTCTGGAAATAATAATATCTATTTCATCAGTTGTTGTGAGTATAGAAATAATGAAAGCAAAGCACGATGTAAGTAGTACATAATGTGTTCAGCAGATGTTATTTTTATGGAGGTTTCTCTATTAAGAAAAGGCATGGAGTTATTTGGAGAAGATATTACTGCAAGATGTATGTGACAAATATTGTAATAGAGGTATTCAAAGGAACATTTCAACTTTGAGTTTAATGATTTTCCTGTGGGTCTGTCTGAATTAGGGAGGTCATTCAGAGGATTTTGATGTGAGGGGAGTGGAAAGTCAAATACCCATGAGAGTTGGTAATTAAAATATTGCTGAGGCATCGGCTGTATTTATATGAAAACAGCTCAATTTGCCCACAGCAGAAAGTTGCTGTCTGTGAAGAAATGTAATATTCAAACAGCCTGTAATCAAAACAGCTATCCCACACCTGGGAAAAGCATCTTGGTAATTTTGTGAGTAGGACAGGGGAGGAAATTAAAAAACACTTTTCTTTACAACAGCAACAAAAATTGTAATTTTAAAAAGATTTTTTTTTCTAATTTTTTCTCCACTGTGATTATTCCTTTGTTTGATTGTCACTGTGCATAGGAAGTTGCAAGGTTTGAGAGTGTAGCTTGTCTTCCTAAAGATAAAGGAATCAGGCCCTTTCAGAGAATGGCCTATAGTTTTTGAGTTTGATACTCACAGTGAGTTACTGTCAGCCCTGGGGTGAGCCATCCAGAGTAGTCTCACGTGCCTGGAGAAGGACTTACGGTAGTCCAGTCTCCCCTGGCCCTTTCTGACACTCAAATGTCTTCTAATGACTCCTTTCCAAGCTGTCCACTTGACCAGTGCATTCTTCAACATCACTGGTGAGAGGGGCTCATCTCCAAAGGAAGTTTGTTCTGACCTGGGTCAGATTTTACTTTTAGAAATTTCTTCTTTACACTGAGCTGAAAACTCAGTGATATTTTCACATATATAAAAGCAGCTACTGGGGCCTACCTGTGTCTTTTCTTGTCTTGGCAAATGGTTCCACTTCTAAGGGACCTTTAAGACAATTGCTTTAAGAATTTAGAGATAGCAGAATTTAGAATTTTAGTGCTAGAATGTCATTTAGATTTTTTTTTTAAAAGAAATGGAAATCCAGAAAATTTAACAGCTCAGGCAAATGTCACCCAGATGTGACTAATATTTACCTGTCTCCTATTGTCTTCATTTTATCTCTGTGCTTTCCATTTAGGTTTCCACTGGATTCTGGACTCTAGGCTGTAGCATTCTTGGAGGCATCTATGTCATTAATAGATAGATACATTCATCTGTTCATTCACCAAGGAACTGGTTATTCCTGAACACATTCTGTGTGCCAAAAATTATGCTGGGGACTCTGTGTCTATAAAGATAACAAAAACCCAGGAGCCACTTAACTTTTATTTGTATATTAACTTGATATCACTATAAAAGGGTCTCTCTTGAGCTTCCTCATTGTTCAGTAGGAATGAAGT
The DNA here is from genome assembly GCA_028533085.1 of Varecia variegata. Classification (NCBI taxonomy): domain Eukaryota; kingdom Metazoa; phylum Chordata; class Mammalia; order Primates; family Lemuridae; genus Varecia; species Varecia variegata. Next base: position 18,668,874 of record CM052447.1, read on the forward strand.
GAATGATTATTGATGTCTGCATGAGTTAAGGATTTGAAAGGGCTTCCAGCCTCACTGTGGTGCCTGGTGTGAGTGGCCCCTACTCCAGGCCCTTGGGGAGTGCATAGATACATGCCAAATGAATACTAGGAAGAGGAAGTGCCCCTGGAGAAGAGATGAAAGAGATCACCATGGGCTGAGGATGCTTTAGGAAAAAAATACGTCTTGAATTTTCATGGGTGCATGCAAAGGAGGATGACATTTTGGGCAAAAAGAAGAATAGAAATAAAGGTATAGAGAAAGGAAGAGCTGTATTGTATTTAGGAACAAGGATGTAATCAAGAGACTCTTGTCTTAGAAAAATGGACAAGGGAGAGAGGTTTAATACATATGAATGATATCAAAGTAGAGTCAAGAAGTCCAGAAAGACTTTAGTGTGTAGTTCTAGGAACTGTGAGGACTAGCTGCAAGATACACGAGGTCCTCTTCATTTTGCCAGTAACTTTCAGCAAGAGAGAGAGAAGCCAAGTTTTTGTCAGATGAGTTGATATGGCTAAATTACAAGCCAGTATATGTACGTGTACATTTTAAGTATAGAAAACAGTTTACACAAAATGGCTATAATGTCATGGTGTTTTTAGGGCATCATTCTAAAAGTGTCCCCTAAAATAATTATGCATGTATTTATAAGTATGCTAGAATGTTAAAAAGTCTGTTATAAAATGTTGAGATTTTACTGTAAGAGAGCAGGTTTGAAATATCTATACAGAATGTATTTTCAACGGGGGGAGGGAGAGGGAGGATGTCAATGGAAAAGTAGCCAAACTCTGTAAAATAATTTAAAGAGATTTATTTCAAGCCAAATATGAGGACCAGGGCCTAGAGCCATGCCCAAGAAGCCTTGAGCCAGTGGCCTTGCTGTGGTTGGGTTACAGTTTGGTTTTATATGTTTCAAGGAGACAGGAATTACACATACAGTTATAAATCAATGCATGGAAGGCATACATTGGTTTGGCCTAAAAGGGTGGGACATCTAAGGTGGGAGGAACTTACAGGTTATAGGTGGGTTTGAAGACTCTTTGATTTGTAATTGGTTAAAGAAATGAAGCTTTGCCTGAAGGCTTGGAATGTTTTAAGATAAGGAAGTCTGTTGATGGGAGACAAGCCACCAGGCAAATATCTAGACTCAAGTGATTTGTTATGTAAATTGAGGACCTGCAGGCTTGTCTTGCACAGCCTTAGGCCTGTTTAATGTGTTACAAAGGGTATGTACTAGAAGAGAAGAAGGGCATCATGAGGCTTGTCTGACCTCACTTCTCATGGCCAGCCACTCAGTTTTAGGGCATCCCCTTGGCCAATAGGGGGTCCAGCCAGCTGGTGGGTGGAGAGCCCTAAGGTTTTAATTAAGTTTGCAGGGGCAATATTGACACCAATGGGGTAAAATTGATTGTTTACGGGTGGGAGGGGAATCTACTGGTTATGTATGAAGTAGACATATGATATATCTGTGATATTAATATTTCATGAGGAAGCAATTAGGGAAAAAAAGTCTAAAGGTCTCCTTGGGAGGGGATGATAATGAAGAAAAGGTTGAGAAACAGGGCCCTAGAGGAAGGCCAGCTGGTCTAATCTGTGATAGGCGCTGCCCGTGCCCAGGGCAAATATAGTCCTAGGAATAAACCAGAGAACTGAATTCCCTGGATAGTTGCTGTTACTCTTTGCTGCTGGGGACCATTGTCCCATTCTTTTATAAATGACCTCTTCTGGTTAGCACATTACTTCTTTAGGTTTATTGATCCTAGTGTCATATCTAGTTGGTCCGTAAGGACTCAAGGTGACTTTACATAATCTGCTCTAATCCATTTTTTATTGTTTAACTTTCAGCAGACAGTGTTATTTATGTCTGGGTTGTAAGAGCTCATCAGTGTTCCCATAGGAATCTCACTAGAGTGACATCAGAACATGCTTAGCAAACATGGTTGGAGGGCCATTCTGTTCCCAAAGTGTGGCTTATGTACCACAAACAAATTATAAGGCTCCACTCATAACCACCAAGTCAGAATTTCTCATGGTAGGCCTGAGAAATCTGTATTTTTAACTTTAGATGTTTCTCATGGCTCCTAAAGTTTGAGCATCACTTTTTAAAAAAAGGAATGTTTTGAGACAGCTCTTAAAAAGATGATTTCCCTATTGTAGTAAAAATGATTGATTGGACCTTCTTTCTTAGGTCATGATCAAATTAGTGACCCCAATCCCTGCAAGAGCTGTCTTTCTATATTTAATATGAACACTTCATTATGTCACCCTTTGTCCTAAAGAATTGCTGGCAAAGTTATAGGCACAAAGTTGCTGTCACAAAATCCATCATCACATTTCACTGCAAAACAGAAAAATTTCTCTAAGTGAATTTATCCTTCAGTTAGATGAGGCAGTCCTCTTTCATCTGCCTAATTTCTTAGGAAAATTATGTTGGAATAATGAAAAGATTTCTGGAGAATAGGGGTCTGGAGTTTAAATCTTGGCTCTATAAACTTGCCTATCTTCTGTCCATAAGAAACTAGCATCTTTGGGATGTAGTCGCCTAATCGGTTAAAGCAGGATAAACACTTTTCTAGTTACTTGCCCGGATATTTGGATAATCAGAAGAAGGGCTTGTTAGGGCATCATGAAAAAGTGAAAAAGAATTTACAAGAATATAAGGAATTATTATTAAACTACTTCTAAATATAACCATGCTCATGATAGGCAAAAAAAATTTTTTCCCATATTAGTCTAAGTTAGTGGTGATGGGTTTGAGGAATTTTGAATTGAAAAGGATTTCAGGCAAGAAAGATTAGACATTATAAGTAATCACTGGGAGTGAATGTATATGCATAAATGTGAAATGACACCCCCGGAATTTCTCAGGAACCGAGAGTGACATTAAGCAATTGAAAACATCGGCAGAATGAATCAACTCACAGAACACAAATTTATGTCAAGAAGGAAATAGAAGTATGTTGCTCCTTCTGAAAAAGAAGAGGGACTTCACAAGAACGTTAATAACATGTCTATCACTCAGCCTTCTCCACGAAAGGGGGAAAATTATTTCCTTATAAATCTATCTTCTGTACAATCGCCTGCTTCTTCTTTCTAAAGCACAGCTATGCTTGAGCCAGAGTCACCTTTGATGTCTTTGTTGTCTCCTATTTCCCCTGCAAGTTTAGACATTTTGGTGTGGAATCAAAGACTTCCCAAACTTGAATCCTTATTCTACATTTCCAAACTCATTCTCCCACTTTGTCTCTGTACTCTAATTGCAGCCAAACTGTAATTCTATACTTTCCTGTCTCCACCCTGTGTTTATTGCTGCTGCTAATTTTCATGCATGCACAAGTCTACTATCTACCAGCCCATCAAAGCCCAAGTTAAAATATCACTGTTCTTAGTTGTAAATTAAAGTCCTGGCTTCAACTGGGTCAACAGATGCAGCTACAGAACTGGAAACCAGACATAGCATTCACCTAAGATACAACAGGATCCAGGTATTGAGATGATGTCATCCGTAATCTGTATTTTTCTATCTCTTGGCTCTGATTGCTTTTGAATTTAGTAGATTTTTTTTTAAATAAAAATTTTCTTTTGCTATAGCAAAAATGGCTGCCAACAGCTCCAAGAATATATTCTGCTAACTTACTAACTTCATTAAAACGAGAAAACCTATTTTTATCAATATATCCAGCAAAAGCCTTGAGTAGGACTCTCATGACTTCCACTGGGTTCTGTGCCCACCTCTGAGGTAATCATCATGGCTGGGGAATCTGATACTCCAGTCAGTTAAGGAAGGTCATACGCTAACCCTGATCTTGGGAATGGGGTTAGTTCTTCCTGTGTTATATGGACTGAGAGTGATGGAGGGTGACTATGGAAAGGAAAAGAGAGATACTGCTAACAGGAGAAAGGGGAAGGGATGCTGAGATGGCACAGATGTGAGTTTCTACTTCCACCATTTCTTCTGGCTAGAAGTAATATCCTATTAAAATTCCTATCACACTTGACAACTTACTGTCTTGCATTTCAGTTATATGTGTACCCATCTCATTTTCCTACTAACCTTAAGACCCGAGAGACTAAGTGGAAGCTCCTACTCATCATCCTATTCCTATACTGCCTCGCAGGATGTTTTGTTCTGTTTTGTTTATTTTCTTCTCTACCCACTGTCGAAATAAAAACAGGGCACTTAACCTCCTTGGACCTGTGTCTTGAAAAAAGAGACACTGTAATAGATGATTTCTAAGCTCCCCTCCAGTGTCAAAATACTGTGATTCTACTACATAATCCAATAGTTGCTGAGTGGATGACTGACTTTAATAAGGAGAAAATGCAAAAACTGTCATACTTTGGATTTGCTTGGTTATGCTTCGGGAATGTCAATTACCAACTTGAGTCAAACACCCAAATCCAGTAACCCAGAATGTTCAATTTAAATATGATCTGATAGAGTGTTTTTTCCTCACTCTGCTTTTGTGTGCATGGAATGCATAGTTATCGAAATTGTTTTCCAGTGTGCTGCTTTCACGGGGAAGGCTGCAAAGGCTCAGTGTTCCATGCAAAGGAAGTGAATGAGAGCTTGTTTTGTTCGCTAGTGTGAGATGAAGAGCCTTAACACAATGGAGTTATTAAACCCAGAGAAACTTAAAATAAATAAAAATAGTAGAAATAAAGATGAGATGTAAATAATTGTAAATGAAGTAATTACATAATAACTGCTAACCTTAAGTGAGTACTTGCTAAATATTAGGCACTATACTGAGTATATGTTGTATCTTATTTAATTTTATAATGATTCTATGAACTAGGTCTGTTATTTCCATATTTCAAAAGGGAAAACAAAAATTAAGCCTTAAGGAGATTAAATTGCTTGCTAGAGGTGACTCAGAAGCAAAGAGTCTAATCCCACAGGGTTCTGTTCTGAATGCAGCGCCCAAACATTCAAAGCACCATACTCTATTGTATTCAGAGATATTTTGCATCAGTGTGTTTTATTTCATCCCATAGACTCCCATATTTGAGTTTTTTTACCTCCTTTTTGCTCATGTCAGAAAAAAATTATCTTTTTAACACTTAAGTGTTTTATAGAGATGAAGGATCAGATCGATCCAGATAATTCATATGACTTGCCAAGGGATACACAGTGACCAAACTGGCCAGTGGGCCTGTCTCTACCTGAGACTAGAGGATTTTACAGAATCCTGGAATCTCATGACTGAAATAAATTCTATCAGCCATTTGATGCCATCCCCCTCCACCTGATGCTTTGTCTGCTGTGACTTTAAACACAAAATTATAGACATTAAAAGCAGTACATGGCCCAATTGGACCCTGACATCCTACAGGCAATGAGATCTGCTCAGAGTGATCACAGTTTGCTTTGGTTGGGTCTCTGTGCCGCAGAGGAAATAGGACCATTTTGGAAAGCCAGGATATCTTCATTTGGTGTGGCTCGTCCACAAAGCAGGAGGCCGGAGCAGGGACCCATTCTAGTAGCTGGTGTCATCCATCTTTGCGCTCAAGTTGTTCCACTGATTGCTGTAAAACCAAACCAGGGGTGAGGTGGATGTATTTAAGTGTGTGCCTATATGAGGCACATATCAACATAAGATAATCATCAATCAGGCCACAGGAACCAAATCATAGGGATGACTCAGATTGTGCATAGGAACAAAGGAACAGTCACCCAAGACAGATACTTGGAATAAATTTTGCTAAATAATGGCCACAGTAGGTCACTTAAAATTGCTTCTTTATCAGTCTTGTTATGCTAGTCTTACAGAAGGAAATCTGTAGGTTTCTTTGTGATGTCAGCAAATTGTAGGGAATGTGACATGAATAATCAGGGTCTAACCTGAAACCAGAGCTCACCTGTGTGTGTCCTATTTCCTGGGATTATCACCTCTGTCTTTCTGACCAGATTTCTTGAACCTACAGTACTCTCCCAACGTTTTCTACTTTGGCTCCTGAGTACATGCAAGATGAAGAGAGAAAGTCCAGTGATAACTGTTTCTCATGGCCCTGGTAGCCAGATGTTACAGCCACGCTGCCTCTGTGCATTTCTGGACATCTGAGACATGTCATACCTGACCTCTTAGCTACTCCCCATGGCCCTTGTACAATACTATCTTTTTTCCTTCAAATCAGAGAAAGCAGAAGGAAGCCTTTGACCTTTTTCTATTTATAATTCCATAGAGAGTGGTAGAAAATATAAACATAATGGAACAAAGCATCTCATTATGTAGCTTCTCCTTATGTTTGCCCTAAACTCATTGATGCTGGGTCTTATTAAAGATGACAGGAGAAAGTCTGAAGATTGAGCTCCTGTTTGACGAAGCCGTCTTCCTCAGCAGGCCAGGTCAAGTCAGCTATCACTTGATTAGCCAGGAGTTGGACAGCCTTCATGAAGTGGTTCTTAATTCATTAGCACTAAGTGGCATGATTGATTTACAAGTATTAATGATTTGCCACTTTTATGGAAGGGTCACTAGACAGGGGCATCCTGTTGAGGATATCTAAGTCGTACTGATCCTAGTGGCTAGTTTATTTAATGAACATCTAACTCTAGCCTGGTTACCTTATTTCCTTGATTTTAGGACACCGTAGTGTAATAAAAGCTTTTCAAGGAAAACTTTTTTTTTTCTTGAAAAGGGAGTAATGTATAGATAATATATGTTCTGTACCTGTATAGTATATATAATACACATTATAATTTAGGCATTGCATAACTGTAAAGTATATTATGTTATATATTATTTTTCTATATAATACATACTATTTATTATATAGAGATATATAAATATAAGATATATCCTAGTTTTAAAAAACAAGATAAATATGAAGCAGGTAAAGATCATTACATGTGTGTGTCTACATACCCACACAAAGATACGTATATTTCTTTTCTGCTCTTCTCACTTGGACGCTGTCTGTCCACTATAGGAAGCTGCCTTCTATACACACTCCGCAACTGACAAAAAATTGTCTTTGAGCACCCCAGATTCAGTCCAGGTTTAACTTCAGTGAGACATAGTGGTACTATGACTTTATTATTGTAATGAAGAGAAATCATGTCCAAATAATGATATCAGACTCAGTCTCAAAAACAAATGAGGGAGATAAAAGATGGCTAGAGACACCAGCTACCAGAGCATCTCAGTAAGAAGGAAAAGTTTTAGATGAAAGAGAAAAAACAAACAAACAGAGAATGTACTTCATGAGGAGTATTTAGTAAGTACATCAAGTTACTTTGCTCATTTACTCATTCATTCAATTGGCAAATATTAATAGTGTAGTATATTTTGTGCCATGCACGCTGTGCTGAGCTCTCAAGAGAGAACACGGAAGTCTTTTTCATACTTTTACTAAGCTGCCAACTTAATGCAAACAATTAATGAATGCACAACTAAGTCATGAATTAACTGTGACAAGTGCAAAAAAGGAAATGAGCAGGAATAAAGGAGGGAGGTGTTTTTAAACTTGGACTGGAGCCTTAATAAGCCAGTTATGAACAAACATCCAGGGGAAAAATATTCTAGAAATAGGTGGGGGAGGGGAAGTTAGTTTAAAGATGCTAAATAAAAATGTGATAGTGAGTTGACGTGGCCAGAGGACAGAGCAGGAGGAGAAGTGTTAGGAGCTGAGCTGAGAGAGTATGAAGTTTATATAGTAATTGAAGTTTAAAGAGATTTTTCTGTGCAATTCCTGTACCACTTCTGGTTTTCTTATGTTATTGGCTGGTTCCATGTTAAAAAGAAGTAGTGATAGAGGCTATCTTTATCTTTTTGTTAACTTTTAGGAAATGCTTCTAAAATTTAGTGATTAAATAAATTTGCTCTCATTTTCTCATATTCCTTGTCAGGTTAAGAAAACTACCTTGTATTTTTACATGTTAATAATTTTCTTCATAAAATATGTTGGACTTTATTTAATGTTCATTTTGCATCTATTGAAATGATTGCATGTTTTTCTACTGTTTAAGTGGTACATTTCATAATGGAATTTTTAAAAATAATCTTTGTACTCCAGAGATAATTCCTACTTCTTTCTGATATGTATATTTTAATATGCTGCTAAATTCTGTCTGGTATAATTTTCTTTAGTATTTGTGCTTTGTGTTCTTAAGAGTTACTGGTCTATAATTTTCTTTTCTTACACTGTCCATCCTTGTTTTGGAATCAAAACTCATAAAGTCATGAAGTCTCATAACATGAGTTTGGTAGCTTGCTCTGTTTTTATATTTTTTGAAACACTTATAAAAGTTGACAAGCATAATTGTGGGTTTGGGATTTGCTGTCAAGTGACGCTTTTATATATATTCATTTTTTCAATGTTTATTTGTTCATATAGGTTTTGCTTATTCATAGTTTTCTAGAAAATGTTTGGTCTTGTTTTCAAAATTATTGACAAAGTTATTCATTAATGATTTTTAAAGTCACTAGGAACTTTAGAAGTAGTACACTTTACCAGTAGTACACTGAAAAAAACTATATCTCCAGAAATGACACTGATGTGTAGCATTTATTAATTTCCATAATGTGAATACTTCACCATGGCTGATTTCATGCTACCAACATGGAATCATTGAACATGGAATAGGCCTGTACTCAGCTCTCTGATATGCACAAGTTCTAACACACCAGTGAGTTAATTTTCCTTTTTCCTGATTTTATTTTTTTCCTTTTTCTCTTTTATTTGTAAATCATCTCAGTAGAAGTTTGTGTTTTATTAGAGAATTTTTATTTTTAAATGTATTTTATTATTTATTATCATTTTAACCAAGCTTTTAAGTTTTATGTTTTGATATATAATAGAGGTACACTTTTATAAGGTGCATATATCTCTTTGATGTAATTGATTTTATTTCCTGTGAATAAATACTTAGTCATGGGATTGCTGGATCATATTCTGCTTCTAGTTTTCTAGGGATCTTCCATACCATTCTCGATAATGGCTATACTAATTTATATTCCAATCAACAGCATATAAGAATTTAATTTCTCCACATTCATGCCAGCATTTGCTATTTATTGTCTTTTCGAATAGCCATTTTATAGTGGGGTGAGACAATATCTCACTGTAGTTTTGACTTACATTTCTCTGATGAATAGTGATGTTGGACATTTTTTCATGGTTATACCTATTGGCCATTTGTATATTTTCTTGTGAGAAATGTCTGCTCAAGTGTTTAATTCATGTGTTTAAACAAATTTTTTTTTTTGGCTTTTGAGTTGTTTGAGTTTCTTATATATTCTGGGTATTAACCCCTTGTCATATGCTTAGTTTGTAAACATTTTCTCTCAATCAGTGGTATCTCTTAACTCTGTTGGGGTTTTCATTTTTTGATCAGAAGCTTTTTAGTTTACTACAGTCCTATTTGTCTATTTTTGGTTTTATTTCCTGGGCTTTTAAATTCTTATCCAAAAAAATCCTTGCCCGAAACAAAGTCATGAAGCATTTACCAAATGTTTTCTTCTATTAGCTTTATAGTTTCGGGTCTTACATTTAAGTCTTTAATCCATTTTGGGTTGATTTTTGTATACGATGAGAGATATATAGGGGTCCAGTTTCATTTTTCTCCATGTGGGTGTCGAGTCTCCCCTGCATTTATTGAAATGATTTATTAAAATACATTTCCAATGTGATTTGTTGGCACCTTTGTCAAAAATCAATGGCCTTGTAAAGGTAGGGATTTAATTGTGGGTTCTCTAGTCCATTCCATTGGTCTATGTGTTTATTCTTACGCCAATACCATGCTGTTTGATTACTATAGCTTTGTAGTATACTTTGAAATCCGTAAGTGTGATGCCTCCAGCTTTGTTCTTCTCGTTCAAGACTGCTCTTCCTATTTGTACATTTTGTGGTTCCATATGAATTTTAGGATATTTTTCTAGTTCTATGAAGAATGCCATTGGTATTTTGATGGAGATTGCATTGACTTTGTAGATGTGTTTGGGTAGTACGAACATGTTAACAATATTAATTCTTCCAATCCATAAGCAAAGAATTTCTTTTCATTTATTTGTGTCCGCCTCCATTTCTTTCATCAATGTTTTATAGGTTTTATCGAAGACATCTTTCACCTCCTTGGTTAAATTTATTTCTAGGTTTTTTTTTTTTTTTTGGTGTATGTAGCTATTGTAAATGGTATTGCTTTCTTAATTTCTTTCTCAGATTGTTCATATTGGTGTTTAGAAAGGCAAGTAATTTTTAAGTTCATTTTGTGTCCTGTAATTTTACTGAATTCATTAGTTCTAATAGTTGGTGAAGTCTTTAGGGTTTTGTATATTTAAGATCATATCATCTGAAACACAAACAATTTGATTTCCATCTTTCAAATTTGGATGTCCTTTTTTTCCTTCTCTTGTGTAACTGCTCTGGCTAGGACTTCTAATACTACGTTGAATAAAATTGGTAAGAGTGGGTATCCTTGTCCTGTTCCAGATCTTAGAGAAAAGCTTTCAACTTTACCCCATTCAGTATGATGATGGTAGTAGGTTTGTCATACATGGCTTTTATTGTGTAGAAATACATATCCTTTCTATACCTAATTTGTTAAGATTTTTATCAAGAAAGGATTGTTGAATTTTATAAAATGAATATGTTGAAGTCTATTGAAATGATATGGTTTGTATTCTTAGTTATGTTAATGTGATATATCATGTTTATTAGTTTCCATATGTTGGACCATTCTTGTATCCCTGAGATGAATACTACTTGATCATGGTGAATGATCTTTTTAATGTGATGTTGGATTTGTTTTGCTAGTATTTTGTTGAAAATTTTTGCATCTTCACTTATCAGTGATACTGATCTGTAGTTTTATTTTTTTCTTGTGTTCTTGTCTGGTTTTCATATCAGGGTGATGCTGGTCTTGTAGAATGAATTTGAAAGAATTCCCTCATCTCCAATTTGTTTTGGAAAGGTGTTAAAGGGATAGGTCTGATTTCTTCTTTAAATCTTTAGTAGAATTCAGTAGAGAAGCCATCAGTGTCTGGCCTTTTCTTTGATAGACTTTTTGTTACTGATTCAATCTCATTGCTTTTTATTTGTCTGTTCAGATTTTCTATTTCTTCATGATTAAATTTTGGTTAGGTTTTGTGTGTTCAGAAATATATGCCAACAAATGGGATAACCTAAAAGAGATGTATATAAGTTGTTCACATCAGTCTCTAATGATCCTTGTATTTCTGTGATTTTAGAAGTAATGTCTCTTTTTTCATCTGTGATTTTATTTATTTGAATCTTTTTCTTCTTAGTTATTCTAGCTAAAAGTTTGATTTTATTTTTTCAAAGAACTGTGTCTTCGTTAATCTTTTTTTTTAATTTTTGCTTTTGAGTCTATTTTAGCTCTGGTATGTATTATTTTCTTCTTATTTGGGTTGTTCTTACTCTTTTAATTCCTTGAGGGTCAAATATTAAGTTGTTCATTATTTGATATCTTTCTAAGTTTTTAATGTAGGTGTTTATTGCTATAAACTTCCCTCTTAGATCTGCTTTTTGCAGTATCCCGTAAGTTTTGGTATTAACATTTTTATTTGTCTCAAGGAATGTTCTAATTCTCTTTTTAATTTCCTCATGAATTCATTCATTGTTCGGGAGTATGTTGTTCAATTTCCATGTATTTGTATAGTTTCCAAAGTTGTCTTATTATTGATTTCTAGTTTTATTGCATTGCAGTTGGTAAGATTGTGGATATAATTCCAGTTTTCAAGATTCATTGAGGTTTGTTTTGTAGCCTAGTATATGATCTGTCCTAGAGAACATTCTATGTGCTGATAAGAAAAATGTGTGTATTCTGCAGCTTTTGGGTGGCATGTTCTGGAAATGTCTGTTAAGTCCATATGATCTAAAGTACAGTTTAAATCTAATGTTTCTTTGTTGATTTTGTGTCTGGATGATCCGTCCATTGCTGTAAGTGGGTGTTACAGTCCTCTACTGGTATTGTATTGCAGTCTCTCTCTTTAGATCTAATATTATTTGTTTTATATATTTGGGCGCTCCAGTGTTGGATGCATATATAATTTTTATATCCTTTTGTCAAATTGACCTTTTGTCAAATTTGTTGTTATAATGACCATCTATGTCTCTTTTTACAATTTGTGACTGGAAGCCTTTTTTATCTTATATGTAGCTACTCCTGCTCTCTTTTGGTTTCCATTTGCATGGAATACCCTTTTCTATTATTATACTTCCCATGCACAGCTCATTTTCATTTCTACTTCATTTCAGGAGTGTTTTCGGAGTATTTCTTGTATGTAGGTTATCACTATATTTTGCTGTTTTTAATCCAATCTGATAATATTTATATTTTAACCAGTGAGTTAAATTTGATTACATTCATTATGACTGTTGATGAATTTAGATTTATTTCTATCATGCAGTTATCATCTTGGTGTTTTTTTCTTTTCCTATCTTCTGCCATTTGTTGCATGGATAGAAAATTTTATAGTTAATTCTTATAAAAATCCTATAGCTATTCAGGATTTCCATCCTTTTCTCACCCAAGAAAGGATAGTCTGTATGTTTTAACTACCCATTGTACACCATTGTATCTTGTTACTTTTATTTTACTAAGCAAATATTAATAAAATGGTTATTATATTAATTAGGTTATTAACACTCCCAAATCAGAAACACAAACTCCAAACTCTCGCTGGCATACTAAACCACTTAGTTTGCTTTCTTTTCATGCATAATCTAATGTAGGTTGGGCAGCTTATTTGCAAGCAGTGACTCAGAGACCCACTCAGGCGTCGGACGTGTTACATTGCTGCCTCCTCAGTGGTGTCAGGGCTATGTCAGATCTATGTAAGTGGACAGCTTAGCTCCAGGGAGTGAGTCTACATCTTTGTTCCCTACTTCCCTAGGGCCACAGCTCTGACACAAATCTTTATTGGGATGGGGGTTTCCTTTTACGATGGGGGGGGACTTATGCCAGTCTCTGGCTTCAAGCTGTGACCCTTCCTCTAGGCCATTAATATGAAGAAGTCCGAGCTCCCTGTCCCCACTGCTTGCTTCACTACCTGACCCAGAGAACCTAGGCTATCAGCCTTGATCACATGCATTCAGAATCTGGTCCACAGAGCAAAGGGAATATTTAAATCATAATGTCAGAATAGCAGAGACTTCTGATTTTTTTTTTTAATACTCCTTGTCTCTTCCAGTTTAAGGTTCATGATTTGCTTTAACAAGTTAACAAAAGCCACTTATTTACATACATTTTGCGTATCCTAAATATACTCTGATGCACATTTTAAAGTCTGTTTTCAGAGTATTCCATAAAATTAATTTTGTTTATATCTTCTTGCACAGAGACATTTCAGTTGCTGTTACTTTCCCTCGGGCTGCCACTGCCTATAGAAGACCCAGAGCAGCCTCTGGTTCTCATGTTGTTTTGAAGTGCTGCTACATCCCTTTTTCCAAATACATTTAATGTATCATTATTATATGTTTGAAGTAGAGTGAGGCAAATTGAAGTATAAAATTACTGTGCTACCTACACCAGAAGTATCTATTTCAATATATTTCTATCATTCCAAGTAAATGGGAAATTTAGTTGTAACAATAAGTGTTTTCCCAATGTCTTTAATCTGCTTTTAGTCATAGTATTTTCAGTTTAAAATTGTTTTTATGGTTAACATATGGAAACAGAGTAAAATAAATTGTTGTAATATATTTTTCTCAACCTTATGCTCCTACGTGCTCTGTCATAGACTCATAAATGCACACTAGACGATGTCCCTAAATCCCTGTAGACATTGTATACTAACATAGCCTACTTCAGCTCAGGTGGGATTGACGTTATGAAACCTTTCAGCTTCTGTGGAGAATAAAGAAAACCTCAGGTTGAGAGCTCTTGAAGATTGTTCCCATTACTCAGAGAGGTTTCCATGGATGGCAGGTGTGTCTCATTCTCAAATATAGTTCTTCCTTCCCTGCCATTGTACATGAGGTTAAAAAATGGTCCACTCCCTGGTGATATGTTTAATTTCTGCTTTATGTGGACTAAGCAAAAATCATCAGAGCTATTCTGGTATAATGGTAGGGGTGAAAGTCTCATTAAAGAAGTTCTAAGCAACAATGGTAGATAAGTAGATACATTGAATTTTGTTGTAAGTTGATCAGAGAAATGAGGTAATATCCTATAGGAATCTAAAGGAATCATTCTTTTTTTCTAAATTTTATTGATTAAATGTATTATGGTGCTATATTTCAAAATCCCAATGATATAAAAGGCATATATATTGAGAAGTTTTCTGCCATGATATTCTCATCCTGTTCTCTATGAATATCTTTTCTTTGTTTGTTTTGTATTCCTTAAGTTTTATTCAAATGTAAGCATAAGTTTGTAAAATTCTCCTCCCTCCCTTTTCCTACCCATAAGTTAAATGCTTTTTTCTGTCATGTAGCAGTGTATCATTGAAATATTTCCATTTCAGTATGAGTATAAAGGGCTCTTGTTCTTCTTTTTTTTCCAGAGCTGCATAGGGTTCCCCTTTGTGAATATACTATGGTTTATTTAATTCCCTTAGAGGGTCATGTGCATTGTGCCCTGTTGCTAACACAAGCATTGGCATCTGTAGCCTTTGGAAATAGTCTCTGTGCACATTTGCATTCCCAGAAGTGGGACTGTTGGTTCAGGGAGCAATGCAGGTGTGATGCTGATAGTAGTTGTGCCATTTTGTGATCCCACCAGCAATGTATGAGCGCTCACATTTCCTCAGAATCTCACCAAAATGAACTTTCAAACTTCTGGAATTTTACTAATCCACTAATAGCTGGAAATGCTAATCAATCAATAAGTCTCCCATCATGATGGAAGTCAAGCCTCTTTTCATATGCTTAAGGGCCTTTTTTTTTTCTGTGATCTGGCTGACCATGTGCCATACTTGTTACTTTGTATTTTTCTATTGTCAATTTTAAGAGTTGTTTATGCAGTATGGATAGAGAAGTATGCCTAAGAAGAAATTGCAAATATTTCCCTGATTGTCCTCTGCCTATTTTATAGCTTTTTTAGTGTAGAAATAAAACAAAGCAAAAGCCACCAAAAACAAGTGTATGCCTTACCAAATTTAATTGCAACCACCACCCTGGTCATTAAATAGACATGTGTATTCCTCCCAAAAGTCTTGTCCATACTCTATTTTAGTCATAACTTTTCTTCCCCCAAAGTCATCCACTATCCTGAATTTGATAGTAATCACTGTTTGGTTTTTCCTTGTCATTTTTATCACCTAAGTGTGCCTCTCCTGACACTTAGTCCTGCCCACTGTTAACTTGCTGTGTCTTATACAATGTCTTTTACTGTGTAAGTTTCCTATCCTTTTCCTTTTTTCATACAATTTAGCTCTTGAACTCAGGTCCTTTGATCTGTACAATTTTTTTCATCATCTGGACGTGAGAGAGTGCACACTCCTGGCATAGCACATGTATTCTTTTGTCCTTTGGATTTTCTACAAATTGGAAGGTGGATTCAGAGGCTTGATTAGACTCAGCCTCAGGTTTGACCCCATCAGAATAAGTGTGGTGTTTGTATTCTCTCATCAGGAGGTACACTATGTCTAGTTTTTGTTCTTTTCCTGTTTGTACGCACGGTTGCTTAATAACAGAATACATTAATTCGTTAGAGATTGCAACATTGTGAGATTATGTTATTAAGTAAGTCAATTTTTGAGAATAAATTTGTGATGAGATGTTCCCCCCTCATCTACTATTTGGTTACTAATGAGAGAGTCCAAATAGGAAAGGCAATAAAATGCTTGTTTCTCTCATAGATGCATCTTATAAGATGATAAATTATTACCTGTAAGTACCATTATAAAACTGTAGATTAAACATACTTAAAGCCTACATAAAATGTCTGATTTCCTAGGAAACATAATTTTCCAAACAGATTCTTCTGAAGATAGAAGAAACAAAAAAGATAAATCTCACAATGAGATCAGTTTAGATAATTTTTTGATGCCCGGAGTTAGTTAGGTGTGGGTGGGTGTCTTAACATTATAGGATATTTAGCTGTATGCCAGGGCTCTACTGCCTAGGTACTTCCCCCAGATGCCAAATGTCTCCTGAGGAGACAAGAACTACTTACCTCTAAATCCATGCAATTTCATTTATAATTCGAGAATTTTTCTAGAAATTAACAAGATGTTCCCAAAATTTATATGGATAAGCAGAGGACCTAGACTCTCCGAAGCACTCTTGCAAAACAAAGACAGGATGAAGGGTTTACACTACCTTTCTGTAACATTTACTAACTTGGTGTGGTACTGCAATAAGTATTGACAACTGGATCAATCCAACAGTAGCTCAGAAATCAGCTCAGACTTACAGTAATTTTCGTTTTAACAAAGTATTTTAAGGGGGAAAGGAATGTCTTTTCAACTATTTTTTCTGATCAAAGTAGATATCCCTATAGCAAAATGATAAACAAATTCAGCAAAGTCTCAGGTTATAAAAGAGAAAATTTGAGTTTATTTCATGTTGTAAAAAAATCCCCATAAACTTCTTACAACAAAGGTGACTTAGCAGGAGATATTCCAGAAGCATAGACTGAAAAAAAATTTGAAAAGTGAAGTTATACCAAGATGAAAAAGAAAATCATTAGAATATTAAAATAATAAGAACTAACAAAATCTGCTGCTCCCCTTGATCTTAGTCTTCAGTTGAATGTAGTGTTTGTTTTAACATATTATCCTAGCGTTGTTTGTTTCTTTGCTTGGTTTTGGAAACTAGTATGCACTGCAGAGTTTGACTTTTCAGTATAGGCTTGCTAAGTAAAATGAAGTAATTTTGTTTAAATGATTAGTATTTTATATATTGTGTTATTGTTTGCATTTTAATGTAAGCCTGGATGCTTTTATAATGATAGAGAACTTACACCTTCTTGAATTGTTTTGCACAATAGAATATATGCTAAGCAATGTTGTAAATATAACAATTCTTCAATGAGACAATTTACACCATCATTAGCCATCATGAAAACGTATTATCAATGTATTTTACTGTTTTGTCAATTTGTTAGGTGAAATGTTATTCAGCAACAGTGCTTTGTTTTCCAGTGATAGTGAGAATTATTTGTGTAGATTTGCATTGGTCTTTGGTGATGTGCTTGTTTACAGCATTTGCCTTTTTCCATTGACTTGTAGGATTTATTAATATGTTCTAAATACAAATCCTTACTTTGTTAGATATATTACATTTTCTCTGTTGGTTGCTCTCCTTTGAACTGCATCTCTTTTATTATATCTAAATTTTTGATTTTATATACTCTTATTTAGGGGAATTTAAATTACCAGCTGTCTCATATCACCAAAAGAATTAGAATTCTGCTTTATAAAACATAGCAAATTTAAGTTTAAATTCCAATAATAATTTTAAATGAATAATTTATATGGTGTCTGCTATCTGTCAGATAGAATGCTAAGTACTTTAAATATTTTATCTCAATAAAATCTCAAAGCAACCCGTTGTGACATAATAATCCCTAATTAGCAAAGGAGGAAATTTAAGTTCAGAGATGTGGATTGAGTTATCTAAATTCAAACTGCTATTAAGGAGTGAAACTGGAATTTTATTCAAAGTCATTTTGTTGTGAAAGCATTATGCTATTTTACAGCTATTTTTTATTGTACCTAATCATGAGTTTTATGAAGGCAGAAACTACATCATACTTATTTTATAAGCTCTACATTAACTTCAAGGAGCAAGTACTAAATAAATACATATTAAGTGCATATGTCAGCAGATGAACACTTTTTTCAGAAAAATTTACTCAGTAAGATATTAACTTTCTCAGCTGCATGGGCAACTTTAAGAGGAGAATGTGTGCCTCCTTACATGAGTATTTATTAAACTTGGCAGGTAGGAAATATTTCAAGTCTCCCATGTGTTATCACTGCATCTATGTTTAAGACTATATTTTTTTCCCCTTTAGGTAAGAATTGTACATACCCATAGGTAAGAATTGTAGACCCTTAAACAATGTGAGGATTAGGGGTGCCAAGCCCTCCCCCATAGTCAAAAATATGTATTTAACTTTTGACTCCCCCAAAACTCAAATACTGACAGCCTCCTATTGACTGGAAGCCTTATCAATAACATATAAGTCAATTAACACATTTTGTGTGTTAGATGTATCATATGCTACATTCTTACAATAAAGGAAAATGTTATTAGGAAAATCATAAAGTATAGAAATGTTTTTACTATTCATTAAGTGGAAGTGGATCCTTACAAAGTTCTTTAACCTCCTCATCTTCACAGTCAGTAGGCTGAGGAGGAGGGTGAGTCTTGCTTTCTCAGGGGGTAGCAGAGAAGCAGAAGAAATTCCGAGTATAAGACCCATGCAGTTCAGACCTGTGTTGTTCAAGGCATGGAATTTTTGGATATTCATCAAGTTCACTGTGGGTAAGTCAAGGAAGATGATACTGATCAACTGCTATCATGAAAATTTACCTATATTTTCCATAAGAAAACATACTAGGAGTTTTTCCTAGTAGGATTTTATTTCTATATAACATGTATAATTAGAAACAGGAATATTTAGTATACAGTATATATTTAGTCATTAGAGTAGGGGCAAGGATACCATTGCAGTTCAACTAACATTATTGCCATTTAGCAGTTATTTGCAGTGTATACCACGTTTGGCCTAATTAGTGGCAATACTGACAAATAGAGTAAATAAGCTTTATTTGCAAGAATTTATGTTGTATCAGAATGAAAAAGTTATATAAGCATTACCTGACAGTACAACCAAGTTATGTTGGATCCAGAGTTTCAAATACATACTGCTTCATTCAGGTATATCATGTTTGTCCACCATTGTCTTTCATGCTCTAGAATGTCCTTACATCTCAATTCCTAATATTGCTTTGTAAATAGCACAATTTTTGAAATCAAAACCAGAATAGCCCAACCACTCATGTCTGTAACCTTGAGAAAAATAACATCACTGTTTGTCTCATCTGTGAAATGAGAGTAATAATAAATGTATTACAGATTATTGTAAGAACTAATAAAAAATTTTACTTTTTCTTATGATTGAGGAGCTTAGCCTTCCTGCTGAGAACAAGTATACAAATTTAATAAATTTAAAACATGCCATTTGGATGCATTGGAGAGCAACCCAGCTAGCTAGAAATTAAGAGTCACAATTCTCAGAGAAAGGAGAACTGCAAAGAAATTTGTCTGATATTGTACATGATTTTTTGCCTCAATGAACTTACCTGTTCCTCAACTTCAAAGAACAAGGGTCTGATAAGTTTGGGAATATGGGTATAGCTGTTAGCCACCAATTAGAGCTCAGATCTCTGAAAGAGGAAGATCCTGTAAAAACCCTGGGTTTCAGTTGAGGACCTTAAAGAATCAAGCTACAAAAGTAGGCAAACCAAAATAGACTAAGATTTACAAAGATTAAAACTCAACCATGAAAAATTGAAATTCTGGTTCAACCCGAGGGAGTTCATTTTACAAAAAATGCAATTCCTGATTTAATCCAGATGTTCTACCTGTGGCCTACTTTAACTGCCTGTCAGTAAGAGCACTAAATCATCTCTGGAAAAAGATGTTATCATCCTTAATCTCTCAAATAGTCAACGCAGAATGTCTGGTATTCAATAAAAAGTTACCAAGCACACAGTGAGACCAAGGGATATTTTCATACACAAACAAAAATAAACTCAGAAATGTGAAAATGAAAGAAGGATTGAAGAACATAGGAAAGAGTAAATAAATATATAGAGAATGTCTTGAATTTTAAATATATAAAAATTTTCATCTAAATGTATGAGAGCAACAGCACAAAAAGCATGAAGACATAAATGTGCTAGATTGTTATAAGTAAGGTACTTGTATGGTCTGGGATCTGGAAAAAGCATTAATTTATGACACATCCTAGTAAATCAAAAATACATACTAGCATATCTGGAGCAACTATTAAAAAAGTTAAACATGAAAGAAGAGCTGGTATCTATCCTACAGAAATTATTCTGTAACATCGAGAAGGAGGGAATCCTCCTCAACTCATTTTATGAAGACAGTATCACCTTGATATGAAAGCCAGAAAAGGAGACAACAAAACAAGAAAACTACAGACCCATATCCCTTACAAATATAGATCCAAAAATCCTCAACAAAATACTAGCAAAGTTAATTGAACAACCTATCAAACAGATAAATTCACCATGACCCAAGTGGGTTTCATCCCAGGGATGCAAGTATGGTTCAACATATACAAACTAATAAATGTGATTCACCAACGAAGACCATATGATCACCTAAGTAGATGCAGAAAAAGCATATGATAAAATCCAGCATCCTTCCATGATGAAAACCCTCAAACTAGGCATAGAAGAGATACATCTCAAAATTATAAAAACCATATATATAACAAACCCACAGCCAACATTATACTGAATGGGGAAAAGTTGAAAACATTCCCCCTAAGAACTGAAACAAGGCCAAGGGTGTCCACTGTCACCATTTCTATTTAATACAGTATAGAAAGTCCTAGCCAGAGCAATCAGGCAAGAGAAGAAAATTAAGGGCCTCCCAATTGGGAAAGAGGAGGTCACACGGTTGCTATTCATTGATAATAGGACCTTGTAACTGGAAAATCCCAATGACTCCACCAGAAGACTCCTATAATTGATAAATAAATTCAGCTAATTCTCAGGTTACAAAATCCATGTATACAAATCAGAAGTATTTCTGTATACTAATAACAGTGAGGATCAGAGTCAAATCAAAGACTCAATAACATTCACAATAGCTACAAAGAAAATGGAATATACTTAACCAAGGAGGTAAAAAAATCTCTACAAGGAGAACTACAAAACACCTAGGAAAGAAATCACAGATGCCACTAACAGATGGAAAAAAATCTCATGCTCATGGATAGGTAGCATCAGCATTGTTAAAATGTCCATACTGCCCAAAGTGATTTACATATTCAATGGAATCCCCATCAAAATACCAACATATTTCACAGACTATTGTGAATAATGCTACAGTGATTATGTGTACAGGTATCTCATCAAAATACTGATTTCATTTCTTTTCGATATACAGACAGTTCCCACCGTACAATGTTTGGACTTAGCTTTTTTGACTTTACGATAGTATAAAATACACATTCAATAGAAACTGTCCTCAGGGTATCTGTATACAACCAGTGTTTCTCACTTTTAGTATAGTATCCAATAATGTACATGAGAAATTCAGCATTTTATAATAAGAGGCTTTTTGTTAGATCATTTTGCCCAACTGGAGGCAAATTTAAGTGTTCTGAACATGTTTAAGGCAGGCCAGGCTAAGCTATAATGTTTGGTAAGTTAGGTGTATTAACAATGTTTTCAACTTACATACAATTCATTTATTGGGATACAACCCCATCCTACTTTGAGGAACAACTGTATACCCAGAAGCGGGGTTGCTAGAGCAAATGGTAGTTCTATTTTTAATTTTTTGAGGAACCTCCATAATGGCTGTACCAGTTAATATTCCTCACTGTGTACAAGGGTTTCCTTTTCTATATATCCTTACCAATACTTATTTTTTGTCTTTTTTATAATAGCCACCTAGCAGGTGCGAGATGACAGCTCATTGGGGTTTTAATTTGTATTTCCATAATTATTAGCGATGTGGAGCACCTTGTCATATACCTGTTGGACACTCGTATGTCTTCTTAGAAAAAAATCTTTATTCAGGCCTGTATTAGGGTTTCTCCAGAGAAACAGAACCAATACTCTATACATATATGAGTGGATTTATTAAAGAAATTGACTCACCCCATTATGGAAGCTGAGAAGTCCCACAATATGACATCTTCAACCTGGAGAACCAGTAAAGCTAGTGGTGTAATTCAGTCTGTGTCCGAAGGCCTAGGTAACAAAGTGGTAGCTGTTACGTTATCCTTTTAAACCTTTTATTCTTCCACTAGTCATCCATTGTTAAGAGACAACCTCACTCTCTTATCTTTGCTATTCTACCTTTCTTCAAGAAAATGTGAGAAAGACTAGTGTTAAGGATTATTTGCCTATATCAAGAAAGTTCCACAAATAATGTATAATTATGTGTGCTATAAATTTAGCTTTTAAGTGTTCATAAATCTCCCTCAGAATCTCTGCAAGAGGTTTCTACATCTTGCACTTCCTATAATTACATCCACTTTTCTTCCAGTACCAGTAATCAGTTCTTTTAAAAAAATACCATCTTACATAAATTTTATTGTTTTATCAGTTATTTTAGTACCTACAGTGTGACAATGTTTTCTACCATCTTGCCATACAGATCCAAGTTTTTTACTACTTATATGTGTGCATGTGAACACACACATACATATATATGCATACGTGTATACTGCATGTGTGTATATATTAGACATACACACAAAGTATTTCTAATACAGTTCAGATTACACAGGCCTTATCAGAACCTATATTTCAAAATTGCATTCACTGCAAAACACATTGTATTCTAAAGTTTCAACTGAAAAATAATAGTATGAACTTGAGAAATACAACTGTATATCCGAAAAATGTGCTTGCAAACTCTTCACAGTGATTTTTACCACTTATACTATTACACTATATATCCATACATTTTTGTTTAACGATTCCATGAAGGCCCAGGGCAGGCATTATTCTCTGTATTTCATACATGAGGAAATTGAGGCTCAGAGAGGTTAAGTTCACAAAGTTAACAGTTTTGGGTTCAAAGAAAAAGTAAAACAAAATGCTCAGGTTCTCTTTTTCTAATTAAGTCCATTACTTGTCCTCTCTACTCCAGTCCCCCTCTCGCACCCAACCCCCTACCTGTATGCTTTGTACTTAAGAAAAGCCTAAGTTGATATTAATATATAAGGAAGTTTCTATGAATAGAGTTTGTCGTTAAAACTATAAAATTTGCAGTGCAGGTAGGGTTGCGATTAGTGTTGAGCAGAGAGAAGTGCCGTATGACTGGAGGAAGGTACCACTAGTCAAACAGGGCATATGTGGCTAGTGATGAGCAAACTAAACTATTTAGAACAGACTGACAATGTTAGGGTGGGAAGAAAAGACACACAAACTTGGAAACTACTGCAAGAAATTCAACCCACACTGAAGTACAGTAATCCCTCCTTATCTAAGGAGAATACATTTCAAGACTCCCAGTGGATGCCTGAAATTGCAGATAGTACAGAACCCTATATATAGTGAATGTGTGTTTTCCTACATATAACTATATTAAACTTTAACTTATAAAGTAGGCACAGTAAGATAATAGAACAATTATAACAATATATTGCAATAAAAGTTAGGCAAGTATGTGCTCTTTCTTGCACATTCACTCACATTTTTGAATTATAGTGGACCAAGGATAATTGAAAACTGCAGAAAGCGAAAGCAAAACCATGGATAAAAGGGGAACTACAGTTTTTCTACCAGGTGGATCAGTATTTATTTATTTATTTTTTCAGCAGCCCTTTTTATTTTTTTATTTCACCTTATTATGGGGGTATAAAAGTTCTGGTTATATATATAAAACCCATGTCCCCCCCTCCCCCGAATCTGAGCTTCAAGCGTGTCCATTCCCCAGACAGTGCACATTCCATTCATCATGTAGGTATACACCCATCCCCTCCCCCCACTAATGAAACTCTCCAGCAGTCTGTTTCGACTTTGAGAGCATGCTGTTGTTTCCTGTTCAGCTCAGAATTGGAGGAGAAGGTGGGACTCCCTAGATGAGAATATATTGTTAAAAACTTTAGACATTAAATTTAACAGAGTTTAATTGAGCAAAGAATCATTCATGATAAGGTAGCCCCCAAAAGCAGAATAGATTCAGAGTGACTCCAGGGCTGCCACATGGTCAGACATTTATAGACAAAAAAATAAGAAGGAAAGTGACGTAAAAAAATGGAACTGAGATACAGAAACAAATTGGTTACAACTGAGCATTTGCCTAATATGAATCAGGTTGGAACAGTTGTCTGTCATTGGCTGAGACTCTGCTATTTGTTACAACAGTCGGTTAGAGTCTGTGTATACATCAAGTTGGGTTGTGGTTCATTATGTACAGAGAAACCCATAGGCCAAACTTAAAATATGTAAGGAGTCAGCTGTAGGCGAAACTTAATTTAACGCTAGGAAATTTGCCTTATATAGACAAACCCTTAAGCACATTTCAAATGCCAGATGTTCATCTTGACCCACTCAAATCTCTTCAGCACAGTTTGCTTTAGTAAATATACTTTCATATAGTTCAAAAATTTCATTGAAAACTGTTTCACAACTAAAAGAAAAAAAGTGTCTCATACAGAGAGGAAAATATAAAAAAGTTGCTCTTTAAAAGGTGGGGAGGGGAGAAGAAACTACAAGTAAAAAAGAAAATTATCATTTCTTATTTTGCTGCTGCTTTTTAAAAAGTCAGCCTGGTATTCCCTCCCTTCTGTCTCTGAATTTGATTCTATATCAAGGCCTGTCATTTTTTTCCTCCTGAATATACTGTGACTCCAACTTCATTCCAGCTGTCACTTGGACCATACCTCT
Organism: Varecia variegata; assembly: GCA_028533085.1. NCBI lineage: Eukaryota > Metazoa > Chordata > Mammalia > Primates > Lemuridae > Varecia > Varecia variegata. The sequence goes on from CM052447.1 coordinate 18,693,419, forward strand.
GTCTTTGGGTCGATCTCCTCTTGGACTCTCGCTCCAGTCTGTCGAGACACCATTACTTACCTTTCAGATTAGCAAAATCTATAACAGACAACACAGTCTAGTGGTGGGGCTGTGTGAAAAACAAAATTTCGCCCATATGGTGTCAGTGGTAATGCAAACTGTTACAAACCGTAGGGAGGGGATATGGGCAATATCTATAAACATTTCTTTTACATGTATAGTTTTACCCAGCTATCCACCTGTAGAGATCTAGTGAAAAATATGTAGCACACTGTTAATTGAAGAACTTTGAAATCGCAGGACTGGAAACCACCTATGTGTCCATCCGGCAGGGACTGGTTGAATACACTGTATACATTTAGTGTAAGAAGAAATGAAGCATATTCCTGTAAACTACTAGAGCATGATCTCGAGGATATAGTAGGAGTAAAAGACAAGGTACAGAAAAGGATGTAAAGTATGCTACCATTTATTATGGAAAGGGGGAGACATTATATAAACAAATACATATTTGCTAATATTTTTAAAAATAAAAAATCGAAGTATCACAAGAATGGAAAACAATGTACTCACCATCAAATTGGTATTAACCGATCAACACCTATATGCACTTAAGTGGTAACATTCATTACGTGTGGGGCAGGGGGGTGGGAGGAGGGGATGGGTACATTCACACCTAACAGGTGAGGTACACACTGTCTGCAGGATGAACACGCTTAAAGTCCTAACTCAGGCAGGCCAAAGGCAATATATGTAATCTACACATTTGTAACCCTTTAATAGGCTGAAATAAAATTAAATAATTTTAAAAATTTATCACAAATTGATATAGGAGAAGAGAAGTAATAGGATGGGGTTGTTTTGGGTATTTGACTTTGTGTATACATAATTACATCATTATAAACCAAAAGAAAATTAAAGACAATGTTAAAAATCTAAACCACGATAAAACAGGTGAACTTGTGTATCAAATTGGAGGCACTGGAGTTAACACCAAGTGACATAAAGAGATTTGACCATATATTCCCAGCAGCATATCCCCTATGAACAAAATGAGTTGCAACAAGACTTAAAATGGTTTTAAGCAATCATATTTTTGCTACACTGGTACTTCTATTCTATTAGGTGAGTGTTATCAAATACAGCAAAGAGTAATTAGGTTAGTGCCATGAAAATTAGGATTTTCATTGTGGAAGAAGGGAGATACAGAGGAAAGACTACAAGGTTTAAAAAAAAAACCTGTAATCTTAACTCTGAATTTAAAGCAAGATACATTACAAAACAAAATTTTATCCATGAAAAGTCCTATAAACAATGACCCACCAGCACTAGCATTACCTGTATTGTAATCTCCAAATATCATTCCCATTCAGGAGCCAGGGTTTCTTAGAGACATGGCCAACTCCACATCTGCCACACTGAATGTACGTGCCACACCAGAAATACTTTGTCAAACCTGAAAGCAAGAAAATGATCACAGATTACTACTTGAAGAAATTCCCACTGCCAAAAGGTGGGAATTTTTCAGTATTGATCATTAACTGAAATAAGTAAAAACACAAACATGTTTAAATCTATGAGTTTATAATGATACTGTGAAAGCCCTCATTTATTATTATTTTGACAACTTGTAAATTAAAGGAAAGAATCAACCACATATCCTCCTTCCATTTACAAACTATACTTCAGGGACCAATTACTGGTGGAAAATTTTTCTTTATAGGGGTATTTCAGCTAATAAATGAATGCAGAATGACTGAGCTTGGCCACTATGTTGTAACTCCTAAGGAAATAATGGATCTAAGACCATGATCATCAATGGCTGCTGACACCACCAAAGGGGAGACACCTTCCTGGAGTACAAGGCACCACCCTGAGGTATTCTTGCTAAAGAACCGTCCAGAATGTGATCAAGGCTCTGATCTATCTACTAATGTACAGAAAATGCAGGGTAAAGGGGAACACACTAAATAACACCATGGGTCGTCAATCGGCAATTCCCACCATGAGATAATTCTCTGAGACAAAACGTCCAGTTTCTCTAACAAATCAATTTCAAAGCATAAAAAAGATCTAGAAGGAACCTATAGAGAAAATGACTTAGGAGACATAACCAATTGTAATACATGGACTTTAATTATAACACAAACAAAATATCCATTTATACACACATATGTTTTTTACATATGTTGAAAAAAATGGAAGCACGGACTGGATTTGATCATATTAAGTATGAAAATGGTTTTGTGGTTAAATTTGTAAAGGAGACTTTATATTTGAAAAATAACTGAAATATTTATGGAGGAAAAAATATGGTACCTTGGATTTGCTTCCAAGTAAGCTAGAGTGGAGGCAGGTGTTAGTGAGGGTGCTACTAAAGCAAGACTGGATTTGAGGTAATAATTGTTAAAACTGGATAATAAGTATATAAAATATAATATTTTGTCTACTTTTTAAATATATAAATTTTTCATTAGGAAAAAAAAAAAAAAAAACACCCTGAGTGGATTGACCATAGCACCCTGCATCCTACCCCTTCCTGGCTCCCTTTGCTGGAGCTACCCTGCCCACCTTCATCTTATGCATCCTTTCTAAGCACCTTTCCTGCCCAGAGCTCTTCCATGCTGTGCCCTCTGCGTGGAGCAGGCTTCCTCACCAATCTGTGCCTTCCTCATCCCTACCCTCCATACTTTGGCTCCTCTTTTACTTTTTTAGGCTCCTCCAGTACCATCAACCTCTGCTTTCTAGCATCCATCACACTTACAATTTTATACTAATTTATGTGCTGCTTTGTTTTTCTACCAGCCCCACTGGATTCTATGGTCCCTAGGCATAGAAGCCATGTCCATTTTATGTAACATAGCACCCTGGTACGTGGCTTTATAAATATTTGCTGAATGTTTTATGATGTTTGTAAAAAAAAAAAAAAAATCATGTAATGAGCAAGAGGTATTCACAACAGAGAGAAAAACAGGTCAAGTTTCAGTAAGTATAGAAAAGAAAAAGTGATTTTTTTAAGGTGGAAAAAGCTGCAGGAAGTTTCTCTGATTTTATTCTTTATGACATAAAAATGAAAATAAAAAGCTACCTAGCATTATTACATTATAAGTCTCTTTCCAGTCCTAGGAATAGATGCGATTCTAAGTGGAGATGGAAAAGTGAGATGTAGTCAGTGTGTCAGCCTCTGCTTTAGGTTTCAAAGCACAGAGCATTTTTATTGAAATGACTATGAACTTCTCCGAAGTTACCAATAACTGATACCAGAGATGGTTACAGTTTCCTATAGAGTGAGGTGACCTCTACATAGACAGTGCTGCTTGCATTCTAAAATGCTTTGTGAATCTGACAGGTAAGAGAAGCTGAGAGATCAGCAAGCTCTGAATTGAGGACCCCGATGGTTATTTCTGGTCTCTTTTCTGGAAGGCTCTGCAATGTATCTTTATTAACTGGAACATAAGGAATGTGGCTTTCTCAAAACTTCAGAATTTAGAGCACAGAATGTTGCTAATTACAGAAATAATGGATACATGCAGCTTCCTGTCTTCTTAATTATTTTATGTTTTCTTCTTTCGTGACACACCATCCAGTTACCTGCTGAGATGCAATTCCCCATTCACAGACGAAACCAAACTGGCAGCTACGGCTAGATGGGATCAGTAAATCTTCTCAGGTTAATATTCGGAAAGGAAGCGAGCCCTAAAACATTAATTGAGACAGATGTGTTTGAATGGGGGTGGGGTAGGCACTTTTATTCTTTTGCTTGAAGGCAGAACCGTGTGGCAACTCAGCTGTAAAAGGATGGAGTAGAGCAAGTTGTAGAATGTTAGAAATTCTTAAGGAAACATGCAAACATATCTGCTTTCCTTCAAAAATGGGTCATTCAATAGGAGTTTTACCAGAGGCAAGATGCAGAATTTATGGCATTCAATTAAACAAAAAAATAGCCTCATGATAATGTGGGAGAAAACCTTAGCATTAATAGTTTAGAAGGAAGATTGTTCTAAGAAGCATTTTGATTGGTGGAAAAGCTACTAAAATTTTATGTCAGGCTTCTGAGATCATTTCTCTCCCTTTTTTTGGTAAAACAACTCCCAAGGTTTTTTCCAATGGCTTATCTTCTTATGATTATAGTATATTACAGTGGTTCTCAAACTTGAGTGTAGATGAGATGTATTCAGGGAGCTTCTTAAAAATGCAGATTCCTAGACCTCTTTACTGATAAATCTGATGTAAGAGATCTGGACGGGGTCCTACAAGCTGAAGTTTTACTTGGCATGCTGCAGGTTTTGACACATGTGCTCCGCGGCCTACAATTTCAAAAACAAAGATGAAATGAAACCTGCTAGGATATATGGCTAGAAACTGTGGAGCTGTATTAATAATAAATGACTAAAATAATAAAGCTAAAGACTATCAGGTACAAGATAACTATTTACTGAGGATTACTAGCTGTTAAAAGGAGTTTTAATACACAAAGAGGTGTTATTTTAACTAGATTACAGGCCTCTGAGCATCATCGATCTCTTCCTGTGGGCTACTATTTAGTATCTCAGGAAAACAGGGTGAGTACAAGTGTCCTACACACTGCTATAGGGTTCAATATTGGGCAGGTTGGTGTAGTTTAGGACAACATAATGTTTCTGTTAAATGCCTAGGCTTCAGACTCAGGTTTTTACAGTCCTTATTGGAATGGTATGGACTATCTGTGTACCTTTGAGAAATTCATTTACTTAGCCGCAGTTTCCTTAACCTTGAAATAGAAATGCCAATGCGTACTTTAAAGGAATGCATGATACTTAGATGAGAAAATGTTTACAAAGTAGTTAGTGTACATCTTGAAATAGTATAAGCACTTAAATGAGGAAGAAAAAAAACTTATATTTATGGTCTTCATAATGGATTGACATTATTGGCAGGAGGAAGGCAATGACAGCCTGAGGAGCAGGGCTCTTATATCAGCCCAGTAAAGCAGAGAGTTGAAAATCTGAAGTCTGCGTCTTTGTGCACTCAATACATACTGCCTTAAAAATCATGAGACATAGTGGTTGTCTCACCTAGTGACCATGGCTACATGTACATAAGAAGAGAGTTTTAAAGAATTATTTTTAATAATTTGAGAGAGATTAAAAAGTAGAAAAGATGACAAGAAGTGCATAATTTGCTGGGGCCTACCTCTATGTAGAGGTCACCTCACTTCTATTTGCAAAAGAAATATGTTGCGTTTCAATACAAATACACTATTGTTAGGCATAGGGAAGGTTATTTTTCACCTAGGCCCATGCTTGCTCTAGTTTCTGGAGTAGAGCCCTGCACAAAAATCAGATTCCATGTCATGACCTCCATGGAGCTGTCTATTTACCAGTGAAGAACCACTCCCCTAAATTCTAATAATATTGTCAGTTACATTTAATCATATGAAATAATGCATGTAAAAAACATTACCCTAGGACCTAGTAACCACACAGAATATGCTGGCAGTTACCATTACATTTTACATTGCTATTTCACTTTCCAGAATTAATTGCGTTTTCTTAGCAACACTGAAAATTCCCCTAGTAATGCTAGAACTGACAAATATCAGTCTACCATTCATTGTTGAATGAATATTGATTATCAATCTAATTGGTGCTCTTTCACTACACCTTATTTCAGTACTTTAAAGATGTCACTGCTATGTCTTCTTATGTACATAATTTCTCATGAGAAGTATGTTCTAATTCTTATTTTTGTTTTTCTGTATAGGGGAGGGTGTCTTATTTTTTTCCTTTTGCTTCAAAATTTTTTCTTTACTTTACAGCAGTTATAATATGTGTCTAGGTACGTATGCATGTTCATGTTTTAGTATTCTGTTTGATGTTATCTGAGCTCTTCAATCTATAGTTTAATCTCTTTAAATATTTCAAAAAATTCTTGGCCATTATGTCTCTAAATATTTGTGGAGCCCATTTTTGTTCTCTTCCCCTTCTGGAATTCCAATTACATGTATGGTAGACAATTTTATATTGTTCTACAGCTATTGGGTACTTTGTACTTCTTTTCCACTCAATTTCTCTTTGTATTCAGTTTGGGTAATTTTTTATTGACTTATTCAAGTTCACCAATTCTTTCCTCAGCTGTACTGAGTCAGCTTGAAGGAATTCTTCATGTCTGTTATCACATCCATTATCTCTAGCATGTTCAGTCAATCTTTTCCTAGGGTCCTCATCTTTCTGCTGAAATTCTTCATGTATTCCTATTTCTGTCCAACTTTTTCAGTGAAATATATAACCTATTAATCAGTTATTTTAAATTCCCCAACCATTCCAATATTTGATTTTTATCTGAGAGTGGTTCTATCGATTGTTTTGTCTCTTGAAAATGGATTTCTTTATTCCTCCCCTCCCTCTCTTTCTTGAATCTTGGAAATAATTTGTACAACGTAAGAAACTGAGACAACTATTATGTATGCCTGGAAACAAGCGTATCTCTATTTTTGCTAAATCAATTAGGTTGAGTCATTCTTGTCTGGAGTTGCTCTGTGTTTGGGTTTTGATGTTCCTTTTGTTACTCTCAGCACATCACCTGTTTCAGAATCTTCTAGTTTTACCTTATGTTTAGGGTGGGGTTTGAGTGGCCACAAGATTTTTCTAAATATTCCTGTTCCACCGTCAGCTTTAAGCTTTTCCTGTGAATTTATACTTTCACAAAAGTGTCTTTGTAGGTTTTTACCCTTCTACTAGAATAACACTGTCATAATTTGTTAGTAAACTGTTTTATAGCATGGTGGTGGGATTCAGAGAGTGTTCTCTATTATCATGAGGCAGGCATTATGTCCCTGGGTGTTGGCAGGGTCCGTTTCTCAATAAACTTGCCACTCCCTCTACAGTAGGACATCTCTGAGTCTGGGCCCAGGATTATGTTTATCCCTAGCTTTTGAAATAACTTTTTGTATTTACCCTGCTCCCTTCCCCCAGCTAAAATGGGTCTTCCTTTGTATTCTGGTGGTAATAGATTTTGCTGTCATTCCCCTGGTGATTTAAGGCCCCCCCCCCCCCGCAGGGAAGAAAAGTCCAGCAAGGTTCCATGCCTGTCCAGCAGGGGTTGCCACTCCCTTCCTTAAAGCCTGCAACTCATGGAAGGCTTTTTTCAATCTCTGCCCCTGCCTTCCAATCTTCCCTCTGAGCACCCTATAAAAGTCCATGATACAAAGCCTATGATTGGGTATAAATTCCCCTGGGTCTGCATTGATTTCCAGGGACTTCTAAACTCATGATAGTCCATGTAGCCTTAGCAATTTGCTAGAAAGTGCACCCAAAATCGTTTTACCTGCTCACATATAGTGGTTTTGACTTTTTCCTATTCTCTACCCCGAGAAAACCAGTGTCCATATATCTGAGGTGCCTTTTTTTTTTAGATTTCAGACTAATTGTTTGCTCTGTGATCTCAGCTCTCTGAAGACTATACAAAAAGTTACATTTTCACAAATTATACCACTTTTTCTCGTTGTTAGAGTGTAAGCAATACTCTGTCTAGCTTTTGACATCCTAAGTGGAAGCCACAGAGGTCCACTTTTTCTTAAACATATGTTTAGGGTTTTTATAATTAATATAATCTTAATCTGAAACGTTATTATATAACAAATTATATCTGATTATAGATTCTCTGGGTCCAGTCTTCACAAATGAAGCAACCAAAAGCAGTTTTTTATACTTCTGCATATTTCTGATTACTAAGGCCTCTCTAAAGGAAGCAATTTCATTTCAGTTCTCACTGAAATTTGTGTTAGAAAAGATTTATAAAATTCTATCTTTTGCCTACCAAATGTTAAGAACATTGACAAATAACAGTGTTCTAAGTCTCCTGGGAGAACTGAGTTTTCAGGTTGTTATTTTTTCCTTTTCTCCAATTGTAACACCCCTTCAACATTTTTAAAGATATTACAGTTTAATTCTCAGGTAAAAAATTTTCACTGATCTACAATTTCTTCAAGATATTTAAAAAGAACCTGATAATTCTGAGACTTAATTAATAAGACCAGAGCTGCTTCATGTAAGCTGGAAATTCACAGGGATTAATTAAAATGATCAGCCTTTCCCTGATGAACTCGACCATCTATCTCAGGGAATTACCAATTGCACAAGGTATTTTGTGCCTGATTCACTTAGGTAGATACTGGGAAAGGAGATTTTCAAGGATGTGTATTGTTCTCTGTTTACCAGTGTGGCACTTAATAGTGACATTTGACAACTATTAATACAGCTAATAGAGGGTTAGTTATGACCCGGAAAGGTTAGATGTCATTTTGACCAAAATCCCTATCCAGGATCATCATCTGCCTATATTGTAACAAACCATTCCCAAGACTTAAATCATTTAATTCTGAAGTAGTAAAGTTTTAAAAGTTAGAATTTATTAACTAGTTCCAAGGCACCAGGCAGGCAGTCTGCTAAGTGCATTAAATGCAGAATCGTATTTAATTTTCATAGCAGAGTGAGATAGATAATATTTATCTGTTTTACATAATAAACTGAGGCTTAGAGAAGATAATAATTTCCAGGTTGCCCACACTAGTGAGTAGAGGAGTCTACTGTTTTTGTCTCCCTGTCACTCTTAACTGTACATTATGCTGTGCCAATAACACCATTTTATAACACAATCATTATGTATGCTAACATCAGGGGCAGCATGGTATTGATGAAAAGATGACTGCACCAGCAGTTTTCGTATTTCGGTTAGAAAGGTGATTATAGAAACTACCTGCGAATTCCTGATCAAATCACTCCTCTCTCCTAACCTCCTAATCCCTTAACTCTAATGTTAAGAGATTGCATCTGGTGATTTTTTTTTTTCCCCCAGATTCTTCGAATTCAGGATCTGGTCTAAAAGTTAGGGAGAAAACTGCATCAACTAATTTATATTAAGCTATGAATGCCCATCTCTGGACTTTAATGGTCATTTGCATTGTTAAAGAGAAAGTACCCAAGGGAACAAATGACTCACTAATTGAAGCAATTAAAGCTGCATAATTAAGCGAGAAGACCTTCGGCAATCAGGGATTATGCCATCACTCACTTCACCTGCAGTGCCAGTCCTAGCTGGCTTCCTCTTTTCCAGCCTTTATTTTTCATTTGTTTATTCTGTTTATTGTTCAACTAAAGATTTTGTCCAGACACATGCTAAAATCCAGACAATATGTAAGATCGTTTTAAAATGTAAGAATTCACAACGCCGCAGTTAAAGTCTAGTGAAGGACCGGGGAGAAGACCTTGCAATGCCCACATGACAGTAGAAATGGTCAGTTTTGTACTTCTCCCTAACGCATGATCAACGTAGTAGAGCCCACTGCAGAATTGTTCTACATCATCGGGGGGAAGCTGGAGGACTTAGAGCAGATGAAGACGTGTGAATAACCTGTTCTCAGGAAGAAAGAGATGCCTTCATCGAGATACACACCTCATTCACTGGTCTTTCACAGTTTGCTAGGCTACATTACCTGCTTCAATTTTCTGTTGACCAAACTTCAATTTTAACGGGATCATTTCTATAGTCAATCAAGGAGACATAACAGTGTTTAAGAGCTTAAGTTTGGGCATGAGACAAACCTGGATTTGATATGGCTCTGTTGTGTGTTCTTGAGAAATTTATTTAAGTTACTGAAAGTTAAATTCCCTCTTCTGAAAAATGGAGACATGGATGTATAATTAATGCTAATGCCACCTCATAGACTTGTGGAGAGTGTCCAATAGGATATCACATTTAAAGCAGTCTCTATTTAACAATAATAATTTGGTATGTTAAAGCTAGTTTTTGGTGCCTTCTGAAGAGGTCCAATCATTTTTCTTTCCTCTTTCTACAATTATTTCTTTAAAAATCATAGAAGTCCTAGAGCTTGATGCATTGTCTAATGTAAATGCTTTCACTTAAAGATCACAGGAGTCAGGTGACATTTCTCAGACATAATTAATGGAAATTCTTAGACTAGAATTCACTTTACCTGCTTCCCAGACCAACACCCACCCCTGGGTATCCCTCTAGCAATCAAAAAGTTGCATCCAAAAATACGGCTTTGTATAATGGGTAGAGTAGCAAAGTTATGAGTCCTGGAAATAGATTGAGCTGAGTTCAAATACTAGCTCATCCACTCCCCAACTATGTGACTGTATGGCAGTTATTTTACCACTCTGTGCCCCAGTGTCTTTATCTGTAAATGACGAATAAAAGACCAACGAAGCAAGATCTCTAGTCAAGACATTCACAAGCTCCGGAGTGAGACAGAGAGCGAACAGGTGTTATGATGGATGACCACCAGTTGCAGCAGCCAAAAGAGTTATTTTATTTCAGGGTGCCATGGAAGGACAATGGGCAGCTAGCACTTAAAAAACTCCCCTGCTAATTTTTTGTGCTTTAATTCATTCAGGGATTTTGACTGTTCTTTGCAGCTATACTCTTGATGCCCATAGCAGAGTGGATGTTTAATAAGTATTTGTTACATTGATGATGATTCCTTACTTTTGAAGACTACTTAAAAATTTATGCAGGCAAGTACAGATGCTTCTCAATTTATGATAGGGTTACATCCTGATAAACCCCATCATAAAGGAAAAATATCCTAAGTCAAAAATGCATTTCATACCCTGTTAAACCCATAGTAAAGTTGAAAAATCCTAAGTCAAACCATCGTAAGTTAGGGACCCAGGGGCTGTCTGTACATGTATATCCTACTGCATTTAGACACCGTGCTCAACATCTCGGCAATTCCTCACTTTTGAAGGATGGTTAATCTGCTTGTTAAAGCTCATTTATTTCAGCTGCCTCTACGCAGCTCTCTTCCTTTTCCTCCTCCACATACTCTGGTGATACTTAAGCCTTAATTGCACAGTGAGGTTCCTGCCGCCTTCCAGGGGCTCTGCTGATGAGCCGTCAAAATAGAAAACACCAGGGACAAAATGCTGCCACCAGCAAGAAGACAGGAGGTGCCTGGTGAACAAGCTCTTCATGGCAGTTCTGTGCTCCGAGAGGTCAGCCTTTGGAGGCTAAGAGTAGTTGATAAGGAAATTGAATCAGCAGCCGGAGAGCCTCTTTTCCATAGAAGCATTTAACTAGGAAAGTACTGAGGAATATACATCAAGTCTCAAAGCTTCTTCAGGTTACCAAGAGGAGGCAATTCTCCTGGGTCATGCTGTCAACCACAGTGTGGTAGGAAGTGTAAAAGGCGCAGAATACCCGAGTTAAAATCCTAAATGAACCAATCTATATGGCAGTGGTTAGTGGACTTAGAACCACTGGAAAGTGAAAGTTCCTGACTCTACTTCTATAGATCGTGATCCAGTAGAACTTGAGTTGTCCCTAAAATTCTATTTTTCACAGGCACATCTGTAAGTCAGTCTAATGCAAGTGGTCCTCGGACCACACCTTGAAAGACAGGTGTTTGGACTTAGGCAAGTCAGGTACTCTCTCTGAGCCTCAGTTTCCTCAACTGCAAAACAGAGCTGATAACTCCAGCCTGACCTACGTCAGGGGGTTGTTTTAGGAAATTACTAATTTCATGACAGATGTAAAGTACTATAAACATGTAGAGATTTTGTTACCAAAATTGTTGATAATAGTGTTAATAATGATTGTCAGAAAATGTAGATATCTTCTAAATAATGTAACCCAGAAAAAGTTAATTGGAATTTAAATGCCTACTTAATTTATAAGGGACAAAGCCATCTTGATTTATGATGCATCCCCAATGCCTGCCATGGAATTGGTACTTAAAAATACTATTGAAGAGGAAAAGAAAATTCTGTCTCTTTGATTGCTAGGAAATAACTTACCACCCCTTCAAATGCCTCCTAAGTTTATTTCCCTTCTTTCACCAGGATCAGGCCTGAACATGGCAAAGCATGAGGGACCTCTGGGAACACAGACGTTATTGATTCAAGGCCCCTGTTTACGCAGCTACGTTCTCCTGCTTAGTGCCATCCCAGGCCTGTGGAGTCACCTGTGTTCTGGGTTTGTCTTTGGGAAACATCCAGAACATAGAACCACATATTTGGGACTGAGGAAGATTTTCTTGAGAAGTGCCTCCTTGAAAATGCCTTGCTTTTTTAAGAAAGAGGCAATAGGATCTCTGAGTGTCAAAGATAACCTCCTACAATTCTCTGAGGTTATTGGCCTCCCTTCCCCCAGCCATCCTCTTATGCTTCTCTGTACCCTAACATGTGATGAGCCCACCGGCAGAGACAAAATTTCCCAACCCTGCCTTGTATGGAATAAAAGGCCTCCTGCCAGGTGGGAAACAGAGAAAAAAAATAGGTGGGTGGTTTTAGTCTGCAGGGGCAGAGCTGGGGACCTGCTGATTGCAGCAACAGTGGCTACATTGCCATGGCAATGAGCAAGCTGATCACTTGGGCTCCATCACCCACGCCACAGCCTTTATGGGGACAAAGGGATCATGTCTTTCCCAAGGGTGTTGATATTAATGCAGGGGCTGCCTTCTCTACAAAGTGCCTAAATTTATGATCTGTCTTAGAGTTTTGTTAGTATCTTTGGCTTCTTTGAAATCTCATAAAATCAATTAAACTGTAGATAATTCTGTTGTAAGGAAAAATAATCTTTTGCTTTTAAAACCCTACAGAAATTCCTATATTTATTTGTTTGGAAATATTTACTGAATATAAAATTTATTTGAAGCATCTTCTATTCTCACATCCTTACAGTTTAGAAAGGAAATAAGAGAAACAATCATTATAATTAAAAAAAAAATAGTATGCCCTGGGAAATGTTCTGTACACTTTGCATTCATGATGTCAACAATTCGACAGCTCACGGCAAGACAGACTTTGAGAAGATGATTCAATCCCCTATAGGGTAAGAGTAGTAAGTGGGAATGAATTGCATCCGTGGTAAGTGAACCAAGCTGTCTTCCCAGTACCTCTACACCTTAAGGTGGCTTTCCTGCTTCCTATTCACTGGCATCTATATGGCAGCTATCAGGAAGCATCTAAAGTGCTGATAACTACTTTAATTCTGGAATACTAACATTTGAGTGAAAAATGCTATTGCATTATCTTGAAGATCTCTCAGTCACTTTCAAATATTAAAAGTTTAATTTTAGTAATAGAGAATGTTACACATTTAATGAGAGAAGGATGGGAGGAAGAAGTTAATTTTGTTAGGAAGGGCGATGTTTTGAGAGATACCCTTCAAGGCCAATTTTAATGCCATTTTCTTCATAAGGTATCAATATAGGATAGGTAGGGTAGAATTTTTCTATTGTGAGGAAGGGCATAAAAATTTGAAGATTACAACAATGAAATACTGGTACCTCTATTAGAATGATTAAAAATTCAAAACAAAAATGACAATACCAAATACTGGCAAGGATTTGAAGTAACAGGAACTCTTATTCATTGCTGGTGGGCATGCAAAATGGCACAGTCACTTTGGAAGACATTTTGCCATTTTTTCCCAAAGCTAAATATAGTCACAATCCTACAAATTTTCCAACTGATGTGAAAACTTATGTCCACACTAATACTTGCAGGTGGATGTTTGGGGAAGGTTTATTCATAATTGTCAATAAATGGAAGCACCAAAGATGCCCCTTAATAGGTGAATAAACAAGGACATCCAAAGAGTACTGGATTATAATCAGTGCTTTATAAGAAAAATGTTTTTACTTTTAAAGTAAAAACTGATGGGTCCATAGTTCTATAAGTAAATGATTGAATAAATAAATGAGCAAGAAGAGACAAATCTCCCATGCAGAAGAATTCCAGGTAGTCTATGTATTATATAAATACTCCACCCTCAAGGAGTAGAAGCAGAACTCAGCACTCCTTAAGTGTGTGCTGCACACAGTGCTTTCCTTGCAAAGAACACGATGAGGAAATGATTAAAAGGCATAAGTTTATAGTAGAGAAAACTGACCAACACCTCATGTTGGTAGTATGTGCTTTTGATATGATTGAAATGGTACTTTACCTCTTACTTTACCTTTTACTTTGCCTCTCACTTAACTGCAGTGAGAATGGCCTTTATCAAAAAGTCCCAAAACAATAAATGTTGGCGTGGATGCAGAGAGAGATAGGAACACTCATACACTGCTGGTGGGACTGCAAACTAGTCCAACCTCTGTGGAAAGTAATATAGAGATACCTTAAAGAGCTACAGGTAGAACCACCATTTGATCCAGCAATCCCATTACTGGGCATCTACACAAAGGAAAAAAAGACATGCTCTAGAAAAGATATCTGCACTCGAATGTTTTTAGCAGCACAATTCACAATTGCAAAGATGTGGAAAAAACACATCAATACATGAGTGGATTAAGAAACTGTAGTGTATATATATAACATGGAGTTCTACTCAGCCACAAAAAACAATGCTGGTCTAGCACCTCTTGTATTATCCTGGATAGAGCTGGAACCCATTCTACTACGTATCACAAGAATGGAAAAACAAGCACCACATGCACTCACCATCAAATTGGTATTAACTGATCAACACTTATGTGCACAGATAGTAGTAACATTTCATCGGGCCAGGCATGGTGGCTCACGCCTGTAATCCTAGCACTCTGGGAGGCAGAGGCAGGAGGATCCTTTGAGCTCAGGAGTTTGAGACCAGCCTGAGCAAGAGCAAGACCCCATCTCTATAAAAATAGAAAGAAATCAGCTGGACAACTAAAAATATATAGAAAAAATTAGCCAGCCATGGTGGCACATGCCTGTAGTCCCAGCTACTCGGGAGGCTGAGGCAGAAGGATCGCTCGAGTCCAGGAGTTTGAGGTTGCTGTGAGCTAGGCTGATGCCATGGCACTCTAGCCCAGGCAACAGAGGAAGACTCTGTCTCAAAAAGAACAAAACAACAACAACAAAAAATCCACAAACATTCATTAGGGTGTCAGGCAAGTAGCAGGGAAGAAGGGATGGGTATATTCACAGCTAATGGGTATGGTGTGCACCATCTAGAGGATGGACAGGCTTGAAGCTCTCACTCGGGTGGGGCAAAGGCACTGTATATAACCTAAACGTTTGTACCCCCATATTATGCTGAAATAAAGAAAAAGAATGTATCAATATCAATTCATTAGTTATAAAAAATGTACCATACTAATGTAAGATGTTTAGTAACAAGAAAACTATGTGTGGGATATATGGAACCTCACTGTACTATCTTCTCAATTTTTTCTATTAAAGGGTTTTAAAAAAAACTATAAAATGTAATACAGTGGTGGTAAATCAGGTGGGGGCCATGTCATGGAAGGCCTTAGGTGACAGACCGCAGAAGTTGGCTATGTATGTATTCCATGTATGTACCTTAAATAAAACCCTATTTCATAACCTATTTCTCTTCCATCTTGTCCCTAGAGGCTGGAAAAATGAAAAATTCCACTTGGCTTGAGGAATGAGTAAGTTGCACAGTTATAATGAAAAGTTTCTTAGGAAGAGCCATCTGGGAAAGTTCTTATTTTTCTGAAAAATGGGTTAAATGTCACTATTATTACCACTTCTACTTTCCGTGCCTTGAATATTTACATGCTGCCTGGTTGTACAGCCACTGTCTTAGGACCATGAGGCTATAAGCCAATGTGCTAAGGACAGTGACAGTTGTTAGGGCTCAGAAACTGATACCCTAAAATCTGATGGTTTGAAATGCTGAACTGAGGAAGCCTCAAGGTTCCTCTGACCTCCCCCCTTCCCCCAAGGCTCTCCTAACACATAGACTTCTCTGAAGTCCCCTTATCTGCCTCCAGTGCAGACCTACCAAAGAAGAAAACAATGACTTCTTGTCCCTTCCCTGAGTTTTCACTAATTAAGCCCATATTACAGGAAGGAACACTAAAGTCTGTCCACAAACCTGAACAGACTTTTGTCACAAACCACTCTCCACTCTGCAGGCCCACAGACTTCGCTGCAGACCACCTCATGCTCTGCAAGCCCCCTGCATTCTCCCTAGTAACCATTTGTTGCCCCTCAACAGAACTGCCCCTCTCTCCACTTCCCATAATCCATTTTGCCAGGATCCAAACCCCCATTCTTCCTGTAACCTCAAAATGGTATATAAGCTTCCGCACCACATTGGGAGGTTGGGTCTTCATTCTGAAGGCTTCTATGTATGCACCTTCAATAACTTTGTGTGTCTTTTCTCCACTTAATCTGCCTTTTTTGAGTTGATTCTTCAGAGTAACCACAGAACCAGGTTCTGTTTTTGATACGTTTTTAAGCACTAACTGGGTCAAGGCTGCTTCCATCCAGGCACAGTGTTGTATGATCTAATTGAGTGTCTTTATTGCTTAAACTACTGACTTAGGAGTATTTTCAAATTTAACTAAGAAAATACTAATGGAATAACTTTTACTAGACAGTGGGAAGCTCATCGGGGCACACCATTCATTTATTCATTCACTCCATCATTTGTCTTTTGTCAGTGAGGCATTTAGGTTTTCCAGTTTGACCAATGTACTAACAGTCTACTAGGAGCCAGTCATGGTTCTAGGTTTTATGGACATACTAGGGAACTGAGCCAAGTCTCTGCTCTCATCAGACTTACATAATTGGAGAGACAAAAATAAATCAATCAGGTGCTTTTAAATGCTAAGAAGAGAGAGAAGGCAGGGTGGGGAGGCAGGGTGTGATAGTGTATTTTAGATAGGTTGGTCAGAAAAGTCTTCACTGGTAAGTTCACATGTGACAAGAAACCTAAATAAAATGAAGGCAAACCCCATGTGAATGCTAGGGGAAAAAACATCCCAGGCAGGGGGGACAGGGCAAAAACCTTAAGGTGCTTGAGTCATTATTGTGTTTGAGGAAGAGCAAAAGCATAGCAGAGCCAGATCAGAGTGAGGAAAGATGACAGGTGGCAGGAAATCATGACAGACCAAAAACGGGGCCAGGTCACAGAGGGCCTATAAGCCTCCAGGAGGGCTTTGGCTTTTCCTTTGAAAAAGATACAAATCCATTAGAGGATTTTCAGGAAAGAACTGAAATGATCTGATTGACGTTGTAGCAAAAATGGCCAAAGGGACGTCAGTTAGGACTATTGCCATTGCAGTAGTCCAGGCAAAAGTGGTAATTTCAAGGAGTGATATGGTGGAGGTAGTAGGAAGTGCGTAGATTCTAGAAAAATTGATTCTGTGTATATTTCATCTCGTAAACTAAATTGCAGGGTTGGAGTGAACAGGGAACATATCTTAAACTTCCTTCACATCTTCCCTAGCCCTAGGAACATCATATATGTTCATTAAATACAGATTAAATAAAGGAATACAATCCTGGGAAAAAAGATTTTTAGGGGGAAAAAACTAGGAGGAGGAAAAAGTGGAGCTTAGCTTGGAGGATGGTCAGGATACCAGATGAAGCATTATGTGGCCTTATTCTTCCTTTAAGCCCATCTGGCCAAGAATTCAGAAACAGCCCCTGCTCTCTGAGCCAGACCGGACTGTATTTTCCACAAAGCTGTGCCTGCAAGGGGCAGTAGAATCTCTAAGGCTAAGTGAAAGCAACTTGGAAAAATCTTGGTTGAAAAGTGTCAGCAGATACAATTCCCCAGCACTTAGTGATTCACAATTGCTTTAAAAATGTGGCTGAGAAAATGTATGATCAATTTCCCTTAAGTGTGATTTGTGAGGGTTATTTGGGGCAATCAACATGTTATTCTGCAAGGCTTCCTTCTCAGGCACAACTCCAATTTTGTCTGATGAGAGTTTTCATGAAGGCCCTTGGAACATGATCTGCTATTATATGGATAATCAGCAGAACCTGCTCATCCCTTAATGCAAGCAACTGAAACCAAGAGCCGTAACAGCTGAAATAAAATCATAGCTTTACTACAGAGCCCATTAACTGAGTAGAAACTGCATCCTGGGGTCATAAATAGTTATTAGCCAGTTAATGACAGCAATAGTCAAATCACTACATTTACATCTGATGAATAGGGATGAAGCCTTCTTTGCCTTTTCACTGCTCAATTTACTATAGTGTTTTAATATTCTGGGCAGTAGAATTTCCAAAATTTAAAAGACAAATCCTCCTGCCTACCTTGAAGAAACACAGCAAACGAATATAAAGAATTTTGATAAATTTGCTAGACTATTCTATTTTACATTAATATCTGTCATTTTTATATTTCCACAGTGTGTATATCTCATTGAAAGTGGAATTGAAACTAGAACCAAGTCTTCTGATCACTCCAGTGTGTGACTCTGAGTGCATCATTTAACATTTCCAAACTTCAGTTTTCTTACCTGTTACATAAAGAGCCTGGGTAAGCTCACCTCCAAGTTCTATAGCAGACCTTCCATGCTATGCCACTGACACTTTATTCTGAATGACAATAACATATTAAAGTGTAGCCCTTTTATCTTCTCTTGTGCTATTTTTCAAAACAGATATTTCATGTATTGTCCTATTTCTCTTAATGTTCCCTGCAATGGAGAGATTTAAAATGCTTGTTAAATCTAGTAATAACCCTTCTCCTCCAGTGGTAGACACAAATTAGCCCATGATATATTGCTTTTGGTTGATTTAACATCCAAGAATATGTACTTTGAGTGTGTTTTCCAGTTTAATCAAGGACTTCTGCTTTAATTGGAGCTATCTGGACTAGGGCATAACATTTGCTCAGGAAGGCTCCATGGTAAATACAGGTATACCTTATTTTATTGTACTTTGCTTTATTATGCTTTTCAGGTATTGTATTTTTTACAAAATGAAGGTTTGTGCAACTCTCCAATGAGCAAGTGTATTGCTGCCATTTTTCCACAACTACGTGTTCACTGTGTGTCTGTGTCCCATTTTGCTAATTCTCACAACATTCAAAACTTTCAAGTTATGATTACATGTGGTGATGTATGATCAGTGAGTGATCTTTGATGATAATATTGTAATTGTTTTGGGGCAACATGAATTGTGCCCACAGAAGATAGCAAATGCAACTGATAAATAAATGTCTTATATATTCTGCCTACTCCATTGCTCCATTGACTGGCCTTCTGCACCAACTACCACCCCCTGTCTCTCTCCCTATTACTTAAAACACAATATTGAAATTAGGTCATTTAATAACTCTACAATGACCTCTGAGTGTTTAAATACAGAGTTGCAGGTCTCTCATTTTAAATCAAAAGCTAGAAATGATTAAGCTTAGTGAGGAAGGCATGTCAAATGCTGAAATAGGCTGAAAGTGAGGCCTCTTGCACCAAACAGTTAGCCATGTTGTGAATGCAAAGGAAAAGTTCTTGAAGGAAATTAAAAGTGCTTCTACAGTCAATGCACAAATAAGAAAGTGAAACAGCCTTATCGCTAATATGGAGAAAGTTTGAATGGTCTGGATAGGTTCAATCAGCTACAATGTTCTGTTAAGCCAACTCCTAATCCAGAGCAAGGCCCTAACTCTCTTCCATTCTGTAAGGGTTGAGAGAGGAAGGGTTGAGGAAGCTGCAGAAGTTGGGAGCTAGCAGAGGTTGGTTTATGAGGCTTATGGAAAGAAGCCATCTTTATAACATAAAAAGTGCAAAGAAAAGCAAGTGCTGATGGAGAGGCTGCAGCAAATTATGCAGAAGATCTAGCTAAGATAATTGATGAAGGTGGCAACACTAAACAGATTTTTTCAATGAAGACAAAACAGCCTTCTTTTGGAAGAAGATACCATCTAGGACTTTTATATGGTTAGAGAGAAGAACTTAACGCCTAGCTTCAAAACTCCCAAGGACAGCCTGACTCTCTTGTTAAGGGCTAATGTAGGTGGTCACTTTAAGTTGAGGTCAATGCTCATTTGCCATTCTGAAAACCTTAGGGCATTTAAGAATGATGCTAAATCTACTTAGGCCCATTGCTCTAGAAATGGAGCAACAAAGGCTGGATGACAGCACATCTGTTTACAGCATGGTTTAATAAATATTTTAAGCCCACTATTGAGACCTACTGCTCAAAGGATTCCTTTCAAAATACTACTGCTCCTTGGCAATGCTCCTAGTTACCCAAGAGCTCTGATAGAGATGCACAAGGCGATTAATGTTGTTTTCATGCCTGCTATAACAAAACATCCATTCTGCAGCCCATGGATCGAGGAGTAATTTTGACTTTCAAGTCTTATTATTTATAAGATACATTTCCTAAGGTTATCGCTGCCACAGATTCTTATTTCTCTGATGGATCTGGGCAAAAAAAAATTGAAACCCTTCCTGAAAAGATTCACCATTCTAGATGCTATTACGAACATTTGTGATTCATGGAAAGAGTTCAAAATATCGACATTAACAGGAGTTTTGAAAAAGTTGATTCCAACTCTCAGTGATGACTCATGGGTTTAAGACTTCAACAAAAAGTTGGTGGGGGGAGGAAGTAACTGAAAATGGAGTGGAAATAACACAAGAACTAGAATTAGAAGTGGAGCTTGAAGATTTGATTGGTTTGCTGCAATCTCATGATAAAACTTGAACAGACGAGGAGTTACTTCTTAAGGATGAGCAAAGAAAGTGGTTTCTTGAGAAGAAATCTACTCCTGGTGAAGATGCTGGGGAACATTGTTGAAATGGCAACAAAAGGTTTAGAATATTCCACAAACAGAGTAGATAAAGCAGTGGCAGGGGTTGATATTGACTTCAATTTTGAAAGAAGTTCTACAGTGGGTGAAATGCTGTCAAACAGCATTGCATACTACAGAGAAATCTTTTGTGAAAGGATGAATTCATCACTGAGGCAGACTTTATTGTTGTCTTATTTTAAGAAATTGCCACAGCCATGCCAACCTTCAGCAACCACCACCCTCAGTAATCAGCCAACAACTTTGAGACAAGATCCTCCACCAGCAAAAAAATTACTACTTACAAATGGCTCAGACATCATTACATTATTTAGCAATAAAATATTTTAAATTAAGGTATGTATATCCTTTTTTAAGACATGCTATTGCATACTTAATAGACTACACTATCATGTAAATATAAATTCTATATGTACTGGGAAACCAAAAAATGTGTGTGACTCATTTTATTACAACAGTCTGGAACCAAACCCACAGTATCTCAGAGGTATGCACGTATGGGAAATAAAATGTGATCCACATATACCATTGAAATGTACAAGTGTTCAGAAGTCTCATGGCTTAGATAGAAATTATTTTTGACATTAGCTTTGAGAATAGAAGGTTAAGTATTAGTTTTTTAATAGTGAACTTGGAAATTCTCTTCCCTCAACAATAGTCATTGGCCCATATTTGGGTTTGTGTGCATAGGCTCCGTACTAAGGTACTACAAGAGTTGTACGACTTAGAGACAGTTTTGCATGTATATCACAATTAACAGGTACTTATTATGGTTTATTTATCACTTGCTATGTGCCCAGGCCCCACTAAGTTGCAAATGGTACAAGATACATTAGGGAAAGGATGACTCTATGACTATTGCTCTCAAGTATTCTGAGGTTTAATTGAGACTACAAGACTAAATAAATTAGAAAACCGTGTAAGTATCCTTGTTTGTTGAGTTCTGACAATAAATGCGATTGTGTTTTCTGAATGGGTAGAAGAGTTAGGAAGGTTTTCTTGGCATTGGAACATCCTGAATGAGGCATGAGACTTGTACAGGTAACAAGGAAAGGATAGGAAGGGCACCCAGAGGCAGGAAACCTCATCCTCAAGTTTATACTTGAACCTCTTTAAAGAAAAGTCTCATTACAAAAGAGTTATGAATCTTCACAGTCATTTTCCAAATTTGCTTCCTGCTCTGCTTTCTAGAATAAAAAGAACCCTCACCTCACTCAAAATGCCAAAGACGACAGCTGGGGGAACACTGAGCATTCACCTTTCCCCTTATCCTCTTCTGAAATTGCTTCTCTTTCTCCTCACCCTTCTCCTGCCTCATCCTCCAACATTATAGAATGCAAGGGGTTCCCCTCAAGCAATAGAAGGGTTGAACTGTGCATCACACAAATCAAAGAGATACACAAAAACACAATAATCCTTGTGCTTTCACTTTCTAAGGTTCTAACTGCCCCCTCAGTGTTTGTGGCAATATCACCTAAGTAGATGTTTATCGGGATGAGGGGAAAATGAAAAAGGGGTAAGTTGTTAAGAATAGTATTCTTTTTTAATGTAGAAAGATTCCTGTCTTATTACTAACATTTGCTGCCTGTTTACCTAAAGAGGAAGTATAACCATATTTCCATGGTTACCTTTTATCACCTCCCCAGCCTTGTAAGGAGGTATCCCTTTAGGGGCTGCTGGGAGTGTGAGACCCTCCCAAAGTTATGTCATGTTTAAGGGTAGAACCGAGGAATTACATGTGTGGATCAAGCCGATTTCTCTGAGGTTAAGGCAGTTTAGTGGCCCAGGGGAAGATGGGCTAGCATCTTAGTAAGAGCTGCAGTATAGAGACAGGTAACTTTAGACAAGTTACAGTCATTCTGAGCTCTACTGTGCTTAACAGGAACATTTTGGTACTTATGACACAGGGTGACTGTGAAAATGACACAGGAAAAGCATTGTGCAGAGCCCCTGGCACACAGAACTTCATGAAATGTTACCTGCTGCTGTTATGGATGAGTGTGGGTGTTTGGCGTTGTGCACGGCAGGAAAATGCTAACAACATGGGACTTGGAATCACAAAACCCTGCTTTGTGTCTCCGCTTTACCTATTAGTGCATGGAACTGAGTCAGCCACTATGTGAACTCAATTTAAAAAAAAAAAAAAAACCTGAAAAATAGATATCAGAAGAACACTTCCTTTTAGTCTTACCTCATATATTTGTTTAGAAGCTCAAATAAAATCATGAGCATGAAGGTGTTTTGTAAACTGTCAGGTGCCCTGGAATTGTACTTGCTTCATCCTCAACCACACACCCAGCTCAAACCGGGCCCGCAGAGCCCTGGCTGCTTCTCCAAGAGCCCTCCCTCCTGGAAGGCTGCTGCCACCCAGGGCCCCGGGAACGTCTCCGTGCAATGACTGCGTAAAAGTGCCCAGTGATTTGCTTGCCCGACCGCATGCAGTATTGTATTTGGAAGGTGTGGAAATCTAATCAGATTTTCTGACTCGAGAGACTAAGCAGCTCCAAATATGATTTTCCTGAGCGTGTCTCTGGAGCGGCCGATGGGCGCGGTGAGATGGAGTCAGCTCAGTGTCCAGAGCAGGTGGGAGTGGCCAGGCGGGCAGAGGGGACAGCAGCCAGCGGGAAGCCCCGGGGAAGGGCCTCACTGTGGCCTGATGAACTGCCTTTCTAATTTCCAGGGCTGTGTAACACTACCCTCTGAAAAGCGGCTCATTCTCAGGAATGGTCACCAATCCACCCTGTTAATGAGACACAGAGAGGAGGATTTAAATTCTTTCCACACTGTAGAGATGGGGGAGTCGAAATGTAATATACATTTCAGCAGGTAATTGAATTCATCCCGAAATGTGGCACTTCTTGCCACCTTAGTGAGCCGAGAGCCCATTACCTGCTCCAAGAAGGCGGTGGGCCGTTGGCAGATGTAAATTGCTTTGTCAGTCGGCTGATTTGTAGCATCAACTGCTCCAGAGTGATAGCAGGGTTTCCTCCGTATTAGTTTATGTGTGGAAATAAATTTCCTAAGCTTGACCTAAACCCCATGGATACTTTCCAATCAGCGGCTGCTGTCAAGCTCAAACTTACAGCACAAGAGAGAATAAATGCCAAGCCCCAAACTTTCTGTTTCTAGAATTTCTGGTCTTCAAGGATAGAGTTGCTTGCAAAGGCAGTGTCTTATCAGAGTGAGCTGGAGTGATGAGTCAGCTTATTTTATGACTAATCCACTTATAACACTGCAAGTGGCTGTGCCGTTCTTAGTCTTGGTACATTTCTATTTATTCAGTCATGTCACTTAGAGGTTCAGGGATGACCATATAGTGTGGGAAGAGAAGTGACAGAAAGTCTAAATAGGGTGGGATGCCTCTGACTCCAAGTAACCCCTAACCTCAATTGTAATCAGAGCAGCTCAGCTTTTATTTGTTCACTGTATTGTGCCTCCTCACGAAGTTTTGTGTAAAAAAAAGGATTCTATTCCATGGACTTGGATGACAACATTTTTTATTAATTAATTTTTAACTGACAAATAATAATTGTGCATATTTATGGGGTATGTGATGTTTTGATCTATGTATACACTATGAAAGATTCCATCAAGCTAATTATAACAAATCCATCACCTCATCAAGTTTTTTTTAATGGTGAGGATATGAAAAACTATTAGCAGTTTTAAAATATATAATACATTATTAACTGTGGTCACTGTGCAGTGAAATAGATCACTGACAGTTATTCCTCTAGTCTAACTGAAATACCCTTTGATCAATATCTTCCATTTTCCCATCCCTCTTTTCTCCTCCACCAGTTTCTGGTAACAACCACCTTTCTACTCTCTGCTTCTGTGAGACCAGCTTTTTTAGATTCCACATATAAGTGAAATCATATAGTATTTATCTTTCTGTGACTGGCTTATTTCTCTTAACATAACGTCCTCCAGTATCACCCATGTTATCTTGAATGGCAGAATTTTGTTCTTTTTAAAAGCTGTGTATAATTCTATTTTTATATATATGTATATCCATATATGCATATATATATGGGTATATCTCACATTTTCTTTATCCATTCATCCATTGATGGACACTTAGAGTGCTTCCAGATCCTGGCTTTGTAAATAATGTTGAAATGAACATGGGAGTGATGATATCCCTACAATATATCTATTTTAATTTTTTCACGTGGAAGCCAATGATCTTTGATAGTTCTTCTCCCTCGGTAGCAACTATTGTACTTTCTGAGTTTTGTCTGGGTCTAGGTCAATCACAGGGGCATAATGACAAAATGAAAAGAACACTGCATTGGGAGTCAGGCCATTGGTCCTATTCCTGCCCCTAGTTATCATGTGACTTTGAGGAACTCTCTTCCCTTTTCTCAACCTGACTCCCCACCATTAGTCTCTAGGTTTCCCTCTACTATGGCTGTTCCTGAGTGTGGGACTATGGTATAGACCGGACTGACTTCGGGTTATGTGTAGTTCTTGGTAACCTACTGTAAAACTGGCTCTAAAAAGTTATAACCCCCTGCAATTTCCCTACCACACAGGGTGTGAGCTGCTGGATAACGTCAATGATTTTTTATACTTTTTCATTTTGGGGTAGCAGAGGCTACCTTTTAAACGTTGAACAGAAACCCACATTTCTAGCACAGAACATAAAGCTACTATGTTTCTACGGAGGGTTACAGGAGTCTCAGTCCTGGCTATTGTCTCTTGTTTTCTAATTCCTGCATTGATCCAGGAGGTATCTTTGCGGGAAAACTGGGACTACCTGGAATGTGTTTTATAAATGATTGGACTGGATGGTTTCCAGGGTCAATTTCAGGTATGATGCTCTACAAATCCATGAGGCACTACAGTAAGATCAGCCAAGCATGATGCCATTGGGAATGTCCACATCAATTAAGATCACATGTAAGGTATGACAGCTTTGGAGGTGTGCCACCTGGATTACTCTTAAAGAACTTGCTGTTCAACTCCAAGAAAGGCAGTTAGCTGATACTCTCCAGACATTAGTGCTATCACGCTCTGCTTCATCTTTCCAGCTGAGATCACCTCCCTTCCCAGCATCCCCAGCCAATGACTGAGCACGACGGGGCTATCAGAGTTTGTCCATTTCTGCCCAGTGTGGGTCACTTTTTTGCCCTATGTCTCCCTGTTAGGTTGGCCAAGATTCATCAGATCTATCCAATCTTATTTCTTCTATTTTTTATCCTTCACAGGATAAAAACCCTACCACCTCACTAAACCTCTGGCCCTAACTTTTCATATTTAAAAAGTTTTCAGATGATGAGCAGAACTAATTCTGAAAGAATAGTCCCAGTATTGATTTATTAGAATAAGAATGTAACTCTCTTTCTACTGAAAAAGAATAAGAGAATGAGAGCGAGTGAATGACGTCAGGCATAAATTAATAATCATAGTGTCTAGTATGTAATAAATGGTTGATAAATATTTCTTTTTTTGCTTGTGCCTTAGTAGCTATAACCTGCAGATTCAGAACTAAGACTGACCAGCCAAGCTCCTGGCTTCTCCAGGTGATTGGCTAAAGTTATCTTTCTCCCGTCTTCAGTTAAATCATCAGTATCACAGGTCTCCACCCAAGGTCCTCGGGGCCTAAGATTTGACTTTAGCACGAAGGACCTTTCTTTCTCCAGACTGTGTCTATCCTCAGTACATTCCTTATCCCTTTACTATAGAATCAGTTGTCAATGAACTGATTCCTGTTCCTGCCTCCTTTTCTTTAATTTACACATCTATCCATCAACAAATTGCCTTATTAACTATGACGTGCAAAATGCTGTATTAACCACCATGGGCATAGAGATCTCATTTAGATATTAACCTTGTCCTCAAGGAACTTATAAGTGTAATAGATGACCACAAATTGCATTCTTCCTTTGTTATAAATACCTGTACAAGTTCAGATGATGTGCAATTAGTACTTAGAGGAGAAAATAAAAAAAATATAATTCCAAGTTGCAATATCAGGGATGACTTTAGGGAGGAAGTTGCATTTGCAGTGGGGCTAAGGTATTAAGTCATTAGTGCAAAGCTGATAAATGAGCCAATATAATATGAAATTCTCTGTGAATCCATCATCTCCTACTTTCTCTCCCAAGGTGGCAGCCAAGAGGCAAAGCACAGACCATAGACCTGAGTAAAGGCTCATTAGAACCTTAATCTATGAAACCAAAGCAGAAGCAGATGCCAGAAAAAGTGTCACCACCATGCGCAGGTTTTTAGTTGGATGGGGTTATTCTCACAAACCATCAGCACAGCCTTCCGACCACTGAGTTATTTCTGCAATCTGTCATATGTTATTTTTTTTTCCCCAGATGGTCGTTTCAGAGATGGACAGAAAGAGAGGGAACTGGAGAAATAAATGAATTTGGAAAGTGAGTCATCTTAGAAGAGAGGTGAAGGTAAAATTTAAGAGGTAAAGAGAGATTTTCAAAATTATAACTTCACCATAAGGTCAAAAGCTTACGGGTGAGTTGAAAAGCACATAGACTCATTGGCACAGATCACCAGATATAACCCAAGCATCTGTAAGAATAACAGAAGATATACCATGTTCACTGTTTGTTCCGAGAGCCCCATGTAGGAAGAGCTGTGATTTGGGGGGAGAGTGTGAAAAATGGAGGAAGGAGTGACTCAGATCCCTTTATTAGGCCCAATAAAGGACTAAGAGAGGAATGAGACCCAAGTGGGCCCCATATTACTCCCTCTAAAGATGAGCACCATGAATTCAGTCTTCCCGAGGCTGTTTTAGAAGATGACAGGATGCGTTGGTGAAAGAATATAGAGCCACTTCCTGAAGATGGGGTGGTAGAGAGATGTAGAGTAGATGAAAAAAGAATAGATAAATTTAGACATTCAAGTTTGGATACGTGTCATTCTACTTAAAAGCAGAATAGACTAAATGACATCAGAGTTTCTTTCAATGTAATAGCTATTTTACAGGTATGCCTGCCAGCTTGAGAGCTGAACATTAAGATATATCTCAAATCTAGATCTTGTGCAGAGAGAAAAACAAATCTTTCCTTACCATCATCTCTCTCTTCTCATGGGTTATAGGCAAGCCTTAGGCAGCCGAGGAGTTATAAATTCTTGTTATTGGGGGGAAATATTTTGGTTCTCTAAACTATAAACCAATCACTAATTTGACTTGGGTCCATTTTGGGGAAATGTGCTTTCCTGTCAATTGTGGGCTTCCTTTAGTGTTGGGGAATATGGCTCAGACTTATCACTGGAGATGCCTAAGTTCTGCCCAGGAAAGCTATTTTGGAATTTGAAGTATAGATCTAACTTCATAATTATATAGAACCAGGAGGTTGTCTACATTTTGTGTTTTGAGAGCAATCTTGACTTTCAGTCCTTTACTCTCCAGCTTAGAAAACTCACAATGAGACAATACTAGATGTACGAAGTGAAGAGTAATGAAAGCAACATTTGAAACCATCACTGAGCATATTTTATGTACTCCACAATTTTATTCTAAAGCCAGGGTCATACACAGTTGGCCTGCAACATACTTAGACATCCGATGTTACCCCTCTCTCACCTGGCCACAAGTAACCACTCTAATCTCCTTCCCCCATATCACCTCGCAGCCAAAGAGAGAAGCATTACTTTCTGATTCATATTTCATGCTTTCCTGCCTTTGTTCACTTATTCCAAGCCTATGAAAATGTCTCCTGTTTGCAGAGCTCTCATGATGTACCTCCCCTTATGAATGCACCCTAGTGATAGTCTTTTGAAATTTTCCTAATCAGGTTAATATTTTCATTTCTGACCTAACATTTTACTTTCATTTGAGATACAGTTGATATACCACAAGATTTACCCTTTTCAAGGGTACAAGTCAGTGGCTTTTAGAATATTCACAACGTTGTGCATTCAAAAATCACTGATTTCAGACTATTTTCATCACCGCAAAAAGAAATGTCATACCCATTAGCAGTCACTCTCCATTTCCCCTACTCCTCAGCCCCTGGCAGACACTAATCTATTTTTGTTCCTATGGACTTGCCCATTCAGTACATTTAATAAAAATGGAATCATAAAATGAGTGGCCTTCTGTGTCTGGCTTCACTCACTTAGGATAATGTCTTCAAGATTCATCCATGTCATGCATGAACTAGTACTTCATCCCTTTATATGGCTAATTTTCCATTGCAACAATAACTATATTTTGTTTGTCCATTTATTAGTTGATGCTCATTGATCTCTTTCCACCTTTTGGCCATTATGAATAATGTTGCTGTGCCCACGTACATTTAAGTTTTTGTGTGGACAAAAATGAAATTTGTTTTCATTTCTCTGAAGTAGACAGCTAGCAGTAAAATATCTGGGTCATTCTGGTAACACTATGTTTAGCCCATTGAGGAACTGCCAAACCACTCTCCACACTGGCAGCATCATTTTACATTTTTACCCACAATGTATGAGCTTTCCAATTTCTCCACATCCTCTCTAACACCTGTTATCTTTTTTTAAAATGTATTTTATCCTAGTGTGTATGAAGTGATCTCTCCTTGTGGTTTTTATTTGCATTTCCCTAATGAATGACGATGATGAGCATCTATTCATGGCTTATTGGCCATTTGCGTATCTTCTTCAGAGAAGTATTTTTTAAAACTTGAGTCATTTACAGATATAAATTTCCCTCTAAGCATTACTTTAGTTGAATCCTGTTAATTGTGGTATGCTATTTTGTTGACATTCATCTTGAAGTGTTTTCTAATTTCCCTTATGATTTCTTCCTTGACCCATTTGCTGTTTGGAAGTATATTGTTTAATTTACACATATTTTTGAATTTCCCAAATTTCCTTCTGTTACTGATTCCATTGTAGTTGGAGACATACTGTTTTGTGATTTCAATCATTTCGAATTAATTGAAACTTGCTTCGTGGGCTAACATAGGGTCTGTTCTGGGAAATATCCCAGGGGCACTTGAGAAGAATATTTATTCTGTTATTGTTGAGTGGAGTATTTGATAGATACTTTATGGTTATTTGGTTTATATTGTTGTTCAAGTCGTCTGTTTCTTTCTTGATATTCTAGTTTTGTGCATCACTTAAATTATGATATTAAATTGAGATATTAAAGTCTCCAACTATTATATTTTCTTACTCCTTTCAATTCTGTATGTTTTTATTTCATGTATTTTGGGGGCTTGTTAGGTGACTATATATTTATAATTGTTGTGTATTTCTTGATAAATTCTCTCATCATTAAAAAAACTATTATTCTTTATCTCCAGTAACTGGTTTGTCTTAAATTCTATTTTTTGTGTAATACCTAAAAAAGAACTGGAGGACAGCCACTCCAGCTCTCTGTGGCTACTGCTTGCCTGGTGTCTCTTTTTGCATACTTTCCCTTTTAATCTATTTGTGTGTTTGATCAAAGTGTATGCCTGTAGACTACATGTAGTGGCATCATGGTTTTTTCAAATCTAGTTTGCTAGTCTCCATTTCTTAATTTGAGAATGTAATACATTTACATTCAGTGGATTACTGATAAGGTAGGATTTATTAAAAAAAAAAAGACATTTACCTTATCTGACATTTTAATATTTATTTTCCATACTTATTTTATATTCCCCTTCTCTTCCATTATTGCCTTTTTTGTGTTAACTGGATATTTTCTGATGTACCATTTTAATCTCTTTGTTTCTTTTACTTTTGAGTTATTTTCTTAGTGGTTACCGTGGAGATTATAGCTATCATCTTAATCTGAAACAATCTAGTTTATATTAATCAAATTCAATTTCAATAGCGTACAAAAAAAAATTGCTCCTATATAGCTTCATTTCATCCCCCTCGTTTGTGCTATTGTTGTAAAAATAACTTTATACATCACATGCTCAACACAAAATTATTGCCTTATGCTGTCTTCTTTTAAATCAGATAGAATAAAAAGAGTACAAGCAAAAATATATAGTGTCTTTTATATTTATACATGTAGTTGCTTTTACCAGTTGTCTTCATTCATGTGGGTTAGAGTTACTTTCTAGTGTTTCTGTACTTCTGCCTGAAAAAACTCCCTTAGAATCTTTTATAGGAGAGGTCAAGTCCATGATGAATTCTTTCAGTTTTTGTATTTTGGAAGGATAATTTGGTTAGATGTAGAATTTTGGGCTTGACAGTCATCATTCCTCAGTCTTCTGGATCCCATGATATCTCGTGACAAATCAACTGTTATGTTTACTGAGCTCCCCTCTTACATGGCCAAGTTCTTCTCTTTTGACGCTTTTGAGATTTTCTGTTTGGCTTTCAACAGTTCAATTGCTATTTGTCTGAGCATGTGTCTCTGAATGTATCCTATTTGGAGTTCCTTGAACTTTTCAGACATGATTTTAGCCTTTTTTTTTTTTTCCAAGTTTTCCTCTCTGTCTCTCTCCTTTCATGATTTCCATTATGTGTAGGTTAGTATACTTGATGGCTCTCATAGGTCTCTGAGGCTGTTTCTTTCTTTCTCATTCTTTTCTCTGTGTCTCAGGCAAGATAGTCTTAACTGACCTGTCTTCAAATTCACTGATTCTATTCTTGCCTGCTCAAATCTGATGTTGAAGCCATCTGGTGATTTTTTAAAAAAATTTTTCAGTTATTGTGTTTTTCCATTTCTATGTGTATATATGTATTTTTTATTGACATTCTTTGAGTAAAAAATTATTCTCCTACTTCTTTTATTTCTTTAGACATGCTTATTTTAGGTTTTTGAACATAAGTAGCAGCTTTAAACTATTTGTCAGGTAATTCCAATGTCTGGACTTCCTCAGGGACATTGTTGAATACCTTTTCTTCTATGTATGGGCCCTAGTTTCCTGTATTGTTGAATGTCTCATACTATTTTTTGTTGTTGAAATCTGATGATTTTAAGTAATATAGCAACTCTAGAAATCAGATTCTCCCTTTTACCCATGGTTTGTTTAGTGACTTTTTTGAGCTAATCATTTGTTGTATGACTACTGAAAGCACTGCTTAATTAGATCAGGTGTCAGATAATGAATGGATAGAGATTTCCTTAAGTGCCTACAACCAGTAAGTTCCCCACAGTCATTACTGAGGAGCTTTGCAAAAATGTTGGGGCACATCTTCAACACTCTGCCAGGCAGTCAACAACCCTGACTTAGCCTTCACCTGCTGCTGCTGTAGAACCTCAAAGTTAGCCTGAGGTAAGAGCCTAGAGCCTTCTCAGGTGTTTCCAGAGCATTTTCATCGCCCTGAGCAGGTGCACAGCCCTACATTCATCTGTCTGACCTTCTAGAGTCTCTGAAATGTGTCAGAGCTTTTCGAAGTCCCCTTAGGTTGTCTCAATCCTAAGATTTCCTTAAGCTTTGTATCAGCCTATTATCTGTTATCCACTGCCTCAGAGATTGGGAGGAGGAAAGGGACACATCATGTAGGGCCTTACAGACTTTTGTAAGGACTTTGTATTTCTGAGTTCAATGGAGAAACAATTGCAGTGTTTTCAACCAAGAAATGACATGATCTGACTAGCAAATTTGAAGTATCATCATGGCTTATGTATCAAAACTAGGATGTGGGTTGCAGGGGTTGAGGAAACAGGTATCTAAGGAGGCAATTGCAATAATCCAGGTAAAATATGATGTTGACATGGATCAGGGTGGTATCAGTAGAGGGTGAGTAGCAATAACAGTCTAGATGTACAGTGAAGATGGAGACAATAATATTTCCAGAAATATTAGATATGAAGTATGGAAGAAACAGGAATCAAAAATGACTTTATGGTTTTGGCTTCAGCAACTAGAAGGATGGAATTGCTATCAACTAAGATGTGGATAGTTACAGATGGATTGGATTTGGCTGGGTAGATCAGTTTGAGATATGTTGAGTCTGAAATGGCTATTAGCCATGCAAGTGAATATATGAAATAAGAAGATGGATATTGGGGAGGGTTTCATGCTGGTGATAGAAATTCTGGAGTCATTGGCACAAGGGAATGAGTGTGGACAGAAAAAAAGAAGTCCTAGGAATAAGCTGTGAAATACTGCTCCATGAAGCTGTCAGGTGACTGCTAGAGGAAAAGTGTTTGAAATGGGATAAAAGCCTAAGTGGAGTGGGATCAGGAGAGATTTAGAAGAGAGGAATTGGAGACAATAAGTATAAATAAGTCGTTCAAGCAGCTTTGCTATAAAGGTGGGGTGGGCAGAGAAATAGGAAGGTAACTAGGGGTGAAAATGAGGTCAACAGAGGTTCTTTAAGATGAAAGAAACTATAGCATCTGT
Organism: Varecia variegata; assembly: GCA_028533085.1. Classification (NCBI taxonomy): domain Eukaryota; kingdom Metazoa; phylum Chordata; class Mammalia; order Primates; family Lemuridae; genus Varecia; species Varecia variegata. Next base: position 18,726,181 of record CM052447.1, read on the forward strand.
GCATGCTAGTAGGAAAGATCTACTAGATAGAAGGAAATCAGTGTTTCAGGAGACAGTGGGGAGAACTGCTAGAGCTGTGTCTTTATTAGGCAAGAGGCAAATGGTCTAACACACTGGGGAAGCAAGGTGTTGGTCTTCGAAAGCAGTGAGTGCGAAAGACTTGTGTCTGGAAAAAAGATCCAGGCTCTGGGAAGACTGCTCGGTCTTAAATCTATGCCCAGGCATACCCTCAACAGCCCATCTTTGGGTAAATTATATAATCTCTCTGAACCTCTGTGGCACTTGAAAAATACTTAGCACAGTACCTAAAGTATATGGTAAGGGCTCCATTAGCTGTTGTTATCCTTAAGGGAAAATAAAGCTTAACAATTTTGCTAAGGACAGAAGAGAAACTTTGAGCACACTTCCTGCATTAATGTTTTCCAACATTTGAGTTAATCCTTCCTCTGCCATACTTTCCAACGGCACACACAGATTTGTGTATTTTCCACACACTTTGCCTCGTACATGACATGGACCGCTCGGGAAGGTAATTATCCCGGCAAACTAAGCTGCGTGAAAAGATAAACTGCTTAGTGGATTAAAATTGCATATTTTATATAACCCAGTGGCACAAACATTCTCGTTCCGCTCGTTGCGTGTCTCATAAATCTCTCCAGGACGTCTACTGCTGCTGCTTTTGAGTTTTTCCGTCGTCACTTTCTTTCCTTTGGTGATGGTGAAACAGACTCGGGAGACATCTCCTCTGGCAGCACTGTTCCTATCTCTAGGAGATGAGCTACGATGACACCCAACTCTCACAGAGACACAGGGGGTGTGACAATTTAATAGACTGGAAAAATAATTGAGAGAGAAAACTAACAATTCTTCCTTCCCTCTGGGGAGGAGGATGGGGTTTCATTAAGGGCTCAGCGCTTAGGAGCAGTTGGCTGTTATTACAAGGGCTTTCTATTGGCAACCTTTATAGACTGGTGTTAATAAAAAGCCAAGTAGCTTAGCGCCATTTGCCACTGGAGTGGGCTCTCTAGCTTAGCTCTGACGACAATGTTGCAGCCTCTATGCTGGTCCTGGCAGCTTTGCCATAGACAGGGGAGAATCATTTTGGGAGCAGTGTGTTGATCAGATTGCATGATTGGAAGACAAAATAGGATTCAGTGAAGCAAGAGAGACTGCAGTTAGAAAGGAGGAAGAAAGAATGTATCAACAGTTTTTAAGTCAGGCACAGTAGGTGTAGAGTACATCCCCAGAGATCTTCATTAACACACTATATGTGGAATGTCCCTCAATTTGGGTTTGTCTACAAAATCCCTGAATAGTAATCTTCAAAACTCTCAAGGTAATAAAAAACAAGAAAAGGCTGAGAAACTGCCACAGACTAGAGGAGACTAAGTAAAAATGTATCATAGTTATTGTAAAATATTAACATTAGCAGAAACTGGGTGAGGGAAATATATGAACAGTCTGTACTCAATTTCCAACTTCTCTGTATTATAAAATTAACACCTTATTTTTAAAAAGTTAAATAAAAGTCAGATACGTATTAAAAAAAAAAAAAAGACACTATGCATTCCTCGGTTTCAGATTTTCATCTTCTTGAAGGCTGGGAATGGACAAGAGATTTGTATAAAAGTCCTTTCAGTTCTACAGCTCTGAGAGCTCTGCCAAGCCCTGGGCCCACCTTGCCACACCTATTCCCTCCCTCACTGGTATAAGCACTAGGAACACCTGAAGGCTAGTCCCCCAAATTGCATCTTTTACCCTTTTCTTACCGTTTCTGTTGCCTTGAGTTTGTAAATACAGTAGTCCACCCCCACCCCCCTTTATATCCATAGTTTTGCTTTCTGTGGTTTCAGTTACCCACAGTAAACCATGGCTAGAAAACATTAGATGGAAAATACCAGAAAAAAAGCAATTCGTAAGTTTTACAGTATACACCATTCTGAGTAGTGCGATGAAGTCTCGAGCCATCTTGCACTGTTCTCTTCCATCCTGCCTGGGACACGAATCATCTCTTTGTCCGACAGATCCACACTTTAGACCCTACCTGCCCATTGTCACTCAATAGCCATCTGGCTACCAGATTGACTGTTGCAATATCGCTGTACTGTGTTCAAATAATCATTATTTTATTTAATAATGGCCCTAAAGCACAAGAATAGAGCTGGCAATTTGGGTATGTCAAAGAGAAGCCATAGAGTGCTTCCTTTGAGTGCATAGGTGAAAGTTCTCAATAAGGGATGAAAAAAAATCATATGCTGAGGTTGCTAAGACCTATGGTAAGAATCAATCTTCTATCTGTGAAATTGTGAAGAAGGAAAAAGAAATGTGTGCTAGGTTTGCTGCCACACCTCAAACTGTAAAAATTATGGCCACAGTACATAAGTTTTTAGTTAAGATCGAAAAGCCATTAAGTTTGTGGGTGGAAAAGAGAAACAGAAACATATTCCAATTGGTTGAAATTGGGTTTGATACTATGTGTGGCGGGGGGCACCCACTGAGGGTCTTGGAATGTATTCCACAGGGATGGGGTGGGGGCTGCTGTAAACATGAGAGCTGGGATTCAAACCCAGGCAGTGTGACTGCAAAGCCTTCATTGTTCACCACTAAACTTACTGCTGCTTACTATGTCGGAAAATAATTAGTTCCTAGGAGTAGTGAAGTTCTTACTGTTAAATTAGGAAACTCAAAAGGCTTCTCTGAGAGAGGATGTTTTAAGCTAGGACCTGGAGGGTAGGAACTAGTGAATTGTGGAACATGGGTACAAACATCGCAGGATCATGGAATGTCGTATGACACTGATAGTAGGGTTCTTCCAAAGAACCAGAAGGAGATAACTGTAGTGGGAGGAAATTGAAGACGAGGGAAAGGGATTCTAAGATCAGAGCTCTGGACTGGCGGCAGGTCACACAGGCTGTGCTCAGCAGTCTGGATTATAATCTAAGTGCGGTGGGAAGATCTACAACATAAGAAGGGTAGATAATCATGAACCCACTTTACAAATGAAGGAGAAAGCTCTGTGAAGGGAATACATTTCCCAGGGTCCTTAGAAGGCTGTTGTGAAAGTCAAAACAAGATGGAGAAACTTATTATTATTGTTGACCGCTGAGATTTGGGGGTTGTTTGTTACTCTGGTGTAACCAAGCAAGAGTGGTCTAATACCGTAAGAGTTCATTACAGAAAGGCTGTGAGAATGGATGGTAAAGAGTGGGGTTGCTAACAACGAACATTTGCAAAGCCTCAGAGGAGGTAAAGGGTATGATATGTTGGAGATCCCAAAAGGCTGAAGTTTCCTGATCAAAGGAGACAGTAGCACTAGTGGAAACTGAATAATGAGGCTGGGGCCAGATTGTGTAAAGCCTTTCGGTATTTTAAGAATTTTAGATTTAATCCTAAGGGCATTAGAAAGCCAAGGGTCAACAAGATAATCTTTGTGAAAGTGATAGTTTTACTTCGCAAGCTGCAACGCAGTAGCAGATAGAACATATTTTACATGAAAAATAAAAGAAACCTTTTCAGCCTGGAACACTGAAAGTTGCAGTAATCATAACTTTTCACTCCTGAGTTCTCTAGCACACACCTTTTAAGTAAAAGATATTCTCCTAAGTAGCCACAGCATCATGATCACAAATAACATTTGCAAAATTTTATAATAGAGTTTCATGTGACTAAATAGGACTGACTGTCACAAAAAAAGGCAGCCCCAAATATAACAAAGATTTTTTAAATATTTTTTTTTTCCTTAAGAAACAGGGTCTTGCTCTGTTACCCAGGCTAGAGTGTAGTGTGGCATGCCCATAGCTCACTATAACCTTGAACTTCTAGGCTCAATTAGCCCTCAGCCTCCCTAGTAGCTGTGACTACAGGCAGTACTGAGATCACAGGCATGAACCACAGAGCCTGGCCCAAAGATTTTTTTTTTTTTGAAATCCCTACTTATGAGATAATGAGACAAATTTTAATTTAAGCCAAGTATATTACAGCTCTGAGTTTCCACAGAAATCATATAATTTCAAAGCTCTCATTCTTGGTGGGAAGACATATATATGTCACAAGGAACTGATTGACAAAGCTAGGCCTAGAAGTGATGTTTCTCACCTCTAGCTCAGTCTAACACGATCATCTCTATGTGCCACTGAGAGACCTTTGGGATTCTCCCTTGGTTTTAAGGAGAACAGGGCGATCAACCTAGGCCAAATCCTACCAAGAATCACTGTCTCTCTAGCTAATCCATTTTTAATATATCACAGCATTCCATCAACATGTTTCATCTCTGTCAACATTTGGAGGTCTTCAGTTGGCATAGTTAATTCCCAGACATCCATCTTACCTCTGTAACAACTGGCTAAACCCAGATATAATTGAGAGTCCTGGACCTAGACCTAGACAAGAGACACTGTTTACAGCCAGTATTTTATCCATGAGCCCAATGGGAATATTGCTCATGACAGTTTAATACAGCTGCGGTATTACAGCAATTTATTTTCAGACACCTGCACCAATGCCTTCTCTTCCCGGTGGCCTAAGTGCCACCATGAGATATGTTTGTATGAGCCCTGAGAAAGTCTCATGGTACCGGAGAAAGAAAAAGAAGATAATCAACCATTGCTGTATTACCTATAAGTTTCAGTAGATGTCAGTTCAACATAAATCAACGTATGTGTGTGCATTTCAAAATATACACTCACTTAGAGCTCTCCTGTCTTTTCACGGCCCAGGGAATATATTTAAAACAACTTATTCATGAATTGTTAGACCCCCTCATCATCTTTCCTTGCACTCTCTCTCTGTTCACATATCTCTTTTGGACTTGAGAACTATATTTCTAACTTTTCGTGGGCTAACATTTGGCCTTTATATTAAGAAATAATCATTGGACATCCTTTCCATGTGAACGTCCCATAAGAACATCAAATTTAGTATGCCACTACTTGGTTTCCAGTATAAGAATTGATCTCTCTATCCCCATCAAATTCAGAAAGCACAGAAGGAAGATGAGACCCAAAATATTAGCCTATTCCTGGTAAAATCAGATGGGAGAAGGAGTCCTGGGGCTGATTCCAAATTGGGATTTCTAACCCCCTCATACATCCAAAATTATATTTAACTTCCCACTCACATGCCAAGTAGTGCAAACACTGCAGGCTGCTTCAACAGCTCTAACGTGCTTGGGTTAAAGTCAGACCTGAACCCGCCACAGGAGGAGTTTCACACTGAGAACAGGCACCATGTGTGTTTGCGGGGGCGGAGGGCTTACGGGCAGATCTTAACAGAACAATCCAGAAGGGAAGCGAGTTAAGTATTTTCTTTTTTCTATTTCAACAAGAGGTAAGATGATTTTCTTTTTGAAGGGGAGAAAATACTGGGAGGGGGAAAGGAACTTCCTCCCACACGCATCACTAAGTTTCTATTAATGTTTGTATAAGCTGGCAGCAGTGCAGGGAGATGGCTCTTCTATAGTCCCCACTGAACTGAACCTGCCCCAAACTGGTCCCAATTCACGTATTTCTCTTCTTGGTTGATATCACCACCCACCGCCCAAGGCATCAGGGCTAGAAAGCTCAAAGTTCAACTTCAACCCTCTCCTCTCCCTCAGTCTACACATCCAATGAATAACTGGGCCTTACAGATTTATGCCTCTGAAATTTTCTTGATGTCCTTTTCTTGTAACTACACTGTTGCAAAATCACTTCCAGCTCTCCTCCCTTTTCCCATGTGCCTGACAGGATCAGTTCTTCTGGTATAGTTCAGAGCATGAGCCATGAATCAAATTACATGGATTCAGAGCTGGGCTCCGCTATCTACCTATTGGGGTGACTTAACCCTAGGAAAATTATATAACCTAAGTCCTAGTTACCTTATCTGTAAAATGGAAATAATAATAGTATGTATTGTGCAAGATTGCCGTGAGGATTAAATGAGATAATGCCAATACAGTCTTTAGAATAGTATCAGTAATATAGCAAAAGCTCAAAAATGTTGTGTGCTATTATCGATATTTATAATGACTATTTTTTAATTTACTATTTTTAATGACTATTTTATAGGCATTGACCCAAAAAAGCAAATTTTGGGTCAATGTCTACAGTATAATACAAATTTTATAAACTAAACTGTTTATGTGCACCTTTTGATATGTCTTGATTATAAATAAAATAAGTGGAACAAATTTTTAATATTGATTATCTAAGAGGGACCAGCTGGAACATCAGGTAAATATTATCTATTTTTCTTTCTACATTAATTTCCTATTTAATTTTTAACAATCAGCATGTATTTTTTGACAAGTAAAGTAAGGCCTCCAGAGGGACTTCCTGGCATCCATTTATTTTGTTATTTTTGTGTTTTTAGAGTTATCAGATTGTGGGATTTGGGAATGTAAATCCCCTGCTCAAAATCTTTGCCTCCACAATAAAGTCTAAATGTATAATATTAGTAGGTTTATACAAAGGTCTTCCTAATCCAGCATCTCAATCTACTCTTCTGATCTTTTCGCTACCATTCACTGCTCCTCTTCAAATCATCAGCCACACTGTATTTCCTCTCCCCATGCAGGCAACCACTCTCCTTAAGCATCCCATTGTCCTTGATGCCATGACATGTCGTTCCCCCTGCAATAAATGTCCTCCTTTAATTATAGCTGTGTGGTGCTCTCTTTTCCCAACACCATGAGAAAATGTGATTTTCCGCCACGCTTTTCAGGCCTCTTCCTGCCACCTCTAATTCCTAGTTATTAATACCTTACCTATTGTAATTCATAGTCTTACACATCACACTCCATGGTTTGGGTGCTGCCTTGGGTTAGATTTTGGGCCTCTATAGACGAGAGTGTTACTTATTTTGCTACTCACAAGACCTTTTCCACTTAGCATCAAGTTCCTGTTGGGAGTCCTGTGGATTAAGGCTGTTATGAATCTCAATGTTGGTCAAGTCACAGTGATCACCTGGATAAGTCTGAGTTAGTCCATGAATTTAAGCAAATTGAAGTCTAGAACTTTACTGCTCAGGTCAAGTCAGCTTGATCACCTGGATAAATGTGATATAGCCCATGAATTTAAGCAAATTATAATTATCTTCTTAAACACGAACATGATTTTGCTTACAAAATATTGCCAAGCCACATATAATCAAGGACCAATATGTTTGATGTACAAAATGGTTTTTGTGTGTGTGTGTGTTTGTTTTCTGGGCAATCAGGAAAAAGAGAAGGAGAAAGAAGAGTGTGTGTTGTGATAGAAGACACAATAATTGATTTCTTATTTCCAATGTCTGGTTTCAAATTCTAATTTTCTTCCTTCACAAATAGTAATTTTAAGAATTGTATAGCTGAATATTAATGAAGTCCGATTTATCATTCTTCATTTTTTATGGTTGGTGTTCTTTGTGTTCTGTTTAAGAATGCTTTGCCTACCTACCTGAAGGGTTTGTTTATATGTATATGTATATGAATATATTCAGCTATATATTATTTTCTAGAAACTTGTTTCATTTTATTTTTCATATTTAGGTCTATAGTCAATCAGAAATTGAATGTTGTTTTATGATTTAAGGTCGGGGATGAGCTTTATATTTAGGACAATTGTCCTGGTGCCAATTATTGACAAAACTATGGCTTTCTACTAATCAACAGTGGCAACTTTTTTTATAAGTAACTAAATATGTATTTAGTTGTTTCAGGATTCTATAGGCTATTCCATTGATCAATTCATCTACCCCATACCTATACTATTCTGTTTTAATTTTTGTAGCTGGATAATTTGTCTTGATACGATAGTTGTGCCCTCTATGTTCTTTAAAGTTAGCTTATCAATTTCTACAGAAAAAAACCTTTCTATGGTTTTTATTGCTATTATACTGAAGCTATATATTAACTTGCAAAGAAATTACATCTATGGAATATCGAGGCATCTAATTCATGAATATTAAATACCTTTTCATGAAACATGAAATACCTTTTCATGGTTTTCAGAGTTCTTTAATTTCTTTCAGGAATGTTTTATGTAATAGTTTTCTGAGGATTTTTGTGCATATCCCATTAGATTTGTTCCTAGATATCTAATGTTAGGATTCTAATTTAAATGATTTCAAAAATCTACTTTTTATGTTGCTACAATATGAAAACACAATTGATTTTTTATTCAACAATTGTTAATATTAACTTAATTCTAAAATTTTAAGATTTTTCTTTTAAAATGTTTTAAAATTTTTTAAATCTTATTGATAAATTAAAATTGTATATATTTATTATGTACAACATGACATTTTGAAACATGTATTCACTGTGGAATGGCTAAACTAAGCTAATTAACATATCCCTTACTTTAGACACTTATCATTTTGAGGGGTAGGAACACTCAAATTCTTCTCTCATAGCGATTTGTAAGAATGCAATACATTATTGCTATTAATAACTATAGTCACCATGTTGTACAATAGACATATTAAACTTATGTCTCCTATCTAACTGACATTTTGTATCCTTTGACCAACAACTCTCCAACCCCTCCCTTGCCAGCCCATGATGCCCCACCATTTGACATTCTGATTCTTTGGATTATTTCAGATTCCACATATAAGTGACATCATGCAATATTTGCCTTTCTGCGATTGGCTTATTTCACTTAGCACAATGTCCTCCTGGTTCATCCATCTTGTCGCAAATGACACGGTTCCTTCCTTTTTAAGGCTGACTTGTATTCCATTGTACATGTATATTAATACCACATTTTTTTTATCGATTCATTCCTTGATGAATACATAGGTTCAGTCCATATCTTGGCTATTGCAAATAATGCTGCAATTAATATGAGAGTGCAGATATCTCTTCAAAATACTGATTTGATTGCATTTGGACATATACCTAAAACTGGAATTGCTGGATCATATGATAGTTCTGTTTTTAAGTGTTTGAGGAAACTCCATACTATTTTTCCTAATAGCTGTACTAATTTGCATTCCCACCAACAATGTGCAAGTGGTCCCTTTTTTCCACATCCTCACTTATCTTTTGTCTTTTTAATAATAGCTATTCCAACAGGTGTGACATGGTACTTGGCACAAGAATAGGGACATAGACGAGTGGAACAGAACTGAGACCCCAAATATAAAACCACCTTCATATAGCCATCTAATCTTTGACAAAGCAGACAAAAACATACACTGGAGAAAAGAATCCTTATTCAGTAAATGGTGCTGGGAAAATTGGATAGCCACACGTAGAAGACTGAAATAGAATCCGTACCTCTCACAAAAATGAACTCATGGTAGAAAACACCTTTAAACCTAAAGCGTGAAACTGTAAGAATTCTAGAAGAAAATGTTGGAAAAACTTTTATAGACATCGGCCTAGGGAAAGAATTTATGAAGACGACCCCAAAAACAATCACAGCAACAACAACGATAAATAAATGGAACCTGTTCAAATTAAAAAGCTTCTGCACAGCCAAGGAAACTATTGTAAGAATAAACAGACAACCTCGAGGATGGGAGAAAATATTTGCATGTTAACGTATCTGATAAAGGGCTCGCAACTAGAATCTATTTGGAACTCAGAAAAATCAGCAAGAAAAAAAATCAAACAACTCCATTAAAAAGTGGGCAAAGGACATGAACAGAAACTGTTCAAAAGATGACAGACTAATGGCCAACAAACCTATGAAAAAATGCTCATCTAATCATCAGGGAAATGCAAATCAAAACCACAATGTGGTATCACTTGTCTCCAGTGAGAATGGCTTTTGTCAAAAATTCCCAAAACAATAAATGTTGGCATGGATGTGGAGAGAGAGGAACACTCGTACACTGCTGGTGGGACTGCATACTGGTACAACCTCTGTAGTAATATGGAGATACCTCAAAGAGCTACAAGTAGAACTACCATTTGATCCAGTAATCCCATTACTGGGCATCTAGCCAAAGGAAAAAAAGACATTTTATATAAAAGACATCTGCACTCGAATGTTTATAGCAGCACAACTGATAATTGCAAAGATGTGGAAACAATCCAAGTGCCCATCAGTACATCAGTGGATTAATAAAGTGTTATTTATTAATTAATAAAGTATTAATAGGTACTACACAGCCAGAAAAAATAGTGGTGAACTAGCACATCTTTGTAATTATCCTGGATAGAGGTGGAACCCATTCTACTAAGTATCATAAGAATGGAAAAACAAGCACAACATGTATTCACCATCAAATTGGTATTAATTGACCAACTGTATGTACACATACAGTAGTAACATTCATCAAGTGTCAGGCAGGTGGGAGGGGGAGAAGGGAATGGGTATATTCACACACAATGGGTGCGGTGCACACTGTCTGAGGGATGGACAGGCTTGAAGCTCTGACTTGGGCAGGGCAAAGGCAATATATGTAACCTAAACATTTGTACCCCCATAATATGCTGAAATAAAATAACAGAAAAAATAGTCAAGAAATAAACCCTATATTTATGTTCACATCAATGCAATTCAAAATAGAAAAAAATAATCATTTCAACAAATGGTCTTGGGATAATTACATAAATAATGAACATAGGCCCTTAATTCACATTATATATAAAACTTAATTCAAGAGGCATCAATCATATGCCTAAATGTAAGAGTTACAAACATAAGACTTCTGGGAAAAAAACATGGGAGAAAATTTTTGTGACCTTGGATTAGGCAAGGATTTCTTAAATATGACAACAAAAGCACAGCTATGGAAGAAAAAGATAAATTGGATTTTATTGAAAATATAATATTTTGTTCTTCAAAATACACCTTTAAGTGAATGAAAAGAAAAGCCACAGAGCGGAATAGTCACGAACTATTTGTAAATAATTTATCTGACAAATTACTTGTATCCAGAATGTAAAAATAACTCTTATGGCTCAATAAGATTACCAAGTTTTTTAAATGGGCAAAATTTTAAAGTAGAAATTGTATTAAAGAAAATACACACATGGCTAGGTACAAGAAAAGATACTCAATAGCATTAGCCATTAGAGAAATACAAATGAAACCACAGTAATATATCACTACACACTTACTAATATGGCTATCATCAAAGATACTGATACCCAATACCAAATGTTGGCAAGGATGTGAAGAAACCATGTACAACCCTCATACATTGCTGGTGATAAAGTAAATTGATACAACCACTGTTGTAAACAGACTGGACATTTCTTAAAATATTATATATACTTAGCATATGACCCAGCAACCGTACACCTAGGTATCATACCCAGGGTAAATTAAGACATATGTCTCTACAAAGACTTGTACAGGAATGTTCATTGTGGCATTATTCCTAACAGCCAAAAAGAAGAAACAACCCAAATTGTATGTCAACTGATAAACAAAATCCATACACTGTCATATTCATCTATAAAAAGAAATAAACCACTGATTCATGCCAAACATGGATGAACCCAAAAACATTATACTAAATGAGGAAAGCCAGACACAAGAGACCACATGTTGTGTGCTTGCATTTTATAAAATTTCCAGAAAAGGCAAATCTTTACAAACAGAACACAGGTTAGTGGTTATCTGGGGTTGGTGGTGGGAATAGGAGTAAAGATTAACCACAAACAGAGGGAACTTTTTAGGTGACCTAAAACTGGATTATGGTGATGGTTACACAACTCTAAGTTGTGTAACCAAAACAAAACCATTAAGTGTACACGTATCATGGTTAAATTTTATGCTATGTAAATTGTACCTCAAGGAAACTGTAAGCCCACAAAATGTGATCCACCAGTTCAAATACTGAAAATTAATTAACAACAAGAGAACCAGAACCGTAGTTTTGGAGAAGGTGACGTTAACTGGGAAAGATAGAGGAAAAGTTTCAGGGATGCTGATAATTCCATTTCTTGATCTGGATGGCAGTTACATGGGTATATTCCCTTGGTTAAAAATTAATCAAACAGCTGACCTAAAATCTGTGGACTACCTTTGTAAGTATATTATAATTTAATAAACACTTCACAGAATAAAAACTAAACAAAAAAGAAACTGACTCATCTTAGAAGTGGGGATTCCACTGTTGTTCATTCTTGGAATTTTCTCAAACTATTAGCTCTGCTTTTATTTTAAGATCTTCATTAAGAAGGTTGATGACAATCATAAGTTAAATGTAAAACAAAACGAACCCGAGCAGCTCATTCTCCAAACCCTAGTGGGTTTTCTTCATCTGCCAAAGAGATACAATTAATTTCAAACAGATTCAGTTCCCAGGTAAAATCTAGGCTTCTCTTGCATCACTAAGGCATACGTTTTGTGTTTCTTAAGGGTGCCCATTCAGAATTGTTCCCTTGGAATACTATTAAATTAATACTGGCATGGCTTTGACAATGCCATTTTAGAAATCCCAATTCTATATGGCACTTTAAAATAATCCCATTCTCTATAACACTATGAAGTAAACAAAGGGCAAGTGGTGTCAGCAGCCACTAGGACAATGCGGAGAGCACCAGACTATGATTTACAACTACGGGTCCCAGTCTGGAGCTGTCAGTGGGCTTGGGCATATCTCACAATCCCTATGCTGCAATACCAACTTTACTTGATTTATCAGATTGTTGTGAAGATCAAATGAAATGAAGTTTTTCAAGATGCTTTTCCATGTATTTCGTGTCATCCAAGGCTACTTCTTGGTATTATTAACAGCAACAAACATTCAAGTTATAAAAATTAACTTGCTTTCAGTGGTGCAGCTTTTAAAATTGAGGTTATAATGAGTTCCTTGAAAAGTGCCTTATCTGCAAATATTATGTTTCTCCATTTGGTATAGAACTGGGTTCTCTAATAATCTGCAGATCAAGCTTAAATTTGGTATCATCCCAGTGGCAGTATAATTCTGCAGAGGAAGATTAGATATGAACGTGGAGGCTTCTCAACGTTATTTCTACCCCCAACCTACCTGATATGGACAACATACATTATGCCATGGATGATACCCCATAGGCTAAGGGGGGAAGTTGGAGGGGGGTATGGTAAGAGCACGTCTTCCCATAAAATTTGACTGGATGCTTTAGGGGTTAAGGGATTAGTGGTTTGAGGCCCAGCCCCTTCTCAATGAAGATTATGACATGTCATCCAAAGAAAGATGCCCCTTACTGAGAACAATAATGATAATCGTGACAATAAGTAACATTTGTCAAATACTACAAAGCCAGGTGCGGGGAGTTAGCTACGCTCCCCGCAAAGAGGGTTTTTCTTCCGATCGGGTCTCTCAGGCAGGGGTCGTCACAAAGGATGAAAAAATAGTAGGAAACAGATATAAAAGAATAATAATAATAATAATACACAGAGCCAAAGATATAGTTTATAAAGTAAAGGTTTATGAAAATAGACAAAGGGAGGGTGTCTGGATGGATATATTTCTCCCGCGGAAATATAACAAGGACTGAAATTCCACACAGGTATTTTATAGGGCAGATACAGGCTCCCATTGCCAAGGGCAACGGAATTTACATACTAACAGGCAGTTTGGTTTAGGGTCAAAGTCTTCTAAAAGGCTACTACAGATCCTTTAACTAGCTCTATCTAGGGGAACAATGAGTTACAAAGTCTTCTTAGGGCAAACATCTAAGTTTTATGGTAAGGCTAATACTTTTAGCAAAAAACAGAGACATCTTGGCTCCGGTGATTGTGTTCTTGGAGACAGAGAGGATCTCAGAAGTCAACATGAGCGGTGCCTTGTGTTAATTACTTTAACCGCATGGTTCCTTAAGGGCCCAGCTTGGGCATTAGCATATCTATAACATCAGCTCTCACCTCCGGAGGTCTTTGTCGGTCAGTTTCTGGCAACCCACGGCTCTAGATAAGACCTGTCCTGTCTTTCAAAACAGGTGAGAACCATAGGCCCAGCTTACAGCTGTCTCTTTGAAATGCAGCTATCACTGACCAGTGAGACGCCCACCTGAGGCGAGACAGCTTTTGAACTAACACATTTATTTTTTCTTTAAGGCAAAGCCTTATTTTACCTCTCAAATCAAATCTTGTCTCCAAAAATGCAGGGGGCATTTCTATAACTCAGTATTCTTAGGCTCAATCGTCAGGCATTGTGCTAAGCACTCTACTTGCATTTTTTTCCTAATTGGTCTTCTACACAGAAACTAAAGTCATTCTTTTTTTTTGTAAGGTAAATTAGATCTGTCGTTCAGTGCTCAAAACCTTCCCATAGATTTCCCTTGCATTTTGGGTAAACTCCTCCTATACCTCATTCTGTCTACAACGTCCCATATGGTCAGCCCACGTCTGTCTCTCTGACTTCAGCATGTACCACGCTTCCTGGGGATCATTTTGCACCATCCACACTGGCTCAAAGCTTTTGGCTTTGCCCTTTCTTTTTCCAGAAACGTCCTCACTCCTGATAATCATCAAGTGGGCTCATTTTTCTTCTAGCTCATAGGACATTTCAACACAAAGCCCTTTCCTGACCCTCCTCCTCTGAAATAGACTCAAAGGGGTTAAAGTCACTTGCCCATGGACACAGAGAGGAAAAGTAATGATTTGAACCTAAGACCTTCCAAAGTTGGGGTCAAAAGAAAATATCATTGAAGGAATCAGAGTAAGGCATTATCTTTATCCTAAGAGGACAATTTAAATAGAAAACTCTCAGCTTTGAGTTGAAGCAAAATTCCTTTTTGACTCTGAGTTAGGTTTACTTTCTCTATTTAGTCCAGAAGGTACTAAAATTAATATAATTAAATAAGGCCACATTTCTGAGTGACAGAAAGGGACAAAGTGATGAAAGTGAAGGAAATCTCTCACCTGCCTTCAGGACAGCTTCATTATTTCTCCTCATTAAAGGAATTGTTGGTCTAATGCCAGATCTTTCCATCAAGTGGGTCCATTGAGACATTGGAAACTGAATAAACACACTGACTAATAACAAGTGATGAAGGCAAAAGGTCAAATTTTCACTTAGAAGTAGCTATTTCTTGTTGAAATTTCCTAAGAGCAAAGGGTTACCCAGCTGAGATAATTGCTAATTAAGATTGAGCAGTGCAGGCAAGAAGCCAGACCAGTACCCCAGAGTTACAATGGGTCGGCCATTGGTTAGATTTCTGGCTCTTGATTAAATGTCACCAAGTGATTAACTGATTAATACTCAGGTCTTTCTGGAAGAGAATCTAGTTTACCACATTAGACTATAGCCCAGTAACTCTACCATTCTTCTTTTTGGCATAGAATCCTTTTGGAGAAAGTTTCATGACTCACTCTTTTATTTCCTTTCTAGCAGCTTCCGTAAGCCTCACTTGGCTTTGACTAATAAATGCACTCTTTTCTTTGCTAAAGACACAACTTGGTTAATTTAATATTTTCTCAGTATCCTTAAATATCTATAAGGATATTTTGGTAAGAATGCTTTGGACCCATAAAGTATAATGCAAATTATGAGTACTTACAGATGGACTAATTTGAGAGGCAGTAAAGTTAGACTGCATGTGTTCACAGCCCAGCTCTGACACCCACCAACTAACTATGTCACCTTAGGCAAAGGACTTAACCTTCTAACTTTAAAATCCCTCGTAAAGGAAGACAGTAATCGTGGCTATTTAAAATGGTTATTGGAAATTAGATGAGTTCATATACATAAAAAAGTAAACTTTTACTGAATCTTCAATAAATCTTCCTAGAACAAGCCCAGTAAATAGCTAGTAGGAATGTTAGACTACAGACATCATACTCTTACCACATTTAGCTTCTCCCAGGGGAGTGACTACGAATATCCTCACTCTCCTCCTAGACAGAGTTCAGAGGAAGCAGAGACAAATCCTGCTAGCCTGGAATACACTAAATCTGATAATACAACCTATTTTGATCTTGGAAAATGTGACTTATTAACAAGTGATGGAGGAATAATAGCAACTACTAATTATTGAGCTTTTACTATGTGCCAGGCAATGTTCTATATATACTTTATACATATAAATGTATTTAATCCCCTGAAACCCCAATGAATTTGGTACTAACAGTGGCAGAGGCAGCAGGCAAACTCAGGCCACTGCCATCTGACTCCAGAGTGACACAATGTATGCCTTCCCTTTGCACTCTCTCAATTCCTATCTGGTCAATCCCTACACTGCTGCGGTGAATACTGTATCTCCTCTCACCTTCTCAAGGTCATCACTCCTTCAATTTTATGCATTCTTTAATACATCACCATTTTTTTTCTTCTCTCCTATATCTTTCCCATCAGATCATAAGTATGGCATTATTCTTTTCATTTTTAGAAAGCAACATAGCAAGAAAACTCTCTTTAACCCACTTTCCTCTTCAGCTGCCTCCCTATTTCTCTGCTCCCGGTAACAGTGTAATTCCTGGAAGGACTTTCTATAGCACTCTTTCCAAAGTTTCTCCTTCAATTTTCTGTTTCACCCACTCCAATTAGGCTTTCACCTAAGCCTTGTAACACAACTTTTACTAACCTCAGTGTTTCATTCTCCTTCCTCATCCTACTGGATTTATCCCTAGCATTTGATACAATGAATCAGATCCTCCCTGGTACACTTTCTTTTCTTGGCTTCCAGGATACCTCTTCTCTCCTGGTTCTGCTTCTACCTCTTCCAACTTAACTCCCTGTGCTACTTCCTCCTCTTTTCCCCAAACTGTAAATGTGAGAATAAACCAAGTCTCAATCTTGGTCTTCTCTTCTTCTCTATATATACCCATTTCCTGCTGATCTGATCTATTTTTAATATATGAATACCACCTACATGTCGATAACTACTAAATGTATCTCCCCTGTACAGAACCCTCTCCCAGTTTAAATAACTGCCACCTCTTAAAATGTTGGCATGCCACCTACTGTCACTTCTTTTGCCTTTCAGAATGTTTGCAGTCTTTTCCTGTGCACCTCACATTTATGGCCTCCTGGCTAAATCTATGCAACTCACCATGTTTTGTTAACATGGCAATTTTACATGGTTTTCAATATTGTCTAAAGACCATTTATGAAGCAAAAGATTAAAGAGATCTTAGCCTAATAAAGAGGTGAGACCATGTGATTTCAGCTGAGAAAGGAATTTGATCATACACAATGCAAATCCAAATGTCTGTTTGCTCAGTTTCATATCACAAATAACTTTTTATCCCTTTTGTATAATTGCTCTGTTGTACTTATTATGGATGTTAAAGGATAGAAAGAATTGTTCAGAACCACCAATCCTTACTACCCACAGCAAATGTCCTATTAAGATCAAAACATTTCTATCGTCCTTGCATTGTAAGTTCATATTGTTTTAACGACTATTTCATTTATTTAATAGTCATTACTATCATTGTTTCTCTCCATGAGAAGAAATGGTAACCTCCCCCTAAAATTCCAGTTTATAAAATTAGAGTAGCTTTGGTTTGCTCAGGTATAAAATGGGAAAATAAATCCCAATTTCAAAAGGATTTTGAAACACTTTATTAAAACACATGTTTATTGGGCTGCAGAGATTGGGGAGATATTGGACAAAGGTGGTGACTTCCAGAGAAGCAAAATCTGCAACCCCTCAAGTAAATAATTTTTCTTTTTTCATAATCCGCATACCCCAGAAGCATGTTGTATCTAGTCATTTGGCTTTATATTCTCTTCTTTCATTCCTAGGAGGAAATTGTTTACCTACCTTTGTAAAATAACCTTTGTCTAATACTTCAAGCCTTCAGCATCCTGCAAAGGTTAAAATAACTATAGCAGTTTCCTCGACATTCATTCTTTGACCTTATAGTTTTCAAGGCACATAAACTTCCAGGAGAAAAAAAAGGGGCGGGGGCGCAGGGGACTCATGATGGCTGTCCAGAAAGTATCCAGCCATTGTTAATATGTAACGAGAACAGTTACATGGCTGGATGCTTTCCAGACAACCTTATATTGTAGGACCCATGGGAAATTTATCTTCAGCATTTTTGTGCAATATAGTTCTTATTTTTTTCTTAAAACTTTAGGGGGAATTTTAAAAAGTTGTCAGAAGGAAATAGAGCCATCTCTTTGATTGTAGAAGATTTTAGTTCATCTACATATACACTATTTTAAGTGAAGATATTGCTTTTTGGAAATAAATGCTCTTGATGTAGACTGAGAATGAAGTTTGTGTTTAATTTTTGCTATGAAATTAGGCAGCCCAATTGTCTACTATAGTTAAAATTCTACAAATAGTATTTTGTTTCACATTGCTGGACTAGTTTATGATTCCTTGTGAAAAAATAGGGTTTCATATACATATGAATTTGTAAATATACATATTTATAAGTTATGATTTTTGTATGTTTACACTTCAACTTTAGTAATATATTTTAAAATTTTTTTAAATGAAAAATTAAAATTGCATGTATTTATGATTTACCACCTGTTTGGATATATACATTGTGGAATGGCCAAATCAAGCTAAACAACATGCATTACCATACATATTTTTGTGTATGGTGAGAACACTTAAAATCTACTCTTTTTAGCCATTTCCAAGTATATATTGTTATTAATTGTAGTCACCATGATCTAAAATAGATCTCTTGAATTTATCTCTCCTGTCTAACTGAAATTTTATATTCTTTGACCATCATTATTGTAGAACTCTTTAAATCTTCAGATCTTAACATTATGCCCATTTTACATAATAGCTAAGGGAGTTTAAAGGAATTTAAGTGCATTTCCCAAAGAACAGAATCTAAACTCTTTTCACAGTGCAAAAATATTCTCTAGCAAGATGAGCAAGTATTTTTCTTATTAGAGGAAAAAAACACAGATGAAAATCATCTCCAAACTAACTGAAAGATACGTTGTTTTAACTGTAAGAGTTAAACAACTATACACACAGGAAATAGGTGACCTAGGCAATGTGACCTGGTATGAGCTTATGTAGAATGAAGACTGAAACTATTAGACATGCAATTGAGATTATGAGGGCTATGAGATGTAGAATTCAGGTTGCAAACATGTGGGATTTGCGAGGGGGCACTGTTTTTAAGGAAGATGCTGCATCACCAATTGAGTGTTTTGAGAGGAAAAGTGCCAACAGGAAGAAAGATCTTAAAACTGTTTCCCATGGAGCATAGTTGAACAACCTCAGGTTATTTAACTGGAAAGAAAAGATTCTAAGCTCTGTGATATCCTCTTTGAATCAAATGAGGGGACTGCCTTGCTAAGGAAAGACTCATTATGTACCTTGTGACAAGAATTAAATTTCTGAAAATTTTGGGGAGTCAGAAATGTCTTTCTAATGTTAAAATTAAATAGCACTGTTTGAGCCATCCAAATTCAGATGAAAACAGCCTTCAGAGGTAGAAAGTCCCCTATGGTCAGATACACAAACAGAAACAGAAACAGGGTTAGTGTGGGAAAAAGTCAAGCACCAGGTGTGGATAGACTAGATTACTCTTAAGGCTGTCCTAACAGAACATATTCAAGGATCATTGGTATCATTATTCTGGGATTTTGAGATAAATTTGTGATGACACAGCCTTAAAAAGTTATCTAGCCTTCTAGTTTTCTAACTGCAAAGGTTAAAAAAGAAAAATTTGCAGTCAAACAGCCCGTGGGTATATATGTTGTCCTCACCTTAAGGTCAACAACTTCATTATCTTTCTTATTCACTACTCTTCTCAGAATGCATCAATTCTAAGTTATTTCCCAAAGTAAATAAGCTTTTCCTTCTCACATGAAATATGCTTTTAAGGGTTACAACAAACTTCTATAAAATTTTTCATAACTAGGTTTGAAGTGAATTGACTCCACTCTCAGCACTCAAAGTGTACGCTAAGCAGTGCTAAGTATCTCAACAAACGCTAACTTTTCTAACCTTTAAGACTTAAACAATCTAAACCTCATCATACAAGGTCATGAAATTGAGGCTTAGAGAAGTATTTTGCCAAATGTTCCACAGCTGGTAAAGTGACAGTTATGTCTCAATCTCAGATGTGAATGACTAGGACTTCCTAAATAAGGGTAGAAACAAGGGGTCAGCCAAGCTGGGACCCCATCTGGACTGCCAGGTGACCACTACCATACCATGGTGGGAGGCATTTAACTCCATCTGTGTTAACAAAAACCCAGGAACCAGGAAGAGAACAAACAAAAGCAACACTACCAGATGCCTTGAAAAATAATCATCTCAAAATGAATGGCTAGATGGTCTCATTGCCTTAAAGTCTGACTTGCAGGGAGGCATTGGTGTGATGGAAATTTTCTTTGGGGAGGATTCTGAGGCACACATCTACCCATACATCTGTGCCTCCCTCTCTGAAATCTAAGAGGGGTTTGCAGGATGGGGCCTGTGAGTTGGAAGGAGGTGCTGTGAAACAGAAGAATCTCCCAGGACCTGCCCTGGGTAGATCAGCCTGTTAGATTTCAGTGAAGCAGCCATTCAGCAATGATTTTATTAGCTTCATTCACAGTGGGAATAATGACCTTGTCCCACATCTACCCAGAAAACCATTACCCACTCCTGAAGTCATGTCCTTGTACTTATTTATTTGTTAACAGATTGATTTAATATATTCCTTTACTACCAGAAGAGGTCACGCACCAACATACCATTATCCAGGTCATTTCTTATTCTTATTACACCATCTTATTTCTTTCCTTGTTATTATGCTGCTGAAAATTGACTTCGCTTTGATCAATACTCCTCCCACCCCTTTCCCAGTGCTGGCTTACATTTTCTCTAGTATTCCTTATAAACTTTACAGTTCAATCACATCCCTTCTTTCCTTTGAAATTTTGGAAGATCTGTGTTTATAGACTCCTTTCTCACTCCAAGCTAGAGAAAACATTTGCCTTTCAGAACAAGTTTGAACAAGCTAAAGGTTTAAAGTAAGAAGACAATATGATTTACCTTTAAAAAATGAGAGAATAAGATCAATTAAAAAATTGGTTATAGATAATATATAAATATATATACATATATATATATTTATAGTTTCCTAGCCTTTGAGACTCCAGAGTTCAGAGATAAACACTCACTTTACAAATGTAACCTGCCTCTCTTATACTATACACAACTGTATAGTCATACCTTCTGGGGCCAAATTTATATTACCAGGGTCAGAGTGCAAACAGCAAGTTATAAGGGGGCTGATTGTGGACTGTGGTGGACAGGACAGGGCTTCTGTCCCTAATTGTCTCAGAGTTTGGCTTGAGGGAAAGCAATGGAAAAAGAAAGGTAGCAGTTTTTGCAGTCTGACAGCCCTGAGCTTGAAGCTTCCCTATGCCTCATTCTGCCTGGTTATGTTATTAACATCTACCAAAGTTTCGCTGTACTTGAATCAGGTGCCTTACCTGCATTGTCTCATTCTGCTCTCAGAACAGTAAGTTAGCTGCTATTACTACTCATTTTATGGATGGGAAAACTGAGATGTAAGCAGTTGAAAGGACTGGCTCCAAAATTACACAGCTTGAAAGTGTAGTTCCTATAATTTGATCCCAAATCCACTGACCCACGAAGTTTGTCCTCTGCACTTATATTATTTCCAGTTTCTAAATGAAAGAGAAATTAGACTTACTTTTTAGATTATTGTCAGATGACATAAGTATGCTATGTATTATTCACTGAAAAAATACTAATTTCTATTATTCCTTTCAAAAACAAACAGTTGACCTAGGATCTCCAGGACTATGATGCTGGAAACGCCTAGCGTATCTGATTACTCACCTAAAGTCACCTGCGGATAGGCAAACACATGAGCAGGCATTCTAGAATGTCACAGGAGGAGTGAAAGATCTTGAGTGGAAGAGAAAACTGTTAGGACCCCAGAGAAGCTCTCCCCAGACCTGGAATCACTGTAGTATCCCCGGATGAATGAGGGAAGGATGGGGCCCTGGTTCTCTAAACAGAAAAGCTAGATTAGAGGGGAAAAAATAGTAGAGAGCAGAGGAAGAGAGAGATAGATGTAGTGTCATGAAGAGAGCTCTGGAATTGCAGATAAAAGGCCTGGGTTTGAGCCCCAACTCTTCCCTGGCCTCCTTTAAGTCTCTGAGTTCTCTCATTTGCATAACAGAACTAATCATTACTGCCTTTCTGAGTCGCCCTGGGGATCAAATGCACATTGCTATGAGACTGCTTTGCAAGCAAATTATAAAGCACTAAATAAGAAGTTACAGAAGGAAGACCCAGATCTAATTTGGCCCACAGGTAAGTTTGACTTGAAAGAATGGTCCTTCAAAAAAAAAAGGATGATGATGATGAACAATGAGAATGCATTTAGCCAGGACACGCACTCCCCTGGTTCACCACTGGCTCTGCCAGCCCCAGACTCTTTATATATTTTTGCTACTTGACACATCTTTGCAGGCATTTGTGTTTGCTCCTTTACTAAATACAAATTGTCCTCTAGGATTGAGGTGGATGAAATTTACTTGTGTCACCGGTTTAACTCAACCTTCTGTAAAATACTGATGAGCCCAAGGCCTAAGGAAAGGAGTGAGGAGGGGAGATTTGGGAACGCTGACCTCCCAGCCACACTTCCACTTTGAAAACAAAGAGCATCAGAGCTAAGAGCAGGGTTTCCTGAGAACTTTCCTGGTCCCTGGTTGCCCAAAGCTGCTGCCACACTCTAGGCTCTTCAGGGGATGTTGAGAAATCAGGAAATGAAGGGGGAACCAGTCCCTACCACTGACAAATTACATTTCTTAGCACCCAGGAATTTCTCAAGTAACAGGTGCCAGACAAGCTAGAATGACAGGAAAACCAAATGCACAGCAGAGGAGGAAAGATGTGAGAGAGGAAAATGCATTTTGGCATCTAAAAGGGCTGCTGATTAAGCAGCAGTAAGAATTTAAAAGCCAATCTCTGAAAAGCCTCAAATAAGTACCTCTGGAGTGTTCTGGAAAGCTGATGAAGAGGACAAATGCAGGAATTGCACTTCACATAGCAACTGGCCATTCATCTGGCAAATAAATCTGGTAGTTATTTATCCAGCAGTTATCTTTGATTGCTAAATGAATCTGTGGCACCTAATGTGTGTTCCTCAATTCTTTGATGCCTGTAGTCAACCAGGCATTTAATAACTGTCAACAAAGATATTGTATTCCAGGAAATATATTCAGTAAAAGATTAAATTAGCCACTGTGGCCAGGCCACCCACCATGCAGAAAAGCATTCTGTGCTAGAAAAATGACATTGCCATTGTAAGGATGAAAAGAATTTCAAATGACAAACACAGGATTTTCCTCCCCAAAATTCAAGGTCTGAGTTTTCATTCTTAAACTAGGATATGTGTGGCTTGACCTAGTTGAAAATGACCTCATTACCACTCCTGGCCCATCCTTTGTTTATCGCAGGCCTTTGAGACTCATTTCTGCCCAGAAATTTTCCCTGATTCTCCCCATTACAGGCGTATTATTGTTTGTATTCCAATTCCTCACTTGAAAACAGTTGGGCAGAATGGTGAAATAGAAATAACACCAAATTTACCATGAGAACACTAGGACCCAAGTAATAATTCCCTTTCTCTTCCCCTATGTGACCTAGTATTTTCTGGATCTAAGATCCCCCATTAGTAAATGGGCCATTATAGAAGTATATGTGCCATCAGAGCTATAACATGTTAAGAAACATTGCCTTGTAAGAAGTCCTCCTATTGTTTTCAGTATGTGTCGTTTGTTAAAACTTGATTTGACCTATCTGGGAAGGACTACAAGGAACAGAGTTAAGACAAAGAAATATAGTAAACATATTGTATGTGTCCAGGTCCTTGTAAGAAGACAGATTCCAGACATGCAGAGGAAAGTACAGAATTTAGAATTGGGGTAGTAAGGGGTTAAACAAGAACAACTCTAGTGGGCAGGATTGAACTCTGCGCCTCAGGGCAGAAGCCGTTTATAGTTTTGCTGTCTTTGCACTATCACGCTAAAGTTAAGTTGGTTAAAATCACAAAGTCAGGGAGCTAAGGATGAATCCACAGTGGGGTTTAATCATCTGTATCTGTTGGCCCAGGAAACTTTAAGATAACTGTTTGTCATCAATTTTGGCGAAGTGATTAAAAAATTTATCAAGGGCTACTCAAATAAATTGCAGGCTATAAGTGTTCAGAGAGCCACATGCTTGCTAGTAAGTACTAAGTGGCTTTCAATGTAATTCTATTCACTACCCTACTTGAAGGAAATATAGCATTTTTAGAAACACTGTTGTTGTATAAATTGAAAAAATCAGTAATATTTGTTTTCTTTGATTTCTTTTTCCTTTATTTTTGGTTCATACACTCTTTTTCTTTCCACTGATTATAATGGAAAACAGCTAACATTAATAAGACTTATAAGATATAAAGCACTGGCCAGGCACAGTGGCTCACGCCTGTAATCCTAGCACTCTGGAAGGCCGAGGCAGGTGGATCGTTTGAGCTCAGGAGTTCGAGACCAGCCTGAGCAAGAGCAAGACAAGACCCCATTCTCTACTAAAAATAGAAAGAAATTATACGGACAACTAAAAATATACAGCAAAAATTAGCCGGGCATGGTGGTGCATGCCTGTAGTCCCAGCTACTTGGGAGGCTGAGGAGAGAGGATTGCTTGAGCCCAGGAGTTTGAGGTTGCTGTGAGCTAGGCTGACGCCATGGCACTCTAGCCTAGGCAACAGAGTGAGACTCTATCTCAAAAAAAAAAAAAAATTAAAACAAGATATGAAGCACTGTACAAATACTTTATCAGTATCTTATTTAATCTTCATAATCAACTCCTTTATAGATGAGATAATGGAAACTTAGAGAAGTGAAGTACTGTTGTCCAAAGTTATAGAGTTAACTGATAAGAGTCAGTGTATGAACCCAGTTCTGTACGATTCTCTCAGGTGAGTTTTTGTGACTTGCGTTATTTTGTCTCTAGCATTGTTCTTCTTAGGGTACAGAGCTTCTACCAAGGAGGAGAGATCAAGCAGAGTGGCAGTGGCCCATCACTGGGCTTCTTCACTTGGTATCTGAAGGCACCTCGAGATTAGTTACAACGTTAAATCCATTGCGGCATGTGTTGTGGTCCTTTTCTCGCCATGGAAACCAGCTAGAAACATCAGGAACCCAGTACTGACTTTGACTTCTACTTACTTCCTCAGTCAGCTGTCCATCTATTTTATTGGCCTCATGTCTTAGATTTCTAATGTTTTAACTCACTTATTGGGGAATTTTTCAATGCCACAAAGTAAAATCTCTTTATCATTAGGCTATATATATAGATAGATAGATAGATCTGAAAGGTGGGAAGGACGTGAAATATCATGAATTCTAGTTACACAGCTGTCTCCAAGCCTGTATTCCATAACTGTGGAATGAAATGTGGTCTGATTTGGATAAGTGTTTTCTAAATGAGATAGTTGGCAAAATTATTATTTTATGTGGATACTTTGAGAACAAATGTTTAGAACATTTACAATGTAGCTTTAATTTAGCTATGCTAAAGAAAGCAAACCTTTTGACTAGACACTCAAATATTTCTTACAGACTGTTAAGACAACCAAGCGTTTTTATACATTCTCTTCTTTATGTTGG
Organism: Varecia variegata; assembly: GCA_028533085.1. NCBI lineage: Eukaryota > Metazoa > Chordata > Mammalia > Primates > Lemuridae > Varecia > Varecia variegata. Next base: position 18,751,638 of record CM052447.1, read on the forward strand.
GAAATTGTTTCTTAAATAACAACAGTGAAAGTGTGTGTTCTGAAAGATTTTGTTGTTCAGAAAGTGTAAAATTTCAAATTTTTTTTATAAAATTGGATAAGACATTAATGAAGAAACTATGAACACCTGAACTCAATTGATGGCTGGGGTGTTTTCCCACTAAAGGCCACACCTGCTCACCACTTGACTTTTTTTTTTTTTTTTTTTTTACTCCCTACCCTCTTAATTCTTGTGGTCTTTGAGCTTCTGTAATTAGCATCTCAGATTTCCTATTTAGTGAAGAGTATGAGATCTCCAGTATACAGATTTGTGGAACATCTAAAATGCTTGATTTGGCTGTTTCAAAGAACCATCTGGATTAATTCAGCTGTGAAGCATCTGGGTAGATTGGTTATGGGCCAGGTTTAAAAAAAAATACACTGGATGCAGTTGCCCTTCAAGATTCTAGTTATTTTTGCCTTACAGATTTGGCCATGAAACTACAAATTAAGAAATAGTCTCAAAGGATAGGAACCCTTTCAAAGAGTCTCCTGTTCTAGTCTTGATTTACTATGTAGGAAATTCTTCTCCACATCTAATCAAACTTTTTCCTGTTACAGTTAACAAAAACACCACATTTCTTTGCTTAATTTCAGCAGAGAGAGGAGAAGTCTTCCAGATAATCCTACAAAGTTGTGAAATTACCACAATAAAGTCATCATCACATAGATAATATGAGTTTCTGTTACACAGGGATTTTGTGTGAGAGCTGGCTAAAAAAAAAAAAATCAATCTTCCTAGCAATGATTATTGTTTTTTTTTTCTTTTTAATTATTATGGGTGCATAGTAGTTGTGAATCTTTATAGGGTACATGTGATGTTTTGATGCAGACACACAATGTGAATTAATCAAATCTGGGTAATTGGGATATTCATCACCTGAGGCATTTATCATTTCTTTGTGTTAGGGACATTCCAATTCCATGCTTTTAGTTATTTTACAGTATACTCTAACATTGTTGATTATAGTCACTTTGTATGCTATCAAATATTGTTCATTCTAACTATATTTTTGTACCCATTAACCATCCCCACGTTAAGCCACCCTCCTTGCTACCCCTTCCAAGTCTCTGGTAACCATCATTCTACTCTGTCTCCATGAGATTGTCTTTAATATTTAGGTCCCAAATATGAGTGAGAACATGAGATTTCTCTTTCTGTGCTTGGCTTATTTCACTTAAGATAATGTTCTCCAGTTCCATTCACGTTGTTGCAAATGGCAGGATTTCAACTTTCATGTTATATATGTGGCTATATAATATTCCATTGCGTGTATGTACCACAATTTCTTTATCCATTCATCCATTGATGGACACTTATGTTGATTCCCAATCTTGGCTATTGCAATAAATATGGGAGTGCAGGTATCTTTTCTGTATACTGAATTTCCCTCCTTTGGATATGTATCTGGTAGTAAGACTGCTGGGTCATATGGTAATTCTATTTTTAGTTTTTTGAGGAACCTCCATACTGTTCTCCATAATGGTTACACTAATTTACGTTCTCCACCAACAGTATACAAGTGTTACCCTTACTCCACATCCTCACCACCATTTGTTATTGCCTTTTTAATAAAAGCCATTTTAACCAGGGTGACATGATATTTCATTGTGGTTTTGATTTGCATTTCTCTGATGATGAGGATTTATTTCATATACCTGTTGGCCAGGTATATGTCTTCTTTTGATAAATGTCTATTCAGATCCTTTGCCTATGTTTTCATTAGATTATTTGATTTTTTTCCTGAGTTGTTAGAATTCCTTATTTATGTTGCTAATCTCTCTCCAAAGTATCTGATTTCACTTTCTGGACATAGTAACTCTTACTGTTCTTTCTTTTCTTCAGTGGTCTTGTTTTCATCTGTGGTAAGTAGTTGGGTTCTTTTGCACTGATGATCTCAATTGTGAGTGATGACTTCCTAAAATGGAGAGGCTTAAGTAATGAAGCATCCTATGCTACATTATTTACATTCTACCTAGCATCCCAGGAGAATTATTCAAGGTCTGTCTTCATTCACCCAGTCTCTGCTTAACCAGAATTTTAAAAAAATCAGATCAACAAGACTTGGGCTGAATAGAATTCTGGGAACCAAAGGGAACTCATCCAAGAAAATTAGGAACTTTGAATGGTACATCTCCTTATAAAATCACCCATCCAGATAGTGTCTATTCATTTCTGAATCTCTCTCCAAGAAAGGTACCTAAAACCATATTTACTTGGTTTTCCTCATCTCCAAAAATGTCACCACTGTCATCTATTTCTCAAGCCTCAAACCTCAGAGTCATTCTAATTTTTACTTCTAACAGCTCATTAATTCATCAGTAAGTTCTAGCCTCTCTATCTCAAAAATATTAAATATATCCCCAATATCTACTTCTTACCAACTTCCATGTTATTATCCTTATAAAGTGACCATTATCCCTGACCTGGAACAACTTCCTATTTTTTAAGTTTTCACTGTTACTCTCTTACCATCATTTTTTAAGCAAATAAAAACAACAAAATCTTACAGTCAGGGATAGCCACTAAGGTAAACACTTTAGTGTATGTCTTTGTGGATCTTTTTCTATGCATGTATGTATACATATATGTAACCAAGGTGAGAGCATAGTGTTCCCACTGTTTGTTAACTTGTTTCCAGTCAATGATATCACTTCTCTATTTCGGTATGTTTTTAATTTCTTCAGTTATCCTCAAATGTCTTTACAGCTATTTTCCCCATTCCAAAAGCATGTATCGCATCTGGCTATTGTCATTCAAACTTCTCAATCTAGCATGGTCTCTTTTTCCAAGTTTCTGACTTACTAAAAAAAGACTGGGCCAGTTTTCTTAACATCCTTTTTTCACAAAGAAGTCCGACTTTTGTTTCCATAACATAAATACTGTCAGTTCACTCTATTTCTTAGATATAGTAACGGCTCCTCACCGCATGTAGAGTCAAGTCCATACTCTTACTATGACCTACAAGGACTTATGATACGGCCTCTGCTCAACTTTACTGACTTTGTTTTCCAACCACTCCTTCCCCTTGGCTCACGAAGCTCCAGTCATAGAGGCCTAATATCAAATGCTCAAAAACTCAAGCTCTTTCTTATTTCAGCACCTTTGTTGTTGTTCTTTTCTCTGCCTGAAACCCTCATCTCTCTGATCTTCCCATAGCCTTCAGGTCTCAGTTCAAAGAGCACTGCCTCTGAACTTTACTCATCCTTTAATATAAAGCAGTCGTCTTCCCCACACTTTCGTGTTTCCCATAGCCCTGCATTCATATCCCTGTACAGTTTCTTCCCACCCCGACTCTAGGCTTGCCCATGTAACTTGATTTGGGCAATGTCCATCAAAAAACCATGATGAGCACTTATGTCTGAGGAGCATTTGCACACTGGGGCTGTGCTCTCAGTATCCCATGCTATAAAGAAGCTTAGGCAGGAATGTAGAATGACGACAAGAAGCAGGGCCCTCGAGAACGAAAGGCCATCTTCGATGCAGCTGCAGACAACTGTAACTACAGCAGATGGAGGAGGAGAACCACTCAGTTGAGTCCAGTTAACTCACAGAATCATGAAAATTATTACATCATTTTTGAGTAGTTTTTGCCCTGAAATTGATAACCAAAACTCTTCCTCTTAATTTTTAAGTATTTCATAAGCATTCATCACAACCTGAAATAATCAGACATTCGTGTGACCTGATTATCATCCATCTCCTATTGTAAGCTCCATGAAAACATGACTTTTTCCAGCTAATTTATCACTGTATGGACCTTCAGGACCATATCACTTCAGGACCTATGATAGTACCTGGCATCTATTAAGTACTCAATAAAATTTGGTGAGTAGAAAAAGTTCCAGAACTCTTAAGTATTAGAAATGTGCATATAAGACTAGAGCAGATTCAGAGATCATCTAGGCCATTTTTTTCTCTTATTTGGTGAGAAAATGGAAGCTCAGAGAGGAAAAGAAAACATTGTTTGGATCAAGGCCTGTACAGTAGGAGACAATCTACAAATGTGACCTTCTGGAAAGCAGTACACTCAGAGTAAGAGTCCCAGATCCAAGAATACAAAAGGATCTCAGAAGTACTCAAAGATAGATGATACCTTACCTGCAAATTAAAGATTTGAAACTGGCAGTGTTCTGGAGTTGATCCGCTGAACTCTATCTGAAGCAGGTCTCCATGATGCTTGGGAAGGTAGTATTTCACATACACCCAAGCTCTTTCTGTGCAACTTTTGCGCTGTGATGATTGGTTGTAACCATTGATACAGCCCACGTCTGGACTAACTACTTGGAGATGACCTTTCCCTAATCCCCTCACAGAAGTCTGGCCTCTCAACTCCTACTACACCATGTTCAATGCCAACATCCTTCCACTACAGTGTGTTTTTCTTTGCTTTTGATGTTTAACATGTCATCTAGTTTTACTTGAGGACACTGACCCAAGTAGTTACACTGACTAGCTCACTAGCCTCTATTCATTGTTTACCAATATGTCAGGCCCCATACTAATAGGTTCCCATGCATTATTTTATTTAGAACTGCCAACATTTCTTAGAGGTAAATACTATTATTGTTGCCATGTACTGATGAGTAAACTGTGCATCAGAGAATCCAGGTAACATGTCCAGGGTAATAGCTAACATAAGTGAAGAAGCCCTGCTTTAAATCTCCATCTGCAAAGCTTACAACCTATTACCTTCTCCCTGTGATGCCTCAATCCTCTTGGGCCTGCATATGCCAACCTCAGCCAATATTCAACCCTTAATATCCTTTTATACCAGACTTCACTGGGAGGTGCCTCATTCCTTCCAGTGCAAATTCACTGTCAGGCTTAGGCTGAGAATTAGTGGACATTTATTTGATATGTCAGCCCTTCTAATTGGCTCAGGAGTAGTCCTTGACTTAAACCCCCAAAAGTATCGAATCTACGTCTTTCAGATTTGCTGTCAGGCTAGTGAGGAACATATTTTGGGATACAAGAGCTATCAGAAGCTTGATCATACAAAAGATAACTTCCCCCACAGCGGTATTTTAGCAAATTCTGCCCCGTATAAGTATCTAGTTGTGTTTAGGAGTGATGATAGCCTTTTTACTTAGAATATTAGGTTTAAGGAACCTCAAAGACCATTTACTCTAGGGGGTTTAGTAATATATCCTTTTCTTTCCATGCTTTCATGCAAATACAGTATATAAAAGAAAGATCAGACTGAGTGCTCCTCTGATTTAAGGGGGTATAGGTGTGGGTGATGGCTGCAGAAGCAAGCTGAGAAGTTGCTAGTCCCTGGATCCTCGGCTTCCTGCTACTATCAGAGAACCCGAAGGTGGAGTAAGTCATTTAACTCAAGGTCACACAGTTTTCTAGATGACAATACAGGTACCTGTGAATGGGCACCTGCCAACTTGATGCTAAAACACAGAGCTTAATTCAACATATATACCGCTTCTTTACCTGGGTGGTTGGCAGTGCAACTGCCTTTTTTCTCTCCTGCCTCAGCTGATCCTGAGAAAAGAATTGCTTCTCCCTGTTTTCTAGACCCACCCCCTGATTCCCTCCTGGTGCACACTGGTTGCTGCCTCCAGACTGGGTTGCCTAGCAACCAAGCTCTGCATGCTTCCTAATAGACCAAGGCTTTTCCTCTCCATCCAACTGCTGTACTAATGTTCATTGTTGACAAGGGAGCAACTCCCTGCTGAGCATATGCTGTAATCTGGAAGCAGGTTTGGGAGACTTGGTGCCAGGAGCTATGGACATCTCTCCTGAAACTGGGAAGAGGAATATAAATTTGAGGCCCAACTCATTTTAGTGCGCAGACTATTTCCAGCATTGATAGATGACTATGCATACATATCTACCTGGTCACTCACCAGAAATTATATTAGAGGAGGCATTTTATTACAGTAGAATCTGAATTCAGAGAATAATTCACATCATCACCTTTTTGTCCCATACAACCCATGGGGAAAAAAATCCTCTAATATTGCAAGGCTTATAACCACACAGTGAGAAATTATCTCATCTCTCTCAGCTAAGAAACTCAGATTTAAAGCTTTGTTCAACTAGAAACCCTCCAATCCATATGCAATTTTCACGTCCATCTAATTGGATTGAGCCATCATCAGGGTCAGCAGAAAATGGGATGGTATTTCCACTTAACAGAAAATGAGGGTGACTTACCCAAAGAGTGACCAGGAAAGGGAGTCAGAGCTCATTCTTCCAAAACCAGCTCTTCAGAGGCCTCTGACTCCAGGTGCTTTTCAACTCTGGGACTGATGCATTTTCACATGGAAAATGACTTGGTATTTGTAGTTTGCCTGCTGAGAAGGAAGAGCAGAGGGTCATTTTCTAAATTAGTAAATATGCTTGGAGAAATGTAGCAACTTATTCTGGGTCACTCAGTAAAGCTATGACCCTCTTATTTTCCTGAATCAAGACAATCAGCCATTAAATGCTGCATGACTGATCTCTCTGTGCCTTTATAGTACAGGACATGAATGCATTTAGAGAGAGATGCAAGCAGCAACTAAGTTTTAAATAGAGATGATTGGTAAAATGCAATTAATCCACCCAACTATTGAAGAACATGGCAGAATTTCACCATCTCTTTTGTTTTCTTAGGAAAAAGTGAGATAATAAACTTAATGAGGATAGGTGTTGTGACTGTTTTCCTCAACTTTGTGTCATCTGTAGGTCTGTACAGAGCCTGGCATATGAGAATCATACCATAAATATTTATAGAATTAAAGATACAACTAAAGAGAAAAGAAATAAGGAACCATTGGGTTACCCAATACAGCTACAAGAGCTTGTGTTACAATTCCTACTTCCTATCTTCAAGTTAGACTAATATAACACCATTTGAGGTTCAAAAGCAGATCTTTCTGGCATTAATTTAGTATCATCAAAATCTCAGAATGCTTTCCTGAAGAAAAATAAATTGATTTTCCTTGTGAACTAAGACTAGACACCCGACTGGATGGGTAGAGCCCCTATAATTCCTATTGGGAACCAGAGGAAGTTTCAACTGAATCAGAAATGTCCTTCTATCCCTCAATATTTTTTCTTCCCATATTCAATATTATTCCATCCTTGAACACAATGATCATCAAAGACATTTTGCTTACCTGGTTCTATAATCTATTATTTTTATGGCAAATTAATCACAGCATACAGCATAAAATTTAGAGTCAGACTAATGTAGGTTAGTGGCCTTCCTTTTTAATGGCTATGTAACCCTTAAGCCTCTTTGACCAGTTTCCTAATATGTAAAATGGGATCATCATAGCACCTTTGCCATGGTACAGTTGTAGATACTTAATGAGATAATGCTTACAAAGCTTTTAGCTCAGACCTGGCATATAGGTCTCAATAAATGTGAGTCATTGATTTCAATGACAATAGATAATAATTTGAATAAATATTTGGCTATATATGTTGTTTTGGTTTTTTTAATGGTTCTGTGTTCTTTGGCCAGGGCCCCAACATGTTCCAAACTTTCCAATCAACTAATAGAAAGAGTTCCTAATTACAATTCCAAGAAACATGTGTTCAACTAGCATTTAACACAATTTAGCACCTTTCTAGGTCCAGGGAGGAAATTCTAGAGACGCAGCAGTCTAGATCTCATCCATAAAGGAGTTTGCTGTTTGCTGTTGGTACCCCATGAGTTTTCTCTTTCCACCCCCACTGCCTTGAAGGAGGAGCTATTCAGTACACACTGTTCCTGCCCCTCCATATTCTGGATGCAAACATACCATGTTTTTCCATCACATGCTAGATTCTTCTGACACCATCTGTTCTCCTAAGCCCACAGCATACAGTTTGCCTTGCTGTCACAACTCTATTTGAAAATGTCAAGAAGAAAGTGATGAATGATTCTGAGAAATGTTATTTACCTACTAACCATCTACCACTGAGTGGCAGGAATCTGGGGCCGGATAACAGTGCAGGCCCTGCCAACAGTGGGGTTCTATGATTAGCCCTGCCTAATGTGTCACGCAGTTTGACTAACAGAGACAAGGGCTAATTCCAAAGAGTTTTAATCCAGTATGGACTTGTTGCTGCTGATCCTACCTTAGATTTCATTACTGAGCTATTAATTTCCAATAAGCACTATGTTAATCACTGTCTGTGCATCGTAACACTTAATTCTTACATCACCCCAACAAGAAGGAAAATACTGTTATCCATGTGTACAGTTGTGAAACTAGCAGCTCAGGAAGATGAGTTCATCTACAGCACAAGGAAATGAAAGTGTTGGGATGTGAACCCCAGCTGTGTGTCTCCAGACTTTGTTCTTGACCAATGCATACACTGTCTGGACAATGTGACACTGTAAGAATAGTAAACAGATCACCAATTGGCTTGTACTCTCCTGGTCCTACTGATAAGACGACTCCTGGAATTACAGTTCTATTTTGCTATAATTATAACCCTAAACCAGAAGTTTATTAAGGGCAGATACTATGACATACTATACACACGCGTACACCACCTTTGACCATGCACAGTAGATGTTCAGTAAATGTCACTAATAGATGGTTTATCAAATGGAGATCACATCACAGGTGACCAAATGACTTATCATCCAAATCAGGACATGTTTGAATGGGGGAAAGGCCCTACTAAAAATTATGCTAGGACAACAGCTATCACCTGGCATCATCTTGGGTAAATTGGACCACAGTGTTGCCCTCGTTACAAATCCTGTTCTACTATATTCAGTCCATGTCATGAATTTTCTCCGAGATTAAGGTTAGGAAACAGTCTTCGAAAACAGGTAAATTGGAGCACTGAAAAATGGAGCATTCTATCCTCAACACAAACCCAGAAATGAACTATCAAAAAGACAACCTGGATGTCACTCTGATTTTGTTTTCCCTTTTATAAACGTGTTTGTAATTTTTTTCCACTCCTCAGCAGATGCTACCTGATTTGTGCTCTGGCTAATGTCACTCACATCAAGAGCGTTGCCAAATGCAGTGAGGTGCGACTGACACCAGGAAAGATGATGAGCAAGGAGAATGGCAGCTGGTGGCGTTTCCTTCTCGTAGAATTTTAATGAATCAAGGAACATCCTGATCGAGTACATGCTAGAAGCTAAGCAAAATGCTCTCACCCCCAACTTTAAGACCTGAGAAGTCTGAAGTGGGCTCCACCCTGATGACAGGGTGGGTGGTCCCGCACAGAAGACGCAGGCTGGGGATACAATAGGTGGGTGCAGAGCCCTAGAAGTAACTGTGGACAAGGGGCTCAGAAACCTGCGTTCTCTCTCACTCCGTGCTACTACTCACTAGTTTTGTGACTTAGGCCAAATGTTTGCCTTAATCGAAACTATTTATTAATAAGAAACAGAGACTAAAAGCTACTTTAAGCAAAAACAATTCTTAGAAAAGCTTATTTTAAGGATCCATAGGCATTTCTTGGAAACCAAGGACGGAATACAGCAGGGTCTCAAGAGGACTAGATAGGGGAGCTAGAAAGCTACTGGAGGGGTCGTGCTTCTTTCTGTGCATCTGCTGCTTTCTTTTCTCTCTCTGCTAGCCAGCTTTTATTTTTCTTTGCTTCCCAATGTGCCCAGTGGGAGACCAGACAATCCAAGTTTTCATATTATAGGTCCAATCAAAAGGAAAGACCGATTCTCAATTCTCATACTCCTTTACACATCTAATTGCCACCTAAACATCTGGCAGAGCTAGCATCAAGTGTCTGCCTCCCACCCAAAAAAGTGAAAGTAGAGTATATATGAATTTTAGATACCGTGCCTGAGGCCACTCACCTCTGTGACCCAATAGATGGTATCAGTTCCCATTGCAAGGGATTGTTTTTGAGCCGAGACATTTTCAGAGGTATACATTTGTTTGCATAACTTTATTCCCTCAACAGCAAAACCTGATCTCTCTTTCTTTGTGTGGTTATGAGTCTTAAAAGACGACCATGTACAGAAAAAAAAAAATGTGTGAAATTCAAACGGCTTTCCATGTATCAGATACTAGCTTTATACTTAAGTCATCCTGCGAGTCAAATGTAAAGCAATCATGTTTAGGCTTGTATCTCCTCCATCCCCAAGATGTAGTCCTCCCCCTACAGATACCTGACAGGTCAATGTCATTGCCAGAAAAAGGGAAAAGCTTTCCCAATGCAAATGTTGTGGGCTTAGAGTTCACCGATAGGCCAGATCTCTCTCCCTTCTCCTGGTTTGTAATTAATTCCCTTATTTGCATTATGTAAATGGTACCTTGTAAAATTTCATATCCATAATTGTTATCATTAATCAACTCAGTTATTTTTCTAACTGAGCTCTGAGATACTTAATTACTAGCACTGTAAACAGAATATAAGGGCTACAGAAAGCATGAATATTTAGTGATACTGACAGATTTTGTTTATGACCTGCCATGATTAATATTACTATTAATTTTACCAGGACAAGTTGTCAACGTGGGTGCTAAATATGAAGAAAGGAAGATTCCTTTATTCAGAACTTAATTCACTAAGGAATACCACTCCAAAAGGAAAGGGTACGCACCTCACTCAAGCCCTGTGATGATAGTCAGTCAAACACCAGATCACTACTAAGGTCTGTAGTGGGTATGGATAAGAATTCAACAGTGTTGGGGATTATAAAAAGGCTAGAATGTGAAAGAATATTCTGGAAGTATTTTACCGATAGGACCCTCCACATATGTCTAATCTGCACACCCCTCCTTATCAACCCTCTATAGAAATGACCTGGTATAAAAAGCATCACAATCTAATTCTGACCCTATCTCTAACAGCCTTTGAAATCCTCACCATTAATGGGTCATAATTATAATATCTGCCCTGCCTAGCTGGATCAGGCAGAACAAATGCTTTGCAAAGGAACAGCAGAGACGAGCTGAGAGTCAAGGTTTCAGGCATGTTTTACCCACGAAAGCCCAAAATGATACATGTTTTAGGTGAACACAAGTCATCTTGAATAGAATCATCGAGAAATGAGGTAGAGCCATCCTGTGAAGCTGTTAGCAGGTAAATACAAGGATGCTCTAGCTCTAAAAGAAAGATAAGGTATACACTGAGTCTTGGTACAGTATGCGAGAGTGAAGCTTGCAGACATAAAGAAAAAGTGAGTGAGAAGGAGAAGGAGGGGAAGCAAAGAAAACCCAGGTTAACCTTAAATAGGCTGAGTTTAAAGCAAATATCAGCTTGAGGAGTGGGTGGTCGTTATACTTCTAAGGGTGCACACGTGAACATCTACACACAGATACACATAGTTATACATTTCCTCCACTCACACATCCCACATACACACAATCTCATTGTCTTAATTCAGTATGTACAAGTCATGTGTCCACACATACACATAAATACACTCCCTCAAAGCACAACACACACACTCTCTCTCACACTCTTTCCTCTCTGCGTATTTTCTGCCATCCACAAGAGCAGCAACAGCATCTGAGCAAAGCCATCTGCAACAAGAGCACACAAATGCTTCAAAGACAGACACAGGGACAGAGGCTGTCTGACCAATAAAGAATGAATCGGAGAGAAAGACCTAATTGAATGCCAACAGAAAGGTCAGCATGACCGACTCCTGCTTCCAAAAGCAATTGGTAATTTTCCTGTAATTCTGTAAATAGAATTGAAAAATGGAAGAAATTCAGGTTAAATAGCTATTACTGTTGTCCAGATTGCTGCCCATTTTGGAAAATATATTTTAGTGACTTATTTACCAAACGGTTCTATTCAAATGCTACCTGAAGTAGAAAGATGTAAGAGCATAAACCACAATCCTTCTTGATCCATCTCCCTCTGCCAAACGCACATAGAAATCAACTTGGACACAAACATATAAACACACACTGGAACAACTATCAAGTATATCATACCTAAGATTCATATCTAAGCTTTGAGTTATTGCTAAATAAATAAGGTTTTAATTGCATATCTCAAGGTGGTACTACATAAAAGAAGGGGCAATTGAGTTGACCTCAGAACTACCATATAGTAAAAACTAATTATGCACAGACACTGTTTCAGTATTTGTACATTATGACACTTAATCCTGACAATTCCACAAAGTAGGTACTATTGTCATCATCATTTTATAGCTGAGGAAACTGAGACACAGAAATTAAATCTTATGCTGAGGAAGTGGCATAGCTGGAATTTGAACCCAAATGGTCTAGTTCTAGAGTTATTACTCTAAAATGAAGAGATTTCATTCCCATGACAACTACAGACTGGTAATGACTCTGTGATGCTGTATGAAGTACTTTTGACCATGTCTGGGTTTGACAAGGAGTGTTATACTCAATTGATGATGTCTGCTACAGGTAAAGTGAGCGGTGATAGGCACAGTGAGTATTTGCAACATTGACCTGAGTTCCAGAGGATGAGCAGCCACTAACTACATGCATGACCTTACCTAAATATGGTAAGAATTTAAAGAATGAGAGATAATTTCACTAGCTTGGCAACATTATGATGGGTTTTGGACATATGTGAAGACCTCTTAGCACAATGCTAGATGGCTAGAACAGCTCAATATCCTACAGTCTTAGATCACTATCCTCTAGTTTAGAACATGGTATCACAACTGCAGTCGTTTTTTAAACTCCACCCTGTTTCACATCTATTACTAAAAATAACAGAACTCAATCAACTGTAAAGCTCCTTTATGTGCTTATAATAGGGATTTAAATGCATATCCGATGGTGTGACTATAAAGAAAGTGATTATCCATACTCAGAACAATTCAATAGAGAAGAAAAGGACAGTTGAAACTCCACCATTTCAACAAAGCTTAATAGATTTGGATGTTCTACCAGACCACTAATAAAATAATGTGCTCAACTAACATGATGCTTAACACTGAACATTGATATGAGTAAGGAGAGTGCTGTATGTCCCTTTAATCCCTACAACAACTTCCAGCAGCCCTGTTAGAGAACGTACACAAGGTCACCAAGCCATTCTGAGAAGATCCAGAACTAATATCCCAGGCTGCTAACAACTAGCTTATTTTTTTTATGACCTCAGATTTGCCTTTTGGGGGATGGGATGAACAAAATATTTGTCAGCCTCTCATGACCGAGGGTCTGTGGGCAGGTGACTGGCAGGGAACAGGGCTGTGACAATGGAATGGCTTGGCCCTCAGCCTGGCTTCATTTGAATCACACACTCAAGTGACAGAATTAACCAGCCATGGAGATCGAGTTCACTGAACAGGAAAAATGAGGCTGCCAAAAAAAAATAGCCAGTGCAATCTAAGGCTGTGTTAAATAGAACAACAGGCATTTATTTATTCCCTGCCCTGCTTCAGGAAGGATTTAAGAGGACAATAAACAAGAAACTAGAACTCATTCAGTTAGGGTGACCAGGGTGATGATGGGGCACAAAATAATGGCCTGTGTGCAAGGCTGAAGAACCTGAGGATATTTACGCCAACAAAGAGACCTTGAAGACAGTTACCATGTTTTACCTAAAACTTAAAAGGTTTGCCATGCTGAACAAAGGTTAAGCTTTTTTATGTGGTTTGGGAGAACACAATATAACTGATAGTTGAAAGTTCTAAAACCTGTCCAAAAATGAAAAATGATGCCCAGGAAGTAATGAGTGCTACTGATATCAGAGTTACTCAAGAAAGCACATTTTTATAAATCTCTCTACCACATGCCTAATGTCAGGTGATCAGAAGGGACTTGAAAAAATCATGCATTTAACCAACTCAGAGTCATGTATTTTGAGTATCTTTCCCTCTTTATTAGGCACTAGTGTGAAAGATTTCACATGCTTCTTTGCTAAACAAGAACTAACTCAGGCTAATCAGGAATTGGATTTTTTTTTAATAGGAATTGGAGTTTTTTTATAAAAGATTTTCGACCAAAATTACGAAGGGGAAAAGTATGTCACATGACCGAATGGATCAAGGTGGCTGGGGTGAGATAATCATCTACTTCAATCATAGGATTTATTCTTTTTTATTTTTTTACTACATAAGGACAAAAAATTCCCCCTACATACAGACTCCTGAGCTTCTCAGCTGTAGATTATACTGTCAGCCATTCAGAAGATTGGACAATAGGAAATCATTTACCACTGGTATGACGCATTAGCCCAGCTCCTTTGAACTGAAAGGGGTTTCAGGAACAATCTCAGTATCCCCCCTTCTTTTCTCTCTTTGTGAATTCTACGAAGTCACTTTCCTTATAAGAATGAGCCCACCTGATCAAGCTGTTTGTAATGCAGTTAGTGACCTCACCACCCCTGCCCCAGTTGAATACCTTATTATTATGGAAAGGAAAAGAATGAAACTATTTTTTCATCTGTAATTTCCAGACTTAAAAAATAACAACTGAATCTCTGCATTTTCAGAAGGTTTTATATCAGATTTCCTTTGTTTTGCTGATACAGCAGTAGACACAGTAGCTGTGTGGGGCAATTTTCTAGCCAACTTGCTGCAACTGAACAAGCAAGGCAGGATGAGAGATTATATTCAAAATTTAATTTCACAGTTCTATTTGTCTTTCCAGATGAGTAAGATCATAGCTTCCATTCATAAAAGATAACAATAAACTCATAATGGCTAAAAAAGAAAAAAAAAGCCTTTTCCTTATAAATACTGATGAATTGAACATATTTAGAACCAAAACCACAAACAAGTTTAATGGTTTAAAGGCCCAGGCAGATGAGTTAAATAAGCGAAAAGGCTGGATATGAAGCAATAGAAAAGATAGTTTGGTGTGTAGTTAGAACTTCCGTGTCCTGCCTAAGCACGTTGTAATTCAAAAGCAATGTCAATATCAACAACAATTAAAAATGTGGCTTACCTAAACATTTCAATTGAGTACTTCCAGTTTGTACACTGCCATTTGAGCTGGAAAGGTGTTTAAAGATCACCTGATCCAGTGTTTTTTAATTCCGACTCCATTATTCAAATGCCTGGACAGCTTTTTAAAAATGCTAATTCCTGCTCTTCATACCAAAACAATTAGATGAGTATCTCTGGGGTGGGAACCAAACATCAGTGTGGTTTTAAAAACCTCACCAGCTGATTCTAATGTACAGCTAAGCATGAGAAGTTGTAACGAACTCTTAATTGGCAATGATGAACTTTATAGGTTCAAGCTACAAGATGTTCAAAAGCAAATCCATAAAGTAATAAAACGGAAATGTGCAAAAGTACTCAAGATTCATATTTGATTATAAGCAAATAATTGACAAGTTGGAGATTTAGTTGTATTAATGGTGTGATGCACCCTCTTAATTCTTGTAATGTGCCAAAAATAACTAAACACAACATACATTTCTCTCTTTAAATCCTTAACAATCCATTAAAGAGACAGATGTGCAGGGAGATAAATTGTATTACCAAGTATACAAGCTAATAAGTTTCTAAGGATGTATTTAAATGTCTATCTGATGTAAAATTTACATAAAGTGAAATGCACAGATCTTCAGTATATAATAACATGAGTTTGGCAAATGTATGCACCCATGAAACCAACACTGAAATCAAGACATGGAACATTTCCATCACCCTAAAAGATTGTTCCGTGTCCCTCTTCAGTCACTCCACTCACCACAAGCAACTGTGGTTCTGATTTCTATCACTATGACTAGAACCTCACATAAAAAAAATAAAATGTTTTCTCATTTATTTTTTGCAGGCTTGCTCAACATAATGTTTTGAGATTCATCCATATTGCCCCATGTTGTCAGTAATCTGTTACTTTCACGTAGCTGAGGAAAATTCCATTGTATGAATATACCACAATTTATTTACCCATCGTCCTGTTGATGGACATTTGGCTATTGTTAGTAAAGCCTTTTGGCTAATTATTAAGTAATCCCATTCTAAATATTCTAGTTCAAGTGTTATCGTGGAAATATATTTTCATTTCTCTTGGATAAATACTTAGGGGTGGAATTTCTGGGTCACAACGTAGGTGTATGCTTAACTTTATGAGAAACTGCAAAACTGTTTTCCAAACCGGCTGGTCCATTATATACTTCTCTGAGCAAAGTATGAGAATTCCAGTTATTCCACATCCTCACCAACATTTGTTGTTGCCACAATGAAATTATACAATATTATATTTTGGTTTAAGTTGGAATTTCTCTGATGACTAATGATGTCAAGCACTTTTTCGAGTGTATATTCACCATTTATATATCTTTTCTTGTGATATGTCTGAAACTTTTGCCCAGTTGTAAAATAAATTGGTTGTATTTTTATTATTGTTTGGTTCTTATTCTAAATCAAGTTCGTCAAAGATATATTGCAAAAGGTTTTTTATTTTGATGAGCAGTCATTTTTTATTTTGATGAAATCAAATTTATCACTTGTTTTGTGGTTAGTGCTTTTCCTTTTAACTCTGAGAAATCTTTGCCTACCCCATGATAATATATTCTTCTATACTTTTTTCAAAAAGCTTTATAAGTTTTAGCTTTTATGATTAAATCTATAATTTATATAAATTTTGTGAATGTTGTGAAGTTGTGATTGAGGTTTTTTCCATGCTTATTCAGTTATTCCATCACCATTTGTTTAAAAGACTTTCCTTTTCCCATTGAATTGCCTTTTGAGCTTTTATTGAAATTGGCTATGTGTGTTTATTTCTGAACTCAACTTTGTCCCATTGATCAACTTGTATACCCTTGTGTGAATATAATAGTCTTGATTGCTATAGCTTAGTAAGTCTTGATATAAAGTAATATAATTTATATGACTGATATTTTTTGAGATGGTTTTTGACATTATTCTACATTCCTTGTATTTTCCTATAAATTTTAGTATAAAGTTATGTTTTCACAAAAAAATTGAAATTTTGTGATTGCATTTAATCACAGAAAATTAAATCTTCCAATTCTGTCTCTATAAATTTAGGTCTTCTTTAAATCTCTTAGGAATATTTTAGAGTACTTAGTAGAGAGGTTTTACATATCTTTTTGTTCAATTTATCCATAAATATTTTATGGGTGTTTTATGCTATTCTAAATGGTACATGTAAATTTCATTTTTCAAATGTTTGCAGCTAGTATATAAAAATACAACTTATTACTTTATATTGATGTTATATCAATCACTACCATAGATTACCTATAATGTGCCGGAAACTATGCTAAACATTCTGTATTTAAATCTTTATAGCAACCTATTAAAGAGACAAGGAAACTGAGGAAGAGATAAATTAATTATGTAGCCAAAGACATAAAGCTAAAAAAGTTCCAAAGTTGAATTTGAACCTAGGTCTTTTTGATGCTAAGTTCAATGTTCTAACCACTCTCCTTTGCTTATATCATAATATGGAGTACCTTGGGTGTATATCCTTGAGGGTATGACCTTAACAGTCAGTGGGTTTCCATAGTAGGTTCTTAAGCAGGGAAATAACAAAATATAAGAATGTTTTAAGAAACCTATACAGATGAATGTGGGAAAAATGAAATGGTTAGGTGATCAGAGACAGACTACATACTACATGCTTGTCAACTATCTCACACAGTGCCACCTCCAATTCAACTCCATTTCTACAAGTTTGCCATGAGTCAAGTTCCATGCAGCCACTTTGTAAAAACAGTCTGGTAGTTCTCCAATGATTAAATATAGAGTTACTGTATGACCTAGCAATTCCACTCCTCAGTATATACCCAAGAGAAATCAAAATTATGTCTATACGAAAACTTGTATGCAGATGTTTCTTGTGGCATTATTTATAACTGAAAGGTAGCAACAACCCAATGTTCATGAACCAATGAATGGATAAGCAAAATAGGCTATATCCATATAATGGAAATTATTTTGACTATAAAAGGAATGAAGTATGGTATGTGCTATAAAATGAATGAAACTTGAAAATATTATGCTAAGTGAAAAGAAGCCAATCCAAAAAGACCATATATTATATGATTCCATTCATATAAGATGTCCACAATAGAGCCATCTCTGTAGACAGAAAGTAAATCAGTGTTTGCTTAGGGCTGGGGGAAAGAGAGATGGGGGAGTGATGGCTAAATAAGTATGGGATTTCTTTCTGCGTGATGAAAGTATTCTACAATGGACTCTGGTGATGGTTGCACGTATTGATAAATAAAAAACATTAAATTTGCATACTTTATGTGAATTATGTCTTGATAAAACCGTTAATTTTTAAAAAAAAATTCCTGTCCTTTTTCTTTGCACAATGCCTGAAACCTAATAGGTGTCCAATAAATATTGGAAAGATTAAAGAAAGAATAAACTCCCCAGTAATAGGCCTCCATTATGTCCAGGTACTGGGCTGCAGTAAGGAAGGCAGAAGTGTTTTCAAAAGAGGAATAAAGTAACTCCCTTTTCCCTTATTCACACCACTTACTGTTGTAGGCTTCATTTAACTCAATCTTTTACATAGGTGGGGGCTTTTTCTGTCATACTGCTGTCATCTATTACTACTGGTACTTTCTATGCTGTCTGGCAGCATACCCTTTGGTAAGTCACTTTACTTTTCCTAGCTTGTTTCTAATAGAATTCTTGAAAGCTACCTTTAGAAACTAACAAGAAGAGCCAGTGAATCAGACAGAAAAGGATATGGCTGGAAACTAAACAGGGCTACAAAAGATTACTAAACACAATAAGCAACCTCATATCCTTTGGCATATTTGCCTCCCTAATTTTCAACTGGCAAAACAGAAAATACTTTATTATAGCAGGGAACATTGCAATCTGTATCACAAATGTGGGCTATACTTGACATAGAAAATATCAATATCACAGTTGCTGTTTTTTCTCATTCTTCTCCTTTAAGTCTTTTTAGTCCTAAAATATTAGAATAGAATGGGACTGTAGAGAATCTTTAGTGCAGTGATTTTTGAACTTTAATGTGAACCACCTGAAGATTTTGTTAAAGTTAAGAATCTGATGCCCCAGGTCTGGAGAGAGGTTCAAGATTCTAACAAGCTTCCACATGATGTGCATGTAGCTGTTTCATGGACTGTACATTGAACGGAGAAGTTTAAGTCCAATCTCTTCATGTTGTAAGTGAAGAAATCAAGTGCGGGAGAAGGAAAGGAGACTTGCTCAAGCTCACAAAGCTTCCCTGTAGGAACACCAAGACCAGACAAAAATCTCTCAAATCCTAACTTAGGGTCCTAAGTGACATATATTAGGAATCCAAAACTCACTCCCCTTTCATCCCTTAGTCATTATGTCTTGGATGTCCTGAGATTATTGTGCTTAAGCAAAAATCCCCACATGAGTTTGTTCTCTGCCCTACCAAACTCTCAAGGACATTAAATATAAGCCACTTTTGACCATCAAGGGACAACTGTTCTCCTAAATGGCCACCCACCCATCCCAGGATATGGCCAGCCTCTGTTCTACCCCGTCATCATCAGTGTGTGGCTGCAAGTACAGATATTTATTTTAGCTTAAGCAAGCCATACATATAGACTTTTAACCCTAGCAATGTGGAAAAATGAGGAAGGATTTTATAGCCTATATGTAGAGAGACTCAATAGACTATAATAAAATTATATGTTGGTATATGCACAGAGTATTTTTGAAAAATGAGACAATGAAGTTAATAATGATTAAATTTAAGCCATTACTTAATATTAATAAACAGGAATGCACATTTGTGGTTAGGAAAAAGCCAAGAGTCTTTTAATTTTCACAGTTACCTTTTGGTCTTCTTTTCATTTTTGCCGTATGTACATATCACAGTTTAATGCTTAAAAATCAGGAATGTTTAAATAATGTTAATAAAAGGTGATGTGGCAGATTGTAATTTCCAAAAATGGACACAGCAATATTTCCAGTTCCATGTGTCCCTCCAGAACCCTGCAACTCCCCATCACGAGACTACAGCTCTATTTCCCCTCTTCTCAAACCTGGAAAGGCTTGTGACTTTTCCAGCCAACAGAGTAGAATGAAGCGATGCTGTGTAACTTCTGGGGCTGGGTAATATGCTGAAATAAAACATGAAAAAAAGAACACAGCTTCCACCTGGCTCCCTTTTTTTGGGTTGCTCACTCTAAGAAACCTGGCCCCATGCTGTGAGGAGGCCCAGGCTCACCCACACAAAAGGATCACAGGGAGAAGCTCAGGGGGAGATCACACGAGGTGCCGGTCAATGTTATTTATCTACCAAATTAATGTTAGTCAACATGTTTTCAGATGATTCCAGCCCTCAAAATCAATCTTCTAGCAAAGGCTTAGACATCACTGAGGGGAGACAAACCATCCCCTACCTTCTGTGCCCTGTCTAAATTCCTGACTCAGGGAATCCATGAACACATAGATGGGTTTTTTTTATATCCTAAGTTGAAAGTAATTTTTTACACAGCATTAAGTAACCAGAACATATTTTAGACTGGGAAGTAGGGTGTTGCCATAAAACTACCTAAAAACCAGAGGGAATGATTTCGGGACTTGGAGGTGTGCAGAGACTGGAAAGACACTGAAAACCTAAAGGGTCTTCAAAAGTCTGCCAATGGAACATTGATGGCTTTCAAGAAAATTCTAAGTGTGGGATTAAAAAAAAAAAAAAAAGAAAAGAAAAGAAAAAAGTGTTATTTGACTGGAGGAATATACAGTTTCCTCAGGAAATTTTTCTACAGAAACTGAAGTTCTGTTATTTAATGAAGTATAACAAAATGCTTGGTTTGCCACTATACTCCCTAGAAAGTCACCATTTAACTCCCAATAGGGGATATTAGGAATGTTATAGAAAAGATGAACATATAACTTATATATCAAGCCAACTAAGATGCGAACTCCACTAAGGCATGAGATTTTGCCTGTTTTCTATGGTATTGTATCCCCAGTGACTAAAACAGGTCTGACATTCGGTAAATGCTCAGTAACTTTGTGCTACGTGACTAAATCCAAGAATACTGCAAAAGCGATCTTTCCCATATTCAGTGTAAAGCTCCGGTCAAATTCAGAATGAATGCCAGGAAACGGAGTTTAGAATCCCACACTCAAACGTCCCAGGGACCTTCCAATTGATCTAATTAAGGTCCGTTATTTCTCGGAAAGGAAAATGAACATGTAAGACTTTACAGCCCCCGCCTTGGTCGTGTGGCTACTTGGCATTGCAGGACGAGAGATTCTTCCTATTCCAACATCCTTTTTCTAAGTCTGGTAAATCCATTATTTCCAAAGAGGTATGCAGAATTACAAGGAAGATATAGAAAAATTAAAGTATCATCAATGGACAATAGAATGCCTTCAGCACGTCCCCTAACGTTTGGAAATAGGAGCACACAATAGTCAGGTCCTTCCATTTACATCTCCTGGGTTATTGCTTGAAACAGACTCCTTATGTGGACGTCTTTGGGGACACTGCTGATTTGTGTCTGGCTATCTTCTGTACCGAGATTCAGGAAAAATAATGGGGACTGTCTCAGCTTTACAGTTACAAAGAGACAGAATTTCCCCCTAATCTTACCTTTATTTAATAGCTAATATTTACTGAGTTATTACCAAGTGTCATATTAGGTGAAGTGCTTCACCATCATTATCTTGTTTAAATTTCTTACCAACAATAAAGTAGAAACAACCAATAGCATTTCCATTTATGGATGAGGGAAATAAGACATGGGGAGTGGAAATCACTTGCCACCAAGATAATCGGTAGTCGAGACAGGACCTAAACCTGGGCATATCTGACCTTAAAGCCCGTTCCATGTCTTATAAAGAGAATGGCTTCTGGGTCTCCACTATAGTAAAAGTCCTTTGACCCATTGGGAACCCCTCGGCTTTCTTTCCTGTACATAAAGGATTCGAAGTCCTTTTTTAACTTATGGGAAGTACTTCTGCAAAGAGCACTCATTCCTACTGGGTATTACCTTCCCAGTTTCCCTTATTCCCTGCAGAATGTATTCATCAATGTTGCATTTCCTTATTGACTGCATCATCTCAGGCTTCATCACACCTCCTTCAGAATACCTTCTTGTCTATTCCTTTCCGTTTGCTATTGTGAGGAACAGTCAGCTGGACTGTATTTGGCCAGCTGGTTTGCAAAATCTAACCATCAGAGCCAAGATGCAGGTCCTGGGGAAGGAGGCAAAAAGTCTGCCTCATTCCATTTGTTTTCTTTCAAAGGCCATTGCAATGGCTCTAGACAGTTGTCTGGCAGGCCACATCGGAGGATATGTACTCTACACCTATGGCTTTACCAAGTTCATAATTTTTTTTTTTTTACCAAAGCTTTAACTTATAACTAGAGGGTCACAGAAGTTATAGCTGAGTAGTTATAATTATTATAAAATACTTGTATCAGCTAATACTTGAATATTCACGAACAAGGCAATGTACAAAACACTTAACAATAATGCCTCATGTAATCCTTACACCAAACCTGTGAAGTAGGCATTGCTGCTACCCCCATTCTACAAATGGGTAAGCTGAGGCTCAGAAGGGTGAAGCCCTGGGTCACACAGTTAGGAAATGGAGTTGGTTTTAAAGTCCACAAAGTCTGAATCCATAGCCTATGTTTTTTATCGCACTCAGCCACAAAAGCTAATAGAGATGATGACAAAGATGATGATGGTGGTGGTGGTAGTCATGGATATTATTGTTATCAAGAATAACAGTAACAACAAAACACTACTATATTTCCTGCATTGTGCCAAGTGCTCTATATACACTATTTCATTTAACCCTTGTTCTTCCTGGGACACAAACAACATGTTCATCTTACCTAAAGAAACTGAGCTTTAGAGAAGTGAAATAGCTTGCTCAGTGCTACACAACAGTGACAGCACCGGGATGGGCCAGTCCTGTCTAGCACCAGGACCCAAGCTCTGACCAATCATTACTACTGCTATCGTACTTTAAAGCTGGGGAAACTGAGGCTCTGAGAGGGAAAGCTCCAAGCCATATTTCCAGAGCAAAGTGGTGACAGCCCTTTAGCTTAGATTACCAGATCCCAGAGAAGTGTTCTCTTCTTAGTACCACTGATTTAAAAAAAAACTCAGCTAGGCTTTGTTTTAGGGAGTCCAGAAGTCTTCTGAGAAACAGTGGGGGACAGAAGTGGCCTTGGAGCCAGAAAATAATAACTGAGACATTTATTAGCTGCTTCACTTCTACCAAGACACTTAATTTGTCTCAGGCTCCTCCTCTTTCACTAGGGAGCTTATTATGTGATTGGGAAGTTTTGCCATTAGGGACTATTCTAAGACAGTGTGTGGGCGAAGAGCTAAATTAGGCTATAAAAATACTAAGTGCTATCATTTGAGACTGAATAGATTTCTGTGGGTCAAAGGAATCAAAAGTGCCTTAATTGAAAAGGTGGCACCTAACGTGGGCTCTGAAATGTCGGAGAACAACAACTATATTTTGTACTATATTCTTACTATGAACCAGGTCCTAAACCAAATGATTTATATGTATTATTTCAGTTTAGCTTCATGAAACCCTGTAAGTTGACTATTGTGGTTTGTATTCTAGAGATGTGAAATCTGAAGGCCAGAGAAGTGCAGTAGCTATTCCAAAGTTAAAAACCTGGCAAGTGATGCGGTCGAGATCCAAACTCAGGCAGTTAGTCTCAATCACTGCATCATGCTGCGTCTCAGGGTAGGTTGAGAACACAATTGTGAAATGGCTTCAATGAAAGCAAGAGGCATCCAGACTTAAATCCTCCGCAGAAATTAGGAAAACATGCATTCATTCCACCGTATAGAATTTAGTATTACAGAGACTCTAAAATAACCTGGCTGGGCCCTGTGCTTTCAGATAGGGGAAGCATCACCTCTGCTGTGCATTTCAGAGGAGTTAAAGGATATTCCCCCCAAGGTTAGACATTAATTAATCACCTCCTTCTCCTAAATACCTTGCCTTGAAGTACTGCTCACATTCATGGACATCCAGGTCTCAGGTAATAACTGTCCTTTCTACCTTACATATATCTATTTTATAGACCACACATTATAAATATGGGTGCTCAGATGTATTAAAGCTCTTTCACAAACAGAAAACTTTATATAAATGCCACATATCATACAGAAACTTAGAATAAAAGACCATGGGCAACACCATAAACAGGCCAATTGAAATTGAAATGCATGAGCTTCCCTGCTTAGCAGAGTACTAGAGCTAAAAGAAGACCTGAAAGTCAGCTAATTCAAACCACCCACATTTGGGTGGGAGACCAAGGAGCCCAGGGTAGAACAATTTGCCCAAGGCTCCAAAGGTGGCAAATGGCAGAGCCTCAGATGGCACCCAGTTTGCAGATTTGAAGTTTGCTGCTCTTTCTTCTTCACTAGGATGTCCTCTCCTCTCGGTTTCTATCACTCTGTTAAGGTCTACCCACTGCTTCTCATTCCCATCACCTTCCCAGTTTCGCAGAAGCCACGGCCCCAGAATCCGTCACTCTTACTCTCATTAAAGCATTCTCTTTGCAGACCTCTCCTCCCTCTGCTCACTGGGTTTTCTCAGACGGAGGTCACGGAAGGCTCTGGTTAACTACCAAGAGGCTGATGTGACTCCGATTCTTTCACGGGTGTGGATGTACCATCCTCCTGGGCTGACCCTGATTGCCCCACACAGAACAGACCCCCTCTTTGACGGGAGGCCTGAGAGAATTCTGAAGCAGGACAACTGTCAGTGTGTTGGGAGGGAATAGCCTGCTGTTAGCTGAACAGCTTCTCAGTATAAAAACCCATTTGATTTCACATAATGGAGGCTGGGAGGACTCAGAGTGAATAATGGTAGAAGCTCATTTACATTTTAAATAAACACAACATTTGCCTAGGGGCAATGTTCTGTCTTAATAATCTAATCTGTAAAACACACTATTTCTTTCTCTTTTTTTTTTTTTTTTTTAAATCTCTTTTTCTTAAAGTCAATAAACAAGTGTATTACTGATGTCCAAAGCTGCTACGATTTCTATATATTCTAAGTATAAAATCAAGGCCGTGTCTTCAACTAAAGGCTGATGTAGGCCACATAACTATTTCCACATGACTTAATAGACTGAGTGACTCGTGGGATTCTTCTCTTTACTTAAAATGCAAAGAATTCTCACTAGGGACAGATTCCCCAGCCAGACCTCTACCCTCCCCTCTTCCTTGCAGAGGGAGAAAAGAAAGAAACATTGCTTGGCAAGAATGGTTTCACAGATGCTTCAGTGCCTCCCAAGGTAATTCCACAGAGAAAAATCCATTCCCTTCAGACAGCCAGGGCCACGTGAACTGAATGTGCTCCATCACAAAGAGCATTTGTCACTCAATGAAATCACATGCTGAAGCAGAATCAATTGAGGACACCGAGAGTCCTGATAGAGAATCTGGCAGGGGAAGAGGTGATGAATTTTCTCAGCACCAGCTTCTCCAAACAGGTGTTTAGAGGACCATGGTATAACTGAGGTTGGCCAGGGTCATTTAGTAAAAACAGACTAAATAAATCAGTTACGGCCCCTCCAATTCCCATGACCACATTAAGACGCATACATTAAGTCCACCCCCAAGAAAAACAGGACTACCAGTTACATTCCTTCCTGAGCTGGTCTTTCATCTTTTCAGAATCTTGGTTTTCTATTTCTAAAGCAGAGAGAGGATCAGGCTGGTTTTCTTCCCCTTTCTTTGGTATTAAGATTTAGAATTGATTTTTTTTTAAAGATAAACAGAATTAGCAAAGCTTTAGCTAGACTGAGGAAAAAAGAGAGAAAACGCAAAATCAGAAATGGAAAGGAAGACATTAACACTGATAACACAGAAATAAAAATGATCATAGGAGACTATAATGAACAGTGATATGCCAACAAATTAGATAACATAGGAGAAGTGGATAAATCCCTGACATATACAATCTACAAAAACTGAATTATAAGGAAATAGAAAATATGAGTAGATCAATAATGAATAAAGAAATTAAATCAGTAATAAAAGGTCTCTCATCAAAGAAAATCCCAGGACCTGATGGCTTCAGCACTGAATTTTTCCAAACATTGAAAGAAGAACTAATATCAATTTTTCTCAAACTTTTCCAAAAAATTGAAGAGGAGACGATACTACCAAACTCATTTTATGAGGCCAGAATTACCCCGATACCAAAACCAAACATGGACAAAACTAAAAAAAGAAAACTACAGGCCAGTGTGCCAGATGAACATAGATTTTAAAAAAAAAAAAAAAAAAACACTTCAGTTACACACTAGAAATCTAAATAATTTAACAGCACATTACAAATATTCAACACATTGACTACCACATTAGAAAAATGATTTTTTCCCCCTTGGGGCCACACTGTTTTATTATGAAAATAGAATAAAAACTTTGAAAACAAAATGATCCTTCCTAATTTAATGAAAAACTTGTTATTTTTTATTGTTTTCTGTGCATGAGTTGTATGCAACTTGAAACATAGTTCTTGCAGCTTCCAAGGTGAAGAGACATGTGAGCTACATATGCATCACAAGGCCCCAGGCTCAAAACTAGCATGAGTTAAATACAACTCACATGGCAGTTAATGTGTTCAATGGAATTCATCCCAGGTTTGCCACAATGTTTCAATTTATACAAATCAATGTGATAAATCACATTAGAACAGTGAAGGGCAAAAACCATATGATCATTTCAATAGATGCAGAAAAAGTATTTAACAAAATTCAACATCAAGATAAAAACTCTGAACAAATTATGAATAAAAGAAATGCATCACTTCAACCCAATAAATATATATGACAAACCCACAGCTAACATCATACTCAATGGAAAAAAAATTAAGAGCTTTTCCTCTGAGATCCAGAAGAGGACAAGGATGCCCACTTTTGCCACTCCTATGGACATAGTAGTAAACAACCTAGCCAGAACAGCTAGGCAAGAGAAAGAAAATGCATCCAAGTAGGAAAAAAAGAAGTTAAATTATCCCTGTGTGCAGATGACATGATCTTACATAATATATAGAAAATTCTTAAGACTCCACCAAAAGAACTAATAAACAAATTCAGTAAAGCTGCAGGATACAAAATCAACATAAAAAAATTAGTAGCATTTCTAACACTAACAACAAACTATCTGAAAAAGAAATCAAGAAAATAATCCCATTTACGCTGGCTACAAAAATTATTAGGAATAAATTTAACCAAGGAAGTATAAGAACTCTACACTGAAAACTGTGATACATTTATTTCAATTTTTGGCCATTATGAATAATGCTGCTATGAATATTTTTGTGAATGGTTTTGTGTGGACATGTGTTTTCATGTTTCTTTGGTATATATCTAGGGAGAAATGGGAAAAAAGAGTATCTTAGAAAATAATGGCCAAAAATTTCCCAAATTTGATAAAAATCATTAATGTACAATTCTAGAATATCAATAAACTCCAAGTAGAATAAACTCAGAGTTCTACATCTAGACACATCTTATCTAAACTATTGAAAATCACAGAGAATCTGGAAAGCAGCAAGGAAAAAAGTACTCTTCACATACAAGGGATCCTCAAAAAGATTAAAGGCATGTTTCTCGTCAGAAACCATGAAGGACAGAAGGGAGTGGTGTGACATTTTCAAAGTGCTTACATGTTTGTGTGTGTGTATATGTAGTCAAGAATTCTATATCCAGTAAATTTTAGGCAAATTTGTCAAGACAGAAAGAAGATTAGTGATTGTCAGCAATTGAAGGGTAGGAAAAGGAATAGCTCATGAGTATGGGATTTCTGTATAGGATGATGAACATATTTCTAAGATTAGATAGTGCTGTTTGCAAAACTCTAAGTGAACTAAAATCCACCTAATTATGCACTTTAAAGGGTGACTATTATGATATATGAATTATACCTTAATAAAATTATTGAAAAAAATAAAAACAAAGCCCAGCACAGAGTTAATGCTATATAAAGGATAGCTATCATTATCACCATTTTTATCATGGATCATCTTGGCTTCTGTATAAAGAATCGATTGTTGGGGACAAGCAGATAAGAAGCTACTGCAGTACTTAAGGCAAGAGGTGATAGTGGCTTGGATGAGGTATCTGTGAAGATGGAGAGAAGATGCAGCGTTCATGATAAATTTCAAGGTAGAGCAGCTACGTTGAGAAAGCATAGCACTGTTCTTGGTGAAAACAATTTAGTGGCTGGACGCTGACAATAACCCATAGTGAGCAAATGCCCACCAACTCCCCAGCAAATACAGCTGCTATTCAAAGGGGCCCCTTGAGTATAGAGACTATTTTCTCTTCTTTTCCTGTCCAGTTGCTGACTCAAGAGCTACCAAACAGATACTTGTTTTTGAAAAAAGAGAAAAGACAACATTTGCCCGAGCTGATAGCCTGAAGATTTTCATGTGACAAGTCTTGGGGACGTCCACACTGATGAAGTACAACTTAAAGGAGAGGAACCAATTTAGACTCACAATCCAAGCGATGAGTGGTTGTCTTTCTGGTTCAGCAAAGATTGATTAGACCTTGGAAATCAAGAAGAGAAATCAGCCAGTGAGCTCTTGATTCATCCTGCATAAACAAGTGAACACCGAGTCCTTAAATTAGAGGAGGCAACTGTCCAAAAGCATGGAATTCCTGGCCATTTCCTGTTAGTTGTTAAAATGTGGGGCATGGTATTGAGAGCAAGCTGTGATTTCCATGCACTGCTCCAGTTTAGCTGAAGTGGGCTGGTCAGGTTATAATCAAGATCACGGAAGTCTTGTCCTACACTATAATGATCTTTAACAGAAAAATGCTTGAATTGGACAATTATGGATTGATAATTCCTTCTCACAATAATGGGTTAGGAAAAAACCCTACCAATTAAATATTAAAAATTAAATTATTCCATATATGAGATTCTTGAAAGTAGTTAGAATTAACAGTTAATGAGTATAAATATACTAAAACTGAAAATTACTTTATACACATTGCTTCATTTAATCCTCACAACTCCATGAGATAGGTACCATTATTGCCCACATTTTGAGAGACCCAAGCTCACAACTATGAAGTGAAAGAGCAAGGATTCACACCCAGACTGTCTCATTCCAGAGCAGGTATACAAGGCACACTGCCAAAGATACACTGTTTTCCTTTGGCCCCTTGTGCAAATGTCCAAGACCACATATTCTGAGCTCCATTCATGACAAATTTCACTGATTTCTTCAGCTGATATTTACTTAGAGCTTAGTTAAGAAACAGTGTCCATGAAAATGTCAAAAAATGAAAAAATTTTAAAATTGTACATCTGGCCGTTAGACATTTTAAGTGGAAGTTACAAAGCACATGTAGGATTTAGCACTGAAGTATCTTTAGACCTAAAGAAATACACAACTATATTGTAGAATACAATACAAGGTGGTATATAATTACATAACTCTACTGTATGGCCCAGAACAGATATAAGAAATAAGAAAGTAATAATAGTTAAGAATGAATTTTGATACCTTCACAGATGTTTATGAGTATAAAACTCCATTTTAGTAACCACAGAAATTATGCCTTAACAGTGAAGAAATTTGGTTGTCAAAAAGATGGGACATTTTACCTTAAGATCAATTACCTGGTCTATATAACTCATAAAAGTATTTCCAAAGCTTTTCACCTGCTTTTGGAATTGCAGAATTATGGAAAAGGTAATTCATAAGATAACAAAAAAAAAAGGGAGATATGAGAAGAAAAAAAGCACATGGATCCTTTCTTCAAATTTGAGAATGACTGTCCCAAAAAGAAGCTGTGTATTTCTTTCCTTTGGCTTTAGAATAGTCGGAGGTCAAAAGAAAGAATATTCTTATGTGTATTTGCTAACAGAAACATTATGGTTACGTAACTTTTGTTTTGTTTTGTTTTTGCCACTTAAACTTTTGCAGGTAATGCAACATTTTTAATGGTTAATTGGAAACATTTTATTGTTTGAAAGCTGTGGGGCAAAAAATATCAGTAACATGGGAACCCAGATACTCTGGTCCCATAATTGCTTGCCAGCTAACTTTGAGGTCATCCATGCCGTACTCATACTAGGTCAGTACAATGCAATAGCACCCTTATAGCTATACATATCATGTTCCATGTCCCCTCCAGGAACACCCAAGTTACTCATTTCTCTTCTCTAGATAAACCCACAAAATTCAATTATTTGAAGACTGTCATATATTTCCACCCATTCTGATGGATTCCTCCTTTCTTTGTACTCATGTCACACGTATTACTTAAGTCCCACAGTACCATCTCTTCATTATTCCCCTGGACTAATCTGATTTCCCAAGCAGAAAAAGGCAGGCCTGTATCTTCTACTTCTCTGGTATTTCCAGAGAGCACAGCCCACATATGAGCACGGGCTAGATGGTCAACAACAGCATGAATAACTTATGTTACAATCAATAGGTTGGCAGGTACGCCACATACCCTATTTAGTTGAATTTTTACAATGACCTTCTAATAAAACTGTTAGGAAAACTGAAGTGGAATAATTTAAGTGATGTGTTTATGGTCTCAGAGCTGGTGAATAGCATGAGTTCTGCTCCTTTGAATACAACCTTGATGTGATTAGGTTGTCCCAATATACCAACTCATAGTACTCTGGATTTCTATTTCCTCTCCACTTTAATAAATACATCAAAAATTAATTATTTGGTTTTACTCGCCCTCTCCAAGTCTATAAACTCCATATAGGTAGGACCAATGTCTGGTTCACTCCAGTATTTTCTATAGTCTCTTTTACACATGTAGGCACAAACTAAATACGTGTGGAAGAAAGGGAGGAGGGAGGAGAAAAGGGATGGTGGTGTCAGGAAATGCCAGGCTGGAACCAGAGTTAAAGATCTCAGTTTTAGGTTCTTCTAAAGTTCTGTATCATAAATGCATTTAGGCAATTTTAAATAGACTCAATTCTGGGACTTGGAAGTGGGGCGGGCGGCAGAGGGAGCATTAGTGACAAGAGAGTGTTAAAAAGACGGCAGGAGAGGCCGGGTGCGGTGGCTCACGCCTGTAATCCTAGCACTCTGGGAGGCCAAGGCGGGTAGATCGTTTGAGCTCAGGAGTTCGAGACCAGCCTGAGCAAGAGCGAGACCCCCATCTCTACTAAAAAATAGAAAGAAATTATATAGACAGCTAAAAATATATAGAGAGAAAAATTAGCTGGGCATGGTGGCGCATGCCTGTAGTCCCAGCTACTCAGGAGGCTGAGGCAGGAGGATTGCTTGAGCCCAGGAGTTTGAGGTTGCTGTGAGCTAGGCTGATGCCACTGCACTCTAGTCCAGGCAACAGAGTGAGACTCTGTCGCAAAAAAAAAGGGGGGGGGGGGCAGGAGAGCATGAGTTAAATAGTGTGAGCAGTTATACACCACCCCCCTCAACAAGCACCATGTCCAGGAGCGAACATGAGATGGAAAACTTACAACGACTTCCCTCAGCAGGTCTGTTTCTCACCTGTGCTTCATGAAGTGAGCGTCTTGCAATGCTGTATGTGATTTGTGTTTAATGATACACTGTGCTTCCTTCTGTACAACATAACCCTTAGGATACTTTATCTGTATTCAACCAAAGAAAGAGGCATCTTTTCTGTCACTGGAGAAAAACTCACCCTGTGGAACTGAGGTATTATGTCACCTGCCTGGGATGTTTTCAAGAGTAGTTTTAACTAAACTTGATGTTTGCCTTACATACATGCTGACTTGAGAGCCTCTTTTCTAGGATGAGGCTTGACTGGCCTTGTTAGTCTTCATGGATCCACTATTCTAACTAAACTTTCCTTTTACATGGTGTCTTAGAATTCTTTAATTTTACAGTGGAATTTTCCTCTGCTGCCTTTCTTGTTCTGACTCACAGAACACTTGTGAGTCACAATAGAAGCCACTCTTTCCTTCAGAATATCGGTAAAGCAGTGTTGGCTAGAAACTTCAAAACAAATAAATAAAAACCTCTCTCTGGAGAATTGCAAGGGTGTCCTATAAAATCGATATGGCTACAATGCACTCAGTATTGAGTTGGCCTTGGAAAAAGAATACACTCATCTAAGAAAGTAAAGCCTCTTTCAGATTGAGGCTTTGAATTTAATTAATGGCTTTATAGGGAAGAGTTTTCTTTCCTGAGAATCTGTGACTTGTTGTTGAAACCCGACCCTTCTGCTGATTTATGTTGTGACCTTAGACAATTTACTTTCCATCTTTACTAAAAGAAAAGTCAGAGAGAATAGATTTAGCATAGGGAACATGTCAATCTATTCTCTACCCAATAACACCACCATTTGAGGACACCAAATTAAAATAACACTTTTAATTTTTTAATATTACATTTGAAAACACCATGTAAAATTGAATACAATAAAATTAAATCAACTACTTAAAAAAAAAAAAAAAAGAAAGAAAGAAAAGTCAGAGAAAGTGTTGTCTGTGGTTGCCTCCATCTTTGGCAAGGTTACTTTCTAACTCTAGCCACCCCAAATAAGCATATAAATTAAAACAATGTGTCGATTTCAAGACAAAGTTTCTAGCCCATCTAAGACTCTCCAATTGAGAAATTCTGGAGCTACCACTATCTGTAACTATGATCCTGGTTTGAAAAGATGAAAGGGGATATAGAAGAGCAATGGCTACTTTGTTATGTATTTCAAACGTAAGTAAAATACTAAGGTAACTTTGGAGCTAACCTTAAGAATTGAGTAGTCCCTTTATGGTTGGATTTAGGACACATCCAGGTCAACTAACACTGTTTGTCATAATCCCAAACACCCTCAGGAAATTTTACCTGTAAAGACTCATTCTTCTGAGCCGGTAGGTTTTCTAACTTCCCTTGTTAGAAGGTTAATCTTATGGGCAGGGCAACCCTTAAGGCTGTGTTTGTTTTTTAGGGGCTGGGGAGACAGGGACAGCAGAAGGTGGTACTAGGGTATAGAAATACCAAGTTAGGTGCAGACACTAAAGCCGTATTTTCGTTATTCCACAATTTGCCAAGATTGTCTCCCATAGTTACATTTCTGGGTGAAAGAGTTGAGTATTTCCTACAGCTCTGCCCCAAAAGCCACCCACTCTGCCAAAGCTTTGTCATCTGAGGCCTTGCAGAAGACAAAGTGTCTTCATTCTACTGAGAGACACCTCAGTCCTGGAAACATACAGAGTATAGGAATTCAGAACAGAGACACAGCTGGAAGGGGGTAAGAGAAATTTTACGACCAATTATGCATTTAAAGAAACAAATAAATATAGAGTTTTTGTTAAGACTTTGACAAAAAGATACCACAGAAAACAGTGTTACGGCAAGATCTTGGGAATCACAGACAATATAGAAAAAGGGTGGCACTTTTTTATGTGAAATCCCCTCTGCCCCCATTAACCAGTGGGGCAAATGGTGCTTAACCCACCAAACCACCAACCCACCACTCCGGGAAACTACCATGACTGATCCTAGCATGGTTTTTCTCAAAAGAATCACCAATTCTAACCCTCTAAATTTTATATTTGGTGAGACCGAGACATAGTATTAAGAAAAAGCCATTTGCTTTAAGACATATAACTAGTTTTAGTGGTGAAATACGGACTCAAACTCTCTCTCTTGCATATACAACTTTTCTAGTGGCTGTGTTTATGCCAGAATCCTAAATTATGTTTATTATTCCAGAACAAATATTTTTTTCAGTAATATGCAAAGCTACTAAGCAATGGGAAAATTCATAGGGTAACCCATTTTATTCTCAGGACAGACAAGTACTAAAGTGCTTAAGGAAAAAAAAAAAAATCTAGTCCTATCTGCCAAGTGGAGAATTTCACACTGTTTTGTGTCAGTTCTCTTTCCACAATCACATCTCCCATTTATAATTGCTAAATATGCCAGGTTCACAGTGTTTCCCCATTTGGGTGCCCTATTTGAATTTGTGTATAAATATTCACTCCTCCAAATGTTCTATTTGAATACACAAAATATCCATTTCAGCAAAGAGTGCATAAATTCAGAGCTGGAGGCGTGTGGTATACTGCAAAATCGCACTGACTCAGGAGTCAGGTTGTGGAGGTGTGGACACGGCTCAATGGCATGCTGGCCACGGGACCTTGGGGAAGTCCGTGTCCCTCTCTGAACCTGTTTCCCACAATTGGAGAAAATTAGACTTTTCATATTCCTCTCACTGAGTAACTGCAAGAATCATGAAATCACAGACATACATTTTTTAACTGTTCATGATCCTTGCATTGAGATAAAGGAAAGAAATATAATCAGAGGCAGGTATTTCTAAAAATGACAAGGAAACTTGAAGCCAAGTGATACGGACTCAGTTCCAATCTTTTCACCAACTTTCTCATGTGTCTTTCTCTGGGCTGTAGCATCTTCATGAATAACATAAGAGTTCACGATTGAATGATCTTTTATGTCTCCTCTAATTCTGAGTCTGACCAATTCAACATTTGCAGCATTATTTAATAGTCCCGTCATTGTGACCTGAGTTGGAGTGCATAATCATAGCACCACCTGAATTAACTCTGACTGCCTGCAGAGCCAGGGTTCAGCCACTGTCGCAGGAAACACGGGCCATATACAACTACTAAAGGCAATGGGGGACCCCTGGTCCTGGGACAGGAAAAATAATAGTGAAAAAACTGGTGAAATATGAATCAACTCTATAATTAGTTAATAGTATTGTTGCAATGTTAATTTCTTGGTTTTGATATTTGTAGTATATGGCTCAGTAAAGTGTTAATATCAAGGGAAAGTGGATGAAAGATTCACAAGAACTCTCTGTACTATCTTTGCAACTCCTTGTAAGTCTAAGATTATCTCAAAATAATAAAAAACGCACATTATTTTTCACAGAAATCACCTGAAATGTGTTAAAAACATGAAGTTCCCTAATCCTAGAGACATGGAAATGATAGTCCTGGAACAGAACCCAGGAATCTGCATTTCAAGAGGTGCACCAAGAGATTCTGATTCATATTTCTCAGAGATCATACTTGAAAAAACTCTCATCTGAAAGAAACACTGATCCATAATAAAACAAGTGATGATTAGAGATGAGTAAATAAAAAATAAAATCTGAGGCTGCAAAAAGGCTCTGGTGCGAGATCTAGGTTTTGGTTCTACCTCCTCCAGTTGCAGTATAAAATTAGACAAATGACTAATGTGCTGGGCTCCACAGTTCTCATTTATAAAGGAAGAAGGTGAAAATATAGACCACTAAGGGCCACTCCTGTAGATTACATAAAAAGAATGTAGAATGGTGAGCAGCAGTCTCACAAACCTTGCGTTGACAGACACAGGTCTCTTCCAGCACTTCTGCAGATTCCTTTCCCTTATACCAGCCTTTCTCAATAGGACCAGGCTACAGCACTGGGCCCATGCATGCAAGTGTCTGGTCCTGCAGTGATTTAAAAGACAGCCACAAAGGGGATACAACCATGTTGAAAAAAAAAAAAACACACAGCCACTGTAACAAGGTCAGTTGTTACAGTGATTTTGAATTTGCTTTATTGAGCGGAGAAGCAGAGACTGTAGGTCCAATGGTATGCCCTTTTGCATTGTGAAATGAAAATCCTAAACTTCCATTTGTGAAGACTCTGGGGAAAGGAAATGAGGTCTTTGGCTCTGGGCCTTTCATTACAGAGTGGTTTTATACCAGATGAAGCCACAGATTCACTGTGCTATGTCTCTACGGAGACCCTGCCCAGAAGAAGAAGAAAGATGGATTTATGTTAGGTCAGAACAATTGAATTTAGAAGTGGCACTGACTAGAGACTGGGGATGGCCCCTATCTTCCTGTTTGACCATTTGTCTCTGGCAAGGGTACACACATGTGTACAAATACACACATACTAGCATAAGCATAAACTCCCCCCATCAGAGGGAGACAGGGCATACACCCAAATAACAAATCCTATAGTTCAGGTGATATGCCAGCCTCTCCCCGTTCCAATTCTGTTGACCTGACTCAAAAATTCATCCATGTTTTTAACAGTACCTGCAAGTCCACCCTGTTTTGCCAACCCTACAGAGAATATATCAGAAGAATGTATGACACTGACATTTTCTGAGTGCAAAAATGTCATTCTTTACTATAGAGTATGATTATACAACATATTTAACTTTTCTAAACCTTGGTTTTCTAATTTGTAAAGAGAAGCCAAAAACATTTACATCTTTTAATTTTAATCTTGATAATCCTGTGAGTTTTACTCCATGTGGAGTTACACACACACACACAGAAAAGGAAAATAAGCTTAAACATCTAAATCGAGATAAAAGTAGTTAAGTGTAGAAGCAAGGATTTGAACCCAGATCCAGCAACTCTGAAGTCTACACATCTATTGGCAAACAATTGTTAAGTCTCCTGCCTTTCCTAAAACCCAAAATGAATTTACAGCTCTAAAGCATGAAAAGAGAAATTTTGGGGAAAAAGTGGTATATCTGATTTTTCAGTTTGATAGTTCATGATTAAGCATGGTGTCCTCAGAATAAAATATGTTAGCTATGTAGAACAGTTCCCGTAACACCTGGAACGAAGATCTGCCGCAAGGTGAAGTGTAGTGAACAGAAAGAATTCCACCTATTCATTCCAGAGATGCATCATGAGCACTCACCCCCAACCCCCAATCCCAGGTGTATCAGCAGCAACAGGGAGTAGGTGCACAAAAATACAGGTGTTTAACCCTGCTCAGGTCCATCAGTGGGGTTATTACTCAAGCAACAGCAATGGTAGTTGTGCCACCCAGATAGCAGTGGTGGATGCCTGGGTCTGTAGTGCTTTCTCCATCTGGGTCCAGGGGCAGCTATGGCTGGGCAAGATTTCCCAAGCAGTGGCAGCAAGCACCAGGTCCATGGGAGCCCACTCTGCCTGGGTCCCCTGGTGGCAATGGGGCTGCATGGGACCCACTCACAGGGTGTGCAAGAATGCCCAGCCTCATTACCTCCCCAGCCTGGCAAGAGTCATGAAGTGGCAGCACCAAGGGATCTGACCCCTAGGTAGACACAGCACTGTGGAGCTGGGTCTTTGAAATAGTGCCAGCCACAGCGCCCAGGGTTTGAGAACCAGTGGGACCCCACGATGCCTTCTCTCTGGAGCAATGGTGCTACACAGTCTCCTGTGTCATTTCAGCAGCCTACTGCAGTGGAGGGGCTCTCCTACAGCTCTGATTGCAATGTCCACAGGGGAACATTGCAGAGCCCCAAGATTCTCTCCTCTGTCCCTTCCCCATATGTGGGCAACTTCCCCATGTACCTCTAATCCTGTGGAGTGGGTCACCCCACTCCTCTCTCCTTCATTTGGGGAGCCTCCAGTCACCTGTCTGTTGATTCTCAATGTTCTCTCCTAGATGATCAGTCCAAAGGTGAATACTCTACACTTTCCATCCCTTCCTTGATAGCAGCACATGCAGGGTGCTTCTGTTCTGACATTTGGCCCCTCCAGTTTTGCTGTCTTCATTAATATAAAATATGCACTCACCATATGCCCTAGCAATTCCACTCCTGGGTATTTACCCTAGAGAAAAGAAAAGTTACATTCACATAAAAATCTATATACAAGTATCTATAGGAGTTGTATTCACAATCACCAAAGAATGGAAAAACCCAAATGTCCTTCAATATGAGAATAGATAAGCTATGGTTAATTCATAAAATGGACTACTAATTCCACCAAAAAAAAAAAAAAAAAAAAACAAGCAAACAAAACACAATACAAAACTATTCATATACTGAAGTTAGATGATTCTCAAAAACAATGCTGAATGTGGGAAGCCAGTCTCAAAAGCTTATATTCTACACGATTCCATTTGTATGTCATTCTTATAAAGACAAAATTATAGTGACAGAGAACAGATCTGCGGTTGCCAGGGATTAGGAATTTAAGGAGAAGGGTGGGAGTACAAAGATAATATGAAGAAATTTTACAAAGTCATAGAACTGTTCCATGTTGACTTTGACAGTGATTACATGAATCTATACGTAGGATCATACAACTATACACATAACAAATTTTATATGTTCACTTAAAAATTAAACCCAAAATAGAAAATAAACAAGCAAAGGAGTATCAAATATGGAAGGAAACCTACTACCAGCCTCTCCCACTTTGCTGGGTACCTTACCCCAAAACAAATAAACATCCACAGTCTTCCCCCCATAATGTTGTTCTTTTGTTCACTTATTTAATGAATATTTATATAGCTATTACTGAGTGAAGAAGGGAGTAAGGCTAGAAAACACAACAGGAAGTTTCAAGGAAGAGGTAGCATATTAACTGAATACTGAGAAGTATAATTTTATTGAGAAGACATGGAGAGAATAGTTTAGACATCTTCCTGTCTGAAGGTGGAAAATCATCTGCCTCATTTGAGGAAGGTCCAGTTTGTTCATAGTCTAGAACAGAGGTAATTTGAAGATGGAACAAAAAGTTAGGCTGGGGACAGGTCATGAAAACATTGAATGCTAGGCAACAGAGTTCATACTTCATTAGTATCTTGTCTACTTGCCAGTAAATATCATCTCATATCCTATTTCTCAGCCTCATCACATTGACCTTATTTAAAAGAAATTTTGTATGATTAAAGCTAACACTAAGGGCTAGAAGATAGATTCCAGTATGCACTTTAACACTGATTTACCATATGAAATTTGGCCAATTAATTTCAGCATCTTCTTTTTACCATGCATAATATACAAGAGATTATGCCAGCCTTTCCTATTTCATGAAGCTTATCTGACAAATGAACCTGATGATTAATGTAAAAGGAATTTTTAAAGTACAGTGTAAAAATACTTTCTCAAAGTATGGTCCTTGAGTCAACAGCATTAACACAACCTGGGAACTTACTAGAAATGCAAATTCTTATGCCCTACTCCACACTTACAGAATCAGAAATGCTGGAGAGGGGTAGCTAGCAATATCCATTTAACAAGCCCTCTTGGTTATTCTGATGCATTCTAAAGTTTGGAAACTATTGACATAAAGTATTATACAAATATACTAAAGTGCTATAAAACTCAAAATGAGCGTGACTTAAGTCCACTCTGAACATTACAGTCTCACAAAAGGGCAGTATCTTATTTGTAGCCAGAAAATCAGATATTCTTTGTTGGGATTTGTTTTCCACAACTCATGAAGCTATCCAAAGTTTGTTTTCCTAGAGGAATAATTACTCTCAAATATTCAGCATTCTACATCAGAAGGTCCAGGAATGACTTCTTCAAGGGAAAGAAAATAAGGAATTTTTCTTCACTGATTTGTATTTTGATAAAGTAATTTTGCTTGAGAGAATTGATGTCAGCACACTGACCTGCAAGTCACAATAAATTTGTGTCAACTTACTCAATGAATCATCTCTAATGTCAACATTCTCTCCTATACCCAAATGTTCTTAAGCATTATAAATTTCTGCTTCAAAAAGGATAAACAATAAAGACATTGCTAGTCAGAGGACAAAACACAAATGACAGAGAGGTACTGAGGATGCTTTTCTCTCTCCTAATAAAAATATATTTCCATGTAATATATTTCAATATTACATATTATCAGAATTGAAATATACTGCCTAGTACCTCACTAACCTAACCTAGAAATCTGTGAACTTGTTAAAATCTTTTAGTCTGTATCCTCTTTTACTGATTCAGATCATATTTTTTCTATAACTTGCTTGGTTCAAGTTGTCATCATCATCATCAGTATCAGTATCAATTTTGTCCCTAAGACTGAGATTTCCCTGTAGGTCAACCTGTCAGGATGAGCTTTAGGTGAACATATGAATTTTGAAAGCACTTGTCTTTCAACCCAGCTTCTATTAGGGTATAAGAAAAACAACAGGTGGAGAGTCTACTGACCAAGCTTTAAGTTTAGTCATAGCCTGACTATTATGATTCTAACTATATCCTTAGACTTCAGTTTTCTATCTATAAAAAAGGAGCTAATGACTTCTATAGATGGGGGTCTCATTTCCTCCATTCTGTAACCAATTCCTTTAATAACCTCTCGCTGATTTCCACAAAGCATCCCATTCCCCATTCCGCCCATATCTGCCATAACTATAGAAGAAATAAATCTGATAAACACATTACTATTTAGGGCAGAAGTCACGAATTGAAATACCTGAAGGTTAACAAAGTTACAACAATTCTTGCTGGATATACAAATGTGTATTAAGCCCTTGTCTTGCTACTTAGCAAAACATTATCTCATTCCATTGTCCTTAAAAACCTATAAAAGTGTATGTAACAAAATTCTCAGACAAAAAACACCCATACTAGTTGTACAACATTGAAACCACCAGTTTATATCTCTTAATTTAATCCTTGCGTACTTTAAATCATAGCCCTTGTGAAGGATTTTACAGTTAAGTTAGAAAAATAGAAGATTACTAGATAGGCAAAATGATGCTTGACATGACCCACTACTGATGCTTTAAATCTTATCTTCCTGTCAAATACCATCTTCTCAATCCAATCTAACCATTTTGTTTTTCTACCAAATATATTCTCATTCTCTCTCATTCTCATTCTCTCTCTCTCATCATTCTCATTGTCTCTCATTCTCTCTCTCCCCTTAACATTCCTATTATACTATCTGTACCTCTGAGTAGAAGGGTTAGTTATTTCTATCTTGTAGTAAAGGTGTATTAGGTAATATGTCACCTGTTATACCTTATATTATTTTGTAATCTGACATCAGGGATTGTGCCTTATTGCTATTTAACTCTACCATAATTTAGAATTGTGCCTTACATATTTCCAAATCAGCATCAAAGATGATAAGGCTAAAAAATGGACTTT
Source organism: Varecia variegata (assembly GCA_028533085.1). Lineage (NCBI taxonomy): Eukaryota > Metazoa > Chordata > Mammalia > Primates > Lemuridae > Varecia > Varecia variegata. The sequence goes on from CM052447.1 coordinate 18,792,307, forward strand.
TATTCATTAAAATACTTACACATAAGCAACTACCTATTCTTGCCCAAACATACTAACCGTAGTCACCTACACTGTAATAGATTCAAAATCCCTGTGCTCTACAGACTTCAGTATAATTTATTCTCAGGATTTTATTATAAAGAAAAAGGCAGACATTGGATAGAAAAAAAAGAAGGCAGCCTGAATTGGGAGATTAGGAAGGAAGAAGCCAGGCACAAAACTTTTCAAACACTGTGGAACATCTAAAATGTTTTTCCATCCTGAAGTCCTTATTTACTAGAAGTTATTGTCAGGCTGTGATTAAATACATTTATCACTAACTCCTCCCTGTTAACAAGACTAGCAATCAGTCCTCTTAGAGGAAGTCTGATTGCCCCCATTGTGAAGGCCTAAATATTCCAGATGGCTTTGCACAGATTCTTGGGTTTTGTCCAGTACCATGGACAGCTCTACTTATTCATCCACAATAGCCTGTGTACAAGTCCTCCCCACAAGTATGATTATGCATCCTTTGTCTAGCAGTTGTCACAATCCTGAGTATATATTTTTCTCTTCCACTAAGAGATACAGTGGCATTTTCAGATTCAGCATCCACATTTCATGTGCATTAGAGACTTCTCCCTGAGACACTGCCAAGCTATATAGCAAGCTCTTTGATGAAGCACATGAGTCAATGACAAAAAAATAATTTCTGCCAAATCTCAAGAGAACCTCAAACTTGGCATCTTGTTTTTTGTCTAGTGACTGAGAGCTTTTTATGAGTCATTATCACTTTTTTTTTAAAATATCATCATCATTATTAGGGTGTCATTGCTGGGAGAAAGAAAAGAACGAAAAATAGATTTCGAAACCATCATTGGCACAGTATACAATTTTAGATGAGCAAAGAATTGTTGGTTAGGCTTTTGGTGAAAGTAAGTGTTCTTATGATACTAATTTGTTTCACTAGGGAGAAAAATAATCCCAGAAATTACAGTTTTGTGCTACAGATGGAATGTTGGGATCCCATTGTCAGATCACAAAGACTTGATACTCTCAGTCACTTACAAGATTGTCAGGCCCAGAAAGATCAATGAGACTCTGCTCTCCTCCAGTTTATCTAGCTGTAAAGAGGGGATCAGTTTCCCCATTGGCCTCTATTTGTTTCAAACCTCCTTGTAAAAGGGTCCATTTGTGTTGCACTTCTCATTTAAGATATTAACAAACAATTTGGTAAAATCCTCAAATATGTGCCTTTAATTCAATCTAAAGTTGCCCACGGTGTTGAAATAGCAGCATGGATTGACTCCAGGAAAGGACCTAGCATCATATCTGCATGCAATAGAAAAGTTAAAGTAGATTAGAAGTTTTGTTAGTCATTCCAAAGTTGTGTAGATAAGTTAATGTCATGTGATGTTTAACTATTGGTAATGCTTTACCACCAAGTCAATGTGTTCATGAATGTGGTTAAAATAGAGTATGTTTTAGCCCTGATGTTATTACTAGCTCCACATATGACACTGAATATAAATGCCTTCTCCCTGCAAAAACCCCTTCTATAAAATGACAGGTTTAAATAGAATGAGCTCCAAAAATTCTAGAATTCTGTAAAATGGCACAATTTCTTGATTAAGTAATTTTTGGCCTCTAACCTTCAGTTTCCTCATTTATGAGGATAAAATATATCTTCTCTAGTTCTCCAATCAAAAAGATTATTAATATAAAATTCCAGAATTATTATTTAAGCAAGATAACTCCATTATATTTTCTTTTGACAGTATTACATGGTACCAATGGCTAATATTTCATAGCCAATAAATGTTAGCCTTTTGGAGTTAGACTGTCTGGGTTCAAATCTCAGCTCCGTGAGTTACCAACTATGTTACTCTAAGCAAATTACTTTTTTTTTTTTTTTTTTTTTTGAGACAGGGTCTCCCTCTGTCACCCAGGCTGGAGCACAGTGGCACAATCATAGCTCACTGTAAGCTTTGTCCTGGGCTCAACCAATCCTTCCACCTCAAACTCTTGAGTAATTAGGACTACAAAAGCATAAAGCCATAGCACCAGGCTTTAATCCATCTTGAGTTAATTTTTGTATACAAGAGATAGGGATCCTGTTTCATTCTTCTGCATGTGGCTATCCAATTTTCCCAGCACCATTTATTGAATAGGGCATCTTTTCCCCAGTGTGTGTTTTTGTCACTTTGTTGAAAATCAGTTGCTTAGAGCTATATGGTTTTATTTCTTGGTTCTCTATTCTGTCCATTGGTCTATGTGTCTACTTTTATATCAGTACCATGTTGTCTTGAAATATTTTTATTGAAGTGATTTTTTAATTCCTATTTTGCAGTAGCAGAAACATTCAGAGAGATGGCAAAGTTAGTAAATATTAAAGCAGATCTCCTGATTTCAAGTCTGGTGTTTTTGTCATCCTACCTTTCTGCCTCCCCTGCAAAGACCCACCAGGTGAGCAAACGGCATAGGGCTAATTAATGATGGGCACTGAAATGAAAGGATGCCCCATCAAGGAAATCTGTGTATATGGACAGCTGGATCTCTTTTGAATCCTCTCCCCGCCACAAGTACAGTCTGGCCAAGGAGTTATTTTATTCATCAGATGCCAGAGGGCTGAATTTTTGTGTAAGCTTGATACTGGTTTGGCTAGCAAGAAGGCGGCTAATAAAAATTACATGAAGTTTGGAGTAGGCCGGGGTGAGTGGCAGGAATCTCCCCACTGATTTGGCCTTTGCTGCATGAAAGAGAAAGCTAAACCTCATCAAGCTTTGTGCACAGCCTAGAGAAACTGATTTAACAAAAGTATAAACCTTCCATATGATAGGAAATTCATGAGGCCACACAGGCCAGACAAGCTGACCATCCATTTTTTTTTCCTTTAAGAAGGAAATGTGAGAAATAGAAATTCTCTTTTTCTCTTTGTTTATTCAAGACATATTCAATGTCCACTTTATATCCAGATGTATGCTAGACACTAGGAAGCACATGGAGGAAACATTTTTATGCTCAAATAATATATTAAGTACCAATACTGGACTGTGAGAAATACAAAAAGATGGCTCCAGCCTTAAGGAGCTTCCATCCAGTAGGAGGGCAGACACTAAGGACAAACAATACTGTCAGTACTCGTACTACCAGAGACGGGCTCTGACAGGTAGCATAATGAAAATGGGTAAGACCCAAGTAAGCAAGGAGGAAAGAGAAACTGTGATGGGGATAGTCATCAAAAGCTTCACAAAGGAGGGGATAATTCTAGGTAGTCCAATGAGAATATAGAAATATTTTAGTATTCCAGGGACAAATGAAATTCATAGACATGGTGAGGCATTCAAGGAAGGCTTCATAGCAGAGGCAGGTGGTCCCACTCCAGAAACACCACTTTTTTTCTTTAACATCTTCATGGAAACTACTGGGAAGCGAATGGAATCAGTACAGTGGGAGAAAAGCTATTATTTATGATGTCTTATAGAAAAGCAGACTGGTGAAGCAGTAGAATGTAGCATTTAAGAGCTGGCACTGTGACTCAGACACTCCCAGCTTCAAATCTCAGCATCACCATTTCTGAGATTTGTGAGCTTGATTAGTTCAAGTCAAGTCTGTGAACTTCGGTTTCCTCAACTGAAAAAAAAATGTAATACGACCAACTCCGGGTTGTTGGGAACATACTAGTAAGCCTGTTAATAATATTTAAAGTGTGAAGGAACATAGTATTTAGAGGAAGAAAAAGGAGAAAGGGTCCTGAATGATGTCCAGGAAACAGTCAAAGATAAGGTTTATGGAAATAAAAAGTGGGAAAGAAAGAGAGAAATGACTCAAGTCAAATTACTTTACTTGATGTTGAACCTTTTTGGGAAATGTTCATCTTTGTGGGCACAAAATGCACATCATTACAGCAAGAACCAAGTAAAGGAGAACGGTCAAAAGCAAGCACTATTTCCTGTGTATTTTGAGCTCTTTAATTGATGTTTCTTGCTACTGGAACAAAAGTGGTCAGTGGTCACTGGCCAAAAGCATATGCATTTGCATAAGGAGGCATGAATTTTAACTGGCCTTTGCCATCTAGAGAAGTTGTATCAGGGTGCCCTGTGAAAGCAGCCCTGCATATTGAGAAAGCATGAAAAATTTAGCAAAGATGAAAATTTCAGTAAATCAAAACATTATTCTTCCTGATGCTCTCATTTCTGAAAACCTTGCAATTATCTTTGACCCTTTACTTTCTCTCTTATCCCCACATCCATTTCTTAAGATACCATCTGTTCTACTTTTAAAATGTGTCCAAAGTCTGACCACATTTTCCTACTTCTAAAGCCCTCACTTTAGTCCAAGCCATCATTCACTATCTTCTCCTACAGAGTAACAATGGTCTCTGAACTGGTCTCTTTTAAACACTTATTCCCTGAAAGTCTCTTTTCCACACAAACGCTATAGAGATGGTTCCAGATCTTATCAGATCACATCAGTCCCTTGCTCAGATCCCCCAAAGATTTCTCCTGCTCACTCAGAGGAAAAAGACAAAATGAGGAAGGAAGGAAGGAAGGAACAAATGAACGAACGAACAGCCTATGATGTGCTCTGACCCATTGCGTTTTCCTCTCCTTCTTGCTTCATCTTCTCCAGCTATGCTGGCTTCTTTGCTGTTCCACAAGCACTCCCAGCACCCTCCCCCCTCAAGGTCTTTGCACCTAATGCTTCTTTTGCTGGACCACTCTTCTTCTAGGTAACATCATGGATTCCTCTTCTCACCTTATGCAGGCTCTAATAAAATCGTAGTAGCTTAATAAGAGTCTCTCCCAGATAAACACCTCTGAAAAAGTGCCCAATCTTATTATCACTGTCTCTTCCCACCTATTTTTATTCATAGCATTTATCACCATCTGATATAGTAAATGCTATTTTCAATTACCCGTTTTTCCCTATTGGTCTGAAGCTTCAGGAGGACTGACACCTTATTTTGTTCTCTGCTATATTTCAATTGTCTGGTCTGTATGCTCAGTATGTTTTTTTTTAATTTTTTATTGATACATAATAATTATACATATTCATGGATGTTTTTGTTGAATGACCACAAAGTCAACCTTAGGAACTAAGTGTAGTAACTTACCTCCCTCACCATCTAACTTCAGCCTCAGAATATTCAAGGCCCACCAACCATGTAACACAAAAAATATATTTTAACATAGGACTGTTCATTGACTTAACACTAAAATGAGATGCTAAAAAATTGAAATGTATGTTAATATGCAAATCAATATTAAATGAAAGCCATGATATGAGATACATCATAGGTTATAGGGTCCTATAGACGCTGTGCTGCTTTTTATTGTAGAAGATGGAAGAGGAATTGCAAGCCCCAAGTTGAAGATGAGAAAAAAATTAAACCTAGAGCTCCTAGTTTATAATAGCTACTTCATAAATATAAAATCTATTTTTACCTCATTAAAAGTAATGATCAACATTTACCGTAAAGTTACTGCTGAAGCTATTATACTCGCTCATCTGCTGTTGTAGTTTACAAGTGTGTTAATCTTATGAAAGCATTGAGGAAGTGTAAAATGGCATATAGCCAAATTATTTTGCAATTGTTCTGTATTTATCATATGATAAGCAAAAACATATAGCTAGCTTGAACTCATACTTCTACAGATATTGTTTTGTGGGCAAAACACATATTTCAGATTTTATAAATCATGAGTAGAAAGAATAATATTAAGTACATAATAGTAGAGGTATTACCTTGTTGTGGGGAAAAATTGTGAAGGTTGGTTGTGAATTACTGAAAGATTAAAAATACTGACACACAGTGCTTTATTTTAGCCTTGCAATAATCCTGTGAAGAAGGTACTATTAATCCCATTTTTCTTTTCAGATAAAATATTCATACTCAGAGAGGTGAGGTGAACTACTCAAGGCCTCCCAGCTAATAAATTGCAGAACTGAAACTAAAATCAGGTCCTCTGTCCACATATTTTGTACACTCTCTACTATTTTACCATAATCACAGATCTCTTCAAACTCAAAACCAACAATGGCTGTCAAGGATGAGATCAGGGTTGCAAATTAGCAAGCCATGGTCTAGATCCAGCCTACAGAGGGGTTTTGTTTCTCGCACATTGTACTTTTTATACTTTTTGCTGGTATTTTGTTTTTATAAACCAAAAAATTCTCTGTAAAAAAATTTTTTTATCTTTACTTGAAAAATCCAGTCAGGCAACAAATGGAGCTAAAGTCGAGTCTCACAGATGTGCATATAGTCAGTCTCTAGAGACTGATAACATCCCCAGTGGCCGGCTACATTTTCGGTGCCCAACTGGCTGTTATTACTGGCTTTTTGAACTTTGAGACCTCTGGATTATGAGAGTTATTTCAGATTCAGTGGGGTTTTGGTTCCTCTCCTGAAAGTTGGACAGCGATAATTGGGTGAAATTGAATCAAGTTAAATTAACAAGGAAACACATGCCCAGCTCAGTGGCTGAGGCAGAATTAGTACTCAATAACTACTAGTGAATTTGTCCAGTCTGCTTCTTTTATTCCTGTTTCTTTGAAAGGGATGTTCTAGGAAAGATAATTTTTCCCAAAGAGTGACCCATTGATGCCCTGTATCAGAATCATCTGAAAAGCTCATTAAATAAACATTTTTCTGGGCCCCAGTTTGAGATGTATTTAACTAGATCTTGCAAAATAACTTTTGAATTAGAGTTTCATCCTTGCATTCCCTTTGAGTCCAGTTACTTTCAGATGGAGCTGTGCTCCAAGCGGTGGCATTTACACAGAAGGCAATAAGAAAGGTGTCTTTGCAATTGCACAGTATGGTGGCCTTGATTGACTCCCATATGGCTGGGTTTCCGGGAGGTCAGCAAATGGCTGGAATATGAAAGTAAAAACACTTTGCAGGAAAACTCAGAAACAAACAGAGACCTGTATGGAGAGATGGCAGAGAAGTTAAACTAAATAGGCTTTAAAAGCCATAGAGAGCAATTTCTCATGTGTACCACCAGGCCTAATTTCTCTCATCCCAAGATTAATACGTAGCATCACTTTAAACTAGTGCCCGTGAAAGTAAATTCTTAAAACAATTTGTCCCACAGGTGAAAGTATTCTTCTCGTGGAAGGAGTAGAAATAATTCCAAGGTGACTAAGTTTTAATTCCCAAATGGATGGCCAGCCCTTCACCCCCATGCTGCAGAAATCCATGTGATGGGCCCTTGCGGCACACGGGAACTGCCACTGAGCATTTTGGTAGCTGCTGTGAGAAGAGCTGCCACGGGACCAGGAAGTAAGATGAAGAGCCCTTCACTATCCCGAGATTCTAGCATCTCAGTTTCTATTTGAAAAATAATGGAAATCATAACTCCCGAAGTCAGGTGCTGCTTATACGCTAGCCATGGAACAAAGTCTGACCGAGCCTTTCAGGTCTAGATCGGTTTCACACCCCAGTAAGACTGGAAAGAAAAGTTGTAAAACAGGTAAGGCAAGCCATTCACCACCTTTCTACCCCATGGTGTTGTGTCATTGTCAGCCCTACTAAAGTACTGAACCTGATTCTTATCCTAATTTTATTCAAATATTCAACAATAAAAAGAACACAATTTGTTTGCCATGCAGGTAGTTAAAAAAGCAATCTTGTTTCACATTTGTAAGCACCATGAAGACATCTCCAAAGAGTAAGACCCCACAAAGACTGTCAGATGGTATTGTTGAGAACAAATTCAACTCCCAGCTGGAGTAAGCATGCACTGCCCCCTTGTGGTCATAAGAGGCCACAGGATTGGGTCCACAATAAAAGCAGCACCCAGGGAGCCTTGGAAACAGGGCTCAACACAGGACATTTGGTATGATTGATGGTGCTGATTTACGAAGCGGTTTTTCCCCTGCTTGTATGGCAATTGCCGTAACTTTCAGTTGTAAGCTTGTTTGACAAAGTGAAAATTTCAGCAGTGTACATTACTCCTTTTAGACATGGACTATCTTCCATTTTACCAAATCTTTCATTTATTTACCATAGGAGCATACATATATATGTTCAACAAATGTTTACTGATTACCTATTATGTGTGAAGAATTTTTCTGGACATTGGGAATATCTATGAGAAAAAGAGACTCAATCTTTGCTCTCATGGTGTTTGTTATTTAGTGAGTATAGGGGATATATGTTAATAATGACCGTGGCCAGAGTTTACTGATGCAAAGAATGCCAGGTTCATATTTAACCCTTCCTATAGACATGGAAAATAGGGCAAGAAGGCATGCCATTATTATCACTATGCCATTCTGCTACCCTCGATCACAGACTGTCTGTGTTGGAAGGGTTCCAAAGGACCATGAAGTCAAACTCTTTCAATTGCAGTAGTAGCAGAACAGGGTTGTAATCAACAGTAGGAACTTCGGGTTCTAATGTCAAGATGATCCACACTTGAGCTCCATGACCTGTGCAAGTTATCTTTGAGTCTCCATAATCTCCTCTGTTTAATGGATATTGTAACATTAATTTGCAGGCTTGTGGCGAGATTAAAAGGTTAAAAAAGTAAAGTGCTCAGAGCCAAGCGACTGGCAGGTGTGTTTCAGGTAGTCAAGGGTGATAACCATTCAGAGATAGCAACAGAGAGCTGCTCCGTAAACCACTACTCCTTGTACCTCTGCTTTTCATTTTTATCTGGAGAAAAAAAATGTGATTTTCACACTGCTGCAGAACAAATAGAACTGTGACTTTCATTTCACATTTGTAACTTTCTTGTTCTTTTGAAAGGTTTGGCACATTCCAAATCATCACATTTTTTTTTTTCTTTTGGTACATCATGGCAGCATGTTTAGATGTTATCCTGGGTCATCTGAGAGGATCACGTGGGGATCCCTGCCACCCCGACACTGACGTCATCACGCCATCGCTAAGGTAATTGACTCACAGTTGGGGTCAACAAATGTTAGCAGTTAATACTGAAAAACATTATTAGTCCTCTAATACTATAGGCAATAATTATTACGATTAATAATTATTATTACTATTACTTTGAGTAGATCTGACTATAATGACTCTTGGGCAACAAATGGTAACTCCAAAATCGATGAACTTAAAGTATGTCATGTCCAAATCATTTTGGACTCTGCCCTTGAGAAAGTGATTCCATATGCAGTCAGGACACAGAAGTAAAATCTTCCAGGTCACAACGAATGGCAGAGCCAGGGCCATCACAGATGGGCAGTTAGCCTCACACTCCTTCTTAGCTTTGGAGGTGGGAGATTTTTATGTTCACAGAGAGACACGTTACCAAATCCTAGAAACAGAGTTGAAAGGAAGCTGAAAATCCCCTAAATTCCATGCATCACTCATTCATGGGCCACGCAGATAACATATGAGTGAAGTGGCTTGGTCACAGGGACCGTGATGAACCAATGAGAGCAAGCAATGCCCTGCCTCGAGAAGGCAGCTACAAAACTCAGAACCGGCCAATTATTTTTATGCAGGAATGTTGACATGGTTTTTCCAGATCTGCAGATGTTCCAAGAGAAATCAAAACTCTGCAATTTATGTAACATCTCCCAATTTTTCAAAGTATACTTTGTGTGCAGGCCCAACAAAGCAGGCTGAAGAGGAAGATCCAGCCTGCAGACCTCCCGTTGTCCACTTTTTCCTATTAGGTCCCTGAGTTTTCCAAGGGAGGAACCAGAAGTTTAGAGAGGGGAAGGCACTCTCAAAGGTCACATGGTCATTCACCAGCAAAATTATAGGGGGACTGCCGATTTCCTCCTCATATTCTCTTTTCTCTCTCACACATCTTGCTGTGTCTGGCACCATGAAAAGTCATAACCACCATGACCCAAGCAGAGAACATCTCATCTGTGGTTGGACTCTGTAGTTTTCCAGAAAGAAAGTGCCAATTTCAGAAAAAAAAAAATATAGCATTCTAGTTTGGGTAAAAAATGCAGCCCAGATGGATCAAAGGCACTTAGAGAAAAGAAGGATGTATTTAAACTGAATTATTATTATTTTTGCCTCTACAAGTAGTTTACAGATGGAAAGAGTTATTCAGTTAATGTAATGAGATTTGGAGCCATAATCATCTTTAAATAGGAGAAAGAAATTATGGAGGAGCTTAATTACCAATCTAAAATTCCTATTGGGATCTAGAAAGTTTGCATTAAAACCCCATTTTAAGAACTAACTAGCCAGTAACTTGGAAAAGTCACTTTGCCTGCACAGCTCTCCTGGAGTGATTATCTCCCCTATCCTGAACTCCAAAATCATTAAATCTTTTCTAATGATTAAAACAAATATCTAGCAAACCTGGTACCTAGGACAAACAATACCACCTTGAAGGGACCTATACAGAAAGTAGCTCTGGGCCTCTTGCCCTTGATCTTGGGGGCTTTAGAACCTATCTTTCTTCACTGTGGTCACCTGGCTAGCCCCAGGTTGAAGAGCAACCTGCCACTGCAGCTAGGGAGGTGTTGTGCAGTGAAGGGGACAATTTGCCAGGAAAGAACAGGTTGTAAAAGCTTGCCCCCCACAATTAAATATAATGTTTCAAGAAGTCTGTATCCTCAGATTTCTAGGTCCTGCATGTCCACACTGAGTTTATGGCTGTATTTGAAGCAATGGTTTTATTATTCTGAGCACAGTCATCTTCATTGTATGCCTCATACCATTGGGCAACAGAAAAATTGGGAGTCCTTGACTCTCAGACGTGGAAACATGAACGGAGAGATCATGTGTCTTGCTCACGTCACAGAGCAGGTGGGTGGCAGAGACACAGCCAGGCCTTGGGGCCAGCGCCACACTCGGCTCTCCTTGCCTGCGTCAGAAGCAGATGCTCTTGCGCTGAGGATCAGCCTCCTCCAACCGTGAGCTCTCTCTGCCATCAAAGAGGCTTTGGTGACACTGTTCTAAGCTTCACACTGGTCACCTTTCACCCTCCAGCATGTTTCCAATTAGTACGAGAGGGAGGGAAAAACAGAAATGACACTTGGAAGCTGGGGCCGAGGAAGGGGAGTGAGAGAAGGATTAATTGCCTCCCAGCTGTCAGAACCGTAATTAAATTCAGGTTGTTGACTCCAGCCTTGCTTTGATTATGTGAAATGAATCTCCAAATGCATCCAACATTTCCGCTGCCTTTCGCTTTTGTGCTAAAAGCAGAACAGCCTGAACAACACGCACACAGAGAGTGACAGGTCCCTTGGCCAGTGTCCACCTCCAAGTGGCTTCTTGGTGCTGAGCAGGGTTGGGGGCTCTCTAACTTTCAGTGTGCTTTATAAAACCGAAACACTAGACCTCTATGTCCATGCAGGACCACCCTTGGAGGGAATGAGACTACAGCTTTAGAAAGCAGTTGTAAAAGAAGAGACAAACACACTATTCACTGACTCAGTGAGTTTAAACCATTCCAAAGGGAAGTTAGGGTTTTTAATCAATGATGTGGAATTGCAGATCTGGAATCCTCAGCTCCTGGGCTAGGAGTCCCAGATTCTAGCACAGATTGACATTTGCTCTCTGACTTTAAGCACAGTGAATCTCACCTCTGGACCTCAGATTCAACTCCTACCATAATATCCTTTATGGGAGAGGGAGATCAGACTACAATAATCCCTTTCCAGCCTTAATAGTCCTCTATTCTGTGATCTTCTCACATTCCATGAAAATCCATTTATGCCTACACATTCCAGCTCCTTCCTTACTGAAATTATAACTACTCAATGACCCCTAGCTTCCAGATATCCAAGAAAAGGAATCCCAGGCTATGTAGGTAGAAAATAATAGCTACCTACGTATTGTGAACTTTAATGATCCCAGACTCTATTTGCACCTGTTCCCTGATGCCTGGAATTCATTTAGGTGGAAAAAGTCCTAGTGCCCTCAGAGTCAAACTTAAAGTGTAAAACCTTCAGGAGTGAGAACTCAAAAGTCATCTCCCCAAGGTGCAGATGACTAGTATCAGAGTTGTTCCTTTAGTAGGTGAAGATTTGAGGAAAAATCATACAATTCCTTGACACCTACGAGTGGAAATTGCCATGAAGAGGGGTAAGAGGACAAAAGAAAGGGTGATATACACACTGTCTTGTCCCAGACTAAGCTTTGCCTAGGCAAGCCTTGTTACCAAAATAAAATTTCATTTACTGTCTCCAAGAGGAGAAGAATGTATACAAAGACTAGGACAGAACTTGGGCCATTGTCTTCTTATCAGAAGACTAGAAACAATGATGATTTCTACACAGAACTATTGCAAAGGATCTAAGAAGATAAGGATGCAAAATACTTTCAAGTGTGCTAGTTCAATGGAAAGAAAATGTTGAATACTTGTAAGACTGAATTGAAAAATAACAATCACAGAGGGATGATTATGGGCCTAGTACTCTGTTAAGTGCTTTACTTGCATTATCTCGTTTAATGCCCATGTCAGCCTCATGATGTAAATAGTATCTCTCCCCACCCACCCGCCAACCCACTATATTTTGAAGCCTCAGTTTAGAAGAAGCTGTCATGTACTCAAGGGCAGGCACTTGGTAAATTATGAATCCACAATTCACGTCAGTCTGTCTGATTTCAGAACCTGCATTCTTAACTAACCAAAACACTGTAATTCTAGTGAGCTCCCTGTCATTAGACATGTTCAAGCAGAGGCTGAAGAACCAAGTATCATGAACATTGAGTATGCAATGTTTATATTAGATAAGAGTCACATTATGGAGACTTCCAGGACTCATTCTGAGAAAAATGCAGATTTCATAGATATAGACAATGGTTTCAATACCAGCTGAATCCCTAGTGTTCCTTAATGGCTGAGCAGAGCAGCAGTCAGAGGCTGAGTCACATTCTACAACATTAGCTGTCCTCCTGTGAGAATTTACCTATTTTAAAAAAGCACTTTATTGCAGTATGATCAACATACAAAAACCTGCACGTAGTTAAGTGTATATAACTTGATGAGTTTGGAGATAAGTGTACACCTGTGAAACTATCACCACAATCTATACCACTTATCCATCATCCCCAAAAGTTTGCTCCTCTACCACTGTTTTGTGTATATCATAAGAACACTTAACATGTTATTCAATACAGTATTGTTAACTATGGGCACTATGCTGTATGGTAGATCTCTAAGTACTGATTTTGCATAACTGAAACTTTGTACCTTTTAATTAATACCTCCCCATTTCCCCCACACTTCCAGCCCTTGGCAACCACCACTCTGTACTCTCTGCTTCTATGAATCTATTTTATGTTCCTCATATAAATGGTATCATGTAGTATTTTGTCCTGTGTATTATTTGACTTAGCATGATGTCCTCCACGTCCATCCCCCGTCGTCACAAATGGCAGAATTTCCTTTTTATGAGACTGAATAATATTCTACTGTATGTGTACGCCACATTTTCTTTATCCATTCAACCCTCAGTGGACATTTAGATTGCCTCTGGGTCTTGGTTATTGTGAATAATGCTGCCATGAACATGGGAGTGCAGATCTGTTTTTAAGATCTTGATTTCAATTCTTTGGGATATATTCCAAAAGTAGGATTGCTGGATCACATGGTAGGTAGTTCTAGTTTTAATTTTTCAGGAACCTCCATACTGTTTTTCATAGTGGCTGCACTAGTTTACATTCTTACTAACAGCATACAGGGTTCCCTTTGGTTCTCTTATCTCCACCCTCCCCACACCAACACTTTTTTTTTTTTTTGATTAACAGCCATCCTAGCAGGTATGAGGTGGTACTCATAGATTTGATTTGTATTTCTCTGATGATTAGTGACTTTGAACACCTTTTCATAAACCTGTTGTCCATTTGTATATCTCCTCTGGAGAAAAGTCTACTAAGTTGTTTGGTCCATTTTTTAGTTGAGTTATTTGTCTCTCCCACCCCCCCGCCCCCACTATGGAGTAGTAGGTAGTCCTTATATATTTTGGATATTAACCCCTTTATCAGATATATGTTTGTAAATATTTTCTCACATTCCATAGGTGGAGTTTGCATTTTGTTGGTTTCCTTTTGCAGGAACTTTTACTTTTACCCTCCTATCTAGTTCTTTAGAAATTGCTTAATTACCTCTTGATTTTTCAGACATGCATTTTTTTCCCTTCCTCATCCTATAACTCCTTGTCTAATCTTCTCTATTCAGCATATTCCACCGCAGGCTGTGGTGCTCAGTCCCCCATGCCCTCTCATTAACCCAGTTTTCTTCCCCATAATCTGCAACAAAACATTACTCATACCACCTTCCTTGGCTCTGTGCTACGGGCCCTGCATACCTGCCACTAGGCTAATGGGAACAAAAAGGTAATTAATCCACTCAGATACCATTACTGCTATGAAAAGAAAAAGTCTATTGTTCGTATTTTTAGAAACTGTAAGATTAACCTTTGTGGAAAAGGAAATTTGCCTTTGAATAGAAAGATAACATCCACATTCCTCTAGTTTTCACTCATGGCCTGATTTTAATCAGCAAGCATTTATCAAACGCCTACTGTGTGTGCAGTCCTGTACTTAAAAAAAAATTTTTTCAAAAAGTTAGAGACTCATTTTTTTTTCCTGATGTGGACAGGAAATAAACTAATTGTCCGTAAGGGAATTTCAAATAATTAAAACTTTCCCTGTGATCCCAAAACTTAAAAAAAATGAAGTGGCCTTTTATTCTGTAAAGTTTCTATTATACCTTAAATATTTTCTCATCTACTCAAACAGAGCATACATGTAATTAGATAATGCCCCTTCTTTGTAACTTAGAGTCATGCCCATTGATTACTGTGCTAGACCATGACACATTAATTCTCTTGGGGACCATGATGCTTTCTGCCTTAACATTAAATGTCCCACAAGATACTAGTACTTCCAGACATCTTGAGTTTTATGTAACTACATATTCTTAACCCTCACCACCCACCCACTCACTCTGACACACACTATTTGATCAGCCACAGTCTCAGCAATGGTTGGAGTCCCTGCCTTTAGCCCCAACATTCTGAATTGCTGCTCCTTATCTTCTAAGTTCTGAGAAAAAGTTACAATAGTTGCAGTACCTGCTAATATGCCTCCCGACAACTCCTCCCATCAATAGGTGGATCTAGGTCAGCATGTGACTTGCTTTGACCAACAGAAAGCTCCAGAGGTGATGCTGTGCCAGTCCTGGGCCTGGGCCTTATGAGGTCGGACAGTTCCACTTACACTCTAAAAAGCCAACCTCCATGCTGTAAGGAAACTCAGAATAGATCACTAAATAGTGAGAGGCCAGGAGGAAGGAGAGGCCCTGGAAGATGAGAGGTTGTCTTCGACACTGTGGCCCCCTCCTGGATCCTGCAGCCACCTGAGTGGCCTCAGCCCACACCATGTGAAGCAGAACCAACCAGCTGAGCCCCAGTAAATCCAAGGATTCATGAAAAATGATTAATTGTTGTTGATTTAAGCAATGGAAGTTTGGGGCAGTAAAGTTTTTAGAATCATATACAATGAGAACAAAGGAGCTCTGAATATGCGTTGTTCATATGATCACCTGCCCCTCCAATGAGTGAAATATATCAGATTTAGTAATACATTCTGATATCTACTAAGAATGGTCAAAAATCTAATTTTCTTACCCTCCTGGTTATGGCTATGAAGTTGGTGTTGCTAGATGAATGGGGACATATCAGAAAGGACAGGAAAGTCTGTTCTCAAAAGGAATCTAAGAAAAAGATATAAAGGTAGAACTGAACATGATATGAGGGAAGATAGGAAGATGAGACTGATTGATGAAGTAAAAAAAGGACATGCTAAGAACTAAGAATATGAAGGGGTAGAGAGAATGAGTGGTAGGATAGCAAATAACAAAGGATCTTGAGAACTTCATGAGAAGTGTTTATGAAACAATAGAATGTTAATTATAAGAATGATTTGGATAATACAATAATAGTTACATCCTTAGCTGGGACTAACTAGAAGTTTACAATTTGGTCTAAAGCGTTTTATAAACTCTCAAAAAGCTAATAGATGATTGTAGAAGGATCAAGTAGGCAATAGGCAATTCATGTATTCAATCAGTATTTATAGAGTACCTGTTCTAGCTAATAGATATGTGTCAATGAAGATAACTTTGTCTTCATAAAGACTGCATTCTATCTCTGGGAGGTATAAACCCAATAAGTAGCTAAATTATATTGTAGGTTCAATAAGAGCTATGGAAAAAACAGCTGTGATAGGTAATCAGAAGTGTGGTGTCAGAGAGTTGTAATTTTAAATAGGGTGGTCAAGGTAGACCTCATTGAGAACAGCATTTGAGGCAAGACCTGAGGAATGGAAAAGAATGAGCCAATCAAGTAGAAATGGGGCAGGAGAGTGGAGTGTGCCTGGCCAAGGACAGCCACTGAAAGAGTCATGAAGAGGGAGAGAAAGCCTGGCATATATGAAGAACAAGGAGACCAGTGTGGCTGGAGAGCAATAGGCGAGACTATAAGATCAGCACAGGAAGCTTGGACAGCTCCTGGAAGGCTCAGGGCCGTCCTAACTAAGCATGTTGGCTTTTACTCATAATGCGATAAACACCATTGAGGAGTGACATGACTGGTTTTTTAAAAATATTGTCCTAGCTACTGTATGTTGGGAATCAACCACAGAAGAACAAGGGTATATTGTGAAAGTAGTGAACCCACTTTAAGAGGTTACTTACTTGATCTGGTAGAGAGTTGATAGTGGTTTGAATCAGGGTGGTACAGGTACATACACACAAATGATTGAGGTTTAAAAAGACTTTCGGAGAACTAGTCACAGAAACGTACATATGGCATTGAAACTTCTTTCTAACCCTGAAGTTCTAAGACCCTGGCTGGAAACTTACAAGGTGAGATTCTAGGGGATTCAATACCTCTGCTCACTCCAACATTGTAGCTGTACTTAAGGTGTCTCCTGAAATTTTATCACCAGAATTTAGATACATTTTTTAAAGAAGTCACTTTCTATGTAAATATGAACCACTATCCCTGGGACTTGAACTCTACAAATAATCATCATTTATGTATCTCTTTGAATGAATAAACTGAGGAAACAGTGGTTTTAAGGTAAAAGTGGATTGGGCTTCTATTACGCAGGCACCAAGAGAAACACTTCCTTTTATGTAGAAGCTAAAGGAAAACCGATTATAAAAGAAAAAAAAAACCTACCACATGATTGATAAATAGCTTTTGCTAGAAGTTAGGGTTTTTATGGAGAAGGCTCTTCACCATGAACAGTGACATGAAGGGGAGATAAAAAGCAGCATCTGTGAGCGGATGAGCTCCCTGTTCTGCTGTGTGTGCTCCTTTCTCCATGACTTTCAGGTCTGCAGAAAGTGCTACTAAAACCAGAAAATGCTTCCAGCGAGGGGTGTGTGCTTGTGGGCTGTGTGCATATGTGCTTTATGTGTGCAAAGAGGCTGATAAAACAGCACTGTGAGTAGGAATAGTCTACTATTTTTATGGAGGCCAATAGCAGAAATACCTAAACCAGATTGAGAAATGATGGAAAATTTGCCAGAAAAAGTGACCTCTAAGCTGAAGACATCTTTTAGGATGAAGTAAACATTATTAAATCTAAGGGAGTGGCAATGGGAAGGAGTGTAATATTCCAAGTAAGAGCGATACCACGTGCAAAGGTCTTGAGGTGAAAAAGGGGAAAGCTGGCTCTTAAAAAAACTAAGAAAATGTCACTGTTCTGTGAAGGAGAATGGGTCTAGCATGTAGGCAAGAAGAGCAGTGGAAGGAACCTCATTCAAAATTTAACACTGAGGCAAAGGCTATAGGAGCCATAGGAAAGTTTTAAGAAAGACTACTAGAATGATATTTTTGTATTAGACAGCATCCTATGTATTCTGTGAGCAGACAATCCACTTAAGGTATTATATATAGTAGCCTGGGAGAAAGATTTTTTATGGCCTAAATAGTGGAGATTCTTTTTAAAGTAAAGATATTTAGAAGTACTTAAAAATTAAAGTAAGTAGAATGTCCTAATTGTCTACATATGGCAGAGAGGTAAGAGAGGAAAGCTAAGATAATGACCAAGGTTTTTTTTTTTTTTTTTTTTTTCCCCTGTAGCAAATGCACACCCTTTATCAAACCTTACTTGATCCATATTTTTAAAAAAAATCTTGGATTTTAAAGATTCAGTAGTATACAGTAGAAAGAGCACAACACTCCTGGTCAGGAAACCTGGACTCTATTCTCAGTTCTGCTACTGGGACTATGCAACTTTCTTCTGTTCAAGTGGTCAAGAGGCCTTCCCTCCATGAGGTACAAAACCTATTGATCTTTAGAAAATAGGAGACTGCAGCTTGAACGTAGGAGCATGCTGGTGCTGCAGACAGAAGGAACATCTCTCTCTGACGTCTGGCAGGCGGCCACATAATGCACTGATTCCATTTGGCAGAAGCAAAGTAGTTAATGAAAACTCCTCTTTCAAGATGTGACATGTTCTGCGTGAGCTGTCAGAAGGAAAGTTTACATAATGAAGAGTACTGGCATGGATCAAAGCCATCTGGAATAGCCCAATTCCCCTCTGGGCACCCTGTGACTGGGGAGTCCTTTGAGACGAAAGCAGAGAGATGAATTCTGGTTCTGTGAACAGCCAAGGGGATTAGCTCCTGGCACCAAAAAAGGTTGAGATTAGAGGTTTGATTTTTAGAGGATCAGTCAGTGTAATTATGCATGCTGCATATTTGTCAGACAGAGGACCACCCAGAACCTATGCACGCTACTTCTGCAATAAATGGCCCCCTATTTCAAGTGGTCCTCTCTGCCATTTGTTCCATGGTTTAGGTGGTGCAGAATCACAGGTAGCACTCCATTGCTCAGGCCCCTGCAAGTTGTTCTTGGGTGGGCATGTGGAACATGTGAGCCCCAAAAGGGAAAATCTCTTTTCTGGAGATTTGGGGGCCATGGTATACACCCCCACAATATATTTAACACTACACACTCTAGATTTCAATCTGGAAAGATGTAATTCCAGGAGTTAACTCACTTCTCTGACCACTCTGACAGAGGAAATTCATATAACCAGTGGTGAACTGAGA
This sequence comes from Varecia variegata, assembly GCA_028533085.1. NCBI lineage: Eukaryota > Metazoa > Chordata > Mammalia > Primates > Lemuridae > Varecia > Varecia variegata. The sequence goes on from CM052447.1 coordinate 18,811,302, forward strand.
ATAGAGTCCAGGTTTCCTGACATTCCTTTGTTCTTTCTACTGTGCACTGCTTCATCTTTAAAATATGGAACTTCCTTTTTAAAACATAAGTGAGGAGACATCTTCTCTGATAATGGAACCAATCTAGAGGCAGAGGAAGATGAGTGATGTTCATTATTTCATTACTGAGCCCTGAATCCAGTCTTGTCTCAGGACTTTATAATTATAGGAACCAATATATTTCTTTGATTTTTAGAGCACTGTGAGTTACATTTTGGTTGGTTGTAACGCAAAGATTCTTAATTGATGCACGGACTTTTCTTTGTCTGAATTTAAAGGGTTCACTTAAACCTTGTTGATGGTTCTACAAGCACATGACATTGAACAGTAAAAGAAGGAATAGAGGAGAAGCTGCACTCCCTCTCCCTCCAGCAGGAGGAATGGCCTCCAGCCTGGCTTCAAGTTCTGTCTCACTTCATCCAAACTCCCAGGGCATAACAGATGGCCTCAGAGTAAGACGCACACAATGTCTCATATCATACTTTCTCATGTGGCTGTTGTATGAAGTGAAAAGATGCTTGAGAATGAATTTGGGCAAGTCTATAGCCCGGCAGAATTATCTGGTATTATGATCATCTCAAAATATGTGCTCTGGTGATAGCAATTTAGTATCACCTATTGAATTATGTAAAAGAACCTGCCAATACAGAATAAATGTACATGTTTGGTACTAAGTGAGGCAAGGTAAAAAGGTTAAACAGTCATTGAAATCAGTGTTACTCAGATCAATGATTAGAACATTTGGAATACATCTTTCTATTTGACTGCAAAGTTCTACTTCTACAGAACAAACCACGTGACATTTTACATTTTTTTCCTCTTTATCATTTAAAGGTGATTCCCTTGGCTCTAGAATCCAGACTAAAGGACAGTGATTGTACACACAAAAAACCAAAAAAAAAGTATATAAGCAAAGAAATCTACATTCTACATGCAAGTTCCCGACATTTTTTAAAAATCAATGAAGCTGACAAGAGTGACTGCTGGACAACCCAGCCACTTGCTGGCACGTGGCTGCCTAACCATGGGCATGTCATCTGCATAATCACTTATGTCTCCTGGCATAAATCACTCATCTCTACAGTCTGAATGCTGATACAGTTAAAGAAGAAACTCCAAATCAAGGATTGACAGCTTTAAAAATAGTCAAGTTATTTTAAGTCGTCTCCTATCCTTTTTTTTTTTAACCCCCATCCATGTTTTCTCAAAAGCTTTCAAGAAATAAATGTTTCCAAACCTCATGAGGTAGATTCCTTCTAGCAATATTAATAAATGAATAATAAGCTACAATAGCTTTTATCCTACTTTCCATCATTTATAATTGATTACTGTTGTAAGAAAACAGCATATCCTAATTGGTATTCAGTTTGTTAAACTTCATATAAATATGAACGTTGTCAAAGTTAACTTTTTGTTCCATAATAGGCACTGATATTTTCATATTGAATCACATAATAGAGTTGATAGATGATCAAATGTGATGGGTAGATGCTGTGAGGTGCTCCAGCACTTGGGCTCTATGGAAAAGAATTCAACAGGAAATGACCACGGTAACGGACAACAGGGACCAGTACATGCCTCAGGAGAGGGCACGGCCCACACACTGCCCAACCGTTGCATGACATGGCTCGTGCCTCTCCTCCAACGTCCTCTTACACACTGCGTTTCACTTAGGAAGATCTGGCCACTGTTTTTCAGTTCTTCAAACATGCCAAGCCATTTCCCTTCCTGGGGACTTCCTTCCCTCTGTTCCCCAAGACTCTTTCTCTAACTAGCTCTTTTTTACTTCTCAGATCTCAAATGTGGTAACAAGCTTTACTTGCCTACGCCTTAAAGCATATCCGCTTCCATTTTTCTCTGAGAACCTCATTTATTTGCTTCACAGCACCTAAGATAATCCATAATTAGTTCTTTAAAATGTTACCAGTTTATTGTCTACCACTCTTAGAACTATGCTGTGCAATTCAGTAGCCACTAGCTACATGTGGCTATTTATGTTTAAGTTAAAAGTATGTAAAATTAAAATTTCAGTTCCTCAACCACACTAGCCACACTTTAAGTACTCAATAGCTACAGATTGCTTGCAGGTACCGTATCTGACAGCAGAGATAGAGCACATTTCCATCATTGCAGGAAGTTCTACTGGATGACACTGTGACAGACTATAAGCTCCTGAAGGTAGGTATCATCACTCATGTACTCTGGTGCCCACAACAAAGCATGGAACATAGGAGGTGCTCAAAGGTTTGTCAAACAAATGTATAAGTGAGGTAAATAAAAGAAATAATGAAAGGAAAACTGAATGACTACCAGTAAGGAAAAATTTAAATTAAGACCAAGAATTAAAATGGATGGTTGGGGTAGATTATTTGGAAGGATTCCAGCCCCAGGACTCAATCAGGGTTGCCACAAAACACTACATGTACATGTAATTGTTGGCTGTTTACTAACCTGCTCCCCATACTAGACTATCAGCTCCTAGAGGGCAGGAAATCTTTCTTACTCACTGTCGTATTTTCAGCACTGAGAATAGAGCCCATCTTTGGTGAAATGATGTAAACCATCTTGCCCCTTTTTGTATAATTATTTTCACATATAAAAATGCAATGACAATTTCTAGAGAAGTTTGCATCTATTGCCAAATATTCCATCCATATCATTGTCTTCGTACTTCGTCTTCCCATTCTTACTCGTCAATTCTCATTTTTTTAAATCCATAGATCTCTCCCTGACCTTGCATAACTACCGAAAACCCACTTGGAAGCAGACAAGGGATCTCTCCAACTCACAATGTCTTTCCCCTCACTCCCCACCATCACCTGCCATGGTCTATGCTCAGCCTCCTCCTCTTACCACCCCCATAAATTTCTGGGTACCCACCACTCTTAATCCCAACTAATAGTTGCCACCCCCGACCCAAGCATCAAATAGCTGCAAATGGATTAAAGTGCTTCCTCTCCGCAAGGCAGTATGAATTCTGAACGGGATTTCCTGGAGTTGTTTTAATACTGAATCCTACTCATCTCTTCAGGCTCAACTTAAACCCCTTCCTTCATGAAATCCTCCCTTATTCCTCGAATTCAATGTGATCGTACTTTTGACTTTAGCCTAAGCACATTTGAAGTCAGTCATTTACTAGCAGTCAAAAGATGCTGAAGTCCAACACTCCTTAGCCCTCTACAACAAGGTAATTTCTTTAGTCTCTTGCCTCTCATGGCCATTTGTCTATTCCTCTCCTATGACACACATAACTATCTATCTTGTACTGTATTGATTTATATCTAGGCCTTATGTCTATAAGACAGTGATTCATCTTTATATATCCCCCAGAGTTACACAGCCTAGGCATTCACAGTAAGTGATTTTCACATGAATGAGATAGAGAATCTCACGCTTGGGTCATGGTTTGGATTTTAAATATTTACCTAATAATTTCTGTGTGAAATCCTTTGTCAGCGTGGAGAACGGAAGGAGTCATTTGGCCCTATCAAGGGAAAATAACAATGAACTATATATGGAATACACAGGGACTTAATATAGCATAATCTAAAAATTATCAAAAGCTGCTCCTAAATTTTTACCCCTGCTGACACAACATGCTAAGGCAATAAGCTAGGGAGGTAGGAAAGCTCACATTCAAGAAAAGTGGCACATTTTTTGGTTGATTAGATAATAGGTTGGAGTAAAATTATTGTTAAGAATGCACTATCTGGGGAATGGACACGCTTGAATGTTCTGACTCGGGGGGATGGGGGTGAGGGGAGGGGTTGGGGGTATACCTACAAGATGAGTGCGATGCGCACTGTCTGGGGAATGGATATGCTTGAAGCTCTGACTCGGGGCAATGGGCGGGACATGGGCAATATATATAACCTGAACTTTTGTACCCCCATAATAAGCTGAAATAAATAAAAAAAAAGACAAAAAAAAATCTGACATAAAATAAATACTTTAGCCATGATTAAAAAAAAAAAAAAAAAGAATGTGATGAACAGGCCATTAGCACAATACCCACGAAAACAAGACCATGATAAGACAAGCAAAAAAGTCATCAAAGGCAGATGCTTTTTAAAGTAATCACTGTCTCGCCAAATAATGGCACAGACCCTATCTGTTTCCTGATGCTCCTTCTCCTCCATGTGATGACCCACTTGCCCCTTTCTGGTAATGGCACTTCAAATGCCAGCATTTGGCACACATATCTTTGAGTTAAAGCTTTTTACTTCTAAAGAGACTCTCATAAATAGTAAAATCCTCTTAAAATGTTAACCTTCCAAGGCGAAGACATGAATATGCAAGCATGATTTAGTGGCAAAAAAATAAAATCTCTGGACTAGGAAATACAGTTCTCGAACTACCCCCATCACTATTTGTCAATGAGACACTGGTGACTTCTGTGTCAATTTCCTTATGTGCAAGCTGAGTAATGTATGCACATGTAAACATATGCAAACACGCAGACATGTGTACATACACACATATTAATATGTACATATGTACCTTATAGATTTGATATAATTTGTAATAGCTACTAGAAAAGCCTGCAAAGTACTGTTTGTTTTCATAGAAAATTAGAATGGACAGGCAAATGATAAGAGCAATTGATTTACATTTTCCATTTTACATATGGGGAAAACATGACCAAAAGTGGTAATTTCATCTCCTAGAAAAAAAGATATTCATTCCCCTTTCTCCAGTGTAATTTTCATATGGGAAAACCATCATTTTCCCAATTCTAAATCATACATGTTCAGGAGGGATCACCCCTGTTCTCAACTCTAAGGGTGAGCCTGTAGTCCAGGAACAGGAATATATACAAAATATTTAACATCTGGAACAGCATGGAACAGATGTCAGCCACAGACAACCATGACAACCATCGAGGTAATTTACTGAGTGATATCTTCCCTGCCCAGAGTGAGAAAATTAGGCTACTCCTCCAATGGCTGGTTAGTTCAGAACTGGTCACAAGAGACAAGCCAAGCCAGTGAGCAAGGCTAAGTCCTTCGGAAGACTTGTTAGGGGAAAGGAAATTTCTCCCTCTTTCGTGGGTAGTTGAACTACGAAAGAGAGAAATCGTAAACTGATTGGGGTCACTATCTGAGAGTAACACCAATACAGAGAAAAGAAAAGCTAAAGATATGGAAGTAATAAGTACCTTATAATATTGCTTGGAATCCTGATCCAGCTATCCTTGAATCCGGCCAGAATCAGCCCTGGACTTGTACATTAAACCTCTTCCCTGAAACCAGGTAAGTCCTGAGTAATAACCAAGTTTCTCCTAACTTAAAATGTAAGTGTTCTTTCCATTGCATCAGTGCTTCTCATTTGGAGGGAGAAAAGAGACTTAGGTAATATAATAACTCATAGGAACTTTTCAAAAATATACATTAACCCTCCACAGTCACCTGCCCCCAGGGGAACCAGAAAGGAGGGAGGCTGAGGATTGGCAGTAGAAGGAAAATAGAGTTGAAAATGTAAGCAAATTTATTTTGAGAAAGCTCCCTTGAGTGATTAATTTATCCCTAGTTCTAAAACAATTCTACAGTCTTATGCTGCCTTGTTACACTGAGTGCCAAGGACTGAATTATAGTGTACAAGTAAGACTCCAATTTAAAGCATTGCCTTATACTGTATGGAATAAATAACTGGTTTCTAAGCTAGTAACAATGAACCATGCAGTGGAGAAATTTCCTTCCTAAAAGTAAATGATCGACTTCACTGGGTCCCTAGAATAAAATTAATTTTTAGACTTGCAGGAAGTAAGTGCATAACAATTATGCTTTTGAAGAGGGAAATTCACCAATGACTACTGGAGGGCCACTTTGTCTTCTTACAAGCAGCAATGACAATACCCTCAAAGATGTAGAACAAAGTACCAGGTCTGTCAGCTTCGGCATAAATTGTGTGTTCTTTGGAATGTTTACATAATTTTGCATGAATTGTAATAACGCAGTTGATCTTGTTAATGGGTGTCAGGCATAATACAGGGAATGAAAATTGTTTTTAACATTACCTAGAAAAGAAAAGGGGGTTTGAAGTATGGCTTTAGATCAAAAGGCTAAGGCAAACCTCTAGGCATGTCTGTACCTAAAAGCAGGATGGCAAACAGGACAGTTCTGAACATTTAAGCAATGCCTGACTGGAACACCAAATTGAGAAGAGCTGTGAAGCCTCATCTGGGTACAACGGGCAAGGATGTCATTACTGATTAGTGATGTCTGTCATGGGCATGACAAATAGTAGCTTAAGTGCAACTCATGTATCCTTTCCGACCTAAACCACGTATGGCTAATAAAGGTCAGCAATTTTATTTTTCAACTTGTACAACTTCTCATAAGTATTCTCAAATAATAATTATATTGACATTTAGCCATTACTTTAGAAATAAAGAGCCATTAATTGGCTTATTTTGAGAAATAACACTTAAGCTGTGACGGCCGTGTCTAGTAGACTATCTCTACTGACCTTCTCGGGCAAAGTTATCTCTCCGTTTCCTTCCATGTAATATAAATGAATGGGGCTGATGGTAACTGATAATTTTCACTGTTAGGGAGAGATACTATTTCATTCCAGAAAAAGCTGTTACCTAGACTTGAGATTTTTGATAACAGTAACAATCTTGCTTCTTCTAAGTATTAGCTATGCATCCTTGTTCTAATCATTTGACCTTTCTGAGCTTCAGGTTCTTCAACTGTACCATGGAGAGAGACCTATCAGCTGTCATAATACTCCATTGGAATAATGCATGTAAAAGTGTTTTGGAAATTGAAAAGTACTATAAAAATAGGAGTTATTACTAGGCAAAAAAAATTCTGGAGGATTGCTATATAAAGTTGAGGTATCTTTTACAATTATAGGTCTTAACTATTTCACTTTGGATTACATGAACTCAGTTCTACCATGCAGGGTTATAACAACTCAAGTATTATATATTGACTGATCTGATTCCTTCAGCCTTGTTACCCTGTTGAACGTTATCCCAATCACCCCACAGGTCAGTTAGAGATCTCCCCTTTCTTCTGTCTTAAAGAATGTTATTCTTTTATTTGGGAGTCCAGGTCCCCTACTAGAATGGAACCCATTAATGTTGACATTTTCTATCCCATCTCTCTTCACTCCTGCCCAGGCTTCCCCTGTTGACACCATCCTTAGTTCTGAACTATCTGTGGTTCCCTATCCATGTTCTGCACTCTTCGAACCTAGGTTGTGCTCATTTTCCACTGAATTTTCTGGGCAATTTTAGTGGACTCCGTCTTTGTATCTAAACCAATATTTTGGCAGCCATCATTTTATGACTTTCACATTGATCTCCCTAAACATTTCTTCTGTTCTAATCTTGTATTTCTCAGTCCTTTTCCTCACTCCTATCTCCTTTTTCTCACTCATATCTTTCATTTCCTTGTTTTTAAAACCTATAAAAATAATAGGAACTTAAGATGATTAAATGAGATAATGCATCTAAACAAACCTATCAGATTTGTAGTGAGAAAATGAATACTTCCAAAGATTAATACAACTGCCAAAGTTCACACAGATATTACATAATGCAGATGGAATTAAAATCCATGACTACAAGACTCAAAAGCCCATTCCTCCTTTCAGAGTACCATGCTGTTTTACAAATCTTTATCCATATTGGAATTATCTTTATTCTTTACCTCAGATTAGGAATGTGCCAGAATGTTCTAGGACAAAACTTGATCATCTGAGAAACAGATACACCATTATTGAAAGCACAATTTAAATACAAGTCAACATTGCTGAAGTTGATGATCAGCATCTGTATCTATCCATAATATCCATAGACTTTCAACAGCAACAATAAAAATATGCATCAGTGTTCCTGGTCATTCAATTAGTAAAGAAATAAAAGAATATTAAATGTCTTCATTTTGCTCGTTTAGATATAAAACTGCAAGTCAAGTTCTTTTAGTTCTCATGGATTATGCCAGAGGTTTAGAACAGAGATACTTAATTTTGTTCCAAAACCCTGGTCCTCCAGAAGATTACCAGATTTAGATTTACAAGACTCAGAGTAGGTTGAATCTCAAAGTGTATTTTTCTACCCAATCATGTGATAGAAAGTGAAATTGGGATCAGAACGGTCAAGTGACTTACTACAATCACTACAGCTAATCCTACTCAGAGTGCCAGATTTGTAACAGAATATAAATCAGAATATATGACTTCCTTTGTCAAGAAAGTCTTGCTACAAAAAAATCATCTGAACTAAAGATGCTTATTCATACAATTGGTTTACATTCTATCAGTGTTTCTTATGTAGCAAGCAGTTTGCAAACTGGCAGTCCAGGGGTCATATTTTGAGTAACACTGACTGCAGCTAAGTATTAATAGTTTAACAAAGCTAGGATCTGTAATTACTTTCCAGATATCTAAACCTATGCTGCTTCAACTAAACTAAGCATTTCCCACAATGCTTGATCAAACAATATTCCCAAAAGATGTTAGGTAATAGTGTTCCACATTTTAAAGTTTGGAAAACATCGATCAGACATTTTTAATTTTTTTCATACTGAATTTCCCAGTGGTTTACGATGTTAATGTGCTCCATGACACTCAGAATGGAATAGACTGTATATTACTTTCCAAACTTTATTAAACAAATGCTCATTAGCAAAATTTATTCTCATTTAGACCAGATCAACCTGGTTGCCTTCCTGACTTATTACACAGCATGTCATCACATTTAGAGAAACACCACTTTGATTTTCAAAATCTAATTAAGGAGTCCTTTGAGTCTATATTGGGATTCCATGGAATAGAATCCCAGGAAGTTTGTATTGGTCCATTTTCTGTTGCTTATAACAGAATACCTGAAACTGGGTAATGTATAAAGAAAAAATTGTTACAGTTATGGAGGCTGAGAAGTCCAGGGTCAAGGGGCCACATCTAGCAAGGGTCTTCTTGTTGGAGGGGGCTCTCTGCAAAGTCCTGAAGGGAATCACATGGTGAGGGGGCTTTGTATGCTCATGTGTTAGTTTAGGTCTCTCTTCTTTTTCTTATAAAATCACCGGTTCCCTTCCTATGATAACCCATTAATCCATAAATGGATTAATCCATTCACAATCACCTCTTAAAGATCCCACCCTCTCAATACCACCACATTGGGGATTAAGCTTCAATGTGAGTTTTAAATAAGTCATCCAAACTATAGAAGATACATTCAGAACTCAGACCAATTTTCTTTAAAATTTCTCTTTACCCATGTATTGTATGTAAACCTTATTTATCATAGTAGAGCAGCTGACTGCAATCCCAAACTGCAAAACTCTCTTCCAACTACCCCAATCTGGCTTTTATCTTTCTCATCCACCCACCTTGTTTTTTTCCCCCTCTTCCGGGAGAAATTTCTGGCTCCTTCCAAACTAAACCCATCCAACCTATCTGCGCTCACTTGCATTAACTCTCTCACCCACTATCACAAGGAAGCCCAGAAACAACACGTCCGACAGTGAAGGCAGAAAACCTGTGAACATTCATACACTGTTAATTGTATTCTCTAACATACATCTTTCATTAATCTAGCACAAGCTTAATCTAGTCCGTCTTTCATATTTGTAAAGTCACACTCTTTTTTTCAGCCTATGGTAGTGGGCTACATTCCAAGGGCCATCACTGGACAGTCACCTAAACAAGTGTTACTAGTTCAGATAAGCAATCTATTAAACTTAGAGTAGCACCACCGAGTGGGGGACATGGACTTTTAAGAATCATTTCAGGCTGATGACCTATTCTGCCATGAAATTCTCTGATCACAAGGAAGTTGAACTCACTGGGTCTGAGGCCCACTATCTAACTCACATTTTGGATTAAATGCCATTCTCCCCAGGCAGGTTTCCACTCTTCTATCACTCATTCTTGAAAAGAGGTCCTAAACAAGGACCTCTGTAACACATCAGAGTTCACACAAACCCAGAGGCAAGATGAAAATATCAGCAAGAAATGGACAAAACCAGCACAAACAGCTCTAGGTATTTTTCTCCCTTCATTTAGTTAAGGATTTCCTCTTATTGAGTCAACCGAGTTCTACTCTATGACAGGCACTTTGGCAGACGACACACATGAACTGAAACTCACGGGCACAAACCTTGAGGGTCTATCACAACGGTAGCTACAGAATCTCTATGCCAGAGGCACTTAGGGTGACAATCTGGAATGTGAGTTTGTATAAGAAAATCATTGTTAGATTGTACATTCTCTTGAAGTGCAAAATTTGGTAGAGTTGAGAGAAATTATAGAAAGGTAACATCCCCTGGGCCTCCAGCCTTCTAACTGGGGAGACAGATGACAAAACAGTTTGATACAAAGAGGAGTGCCATAAACAAGGAACAGCTCATTGTACTCAGGGAGCCCAGAGAAGGAAACAACTATAGAACATTTTCTTCTACATCCATAATAGACAAAATATTTTAAATTGCTATTAGACTGGCATATTGTAAAAAGAAGACAAGGTATTTTCCTTGTTGCCCTAGTGAAGGAGACACTTCATATAACATAGTCCAAACATCGTTTCTTTGAATAATAATAATAGTAATGTATGGCACCGATACTGTGCTTACTTTCAAACCCCTTATCAAAACTGAACTGGGGACAGAAAATGTAGGTTTTTATACTGTCACCCCTCAACCAAATGACATTGAACAAATCTTTTTAATATTTGTGATTCTTAGTTTCTTCATCCATAAAATGGGAAAGACAGTCACACTCAATTATCACTAACGCCCCCTCTTGGCTCTAGAATATTGTGATTTTATAGTATGCTTCAATGTCTCTTAAGTATTTAGAGTAATGATCAGGCTCCGAATTTGAATCTCAGCTTTGCCATTTACTGCTTGTATGATCTTGAACAAATTAATCAATCAATCTGGGTTTTACTTCCATAAGCTATAAAATGGAAATAATGACCCACCCCACAAATTTGGGGGAGGGTTGAATGAAGTATTGTATTTAAAGTACTTAAATTCCTAGTACCTAGTTGCAGCTCAGTACATGGGACTTATTATCAATACCATTATAGGTTTTTTGTCTGAAGTTTTATGCAGGGCCCATAATAATGTCTGGCAAACAGTGCTCAGTGAACAGGTGCCAAGATGACCACATCCCAAGACTGTGATCATTTCACTTCCTGATAAATATCCCTTCATTAGTACAAAACTATTGCCTTTTAATTATTACCCACATTTTGACTTCTTATGCCTAATTCTACCCAGAAACTTATTTATTCAACAAACACTTAATATAGCACTTAAGTACTAGACACTCTTCTAAACACTTTAAAAATATTAACTCAATCTTTCCACAACCCTGTGAGCTAAATATATTATCTTCTCACTTTACAGATGAGGAAACTGAGGCATGGCAATGGCAAGCAACATGCACCAAAGCATGTTCCAACAATCAGTAGGTGCCAGAGCTGGGATTTGGACCCAGGCAGCCCGGCTGTAGAATCTGTGCTCGTCCCAACATGTCACACGGCCAGCCATATACCCTACCCTTCTGTGACTTACCCTCTTGAACAGTTAACTGGTCTCCTCAGTCTTCTGAGCAGTCAGAGCTGACCCACTCATTCACACTGCTATGCTGTTAGCCCTGCCATTCCTCTCGCCCCTTCCCAACCAAGTGGCCTCTCCCAGGTCCTAGACTATACTGACCTGAATCTAAGATTCCTTTTCAAGACTTCTTGCAATTTTATCCCTTTTGGTGTTGTCAGTTTTCCCTTCACTCTGATTTCGCCTGTCTTGGTCTATTTCACTTGCAAACAAAGGGAATAGGCAACATGTATGACTCTTCGGACCCCTCTAAACTGTAATGACCAGGAGAGCTTTTGCATTTTATTCTCATGGTTAGCTGTCTTCAGACAGCCCTAGAATTTTCCTTATGAGTTGAAACATTAGGATGTATGGCATTTATTTGATCCCATTTTCCCCTCTAAGGAAATTTGGAAACAAATATATATAGCAGTCTTTTTTGGCATAAGCTAGTCTAGAGTGACATCTGGTGGCTACTTTCTTAACAGGTTCACAAATATTCACGGTTCTTACAGGTAAGGTTTAATTCCTCAAAAAAAACCTGTGCATTAATTGTCCATCAAAGCACATGTCAGAACTGAGCTACCGACCAAGACAGCAGAAAGAATCAGGTGAGATCTACACCCCAGTAGGTCATATAAAAGTATGTAGGAACCTCCCCTCAGAAGAAGAAACCACAGCTGAGAACCAAGCACAGAGCAGGAAGTCAAAGTCCTGTGTTCCAGTCCTGGCTATTATCTCCTAAAGAATAGGCAAGCCTCCTTTTCCCTTTGGCCCTCAATTACCTAATTGTTTTTAATGATGTGGGTAAACTTGACCTCTAACTTCTTTCCTTCTTTATTAAAATAGAGTATCATTGACAAATACAAAAAATTTCCTCCAAATTCCAGTGCCAAGTTGTTAGTCACGATCTCCCATTTAAACATCTCCTCTCTTGTACAAGTTCGTTCTAAAATGAACCAAAATAAAGAGGCTAAAAGCTCTCTCTTTAATAGTAGTAACAATATTACTACTCAGAAGAGTAGTAATACCAGCTAACATATGCTGTTCTGAGTATTCTTGTACGTATTACCTCATTCTGTTGGATGCGCAAGCTGAGAAGCCAGCATCAGCAGACAGCCTCAGGCTGCATCTTGTGTCCCAGGATGGTTCTGCAGAAGGCGTGGAGTTCACACAAAGCTCCCGTAGGGACTGCCCCCGTAGCTGCAGAGCATCAACATGGGATTAAAACTCTACGTGTCTTGGAAGACTTTAATGCCCCTTCCCTTTTCTGAGGGCCCTACGTGTAGTCTTACAGGAGCCAGAAACAGTCCCGTAAGTGACGAGGGGCAGGAGGACCAGTGAGCAGGTGGTGAGGCTGGCCCGCCATAGCTCAGCTTCTGTACTAGCTCTGACTCAATGGGTGACAGGCAAAGCCTAAAACTAGAAGAAATATTGAAGCTGATACTAGACTTCATGGATTTTTTTTCATTCTTAGAGATTAAGACTGTTTATTACTATTAAAAGTGATACCAAAGCTATGAGACATACACAAAGTATTGTCAGGGCTACAGAAAGGCAGTTTGCTGCAGTACAGAGTAACAGCAATGGCAAAAAGAATAAAGTTCTTTTCTCTTTGAGGCTTACTTAATCCAGTTTGTTCAATAACTATACTATTTTAGACTGGACAAAAATTGTCCATTTTGAAAAATGAGTAAGCCAACAACTCAGCACAGAACCTCTGAAAGAACGGAAGAGACACAGAATATGGGAGATAGAAAAGAAAGCCATGTATTATAACTGCTTTTCCCTGTCAAGGAAAATAAGGAAAATATGAATGCTCCAAAACAGGAAATAATTCTGCAACACACAATGAAAAGAAAACAGAGTAAAACGAATGCTGCTATTACACAAATTCCATAAAAAGATGAGGAGTTACAAAAAGCAAAATTTTCATTCATGAAAAATAGTAAGTCAGAGATGTGGAGGGCAGGCTTGAAAAAATTCACGTATAATGCTAAAGGTTTTCTTAAGTTCAAAATAACAATGACTAGAGAAAATACAAATATGTAGAGAGGAGGAGATAATAGAGAGCCATTATACAAATAATTGTTACCCCTGAAGAAATAATTCCAATAAGACAAAATTATTCAAATATATATTGGAAGAAAATAATTCAGAAATGAAGGCAAGAGTTTATCTCAAGTTCCAACAGGTTTCCTATTTTCCAGGAAAATTTAATAAATGCTGTCACAAATGTTCTGATTAAGTTGTTACACTTTAATATTAAAATTATTTTACACTCAAGTCCCACCAGAGTTACCAAAAAAAAAAAATGAAAGTATCTTATAAGCATAGAATACAGAAGTGGCTACTGAAACAGGAAGAAAAGACTTATCAGGCCCTGACTTCTCAGACAGTTTAGACGCAAGCAGTTAGCAGAGCTACGCCCAGAGAGTTTGGACAGGGAACTGCGTATTTGTAAAATACTATACCTGACTAATGGAGAATACACATTTATATAATTATCCTGCATTTTTCCCCTGAACTCCAAACTCATTCCAGTGCCTACTCTGTATATCCACTTGATTATCTAATAGACAACTCAAAAGTAAAAATTTCAAAATCAAACTCCCGATATTCCCCTGAAGTAGGTCCCAGTTTCTCCCTCTAAGTCAATGAAAATGTATTTTCTAGTTACTCAGACAAAATAACAACAGAAAAAAGAAAAACAGTGGAGTCATCTCTGACATTTTTCTCTGCTACTATGGACATCTGCACTATTTGCAAATCCGTTTGTGTCTACTGTAAAAATACAGCCTAGTAGTTCTTACCCCCTCCCCACCATCACCTTTTTCCATGTCACTATCATTTCTCACCAGGATTACTGAAACAGCTTCCCACTTGTCTCTCTGCTTTCATCCTCTCCCCCTTAGATGTCTATTCTTAGGGTGACCCTACATTTCATCCTCTAACTCAGAACATTCTGAAAGTGAAAGGGGCCAAAACAAAAGGCATAAACTAAAACTGTCCCGCACGAGCCAGGGCATATAGTCACCCGACTTAATCTCAACACAGAAGCCAAGAGATATTTTTAAAACAAAAGTCAGACCCTGCCACTCCTCAGTTCAGAGGCTTCTTACCTCACTTGGTGTAAAAGCCAAGATCCTTTCAATGACCTACGAAGCCTCCCACGGTCTGGCTCCCTGGCCCCTCCGACTATACCCTCGCCCCTCCCCCTCCCTTTGTTCCAGCCACCTGTCTGTGCTGTTTTAAAGCAACTATCAGGCACCTCCTGCCTGGGAGCCTTTGCCTCAAGGCTCCCTCTCCTGGAATGCTTATTCCACCCCCATTACTTATCTATGATTTACTCCTTCAATTCCTTCCAGGCTTTGCTCAAACTGTCACCTCATTGGTGAGGTCTTCCCAGACAACGCTATTTAAAATTGCCATCTTTGAGAAGGCGCAGCAAAATGACCAACTAAAACTCTCCAGTGATCACCCCGCTGCAGGAACACCACATTGAACAACTATCCATGCAAGAAAGCGTCTTCATAAGAACCAAAAATCAGGTGAGTGATCACAGTACTTGGTTTTAACATTATGTTAAGGCAAAAGGCACTGAAGTGGGAAGGAAAGACAGGCTTGCATCGCTTCTGTCATCCCTCCCCCACCCCTGGCAATGATGCAGGGTGGCGTCAGGTACAACCCAGCCCAGTCCCAAGGGTGGTAGCCACTGGGGAGTGCTCACATCACTCCTCACCCAACTCCAGGCAGCCCAGCACGGATAGTGGGACTCCTTCTGTTTGGGGGAAAGTGAAGGAAGTGAGAGACTTTGCTTGGTAATCCAGGGAATTATCCTGTATCTTATCCAAGTCCACCAAGGCAGTACCACAGGAGTCTGCGACAGTCAGAGTTACTGGGCTAGGGGCAACCCCCAGTGCTGATCCAGCTACAATTCTAAATATATACATGCCTGGATATGTAAAGCAAATAGAATCTACATATAACTTGAAAAAATTAAACAAGCCCATCAGTAAATGGGCAAAGGACATCAACAGAAACTTTTCAAAAGAAAACAGACTGATGGCCAATAAACATGAAAAAATGCTCAGCATTTCTAATCATCAGGGAAATACAAATCAAAACCACAATGAGGTATCACTTAAACTTCAGTGAGAATGGCCTTTTATGAAAAAGTTCTAAACTCTGTATTCAAACTTTTGTTTTTCTTGCCCTGAATTTATCCTCCTTTTCATGATGCCCTTCCTGTTTCCTATCCGTATCTTCTTCATATTTTAAGACTAATGTTCATAGTTTGTTAATAAAAGCTTCTCTGAGCACTATGCCTTCTGGGATCTCCCCCTCCTCCCATCTCCAATTCACAGTTTAACACTGAATCATCATATCTTGTATGTTGCCATAATTAGTCTTGTCCCACAACTACTAGACTGGAAGAGCTAGAAACAATGACCACGTTTAACTTTTAGACCCTCTTTCCTTCTTCCCTCGGTCCACATACCCGCTAGAAGAGTTCAGCATTTGTGTGAGGATCCCAAATCACTTTGGTGAATACAGATTCAGGATATTAACTTGCTGCCTGATCTTTAATTTTTTTTCTGTATCATGCGTAAGTTTCAGCCTCCACTGTAGTATGTGAATTGAGCAGAAAGAGTAGAATGTTTTTCTTAGCACAATAGACTAGGGTTTCGATTTACTTATTTTAGTGAACTATTCTTTGTTGGTGTTCTTTGAAAGCACATTTTCTTTACCTCCACTAGATGGCATCTACATCACTTCACTGATCTTAGGAAACTGGAAAAAATTTTAAGGCAATAAAAAGAAAACCTTGACATAGAAGAGGCAATAGCACACAACCTATAAGCTGTGATGGCATATATATCAGACAGAGGCAGCAATTGTAACAACTACGTGCATAGAATTTAATACCATCAAAAATGGTCTATGTCTCTTACAAAACTAAATATACTCTTACCATATAATCACTCCATAGTATTTGACCAAATGACTTAAGAACGTGTCTGCACAAAAATACTGCACACAGATGTCCATAGCTGCTTTATTCATAATTCCCCAAATTTTTAAACAAGATGCACTTCAGATGAATGGATAAATTGTGATACCTCCAAACAATGGAATTCAGTGGTTTAAAAAAAAAAAAAAGAGCTATCAAGCCATTAAAAGACATGGAGAAAACTTAAATGCATATTACTACATGAAAGAAACCAATCTGAAAAGGCTACACTCTGTGTGATTCCAATATATGACATTCTGGAAAATGTGAAACTATGGCAATTATTAAAAAGTCAGTGGTTGCCAGGGGTTGGGGGGATAAAGGGATGAATAGGCAGAACACACAGGATTCTCAGGGCAGTCAAACAGCTTTATATGAAATTGTAATGGTGGATATGTTATTATACATTCATCCAAACCATAGAATGTGCAACACCATGAGCTAACCTTAATGTAAACTGTGGATCTTGAGGGTAATGATTTGTCAATGTAGGTTCCTCAACTGTAACAAATATACCACTCTGGTGGGGGAGGCTGTGCATATAGGGGTGGAGGGAGCAGGGGTACATGGGGACTCTGTACCTTCCACTCAATTTTGCTGTGAATCTGCAGCTAAACATAAAGTCTATTTTAAAAATGCTTCAAGACATTGACTCTTCATATCCACCCTCCCTCTAGTATCATCCACACAGATGCTCAAACCCAATAGATGTATCCCCCTTCTGGTCCTCTCTCAGCCATGTATTTCATCCAGTAGGCAATCCCATAGACCCTACAATCAAAACAGACTCTGAATCTGACCACTTCTCCCCAAATCCACGGCCACCACCCTAGCGCACCCATCCTCATCTTTCACAGCTGAACTGTTGCAATAGCCTCCAAACTCATCTCCTTGTGTCCGTGCTCCTCCCGTCCATTCACAAAACAGGAACCAGAATGAATCCTACTAGAGCAGAAATGACTTCATATCACCTTCCATATTAACCCCCTCCACTGGCTTCAAGTTAGAATCAAAGTAAAATCCAAAGTCTTTACCATATGGCCCATAAATCCCAAATAGCCTGGTCAATGGCTACCTCTCTAAATCCATCTGATGTCTCCCCCAAGGCTACTGGTCTTCCTCTATAACCAGAGTATGTGCACTTACTCTTCTGCGTGCTGCACATGTTTGCATGATTAATCCTTTCTCATGATTTGGTTCGCAGCCAGTTTTACCTCCCCAGAGATCCCATCTTACCAGTCTAGCCAAGGCATCCTCCCTATTGACCCTCCATATTAATCACCGTTCATTACCTTCATAGATTTATAACCACCTGATATCATTTTACATATGTATCATCTGAGTCCCCACATTAGAATGGCAAACCCATGAGAGTGTGGTAGACAGACCCTAAAAGGCTGCCATAATTCCCATTTTCTGATCTTCATACCCTTGTGTGATCTCCTCCTCTTGAATGTGCGCTGGGCCTATGACTTGCTTCTAACAAACAGAATACAATAAAGGTAATGAGTTGTCACTTTCTTTATTTCGTAACATAAGATTGTAATGCACCTCTTGCTAGAGTTCTCTCTTTCTGGCCTTGAAGAATCAAGTATCTATGTTATAATTAATAAACTGCCCTATGGAGAATGCCACGTGGGAAGGAACTGAGGGTGGCCTTTGGCCAACAGCCAGCAAGACACGGGGGCCCTCAGCCTGGCAGCCTGCAAGGAGGTGAACACAGCCAACAACCATGTGAGCTTGGAAGCAGATTCTTCCCACGTTGAGATTTCAGATGACACAGACTTTGAGTAGTTAGAAGCGTGATGAGTATAGAGAAGTTTAGGGCCCCAAGGGCATGTGTGTTGGGGAAATGATTCTAATCCTGAGGGACCTAGGACTTTTCTGACATGTTCTGAGAAAATGATAAACTAATTAAAGAATGATTTAACCAGGCAGATGGGGCATTTGTGAAAGTACACACAGTCGACTGGATTTGTCTATCTTATTTTATATTAAATACTAGGGTTTTAAAATACTTGCATAGTGTTTCATCTAGTATTCAGAACTCAGTTTCTAAGTATCATTTTCCATTCCTTTTAGTGCTAATTCAGGTTGGGTTAGGAAAAGTACAAGATGGATCGGGAACAGCTTGTGCCAGAAAGCAAGGAAGTGTGCAAATACATACAAGGACAGAGGAGCCAGCCTGAAGCGGCTCTCATGGACCAAATTTGGGATGAGATTAAATAAAAAGATAATGATGGTAAATAGATTAAAAGACTTAAAATGAAAATTTAAAAATCTTTAGTCTATAGTACTACCCCCGAGAGAAGATGGAAAAATCAAAGTTCTTTTTAAGAGACTGCCAGATAATCAACATGGGAAAAAAAAAGAAAAATTACCATTTCCAACCTCTGTGGTAATAATTGATTCATCAGAAATTTACACATCAATGTGTGTATAACACTTTTGAGCTAAAATATGTTTATATACAGAATGTTCAGTCTCAAAGCATCACCCCACAAATTACTAAGTGTAAGCAGGAAAACATATCTTTTCAACAGAGACACCTAAGCAGTCTCCAACTTGATCAAGTGATCAAACTTATATCACCAATAGCTTTTATATGCCTCCTGATAAGATGCAGCAAGAAGTATTCACATTGCCTCTGTAGTATTCTAACCAAAAATATCTAACTTAAATCTAATTATGAATACAAAACAGAAAAATTCAGAATGTGGGGCATTATACCAGACAACTTGCTGACTCCTCAAAGAGTCTATGTCATGAAAAATAAAACAAAACATGTGGCTTTAGGAGCACCATTCTAAACCAAATGTAATACATTAACCTTACTTGGATCCTGGATTAAAAAAAGAACATGAAAATATTCATAGGATAATTAAATTTGAATATAAATGGTATTAGACAATATTATAGAATTACCATTTTTCTTAGTTGTGTTCATGGTATTATGGTTATATTGAAAAATGTCCTCATTTTTAAGAGACACATGCAGAAGAATTTAGGAATGGAGGTTATGACATATACAACTTTCAAATATTAATAACTGGGCTGGGTATGGTGGTGGCTCATGCCTTTAATCCCAGCAGTTTGGGAGGCTGAGGTGGGATGATTACCGGAGGTCACGAGTTCAAGACCAGCCTGGGCAACATAGAGAGACCTCCGTCTTTACAAAAAAAATAAAAAAATTAGCTGGGCATGGTGGTACGCATGGTGTGTGCCTATAGTCCCAACTACTCGGCAGACTGAGGCAGGAGGATCGCTTGAGCTCAGGAGTTTGAGGTCGCTGTGAGCTATGATTCTGCCACTGCCCTCTAGCCAGGGTGACAGAGTGAGATCCTGTCTGGAAAAAAAGAAAAAATGTGAATAACTGGTGTATCTATGAGAAAGGTATTTGGGTATACAATGAACTAGTCTTTCAACTTTTCTGCAGGTTTGAAATTTAAGAAAAGGCAAAAACAACTGAATTAAAAACTCTCTACAGCTAGAGAGGAGGAAAGAAGGGGGGAAAGGGGACAGAAAAAGAAGGGGGTAGGGAGAGAGAAAATATGCATACAGAGTACTTTACATGCTTCGTCTCTCTTAAACCTCACAAGAACCTTGAGCTGCAGAGCACATTTTCACCCGCCCATCCCAGAAATGGAAAAACAAAGAAACATACTCCAGGTAACACAGCCCAGAAGGACACAGCCATGACTCAAAATAGAAGTTACACTACTCCTATGTCCTTAAATATCTCAAGTGACATTTATAGGTGGTATAATATTTTTGTCATTCCTCTCTCCTCTAAAATTTCTCCTACTTATGGGAAACATGGAAACAAAAGTTAAAAGTTAACAGCTGAATGGAAATAGAATAAAATTTCATGAAATCATAACAGACCCCCATAATATAGTCTTCATATGTGTGTATTTAGCAAATCCTGAAATAGCACATACAGAGATACTTTTGAACCCTTAGTAAGATACCAGCGTGTATCAAGAGGTAAACAGTGCTTCCACCGTGTGTGATAATAGCCTCAGAGGTGTTTCCCTGAAGATTTGGAAGAGTTTACCATTTGTGTCATCCATCTCTCCTTTAGTAACTACAAATACAGAACGGGGAAATTTACACGATCTGAGATGGATTCCCGTTTCTTTTTTGTGAGTGCTAGGAAAGACAATGCCTGGCTCTACCATGTGATATCAAAGTCTGAGCCCTGTACATGGATTTAGGAGGCCTGGGTACAAGTCATCACAGCCACAAGACCCTAAAGGCATTGCTGTCTTTCCCCGAGTAGAAGTTTGAGGATGTTAATCTCAGGTTCTCTTTAGTACTAACATTCTTGGCATCTGACCCTCTGAGATGTTCCTAGGTCTTCTCTGTGATATTTACCAACTCAGACTTCAGCTGGACTATTGGACTGACCCAGTTTGTATTTCTTTGTTGTATATTTAAATAAATTACCCATTAATGTCACATCATTTTAGACAGGTTTCCCTAAACCACATCTCATTTTTTTTTTTAGCTTAAGTTGATGCAGAGTCCACTAGATGGCAATCTTGTCCATGTCTAGGACCCATAAGGCTTCCAGTCCTCTTTCCAACCTTTCCAGATCATGCAGTGCACACCCCAACAGAGGGTCTCAGCCCCCGCCCTCTATGGACTTCACAATGCAATAACCTCTGAGAATTCAGTGCCATCACTTAATTTTTTAAATCAATAATTGGTACTTATATAACTTTTTGCAGTCAAGATAAAGCCGTATCACAATTACAACTAAACATTCAAATCGCAATTATCATTGAAGAAAAAAGGCAATAGGGAAATACAAGCACTTCCAGTAACTCTTACCCTGTTTGTACTTCTTTAATTTCTGACTTGCTGGTGAATTCTGAAGGGAACTACGGATTCCACCCCCCAACATACCCCTTGAACGCCCTTATGTAGCTGGAGGACAGAGATGCTAACAGCATCAAAGGACAGGTAAAAAGGACTCACTTGGGAAGAGAAGTTAGGTAAAAACCTCTGGCACCGAGAAGAAGGGGAGCACATCTTAGCTCTGCCCCTCACTAATTGTGAGACCCTGAGCAAGTTTAACCCTCTTTGAACCACAGTATCCTTTCTCAGTAAAATGGGGTTAACAGGAGAACCTAACTTACAGGGTTTTATGAACATTAAATAAATAAGTAAAACTCTTAGAATAGTGTCTGAACTTAAGTGTTCAACAAACAGTAACTACTGCTGCTGTTACAATTACTAATTTTTTAACATAGTATGTTCATTCTTGTTATTGATTATATTGTTGCTGTTAATGATTGGCCTAATAATCAAGTAGTACTACAATGATAATTAATTCTTTTATATCAGCTATCTTATTGAAGCCTAACAATCCTAAAGATGAACATAATGCTATGTACAACCAGGGATAATCAGAGGCTTGGGTAAGTTTAGTAATTTGACCTAGTCACACAGCTTTAAGTGGTAGAATGGGAATTCCAATGTAGACTCTGTGGAGTCAGGACTTTGATCTATAGACTACAACTAAACTATCGGCTACAACCCTATGATGAGAGAGGGTAAGTAGTGTGACTTCTATTTTGCAGTCCTACAGAGTTTCAGCAGCTTGCCAGGGTAACAGAGTGCTAAGTACATGCCAAGTGCCAGAACTCAAGTCCCTCCACTCTTATCTCAATCTCTTTTATCTTATACCAGCATTGTTCAAAGCGTGCAAACTGTTTGTCTAAGAAACACATTTGCCAAGTAGTATCCTGTAGGCTCAGTGTCCTCTGGAACACACTTGTGGAAAAAATTTTGTCTGCTGATACCTTGACCAGTTACTGCTGTAAGAAAAGTAACTGACACCTTGACCCACCCCAGAGTTCTGGCGTGGTTACTGCTGGCATCGCAAAGCCCCGGGTCACATTTACACACAGGGAAATAGGATGATGATTTCATCACATCCAGCCTAGGAATTAAGACAGGAAGCCACCACTGATGAAAACTACATCTCAAAGGGAAAAGCCAGTGAAAATGGTCTATTGGGATTAAGGTTGAGAATCGGAATTGACTATTTTAAAATTTATTTCAAAGGTACAAAATCATTGAATCACAAATACTAAGACCAGGAAATCCACTCAATTTATCGTTTTCTCAGAGATGTGTTCTCCCAGCATGCCAGAAAGATGCCACAGAAAATATTTTCTTAAAAATGCCAGGAAATAGGATTTGCCAAGTTAGGTGAATATCGAACAACTTTCATAGTACAACTTCTACAACCAGAAAGTACACTTACAGCTAGCACATTTTCTTGCTTAGAATTTTAAGCCTTTTGTGAAAACAGAAAATGTTACACAGTTCCTTTACTGTGTACTTATTTCTATATATGTACTCTTCCCATTCAGTCCTCTTTTCTACTCCTTTCTAGCCTTTGTGCAATCTTAATATACACGTATAAAATGTGGTGGCATGTTATCTAGTCTTTGCTCAGTGTCATATTCAGGAAGCAGTGGTCAGAAGTCATCACAAGTGACTGCAATCTTTACTGGTGTTCCTCAATGACATTGTACAGGGACCCCCAGTTCACAGTCCATAGGAACATTCTTTATAATCTTCTTCCTCTGTCTTCACACTCACCATTTTTCTTATACCTCACACCTGCTCCAAAACCTCTCTTCTGCCCCATTCTCAAGCTCACTATAACTCCTGCCAAAACTGAGTTCCCCTCATGTCACTTGATTCTTTTGCCTCCTGTCCTTGCATTCCCAATATATTAGTTTTTTCTACCCTTGGTGGGTTTTCCCCTTTCCAATGCAACTCTTTATCCCCTCCTGTTTCTCATGCCATATCCACTTCCTTTCCCAAAACTGATTACGGGGCTCTGAAGAAATTCTCAGACACTGAGATATCAAAGGCAAAATTTTCTCGTAAGGGGTATCTTTTTTCTATTGTTATACTAGGTAAACAAAAAAAGGGCAGGAGACCCTAGTGGCTTGGCTTAGCACCCCTATGTCTCTTCAAACTGGAAGAATTAGTATCAATTTGAAAATGTTTCCTCTGTCCATCTCTAAATTATGTGTGCTTCACCAGTAATTTGGTCTGTTATCATTTCTCATTCTCAGTCCTACCTCCATTCTTCCATGGCCTTTTAACCCGCATTCCCTCTACCTGCTGTTCTTCCTTTGTTATGCCTATTCCTCGGGTTTGGGATTTGCAGGTGGTACTCCAATGTACAGCTTGGAAATGTCCAAGGTCCTGAAAAATAGACTAATGTCCCGTTTTTAGAATGAAAGAGGAAGGAAGGAAGGAAGGAAGGAAGGAAGGGAGGAAGGAAGGGTCTTATGGTAAATAAAATCAATGCAGCATTCAAGATGTAGAAATATGGCTCACATTTTCATTGTTTCCAGAATACAGCAAATTTTTCGAACAAAAGAATGTTTTCTCAATACTCAATGCTTTTTGCCGAGAAATGTAGCCCTTGAGACTTGAAACCAATGGGCTTCCAAGGCACAGACCGGGTATCAATATTTCTTCCATCTCACCGTGGGCAGTTGCTTAGTAACATGTAAGTGAGAACATCAGCTCTACTCTAAATCCAATCAGTCTCTGACCTACCTTCACAGTTTTATAACTCTTCTCCAAGGATCGTCAGGCCTTGGGTCAGCAGCAATTCTGATCTAGTTACTAATTGTCATCTTTGCGAGTAAAGATGATAGAAAATGCTCACAGGGTATAAAAAAGCAAGTCATGATAGGCTCAGAGAAATAAAGTGTGTATTGAAGCAGTGCTCCCAAAGTATCACTTAAACAGAGCTGGCAACTTCCTCCAAACCAACTACCCTTTGAGGATTTACATAGAAACAGCTTTACATAAACCAACTTGATCAAAGAAAGTGACGTTAATTACTAATTATTCTGATCTCATATTTTACTGATGAGAAATCTGAGTATCTTTGTTTTCTGTTGTTGTAACAGAATGTCACAGATTGAGCTAAATAAACTTCTTTATAAATTACCCATAGTCTGGAGGATGGGAAGTCCAAGAGCATGGTGCTGGTGTCTGGTGAGAGTCTTCTTGCCGCATCATAACACAGTCGAGCAAGAGAATTAAAGAGAGGTGGGCTTTTTTAACAAAGCCACTCCTGAGATAATGAACCCACTCCTGTGATAACAACATTAATCCAGTCGTGAGGGAAGAGCCATCGTTAATTTATTAATCCAGGGCCAAGGGATTATATTTCTGACCCATGAACTTTTGGAGCACACGTTCAAACCACAGCACAAAGGAAAACTGGAAAAGTGACGTGTCCAGTATCACACAAAATAAAAGCAATAATCACAAAGCATAGTAGTCTCTTATTGTGGTTATCTTTCCACCGTATCAGTTTGTTCAATACCATGTCCCTCAGGTTACTAGTGAGAGTTCTGCAAGAAAGGCAAAAAAGAATAGGGTTTCTTGATTTAAGAATTTTAGGAAGGGCTGGGTTAGACCACAGTCAAGTATCTTTCTTTACTGCTGGACTTCTTTGAATTTTCAACACACTATTTTCCACTGTCAATCTCTAAATGGGCATCTATTGAGTTTGTTTCTCATACTTATTTGGCTATAGAACAATTCCCCCTGCATTTTTTCAAGTAACATCTTTTTGGATTAGTAATCCATGAAATCGGCCTTTGAACTAGAGATGCAATACATGTGTCCCGTATTGATGGAATTGACCAAATCTACCAGCCTTTTTGGCCTTCATCAGACGAAGAAGAGTTTGTGTGGATCCAAATGCTCCATGAGATCTGGCTGCGGAAGCAGTGGTAGGTGTGGTACCTACAGGTATGTGACGTGATCTCTCCATCTCCACTGCAACCTCCTTGAAGACACCATTTTCTCTGTTGATTTCTTTCCTATAATCTGATTTTCTTGAGTCTGATTTTGTTCCTCTGAGATATGTTCTCTACTTGTTAACTATCACCAACTTCAGAAAGTATAAACCAGAGTAGGCTCTTTCCCTTTAAACCACTTCCCAAGATCTTCGCCAGGACAATGAAGTTCAGTAACCAAGCTCCTGCTTGCTTTTCTGTCTCATCTTCTATCAGCCTTCCCTTTACCTGCAATGCCACAACCAACTTGTCTGCTCTTTCCTTCAACATGAGCAGACTATTCCACTGTAAGGACCTCAGCACATGGCATCTCTATATCACTCTGCACCCTCCTTGTCACAGGGATGACTTGCTGTTTTCCTTAAAGTGTCTGTTCAGATGTCTGCTTGTTAGAATTTTTCTTTCCTAATCCACTCTATTGCATGTCTCTATTTTTCTGAAAGCACTTGAGATAATCTGAATTTTTTTTTTTTAGTTACTTGTTTATCACTTTTTGTCTTCAGGTCTTGACTCTATTATTTATCACTGAAAGCTCAGTGCCTAGGACAGTTTCTTGTTAACAGTAGGCATGCATTAAATACTTGAATAAATGGATGAATACGACGGCAACTCTTTGCCATTCAAGATTCTCAGAACATGGGCACTCTGCCAGAACTGAACATAGCTTATTATTGCTTATATGAAGTAAAATTATGTTTAATATACAAGAATATTTTAAGAATCATTTATTGGGTATGAAAAAATTATGTAAAAAAAGCTAAGTGAGGTTTTGGTAAAATCCAAAATATTTTTATTCACAAGAATAACAGCTGTTATTTTAATAACATCTCACTTAAAAAATTACAAGAAGTGCTAGCATATAAATAAAAGACTAAAACGGCATAATTGACTGAGTAGCACACTACAATAGAGAAGAGTAAGTTCTACATCAGCATATGACACTCGTTTTATGTCACGAGTTATAATTTTTGGCAAGTTGTTTCTTTGCTCTGATCCTCAATTTCCTTTTTTTGTGAAATACAAGACTGGACCTAAATGATATTTAGGATCAACTGAGGCTCCACACCCTGACTGAAGTCAGAGGTTTATGATATCATCAGGCTTGGTAATAAAATACAATCTTCTTTTACTCTCAGTGATCCATTCTATCAGTTTGAGCTCCCAGAAAATTCCACTTTTATCACATTCACAATAAAAATTAATTCCTAGGTTAAAAAAAGGTAACTGATAATTATATAATAGATCTTTTTCAATTCCAATAATTACTGAGCACCTAGGACCAGGCACTGTTCTGTCCTGATAGAGCTTTTATTACTCTAGTTGGTGAGAAAGAGTAAATAAGATACATGAATAAAATAGGTAATAGAATGAATAATGGTAGGCACTGAGGCTATAGAATAGAGCATGGAAAAGGAATAAGAAGTGTTCTGGGCAGGATTACAAGTTTGGATAGGATGGTCAAAGGTGACTTCACCGAGGTAGTAACGATTGAGTAAAAGATCTGAAAGAACTGGAAGAGTGAGCCACACAGACATCTGGGGGAAGGACATCCCAGACAGAGGAAACCAAGGTACCAATGCCTTGAGACAGGAACTTGCCTGCCATGTTCAATAAGCAGAAAGCTTGGCATTGTGACTACAGCATAATGGCCAGGGGAAAGTATCAGGAGATGAGCTGGGTGAGGTCGTAGGGGCCTGTGGTCATGAGGAAGACATTGGCCTTCACTCTTGGTGAGGTGCATAGATATTAAGAGATTTCAAGTAAAGACTGCATCTTCACAGAATCAATTTGTTGTGATAAAAACTGTATGTATGTGTGGTCCATGCGTGTGCATGTGTGTTAAGGTGGAGGTCAGAGCTGGAGGGAGCACAGTTAGGTTATTGTGATAATTCAGGAAAGACATGGAGATGTTGAATGAAGTTGTTGCAGGTGAAAAGGTGGAAAACGGCCCACTTTGGGTTATACTTTCAAGATAGAGAAGTCAGGATTTCCTCATAGATCTGATGTGGGGTAGAGAGAGTTAAAGAGGTTTGTCTTTGGTGAGCCCTCATTTCCAGTTAGCTAGTGTGGGGATGTTAATACTTGACCAATGTCATGATGAAATATTCCCCTCTGTTCTAAGCAATCCCAGTACTTAATCACAGTTGTGAGATTCTGAAGCCGGAAAGAATCATTTGGCTCATTTGTAACAACTTTCCTGGAAATGCCAACGACTTCTATTCTACGCTTCCAACATGCCATGAACTTCAGTGTCTTTACCTTTGGGTCATATCATGTTCACAAGTCATTCTTGTCTGCTTTATGTTTACGATCATTAATTCAACAAACTGAAGCGTTACAGGGCTAGCTCCTTGAGGGAAAAGCCAATACTTTTCTATTTCAGAAAAATAAATATCCATCCCTACTCTGCACAAAAGAGTATGAGATAACCAACATGCTGGGTTTTGTTTTCTAACCAGAAACCGTGGCTAAAAAATATATCCAACCCTTTCTGACCGAATACCACAAGTATGCTTCCGAGAAAAAAAATGTGACTACAAAAAAAAACCAAAAACCAAAAACACAACACAAACTTACACACAATCCAGAATAATAGTTTCCAAATCCGATGGTTGTGAAAATCACCAAAGGATTCTATAAATGTAAATCACTATATTCCTTGACCTGGTGAATTACAATCTCCAGCACCAGGGTCCAAGAATATGCATTTAGGATACATTCCCCTGCTGATTGTGATGCTCCTGCAGGTTTAGGAGCCACTAGCTGAGCAGCTCCATATTTGTGGATCAGTGCCCTGGTCCAACAAGGGCAATGGCCCGTATTATTCTCACAGTACCATTTGCTGGTGTTTGGTCAAGAAGGTACTCTAATACGGGTCACAGTCATAGAGCTCCTTGCTGCTCCACCCACTCCATCTGCCCTGGAATCACATTCAGATAGAAGGACATTTGGTCTCACATTCACATGGAAGAACCAGTGTGCTGAGTGGCAGGCCACAGCGGGCTCAGCACAGTTTTAAAAGAATCCCTCCTCTACACTTCTTAACAGTTAATGGACATTCCACCCAAAATTCACTGAGTATGCTTTCTTCTCATCAGCTCATGGGACATTCTCTAAGATTGACCATATCTTAGGACATAAAACATGTCTTAAAAAATTTAAAAAAATAGAAATTATACCATGCATCTTCTCAGATCACAGTGGAATAAAAGTAATAATGAACCCTAACAGAAATCCTCATTCCTACTCAAAGTCATGGAAGCTAAACAACCTTCTACTGAACGATTATTTTATAAATGAAGAAATCAAAATGGAAATCAGAAGATTCTTTGAATTAAACGACAATGGAGACACAACTTATCAAAATCTATAGCACACAGCTAAAGCAGTCCTGAGAGGAAAATTTATTTCCATAAATGCCTATATCAAAAAGACAGAAAACTTAGACAACCTAGTGAATAGACTCAAAGAGCTGGAGAAAGAACAGACCGACCCCAAACCCAGCAGAAGGAGAGAAATTAAGATCAAATCAGAACTAAATGAAAAGGATAACAAAAATACCATGAGGGAGATTAATAAAACAAAAAGTTGGTTCTTTGAAAAGATAAAAAAAATAGACACACCTCTGGCTAGACTAACCAAGAGCAGAAAAGAAATGTCAGTTCTTGATATGCTTATGGCCGAAGATGACCAGACACACCAAAGTAAGGCAAGCATGAAAATGAGGTTTATTGAGGAGAGACAAGATTATAGAGCAAGAGCAAGATGTAAGTTTACACAGTGAGATACATATGCCACAGATGATGACCAGACCCATTGTCGCAGCAAGAAGAACTTGGTTATGGTCTGGGTCTTGTTTTATAGTGCCAGATAGGGGCCTCTCCGTGGGTCAGATGTCACCATGAAACTACTTTGGACAGTTCGGAGTTCTATGACCTGAGTCTTACTGCACATGTGGATCTCCCATGAGCCTCTCTGAAAGCCCATTGAGAAGAGGGGATATACCACGATGGTGCCCACTTTCGTCCCTAGGAGACCCGGAATCGTTTGCTATCTACCTAACAACTTCAGGAATAATCGTACCAGCTGTCATTACATTATAAAGCCATTCAGTACCAGTAAAATCACTTTTATAACTAATAATATCTCTGAAATAGAAAAAAATGTAATTAATATTCTTAAAACTTGAAGGCAAAGCTTGTAAGCTAAGTGACTTGCTAGAGGTCTGATAAAATCAAAGATCTAAAACTTCCTGGTTCCTACTTCCATGTTCTGGCCAACATTCCCTCAACTATCTTATTTTCTTTTTTATACCTGTGCTGTAAGAGACTTTTGCTTTTTATTTACGCCTTACTCTATGTAACATAATCTGCAACTATCCTCCTGTATCCATTTTTCCTTTCTTCCTTTAAATAGACTCTCCCAAGTTTTCATCAGGGATGTGGCTACCCAGGTTTAGGTGACATTTCCCATCTCCTTTACAGCTAGTGGAGGCACCTGAACAAGTTTAGAAGTGATATGCAAAACTTTCAATCATGTCCTTAAAGATGGAGCTGCTTTCCATGAATGCTCCATTTCCCACACTGCTGGCTGGAAAATGAGGGTTATAGCATCCCTGGAAGCTTGTTTTCAGGATCATAGGGCAATGCTGCTAGCCTCAGACCGCTCATCTCTGAACTTTTATGTGCAACAGAAACTTTCATATTATCTAAACCGCTCAATTGGATAATTTCGTTTTCCTCAAATAGTGCATTCCAACCAATGCCAGATTTCAGTCAAACAAAAGCCTTACTTTAAGGCTTATTTAAATTTAAATGAGTTCAAATGAGAGAGACCAGAAAGCAAGGTAACCAGAAATCAAGTCCCAGGAGGGACCAATTGAAAGAAAAAGAGTAAGTACAAAACTTCAGGAAGAAAAGAAAGATGCCAGGGGGGTTCTCTTAATATTCTTTAAGGATCATCATGTATGAAAAGAATCACACTTGTGCTCATATATAACAAGAAAATAATGTGGGGTTAATTTGTAGAAGCCAATAGGAACAAATTTCAGCCCCATTCAAGAAAGAGCTTTCTCATAATCACAACCACCCATATATATTCAGAAATGCCCTGAGCAGTAATAAGTTTCTCATCATTGGAGGGTGGTAATGAATTCTCTGACATTGGAGATATGCAAACAAAATTTTACTTTAGAGTGTAGAGCATAGGTTCAGAATTTGGACAGAACTCAGTCCTAATTCTTACTCTGTCAATTACTGATTTTTTTTTTCTTTTACAGACAGCTAGTAAATGGAAAATGGAAAATTGTTATTTCTTAACATTTATGAGGCAAGTCTTCATTTGCAAAAGGGGGTTAAACTTTAATATTTAGTAGAGTTACAAATAACAACAACAACAAAAAAAAAACACATGAAAGACTTCCAAAGGAGATGCTAGATGACCCTATTTGGTGGGGATATTGAAGTGGGGTATGATCATTAGCTAGAGAAAGAGGCAAGGACAGTTATAATAAAGAGCTCTGCAATTCTGCGACTCTGAAATATTAATTTCCCTTTCAGCGATATATACACATAATGCTTAATGAAAAAATGTGGCTAACAAAGTAAGCTGATCATTCCTCCCTCTGCAGGTACCAGATGTTCCAGGGAGAATTAAATTGAGTGGCCTCTACTCTACCCACCTGCCACCCTGCACCCATCTGGAGGTGCAGAACACTTCAGCACCCTTGTTGGATGGGAAAATTATTAATATAACTACTGGGCACTCTGGGGGTTCTGCCAAGCCTGTTTTCCTACTTAGACTCATATTTTCTTCAAACTTTGGAGAAAGGGTTCTAAAAGATAAAATACGTCTGACACAGAATATAACTAACACCTAGGAGTCAAGCAAGGTATGCTCTAGTCTAATGACTGACATTTATTGATTTCCAAATCTTAAACAAGTTCCTGTATCTTTAGAACAGATATCCAAGCCTAAAATACAATAGGGTTGGGAAAAATATTTTAAGGATCCTTCTAGGTTCGGAACCTATTGTTTAAATTCAAAAAAGTTAAATTACTCACTGCTTGGAGGCATGGATTACTCCTTCAAATTCAAAAGCTACTGAAGCCCCAGGGTATAGGATCCAGGACAATATCCTGGAGAATCCAGAATATGTAACATCGCCATTTGACAGAGATAATAAAGTTTTGTTAGATAGAAATAATCCTTTTTCATGAGAGCAATAGAGCCATGAATAAGAATATCAGGGCTTTTAAATGTCAGAAGAATTATATCCTGGGGTGTAGGCAGGGGCTGCACATTCCAGTGCAGAGATGACCTCTCTTGGGGGCCATGAATAGTGGCTAAGATTATGGCATCTGGAGCGAGTCAAACCCGAGTTTAAATCCAAGGCCGGCTACATACATTTTGGGTCATCTTCAAGAAGTCATCTTCTAGGCCTTGTGTTTCTTTCCTGAAAACCTTATTTTTTTGTTCATTTGTTTTTAATGAATTAAATGAGGTAATGAATGTAAAACTCTTAGCACTTTGCCTGGCAATTTACCCATTGGAATCATCTATTTGAAGGTAGCAACTATGACTATCTTGTTCAATAGTATTTTCATAACATAGTCCTTACATAGTACATAGCAAGTGCTCAGGAAGCTTTCAAATAAATGATACCACATGCACCAAGGGTTTTCTGAGTTGCCCTCAGTGATGAAAACTTCTGACCTTCTCATTACTTGATCCCTCTTTTGAGCAGATCAAGAAATGAGACAGTATCACTATTCTCATCAGGCCCATTTTCTTCTACATCTTCCTTTATGTAGTTTAGCCATATTTCATATGTAGGCATGTGGTATCATTTATTCGAAAGCTTCTTGAGCACTTACTATGGACCATAAGGACTACGTAATCTAGACAGTGCAAATTGGTATCACTGTCCTTGGTCATATTCAAAGTTTCCTACCTTACAATCCTAGAATTTTTAGGATTTTGATTTTTGAAAGTTAAGTGTATTCTTTATTTTGTCTGGACACTGATAGAATTCACCACAAGTAGAATCAACCAGATATGAACTTACTTGATGAGTCATTAGAATTGTAACATTAGGTTCTCACAGCACTACCACCCCCAACTGAGTGCTATGGAAACTTTGAGTTTATGGGTATATTTTCTACCAAGTCAATCATCATTTATGAGAATTGTGCTATTTCACAGAGCTGGAATTTTACATAAGCCAATTCAGATATTCTTCTGCCTTGAGAATCAATGCAATTATAATCATAATACCAAAAGACCACTTTTTAAATAATCAACATCGTCGCTCTAATTATTTAGTCAAAAAAAGGGGACACTTGCAAAGTAATGAGCTTTTATAGCCAGGGTATTATTAAATATAAATCCCAAAGGATAAATTCATAGAACAATGAACAACATGTTCTATTAAAAGTGGTAATTTGTTGACAAATTCTGCACATAATTATGTGTAATTATGCAAACCAATTTGGCTTTGATGTTACAAAAGTTTTTGTAAAAAATTTAAGAATTTTTTTTTATGTCTTTGGCAAATGTTGAAAGACAGTTTCTTTCCTTTTTCCAAATAAAGGTGGTTATACATAAATTACTCTTAATTCCTATAAAACCGTACTTGTACTTATGGTTCGTATCAAAGCCATTCCCCTAGTGAAAACATAGAAATCCTTTATTATCTAAACCTATCCTGCTCAGTATGATAGCCATTAGTCACATGTGGACACTGGGCACTTGACATGTGGCTACTAAAACTGAAGAATTCTTAGTTTCATTTTAATTAATTTTAAATTTTAAAACTGAATTTATTAAATATAACTTTGATTTTAGTAGTACTCTATTTCTCTCTAGCTGTTGAAAATTTAAGCATCTGAATTGAGTTGTGCTGACAGTAATAGTCATGTCAGAGCTCAAATAGAAAATACCTTAATTTTATATTGATTGCTTGCTGAAACAATATATTTTGGAGGTATTGAGTTAAAATACATTATTAAAATTACTTTTTCCTATTTTTCACCTTTTTAATGTGGCTACTAGAAATTTAATTATATATGTGGTTCATATTATATTTCTATTTAATAGTGTTGATCTTTCAGTATAGAAATATCTACTTACTCAAATTCTACTTCCTGTAATGGAAAACTTAAATCAGACTTACACTCCCACAGGGATCATTTATAAGCACTGTATGAAGGAGGAGAGGGGCACAACGTTTTTTGAAGGCTGGGAGAGCAATTTAAAGTAGGAAGGATTTGGAAGGAGTTGGTCCTTGAAAGAAAGGTACTGCCCTGGATCAGTCACATTTATTAAGCTTTGAACCTGGAGGAATTCCTTAATCTTCAGGTAAATGAATGGACAGAACTCAGGCAGAAAGTCATAGGCGTAAGGAATAGAAGAAGTCAGAGGATGGAGTTTAGGGCTACCAGAACACCTAGAAAGTGAAAGGAACAATCTAGGAAAGGAGGAAGCTCCTACCTCTGCACATGAATATCACTCAGATCCTGCTAGAAAATTTTGGCTCACCTAGGAATACAAATCTGGTAACCTGTAAGTTTCACAGTGTAAGACAATAGCTGGGAGGCTAAAGGAATGAAGCAGAGATCTCATTAAGAACATGCAGCATATAATTATAAATTAGTAGACTCACAGAGAAATAGAAAAATCTGATCCATATTCAAGAGAAAAAACAGTCAATTACTGAACCTGAAATGTTCAAGATGTTAGAATTTGAAAAGATTTGAAAGAGTTTGTTAAATAGAAAATAGTAGAAAAAAGTTAAGCCCCAAAGCAAGTTTTATCAATCTTTGAAAAGATTATCCTATTGCTCCTAGGCTACAAACCTGTACAGCATGTTACTGTACTGAATACTGCAGGCAATTGTAAAACAATGGTGAGTATTTGTGTATCTACACATATCTAAACATAGAAAAGGTACAGTAAAAATATGGTATTATTAAATGTCAAAGGACACAGAACATAGTTGAAAGGGATTCCCCTTAACCAAATTTGTGAAAATTTGAGCAAAAATAACAACTAATTAATAGATTTTATCCAATAAATCAAGTAAGAATCCATGAGACCATATGCACATAAATAAATGAAAAAATTAATGAGGAGATGCAAAAACTCATAATGGCAACTAAAATATAGAGGGAATGATGGGCTTAAAACTCACCCTTTGGTAATTACCATAATAATTGTTTCAGGCTAGAATTATTGATCAGTGTTAAAATTCATGGGCAAATGTTTGATAACAGATATTTTTATACTCAAACTATTATTATTAAAAAGGGAACAGTAGTAACTTTATAGTTAAGAAAACTTACAGACACCAACAAAACCAAGTGATCAAAGCTAACATCACCATGAATAGGTCCAATGGACATCACATGCCTATTGATATGATTTACTGAAAATGATATAACATTATTCCTGTAATTTGTCACAAAAAAGCATAACTCAAATCTAGTAAATATATAAAATGAGAAAAAAATATTTTAAAAAGACATAAATTGAGGGACATTCTGCAAAATAAGGAACATTTTACAAAATTGTCAAGGTCATGAAGGATAATAAAGACTAAAGAACTATCATCATGCATCCCTTAGTAATGGGGATATGCTCTGAGAAATGTGTCCTTAAGCAATTTTATCGTTCAACCACCAGAGTATACTTAGACAAACCTAGATGGGACAGTCTACTGCACACCTAGGCTACATGGGACAGCCTATTGCTCCTGTGCTACAAACTACACAGCGTGTTACTGTACTCAATACTGCAGGCAATTATAACACAATGGTAAGCATTTGTGTATCAAAACATAGGCAAGGTACAGTAAAAATATGGTATTATAATCTTATGGGACCACTATCATATATGTGGTCTGTCATAGACTGAAAGGTCGTTATGCGGCACATTACTGTTTTCTAGGTTAAAGGAAATTAGACTTGACAACAAATGAAACACGTGAGTTTGAGTTGGAACTTGGACTAGGGCTTTTACTTGTTTTTCTTTTGCTATAAAGGGTAGTTAGTTAAGCAATTGGTAAAATTTGAATAAAGTCTGTATTTTTGATACTAGTATTCATTGTATCAATGTTAAATTTTCTCATTTTTAAAATTATACTGTGGTTATAAAAGACAACATTCTTGTTTTTAGGAAATATGTATTTAGGAATAAAGGGCTATTGTATCTATAACTTAGGACACAGTACCAAGTTCAGAAAAACATATATTATATTCTGTTAAATATTTATATTTTATAAATATGCATAAAAGGGGAGAAGACAAAGAACAAAGCAAATGTATTAAAATGTTAAAATTTGGGGAAACTGAGTGAAGGATATACAGATATTGGTATTGTTTTTGCAACTTTCATATAAGTCTGATATTTTAAAACAAAAATTTGGAATAGTATAATAAGGGAACAAAAAATTATGCCAATTTAACAAAAATGCAAAGAACCAATTCCATGAAAATCTTAACTAATAAAACACAATCAGAAGAAACAAAATCTGAAGAGCTTAGTCTGATAGAGAAATCCAATTCATTATTAAAAGCATTCTCCAAAAGAACATTCTAGGCCCAGAAAGTATTAACTAGTGAATACTAGCAAACTTAAAGGAAGAAATAATACCAATCTTACACAAATTTATTTGTAAAACATAAAGAGAGAACCCCTTCCAACTCATTTTAGGAAGCCAGTATGCCTCGACACAAAAAACAAAGATGTTAAAGAGGTTAGAAACTAATATTCCTAGTGAACATAGATGAAAATATCTTTCATGAAACATTGGCAAATGAAAACTTTGTTTTTAGGAAATAGAAACTGAGGTATTTAGGGGTAAACAGGCATAATGTTTACAAATTATTCTCAAATGCTTATAACATCTATGTCCATGTCTATCTCTACATAAAGAGAGTGAATAAAGCAAACTGGGCAAAATGCAAACTGGATGAATTTGGATAGAGGACATAAAGGAGTACTTTGTACTTTTCTTGCAACTCTTATGTAACTTGACATGTTACTAAAGGAAAAAGTGACAAAGAAAATCCACAAATTATTATAGCTTAACGATGTATATTTTACTTACCCATATGTCAAAGATTGGCTTTGGGAATATACAATACTACATAAACACAACCTAATTAAACTCTTACTTTTCTTCACTTGCTGTAAAAATATAGTATTATTCCATAAGATACACTGATATCCTTTGTAAACCATGTTTCATATCTGTTTTGTCTCCTTAGAATCAGGTCTTGATTTTAAGAAATAAAAATAGGTAAATGCAGATACGGTATCAGACACCACATCCAATCACACCTCCATTATTATGCCATTCTCCCTTCTAAGTATTTGTAGCATTTGTCCCTCCTGCCAGTCTTTACGGCCACTGCCAATTCTGTAGTATTGAGGCCATCCTGGACGAGTTATTTAATCAACACATTATGGTGCATCCCGCAAAACTGTGCAACTGTTCTTCACACAGCCAGAGGAACTATGTTGTATTCTATTAAATTGCATGTCTCCTTGGATTAAAACCTAACAATAACTCAGCATTACCTACGGGACAGAATCCATGATGCTCAGAATGTTGAGCAAGGTCTCTAATGATTCAACCTCTGTTACTGCTTAAATCTACCTACTTTGATAGGCAGAATTCTAAGGTAACCCACAGTGACTTGTCCCCTTGTGTAATCTTCTTCACCTGAATATGGATGGGGTCCGTAAGTGACAGCAAAGGTCATGCAATCTCACTCCTGTTATTATGTTATATTATGTGACTAAGGTGAAGGGATTTTGCACATGTAATTAAGGTCCCAGAATAGTTGATTGTGAGTTAATTAAGATGCACACTATCCTGATTGTGCCTAATTCAATCAGATGCGATCCCTTTTCTGGGGTCAGTAACTGAAGGTAGAGCAATTCTCTTGCTCCCCTAAAGAATCAATGATGATACAAACTGCCTATGGGGTGGACCGTATGGCAAGGAACCACAGGGGCTTCTAGGAGCTAAGAACAGACATTGGCTGGCAGTCAGCAAGAAAACTAAAAACGCTTCAGTCTTATAACCGCAAAGACCTCACTTCTGCCAGCAGCCATATATGCCTGGACTAGGACCCCAAGCCCCACAGCAGAATTCAGCCTTGGGAGAATCTGAGCCAAGAACCCAGGTAAGTACATCCAGCCTTCTGACCTACAAAAATTGAGATAATTGAATGCTGTTTTAAGCCACCAACTTTGTGGCAATTTTTTATGCGACATTAGAAAACTAATACACCTACCAAACACTACCTATCTTTTCTCTAATATGATGTGACTAACTCTTTCATGTCTCGTATCTTTGCATGTGCTTAAAAAGATTTATTTTCATTCTCCAACTCCTAATTTGGAAGTAATTTCCTTTGTCTTTGTTACCCATTTTTAAAAATCTATACAGCATGTTACAATTACTGGCTTAAACATTTGTGTTTCCAATTTCCTTGCTGGCAGGGACAAAAGTCTCATATTGATATTTCCCTGGTAATCGGCTAACAGGAAACTGTCAGTACATCTAGTTGAAATTACTCTCATTGATGGGGAGGGGGAACATACACTGTATCTTTAAGCACCTTCTTTTGTCATTTTCCTACAAAAGAAATTATAGATTATGAGATTTTAAAGAAAGTATTTTAAACCATAGAAAAGCAGCACACTAAGAAACATGCACAAATTCACACAGAAGTTTCTAAATCCAATAGAGTTAACAATAACCCTAATTCCTGGCCTATGATTATAAATGCCACTACAATTTCTGTAACATTCAATTTTTCTCAAAACAGAACAATGAAGGCTGCCAGCAAATTCACTAATTGCAGGATGAGAAAAGACATGGTCTGTGACTGCCGACATTTCACAAAAGCCTTATTAGTATGCCAAGATACTAGCAAAGCAACGAAATAAATGAGCTACACTTCTGAAGAGCCTCAAGAATCCAGCACACTTAAAGAGAAGAGATCCTGAAAAGAATGAGAATGGATTTAAGCAGCAGTACCTGGAACAACATAGCACGGGTCACCGAATGTACAACCCTCAGTGATTTTTCTGTCTTTGTTTTATGTGGGGCAACGCTTCTGCCGTATCTCACCCCTTGCCAAGGCAGACCTCGGTTCCCAGTAGGAAATCCTGGCAAATACGACTCAATTAGGTGCTAACATTATGATCTCCCTTAGTAAACACCAACAATTATCTGAAAAAAACAAAACTAAACATATAGTTTTGGGGTAAATAATAAAGGAACCACAAGGTCATTAGTAAAAATGGAACTTTTTTTTTTTTTTTTTTAAAGACCATCCCTTTCACTGTTGGTGGGATAATAGACCAGAATGGTATTTGTGAAGAGGCAATTTGGCAATGTTAAACAAAACTGCCTTGAGAATCCTTTTTCGCTCAGCAGTTTCACCTCTGGGAACCCATTCTGCAGAGACAGATTTTTAACCAAAAGCTGCATCAGCGAGCCAGCCTTTGCACAGCCCAAGTATCATCAGTTATGCATGGAGGGCTTGATCCAGCAGCTCCACTTCCACCAGGCTCCTCAATGCTCTCTAGTCACATCAAACAACATAAAAATAGTGTAAAATTCCTACTGCTTTTACTGGCATCATTTTAAATCATTATCTCAGGAACAAATAGGCCTGTCGTTTTCATGAGAATCTTGGTTTTCCTAACTATTTTCTTCTCCCATTTTGTATGTGTGTGTAACTTGCAAATACTGTGGTACAAAGGGTTAGTGCCAGGGGTTTTCTATCATTCCCTCTACTAAGGAATATTGCAGACCACAGTTGTTTAGAATACAGCAAGCATTATGAGAACTTACAAAAATCTTCGTGGAGATCATCAACATACACGTTCTCTCGTGCATTTACTAAGTGACAGTTCTTAAACACTACAGTATGTTGCCTCATTCACCTGGGTGTTACTTCAAAGGCAACACACACACACACACACACACATTCACACAATGCATCCACATTTTTCTCTCCTAATCATGTCTCCTGCCTCACTCTTTTTCCTTCTCAGCTAAAGATGGCTGCTTTCCCTTGATGCAGAAGGGAGTATTTTTGATGTACTGTAAAATAGCCTTTCAGCTAAAACCCAGATTCTAGAAAAAAAATTGCCAACTCTGATCTTAGGTATATTAATCTCCAAGTTTCAGTTTCTTTATTGGAAAAATGGGGTAATTGTGGTGTTTATCTCATAAACTAATCAGGATTAAATGAAGTCACGCACACAATAAGCATTCAGTAAGAACTAGCGCTTACTCTCATTTTACTATTATTATATTAATAGCTTCACTTGGAAAAGGTATTCTTCCTTCTCTCTTATCTTATGCTATAGCCAAACAATAACATCCCTAGAGGAAACAGGGCCGTAAACAACCTTGTATTTGTTCCCTTCTCTTTCTTTATTCATGTAATTTCTAAACGAATTGTTTAAAGCATATTTCAGAAGAAGTCATAAAAAGGAAATGCCATCTTACATAGGTGCAACACCATGTTTGCAGTATCCATGGAGGAATCCAAGAGCTATCCATTGCCATGTTCATTTCAGAGGTATAAGGATAGGTCTCATGTCTGCAGATGTAGGGACACCTGATCTTGTCTTCAACTGTCTTCCCTTCCAGTCACGAAGCAGGCATAATCAGACAACTCCACAGACCCTACCACAGTTATACCAATGTCTTATACCCTATGCTTCTCACTACCTGGGGAGTCCCTTTTTCTTTTCACAAACTGAACAACTTTAAACCAAGCAGGCTCATATTCAAAATTTTGTTAGCACAACAATACTTTCAATTATGTTCTAAATATTCAGAAATATTTTATACATGTGAATACTCCTCCATGCATGATTTTTCTCAACTAAATTCAATGGTCCAACATAGGTTATGTGCTTTTTCATATTCATAGAATAGGTTACATCTTGTTAAGTACTTAACATCCTGTCAAATTCATCAATGTTCTTTAGGTTATTTACTACCATTAAGGTAATCCTGTCCTTATCTCAGTTTTTCTTTTCCTAACTTTGAGTTAAATCTCCATTTATTTAGAAGTTTTAACTCCTGGCTATGAATCAAAACCATTTGAACACCCAACCCAGCAGACTCTCTCATATTACCCGGCTTTATAAACAGGGGCCTGAACCTAAGGGAGGGTCTGGGGTTGGGGTGGGAAGTGGGAAAGCTGGGGAGGGGGGCGAATAGTCAGGATTCTGGAGTTAGAGATGGAAATCCTACTTCCATCTCTTAACAAGTTTCTCAGCTGCTATGAGCCTCATTCTCTCATCCATACAATGTGGGTAATACTAGTAGTATCAGCTTTGTCAGGCTGTTTTGAGGACTAAATGAGATAACACGGGTGAATCATTTAGCTCAGCACCCGATTTACAGTAAGGACCCAATTCATTGTCATTTTTGGCAACCATAGGGTCATGGATGTAGCCTGTTCAGATTCAGAAGGGACTTGCTCTCACTTACGTACGTCATTGAACCATCTATTTGGGGTCACTCATTTCCTTCCCTGGACTTCAATTTCCTCATCCATGTATGTGAATGGGTAGTCTAATTTTTTGCAGTTATTTTTCAGTTCTCAAAGTTCCCTATTTCAATTAATTATTAATTCATGGTCAAAAATATGGTAAACACCCCTGATGATACTTTCCTTCTTCCAAAACATTGTGATGACACTGGGTTAGAGGCTAAGAACACCACGTTAAAAAAAAATGTCACAGACTTGCTTATAATTTAGTAGTAGCAACTGCAAGTGATGAGAAATGATCTATAGTCTGATCAGTGCTATAACAAGAGAATTTCACAGTGGTGCGGGGGCAGGAACAGTTCAGAGATAGTCTCCTATAGAGGTAGGATCTCAACAGGACCGATTAACACTTAAACTCCAAGCATAACTATTATGGAGATAACATTTTCCCTTACTCTGAATAACACAAGTTATTCTTACATCTGCTCACCCCCATCTTTTCTTGATTTTTCATTTATGAGCCATCTCTTGTGAATTTTAGCATGTGTAGTCACAATTTGTTGCATTTAGTTTGCTACAGGCAATGAAATCAAACAACCAATGTTCTGAAAATTTTGTTTTTTTAAAAAATATTCTAAAGAAAATGCATTTCTTGGCTATTCAACTCTTTAAAGAAGTTTACTTTGTTGCTGAACTTAAGATATTGTGACTTTTTTAAAGTGACTTCTTCATAAGTAACGGTTTATATTTTCTTCGCATTTTTAGAATAGGTGGCAAGGCAAAAAAAAGTTATTGAAAAGGAGTTTAATTAAAAAAAAATGGAAATTTCAGAACCACAGGTTTCTTGGAAAAAACATTTCCTACACATATTCCCTAGTACAGTGTCCTGTAAGAATGCGTAGTGGAGGTATTATGAACTTAATATCTAAATCAATGCAAATAAGGAAAAAACCTTACGGGACTTCTGTCACTGAAGATAGAATTGCACTCTTGAAGAGGATAGATGAGGACCATCTGTGTGGTTGGTTATAGTAGTAATTTTCACAAAGAACAGGGTAAAACATGATGGATACACAGGAAACATGATTGAATAGGAACAAGACAAAGCTTTTCTTGGCACTTATACAAAGCTAGCATCATACATATGGGTTTGGGAAGTTAGTCTCTGCGATGTTTTATTTTGTTTTTGCTTTTAATTAATATACTATCTGTGTTTCGGGTATCTTTCACTAGATGAATTACAGGGTTATAATTTTCTACATAATTGCCCAGGACTTCGGCAGTCCCCGAAAAGAAAATGAGAATGTGATTTATTAAAGTATTGTATTGATTTAAAAAAAACTGTAAAGTTTGTAAATTAATAAGCAGTTTCACTCTATATTTTGTCTACAATATTTAGAAAATAATCAGCATAAAAAGGCAAATAAAAAATAGCACCAATTAAGCATCTTGAAGTTTCATATAATTCCAGCTTTGTAACATAATTTCAAAAGAAACGGATTTTAAGATCCATTTTTTTTTTTTAATTGGGATCAAAAGTCTTCCAGGGCTGCTTCTGAAAATCGACTTGGGACAGTTCCAGGTAAATAGTACATACTCAAGTGAACATCCTTCTTTTTCTACAGTATTAAAGCAGCTTTGGCATCAAAGACTTGTAATTCATCAGAGGCATGCTAATTTGTCTGCTAACTCTGCTCTTTAAAGACTCTGAGTGTGTGAGAGAGAGAGAGAGAGTGTGTGTGTGTGTACACAAAATTATTTCGGAAAAACTTGTCTCTGATTAACATCAACAAGTTTGTAGAATATAATTTGTTGATATATGA
Source organism: Varecia variegata (assembly GCA_028533085.1). Taxonomy (NCBI): domain Eukaryota; kingdom Metazoa; phylum Chordata; class Mammalia; order Primates; family Lemuridae; genus Varecia; species Varecia variegata. The sequence goes on from CM052447.1 coordinate 18,854,118, forward strand.
ATTTATGATAATCTCACTGCTGCAAAGAATGAAAAAGGAAACCTGTTTCTCCTTTCCTTTCCACTATCCTTCCAAAGAAAAATCTCAGAGACTGCTTCTTTGAGATCAGTCAGGAGAATTTTTGTGTTCCTAAGTCGAAGTATCTAACAGTACATATTTAATGCAAAGCTGAGTGGGCCTAGAGGATGGAAGAACATGAGGGTTTAGAGACTGAGTAGGCTAAATTGGCTAAATATGAGTTACGACATTTCAATTCTAAGGAAAAAATAAAAATATATAAACTGGGATATACAATAAAAAAAACTTCAAGTTGGGGCATAGGAAATGTTAGATGATGCGCAACATTCTCACTATAATAAGCATCTAGAAATGCAACATAAAATATAACTAACGTTCTTTCAGGTACATACCTAAGATAATAGAAAGCATTCCACAGGCCTATCGTGGGGAAACAGACTCCTGTGTTGAAGCTGTGGCTGCTCTAAGGAGGACTGCCAATCAGGTAATTAGGGGCTTGAGTTTTACGGTCCAGAGACAGAAGATTGGGCCCTGAACCTAAATGAGGCAAAAATTTGGAACTGAAAGTGCTGCATAAAGCATAAAGCTAAGGTGCTTATAATGCTTTCCTGGCAAAAGGTGAAATAGGAAAAACACACACACACACACACACACACACACACACCATCCGAAGACTAGCACAAGGAAACAAAACATTTTGTCTCTTAACCTGGGCAAACATACAGTCCCCCTGAGAATTTGTAACTATAAGCTTAGATTTCAGGTTGAAGCTTACACTATACAAGTGGTTCTTAACCCCCCAACTCAAATAACAGACATAAATACGCTCCCAAGTTGCAGAGATTCTTGGAGTAACCATCAGAAACCCACGCAAAATGCTCTGGAGAAAAACAGAATCTTGTGCAGCTAAGGGTGCTATCAGACAAAGTGCCACTGAAATAAGCAGATGATAAAAATTTATAACACACAAAAGGAAATCCTCTACTGTCAGTGAGAATTAATAGACATAGTAGGATGGCTAAGACCCCAAGAATTTCAGATAATAGAAAAATCTAAAAAAATAAAAAAATAAAGTCTGAAGACAATTTTAAAAATGAAAGCAAACCATCTAAAAATAGAGACAATAAAGGAATTTAGAAAAAAATAGATATTTAAAGCTACTAAAGCAATGCCTAGAGACAAATAATACAATCACTGAAATTTAAAATTCAACAGTTTTATAACCAACAGGTCGGCAAAAATTAGAAAAGCTGGAAATATAAGAAGTGTTGGCAAGGATATGGAGCAATGGGAACTCATACACTCCTGGGTGGGAGTGAAAATTGGTACAACCAATTGGAAAAACAAATAGGCATCACCTAGTAAAGTGAAAGTGCTTATGCCCTCTTATCCCCAAGCAATTGTGCTATTCTGCTTCTAGGCAAATACTCTAGACATTCTTGACCTTGTGCAGTAAGAATTGTACAAGAATTTTTATAGACGTGTCATCAGTGAGGAATTTTAAAAATTGTGGTATGTTCACACAACACAGTACTGTGTAACAGAGGAAAAAAATAAAGATATCAACGTGGATGGATCTCAGGAACAGATGATTGTTTTAAGTCCATCAACTTGTTTTTTTCTCTGAAGTATGATTCCATTTTTATAAAAATGGAAACATTGCAAAACAGTCTATTGATTAGATATTCAGAATTACACAGTAATATTTTAAAAGAAATAATATTAAACCTATGAAGAGATAAAACTTGACCTGGTTCCAAAATCAAAAGTAAATAAAAAATTGAATTTTGGTAGAAAAACACTATTAAATAACTATGTTGAATGTACTTAAGTAAGTCTCGTTTTCATTTTCCCTCTATCTGTTCCAATTGTGTGTTAACAGTTACGTGTCTTAAATTGAGAAGCAACACCATTATATGGGCTCAAGGAAAGAATCTATTCTTTCATTAGTATTTTAATGACTCTTCTAAGATGGCTTAGAAGCTGTCGTAAAGGTCACCAGGCCCATACTTAGTTTCACAGTGACAAACTCACTCTTCCCCAAATGGGCTTTCAAGCTTAGTGAGCCCCATGACAGATTGGACTTTGTGGATGCTTTTACCCATGCCTCCAGAGATACATACGAGACCCTGATGCTTGAGAAAAGTAGGAAGGGAGAGGGTACCCCAAAACCTGGAAGATGGAAAGTTGCAACTCAGTTGAATTCAATTTGATGTAAAGAAATGAATTGATGTGATATTTCTTATCCTTAGATGTGTAGAAAAAATTTCTACTCATTGAACAAATGAATTTCTACTATATATTAAAGAATAATTCATCTAATAACAAAACTAAATCCCCAAATTCCTCCAAACCTTCCCTTTAGAAGAGTTTTATTTGAACAGTTAAATACATATTTGATTTCAGCAGAAAGGTTTTAAGCAGAAACAAGGAAAATTTGTCTCATCACAATTACATTTCTGACCTGGCCAAGCAATTCTTCCACTTAGAGACCTGGAGGGACTAAATGATCCTCAAAGGTCCCTGGAATATAAATACTGACACCTTTACAAATGTATTTCAGTACTGTTGTACACGGCAAGGTTTTTGTGCAGAATGCTAAGGGCAGACTGAATTGACATAATACTTTTTAGTAGACATTATTCCACTGATGCTTTCCATTTAAGAGGTCCACTGGAGACTGTTACAGTTACACCAGTTTAAAGTGGGTTGGCAAGAGAGAGAAATTCAATTACACAACTGCCATGAGAAATGAATCTAAATGTTAATATTTCTACATCCCAGACTCCACTGGGTCTAGGTTTGAAAGAACTGTAACAAATCAGAATGTTTTCAAAGAGAATTGCTAGACCAACAGTACCCTAAGGAAACACCATAAGATCTATTTCATGATAAGATAGAATCCAATTAGAACTTAGCCACACACATGATGCCTTTAAAGTAAATGAACACATGACCTTTTCCAATGCCTATGCTCCAACAGAAGGCGAGGGGGGTTTCAGTCTAGCAGCTGATAGAAACAGGCATTCCTGGCTAGGCACAGTGGCTCACGTCTGTAGTCCCAGCACTTTGGGAGGCCGAGACAGGAGGATCACTAGAGGCCAGGAGTTGGCAACCAGCCTGAGCAATACAGTGAGATCTGGTCTCTACAAAAAGTAGAAAAACTAGCCAGGTATAGTGGCAGGTGCCTGTAGTCCCAGCAACTTGGGAGGCTGAGGCAGGAGGATCCCTTGAGTCCAGGAGTTTGAGGTTGCAGCGAGCTATGATAACACCACTGCACTCTAGCCCAAGGCAACAGAGTGAGACCTTGTCTCAAACAAACAAAAACACCAGGCATTCCTGAACTGTGTTATTTCTTAATGAGCATAGGCATTTATTGGGAACCAATGACCTGCCTAACCTTGCAACAGTCATTAGGTTATCATTATCAACTACACATGGCACTTACAGGACATTTTACCATTCACAAACCAGTTTCTCTCTCACCCCCCCAGCCCCACCTCCCCCCAAAAAAACATTTCCCTATTTTGAGAAACTTACAGTTTAGATTGTGGGTGGGGGAATGAGAACAGATGATAACTATCCCTGAAACAAGTGAAAACAAATGACTACAATTGCCTCTTTTCAACATGAGCTACATGTTTACTATATTCTAGGAAATGTGTTCAATTTTATTTATTCAGAAATATAGGTAAAGCAAGTGCCCAGCACAGTGCTGGGAGACACCGAAGATACGATAGTTAGTGGGGAGAAAAAGTAAAATAAAAGACTGATCTCTGGTCTTGTGAAACCCACACTTCAGTTGAGAAAGACTAGAAAGATTAATAAAAATAACCCTACTAATAAATGTACGAAAAACTGGAATCAGTGCCCTTGGAGTATGGTTGTACCTGAGCATGTAAGACAAGAAACCAACCTAATAATAGACGTCAGGAAAGCTACCCTGAGCAAGTGACACTTGAGCTGAGATAGGAATAAGCATGTCCATTCTCTGACAAGATGATACTGTTGTTATTCCTCATTTCAATATTAGGGAAACTGAGGCTTTGAGGTTAAGAAATATTTCCAAGGTCTCAGAGCTGATAAGCAGCTGGATTCAAACATAAGACCCTCCAACTCCACAGCCCTCACCTGCAACCATTTTATGATGTAAAAATGTTCAGGTACTTTGTGTTTCTCCAAGGGTGGTTCAGGATCAGCAACAGCAGCTTCACCTGGGAACCCGTTAGAAATGCAAAATCATCTTCATTGCTACCACAGCTCAGCTGACGCTGATACTCTGGGGCTAGTGTCCAGCCATCTGTGTTTAACAATCTTTTCAGAGGATTCTGATGCAAAAACTTGAGAACCACTGCATTATGGCATTTCAAAGGAGAAAGGATTTTGAGGGCCCTAATCATCAATACATTCTTGTAAAAGGTTTCGCCTCATGTTCCATCTTACTTCAGTCTACTGAGCTCTTTTTAAATTTCATTAATAAGTAAATCTTTCTCCTGTACTAGTCTTCCCCTCATTATCACACTATTTTTGCTCTGAAAAATGTCTCTTTCCTAAAAATGTCACATCCTCGCAGAAATAGAAGTTTCTGATGTTATCTATAAAATATAGGTTGCTATGTTATTAAAGAAGCCTGTGAAATACATAAAACACCATCAATAAATAGCCATGTAGGGCAAAGTCCTTTTTAAATTAAACCATAGCCATGATCTTAGTTCTAAAACCCTACCCCCTACATTTATTATAAGTTAATAAAAAACAAGACTTGCAAAAGCAATGGTTTACTTAAGATTGCTATGTATGTTTGCCATAAGAAATTGTGTATTTGTTTACTTGAGCCATAAAATGTTATAGGAAGCTGAATTCTCTCACTTTGGCTGCAGTGTAACCAAACAGCCTTGTGGTAGGGAGCCTACTATTCTTTAAACTCGCCAGACCTGTGTGGATGTGACACACCAGTCCCCATCCTGGGTGAGTTCCCTTCTTAGGCAGAGTGCATGGAACTGGTTTGTCCCTATGGAAATGTCTTTAAGCTGCTTATATAGACTCACTAAACCTAATGCTAAACTTCATTTCTCACAAACTCTTTCTGCTTTTCAACTTTGTAGGTAGCAACAAGCTCCAATTCTCTCAAGTTTTGCTCATCTTGAGCACTGTAGTTGCCTTGTCATTGCACATTCTCCTCCTCATGGCTCCCTCCAGCACATCCGAACCTCTCTCCGGTCATCTGTGACCTCTGGAGGAAGCCTACCCCACTCCTACTTTGGGGGCAGGGCACGTGACTCAGGTGTAAGCATAGTCTCATGCCTGATCAATCAAAACCAGACCATTAAGAAGGGAGGTGTGGTTTGCTGGAAAGAAGCTTCCTTGTTCTTATAGTGAGTTTAAGGAGCCCCTCTCTGTCCCCATCTATGTATTAGGAAGCGTGCTGCCCCAGCAATCATCGGCAGCTGGATTTGGGCTACAGAAAAAGCTGATACTACACAGGACAAAGGGGAGAGATGAAGTGATGTGATAGGTCCTTGATGGTATTTATTGAAATGCTGAATCAAACTAGTCCCCCAATTCACTTAATCTCTACGCTTGCCAGTTCCATGAGGCAATCAATCTCCTTTATTAAGTCAATTTGACCCAAGTTTTTTTCCTTACTTGTAGCCCTAACGCATCTGAAGCGATATTGATCATTGCATTAAGGAGAGCAATTCCACAATGTTCAAACGCCTTAAAAGTGCATGTACCTTCTGAGCCAGCAGTTCTTCCAGGAATGTATCCTAAGGAAATAGTTGATCAGCTATAAAGATATTTATATTCACAAACCTCTTCACAGTATTCTTTAGAATAGTGACATACTGACAATCTAAATTTCTAATGTGTGGCTAATCAAGTCAATTGGAATATAAGGATAGTACTGAATACCATATCCAGTCTTGAAAACTGATAAAGTAGCTGCACATATTTGACAGTGAAATCTGTACCTCTGTAAGTAGGAAAAAAACAGGTGGGCGAGAGCATGTTTTATTAATTCATTTTTATTAAAAAAACATAGAATGATGCTAATGCCTTTAAGCTTTAAGTATCCAGAGCTTTGCACACATTGCAGAGCTTCTCAGTCCTGGCTGCCTCAGAAACTTAGAGAAAGCATTAAAAAACAAAACAGACCAAGACAAAAAAAACACCAAGCCAGGGCAGCACAATTGTCCAGCTGTCTAAGGAGGTGGGACACATGCATTGGAATTTTTTAAAGACCTTGGATGATTCTAATATGCAGTGAGGATTGAGAATCATAGTATAACCTCTTTTATCCTCAGGATAATACTATAAACATTATTTGTTTCACCTTCCTGGCATAGATGAGCAAATCTCAGGAAGGTTAAGTAACTTGTCTCCTGTAACATATTACGTTGGTGAAGAAGGAATTGCAATTTTAGCATGGTTGAAGCACAGCTTTTTATGCTACAGTAACAAATTATTTCTCATTGGCAAAAACATGTTGATTGTAATGGTTCCTATTTTGATTAATAAAGATGTGTTTGAGCCTAGTTATAATGATTTAAAATTCATGGTCTGATACTGCAATTACTTTTGCACCAACCTAACAGGAAAGACTTAGACTCTGCCCAGGGCTCTGACTTTAAAAACCGTGATCATGACAATTTCATCAACTTGTCTTTTAAGTAAAAAAAGGTAAATATGTAAGAAATTCAGACACAAAGGAAAAAGACCAGAAGACTCACAATTTATTTGTATCTCTGGGAGGTGGGATTATAAATAGTTTTGGTTTTTGTTTTTGTTTTTTTGTTTTTTTTGTTTTTTTTTTTTACACACAAATTTAGATATTTAATGATCACTATATCTTTGTTTATAAATATATGTGCATGTATGTGTATACGTACCTGTTATATAATTAACTATGCTGTACTATCCTTTCGCTGTTCTTTAAAACTTCTACACCTGTTGCAGCAGACCCATAGTACTGCTATCTAGAACAGAACTAGATCTTCTCTGGGGAAAACCATGCTATTTCTGAGCATAATTAAAATTGCTCATATCTCCATTTTATCTCAAAACTAGCTCCCAGTTCAAAGGTAACATTCCAACATATTTTGGAAATAAACATCAAAAATCACCAGTAGCCTGAGGACACTGAAGCTTACCAATGCACTGAGGTAAAAAAAAAAAAAAAAAAAACCACATGAATCAGACTAGCTTATAAATGTAAAACATACCCATTTGAAAAGTTAATATGATCAATTTATTTTGGCATCACTTAAAACAACCAAATATTGTTTTTCTGAACTTCTAAAAACTCGATTCAGCATGAGTATGTTTTAGGTTAATAGAGTTTCAAACAATCCTCCTCCCCATTTTATCCTGGTCTGCTGAGGAAATATAGAATGTGATTTCTTAAGATGATGAACACTCGAAACAGGTCCACTATTTTCAATTTTCTTATAGTTCTCAGAATGCTTGTTGTGATTGTCAACACTACCAGATACTGTTCTTGAAAATCTTCCCGTGCGTATTATTCAAGAAGCCCATTGTTTATAAATACAGACACTCGAGTTTATAAGGCCCAGTGCCTGCCCTCCCCAGGTGCTGCTGCCCTAACGACCCTCCCAGCTTGGCCCACTCCCACCCCCCCTCCAGGCCTCCTCCCTGCTTCTATAGAGCAACTTCATCTTCCGTGTAACATTTCTTTTGAAGAAAAGCTCTGAAGGTTAAGATGTTTGAAAACCACCGATCTGAACCAACTCCTTTATTTCTCAGATGAAAAGACAGTAGCACAGAGTGGAAAAGCTCACAGAGTAAAGTTTCCTACTAGATGAAGTACACCAGGGCTTAGGCCCCTTGACCCTCAGTCCAGGACAGTGGATGAATTAGCTTCCTATGGCTGCTGCAATAAATTGCCATCAACTTAGTGGCCAAAAAAAAAAGGGATGGGCACAGTGGCTCACGCCTGTAATTCCAGCACTTTGGGAGGCCAAGGTGGGAGGATCACTTGAGGTCAGGAGGTCAGGACCAACCTGGGCAACATAGTGAGACCCTGTCTCTAAAAAAAAAAAAAAAAAAATTAAAAGAATTGGCCAGGCATGGTGGTGCATGCCTGTAATCCCAGCTACTTGGGAGGCTGAGCCAGGAAAATTGCTTGAGCCTGTGAGTTGGAAGTTGCAGGGAGCTGTGATTGTACCACTACACTCCGGTCTAGGCAACAGAGCAAAACCTTGTCTCAAAAAACAAAACCTATTATCTTATAGTTCTGAAGGTCATAAATGTGGTGTGGATCTCACCAGGCTATCTTCCTTTCCAGAGGCTCTAGGGGAGAATCTTATTTCTTGCCTTTTCCAGCTTGTAAGGGTTGCCTGCACTCCTTGGCTTATGGCCCCTTCCTCCACCTTCAATCAAAGCCGGGGATATAGGGCCGAGTCCTTCCCATGCTGTCATCTTTCTGATTCTCTCTCCCATAGTCACATCTCCCTCTGACTACAGCCAAGACAGATTTCCCATTTTTAAAGGGCTCATGTGATTAGATTGGGCTCATTTAGAAAATCCAGTGTGATCTTCCTGACCCAAGGCCCTTAATTTAATCACATCTGTTAAATCCCTTTTGCCATGTAAGGTAACATGTAAGTTCCAGGAATTGGGATGTGGGCATCTTTGGGAGGGGCATTATTCTGCCTATCACCGTGAGTATCAGTACTGTTTTCTGTCCTAGCACAGCTGAGATATGACACTCTCATTAACGACTCGCCGAGACAGTGATTCCCAAATTTTTCAGACAGATTCTTCAGTCACCGATGCCCTCTACTTTATTATAGAAATGGCATGAACCCTTAACTATTCCAGTATTCCTTTTTTGCATATTCTCATATAATACTTCTATAAGTTATATGCAAGGGACACATTTTACTGGTGTAGATATCTAAAGCAACACAGTGAAGTTACGAGTATTTCTGTAGAAACAAGTATCAGATTTTGATATAGGGCCTCAGCAAATTAGAATTTTCTGGTTGCACGCATATAATTTATTTCACATTGATCTTGTAGGAAATCTGAATTCTATTGCCAAGAAAATGCATTTCCTTAAATGGGCGAGTAACGTGACATAACTTTTTTTTTTTTAAAACAAACCGGTAACTCGAGTTCCTGAGGGCAAAAATGTCAAGCCTCTAAGTCAAATCGCCAGTTCCATTAGGAAGTTGCTCCAGGCAATGACACTGCCCTAAATCAAGGGACCTGGCAATGCCTAAGCAGAGGTGAAAACCCTCCCTCTCACTCTGATACCTTCTCTCTGCATAGCCCCTCAACACAAAGACCCCTGGCCAGCACTGACCACCTTGACAGAGAGGTGGCTTTCAACCTTCAATGCCCCCAGCCACCCTTCATTTTCCTCCCTGCAAATACCCAGTTCTTCCATTCTCTATCCTTCTCTCAAAGCTCACAGAATGTCCTGTCACAGAAGTTTACTCCCACTCTTCAGTTAAACATAAGGTTTAGAGAATGTGAGACCATACTTGAAACTATAACTATTTTATATTTGTGACATTTCTGGAAAACCTGGGGACATTTTAAAAACCTACCCTGAGAACCTATTAATATTTATCTAATACTGTATAGCAGTCATTCTCAGCCTTACTTTAAGTATATATGTATATACCTACATTTTATTTATATACACATACATACAGAGAGAGAGAGAGAGAATGAGAATCTGTGATTCTACTCCTAGAGATTCAGATAAAATTTTCTGGGGTGTGGCCTGTAATGAAAACTCCATGGTTTCTCCATGCACCTCTTCCTTCCCTGTGAAACTATGTTCAGGAGGAGAGGGGCAGGCCCTAGAAATAAGCATATTGATGAACAGCATCAGGTGGCAGTGGTTCTCAGAACACATGTTAAAAATCAAAGTAATAGATGACAAAGATTTTTAAGGCACCAGAGAACGAAGGGATGGGTAGTAAGCTGTGCTCATTTGAGACAGGAAATTCTGGGGTAGCTGCACAGGATGAAAACGAAAAGAGACATAATACCTAGGCTCTACAGAACAAGTGGAAAATGAACTGGTTCTCCCCCCAGTATAAAAGTATTAATAAATGGCAGACCTGCAGTCCAGACCCAGAAGTTCTAACTTGTATCCTGTTTCTTTCCACAGTGTCTCCCATTTTCTCCATTTATAAATATGTCACAAAATCCTCAGAATGGGAAACATTTCACTAAGGTGAAAGCAGCCTTAAATGTTGACCATAGGCTTTCTGCCCTGCTGAGAAGACAGGAGTAATTCCAAAAGAACTGCACTCTTTGTCATCATTTAATAAAGAAGGTTTTGGGAGCCAAGCCCTCACTTGGATGGTTTATTCTCATAGATCCTGTAGCTGGAATTTGGAGAGTTTTCGTAAGAAATCAATGAGTAAGTACCCTTTGAATACTCTACCTCTTCATGTACGCATGAAGGAGAAACAGCTAAGAAGTTACCTACTTAGGTCTTTGTGTAAGAGTTTTAATTAAAATTTGTATATTTTAAGGCATTTAAAAATCAAATCCCCATATGCATGTTTTAAGCATGACAAATTGTCACTTGAAGCAAGTTTTAAAGAACAAAAAAAGTGAAAGAAAAGTTGATACCAGAGTCTCAACTTCAGTCTGTTTAATCTTTATCTCTATTCCCCAGGTTCTAAATAGAACCACCCTAATTTACTCCAGTGTCTTTAATACAGTGTACTCTCTCTGGCATTACTTTTATTCCAGGGCACAATTTCTGAGAGGCAAACTGCTTTCTGTTTCTGATAGAATGTAAAGACAGAAAAGATCACAGCCCTTGCCACCAGCATCATCTGTGAGCATTAAGCTAAATTGTTAATTTGCATTATCCAGCACACCTGTAAAGAGTTTAGTTGGAAATAAAGGCTTCTCTTATTTTGTGTCTTGGTCTTTGTAAACGACCTTTCAGTCTTAGGCCATTTTCTCTTCTTCACATGCTTGAAGCTCCAATTCGGAGGGGGGGCATGGGCAATATTCATAACCTAAACTTTTGTACCCCCATAATATGCTGAAATAAAATAAAATTAAAAAAAAAGGATGTTGGGCTAGGGAGTGCCCTAGCCATCAGTTAAATAAATGTTCCCTGGATTAATTCAGTCATTAATGTGGAGTAGGTCTTCACTTCCCTTCTACTTTGTCACTTACTAAGAATTCATTCAGTTAAATAAATCTTTGCAGGGCTTAGGGAATAGAAATGCCCACAGTTATCTTCCCCTAAAAGCTGCATTCAGGTTCTTAGGGGGCTTTATCTTTTTGTTCTTACTAGCACAACACGCTTACAAACATGTTTTATCTAATGACGTAAATGCATAGTCTAAAAGTCGAACAGCACAAGACAGCTGTCCTCTGCTCAATTGTGCTACACAATGAATTCTCACTCCCCAAGGCAGAAGTTGCCTCAGTGACAATTCTCCAAGAAAATTGATCCCTTGGCTACTGATCAAAAGGCAGCGAGAAAAGGTATTTTAATGAGTTCCATAAAGTCAGGGTGAAGAGACCCAGGGAACTTCCGGGTAAACTTTCCTTGAAGAGACCTGCTTGCTAGTAAGAATGTGATTCCCACAAAACAAAGCTTTATTGGCGATACACTCTGGACAATATCTGGTAACCCTGCTTCTAAAGTTTACCCTACAGCAATGTAACCACCAAACTGTCCCCTTGCCCACTTTCTCAAACAGCTTGTGAGGAACATGTCTTCAAGGGTGATGGTTTGCCAGTAATCAAGTTTACAGAAGCAAATTCATCTTTTTACTTATTCATTAACAACCAAGCCTTCAAAGACAGGCCCAAAAAGAAGTCCCCTTCTTGTCTCTCCTACAACCAAGGACCAGGGAAAGTGTCTACTGCATTTCCTCTTTCCTCCACAAGAATAGAGACAAAAGAATCAGTTTTGTTTACTGCCAGTAACAGTTATTTCCATCAGTCACTGTGCCCACTTGCTAGCCATTAATGCAGTCCTTATTAGAATACAGATATTGCAATGTTGCCTCTCCAACTTTTGTGTAATTATGGTATCATGCAGATTTATGAGAACATTTCCAGCTCACGATTCATCATGCATTCAGGCCACAGTCGTCCCCCCTCCATCGGCTTGCTTTACAATTTTCTAATCTCTGCAAGTGTATGAATTGTTACCTTGAGTATCCATCCTTAAGATATTTCTCCTTCTTGATGTGTCTTTTCTCAGACCCCGTTTAACTCTTGCCTATTTCTTTTTCATCCTCAGCCTCTTTGTGCTTTAAAAAATGCTGGCTCCAATGCCAGGCCCCTCTTTCTGTGCCTGTCCCCCCAGGTCTATCTCAAACATTTTCTGAAGCCTTGGTCCCCAATCACCTCACATTATGCTACCGAGATGGCCAGGCCTTCTGCCAACACAGGAGTAGCCGTTTGCTTCAACAATTTATTGGTCCAAAAATGAAAATTTTCTACAGAGTCAGCAAGAACCTAATTTCCTCCATGCGGGCAAGCAAGATGAGTCCCTTGTACTCCGAGCCTGAACTCAGAGTGCCTTTTTGCTCAAATCTCACAGCAAGCTCCTTGGCAATTCTTTTTCTTTATCACAGTCAAAATATATGGGAATCTTGTAAATTCTAGGGCTTGGAATGTATAAGGGAACTAGGTAAGAATCATCTCCATTAGGGACAAAAACAGTCACAGCTGGAACCAAGACTGGTCTTTTTCTTGTTTGCTCTTTCCTGTTAGTTCCTACTCATAATCGAAAGGCAGCTATCTTAACTTACATGTCTATGATGCCCCAGTTAATCCCTTCCTTTTCCTGAGAGTTCTGTGGACTGCAAGCCTTAGCCTGATTCCAAGTTCTGATGAACACACAATCCTCCTGCCAGAGGAAGCTGGGAGGAAATTTCTGCTTTAATGGCGTAGAGATACCTAGAGATACAGCCGAGTTTTCAATACTCAGCAGACAAAGCTTCAGACATCTACACCTCAAGGGAAGGAGGGCCCCATCAAAGACATGAAGTTAAGCCCTTGGATCATCCACACTTGCCACCTCTTTGCAACCTCCCCAGACCGATACCAGATGTCCCTAATCAATCAAAACTTTAATATGTGCCAGCACAAAGCAAGATGATGCCAAATCTTCCAAGGTTCCTGACTATTCAAACAGGAATGGAAGACTTGTCAGATCCTGTTAAGACCTACAGGTAGCAGAAACTAGTAGAAGTGAACCTAAGCTCAGGTTATGCTCTAGACACCTGTTCCCTTGGGTCCAAGGTTCACCCGGTGCTGCCTGTGTCCCTAAGCCAGAGAGTCCACATGTTCCTCCCGATTACAAAGGGGACATACTCAGACATATCCCTGCGTACTTCACTCAGCGAAGTCCAAAGAGAAGCCACTGGCTGCAGTAATCTGTCCTCAGTAGTAGTAGCTGACCTATTCTACACCTGACTAGCTCTCCAAATATGAAGGACACACAATTAGAAAAATTTCTATAACTCTGTTCACTTAACAAGGAACAGAATCACAGAAATTCTCACTGCAGATTCAATCTACTCCCAGAGACCTTCAGCACCTCGTTCCCCTGCCTCCCCAAAGATTGGTGGGATATCTTTGCAAGACCATTGTATCAGAGAGCCCAGAACAAGACGGGCCATTGCTTACCACAAACTAGGAGAGGTAGCACCTATCTCCAGCCCTGAAGTTCTTGGCGAGGATCTCAAAATGCAACCTCCCCATCTTGACTGTAAGGGGAGAAGATATGTTGAGTTTCCCAGCAGGTATGAGGAGGGCCCAGGATTGCTTCTTCCAAATGGTGGATCAAGAATGAATGATGGGAGATTTGCAGGGTTTTCAAAGCCCCAGTGTATAAGAATCACCTGAGAGTAGTTAAAATGCAAATTTCCCAGCTTCACTCACACAGATTCTGTTCAATGATAAACACTCTGGGTGTTCCTGGTACATGTGAACAGAATTGTAAAACATTAAAAAAGCAAACCTAGAGTGACAGTGAACACCAGAGGGCAACCCCTTCTTTTGTTCCTAGGGCAAAAGTAGCCTTGTCTCCTGCTGCAGCAATGATGATAACAAGGTTGACTTTTACAGCAAACCTGTTCCCTAGCAGGTGCTATGACAGGTGTTTGATATTCATTATCTAGCTCACCTTCACTAATAGATGCTAATATCATCCCTGTTTTACAAAAAAGGGTCTAGAGTGGCTGTTATATACCTGAGGTCACACAGCTATAAGCAATTAAAAGCAGATGACCTCTGACTCAAGTCCCTGATGCCTGATCACAATAGTGCTTCCCAGGGACTCATGTTCCCTCCCTGTAGCTGAAAACACTGAAATCATGACCAGCCCATGGCTTGCAGCCACTATCCCATGCTGATCTGTGCTCTTACAGGTGTTCAGACCCCTTGGTCTGGCTGCATGGGTCACAGCCCAAGAAAGTGTCCCAGAGACAGCTGTAGAAGATCATGATGGTAAATACTTACTCAGTCCTCACCCATTAGATGAGATTCTAAGAGCTCTACCTGAGTTAACTCCTGTCATCTTTACTACAATCCATTACTACAACCACTTTGTAGATGAGGAAACATTGAGGCCTGAAGAAATTTAAGATTTGAACAAATTGACCAGAGGGGGCTTTCAAGAAGGAACAGATGCCTTGTCAAGGGGGTCTCCAAGGACTGAACAGATGTCTGGTATACAATAGGGGGTTTCCAAGGACTGACCAACCAGAAAGAGGTAGAGAAACCACAAAGAGGAGATATGATCAAGGCCACAACAGGGGGTCTTAGGAGCATGTGGTATAAGCAAGGTGACAGTGTCCTCAAGTGACCTACCCTCATTAGCATAGTAAAAATCACATCCATCATGACCATGACACAGTTTACAAATGCCATGGCAACCCTCAGAAGTTACCCTATAAGGTCAGGAAAGGGGAGGGCTCCTAGTTCTGGAAACTCTACCACCCCTTTCCCAGAAAAGTTCATGAATATTCCACCCCAAGCTTAGCACACTATTAGAGATTAGCACAAAAAACAGACCCTAAGCCTTGTAGGAGGCTGTTCCTTATTGGAACAGTCTGCTTTCTACTGACTTTGAGAGTGTACTATACTTTCTACACTCTGTCTTTAAACACAGGGTCGTCTCCATTTGCGGGGATGGACCTGTTCCCTCTCTGGAACATACTTTCACTTTGCAATAGATGCTGCTTATGTGGAATTGCTCTGTGCTTGTGATTATTCCATTGTGCTAGCCTGGCTTGTGATTCTTCCAAGCATGGAGCCAAAGAACCAGGAAACATGAACCTAACATTGAACCTGACAAATGTATAGACAGACAAAGGCAGGGCCATATATGATAATGAACTTTGACATGCCCAGGAAGCCAGCCTGCTATAACTCAGACTTGTAGAAAGTGAGACTTCCCATGAACTTTTGTCCCTGCTTCCAATTTAGGACCAGCTAGAGAAATCCAGATAAGTACCCTAACCAATATCATAGGCTGCCGGATTTCTAGTTAGCCAATAGTGTCCAATCCAGCCTTCTCTTTTTTCCACTACAAAGTTTTACCACTCCTCTGTCTCCCTTTGAGTTTCTGCCAAATGCAAGTCATGGTGGCTGACTCCCTTGCTACATAGCAAGCTTTAAATAAACTTCCTTTGCTTGTTCTCATTTGGTTGATCTTTGTTTGCTTCCAAAGTTGCTTAAGATTACATAGCATTTAAGGGGCAGATTTGGAATTCAATCCCAGGCATTTGGGCCCCAGAATCCACCAACTTTAGTTGGAGAATGTAGAGCCTGCTTCACAGCCTCAGTTTAACTCTCAAATGAGTAGCTGCTTCTTCAAAACCTTTGAAGATGGCTGGGTCTCCAGACTAATCTCCCACCTTCAGTATAATTGTCTAGCCTAGGGTTTCTCATCATCAACACCGTTGTCATTTTTGGCCTGACGGTCCCTTGTTGTGGGGGGATGTCATGTGCATGGCAGGATGTTTAGCAGCATCACTGGCTTTACCCACTTAGATGCCAGTACCACCTTTCCAGTTACAACAACCAAAAATGTCTCCAGATGTTGTCTGGAATGGGGGAGGGCAAAATCTCCCTTAATCAAGGACCACTGATCTAGAACAGTGCTTCTAAAACCCTTAATGTGTAAACAATCACTTGGAGATTTTGTTAAAAATTCAGATTAATTCAGTAGGGGCTGGGGGCAGGCTGAGATTCTGCGTTTTGTAACAGCTTCCAGGTGTTGCCAATGCTGCCGGTCTGAGGACTTCACTTTAGAAGCAAAGATCTAGATTAGAGTGTTTCCCTCAAAAATAAAGATTCTTCAGAGCCAACCCAGAAAATGCTGATTCAGAATACTTGGGTCGGGGCTCAGCCATCTGTATTTTAACAAGCTTCTTAGACGTTTCTTATGCCCAACAAAGTGTCATAACCCTGGTCTTGTTTTGGTAACCTCAGGTCCAGTGCAGGGTTTCGGGTACTCTGAGAGCAGCCTAGAATTCCCTGGGCACACCATCCTGAACAGGGTCTGCAGCTACGAAAACAGACATGGCACCTGCAGTGACAAGTGTGCCTGGCCCCTTGCCCCAAGGGAAGGCTCTTTATGTTGAGATAAAGGGAAGTAAGTCCTTGAGGTTAGCACCTCAAGGTTCTATGACTGCAGGCAGGAGAAACTGAGTCTGGCTACTCCTGACAGATATGGGCTGTCCTCAGGGTAAAGGGGGACTTCACAGAGGCTCCAAAAGAGGACAGAGGAGGGAAGTCAGGAGATCCATGTAGTCAGGGCCAGTCAGGAACTTTTTAAAAGTGAATAAATTCTCAGTATTTCTTCTCTCCTTGGGTCAATCAGCTTAAGACTCAAAAAGAGACAGAATAGCAAAGAAAGACACACACACATACACACTCACACAAACACACACACACCCCACCAAGAGAAAATTATTTGCCTAGCTTGGTATTGGTTATAGTTTTGTCATAATTTATTTGAATCTTTCATTCTGTGGGTATGGATTTCCTACCAGAAGAATTAATAAAATGATTTACTACAGTAAGATCCTTGAGAGAGAGTTGTGTCTGTTCAGACGCGACATAAAACTCTACTAGAGATGCAGGGGAAGGCAAGCAGGGAAGAGGAATCAGGGAGAGACAGAGAAGGTCTAACTTTCTCTATAGTTAATATTGGTTCTCCAATAGGAATACATCTTAAATCCCTGCTGCATACAGGGGAAGTCAGGAGAGAATCAACATTTATAAACTAAGCCCTGTGTTAGATACTTTATTTACATTATTTAATTTAACCTCAACACAGCCCTATAGCGTTAGAGAAATGGAAAAAAAAAAAATCCAGCCCTATGAAGTAGATGTTATTGCCTTCATTTTTCAGAACAGGAAACCAAAGCCCACAGAGTTTAAGTCATTGCTCTACGTCACATGGCTAAGAAGACTGAAATCTGGCTGTCCTCTTTGGTCTCTCTCTCTCTACTTTAACTACTACCTTCATTAAATTAGCAATCGGCTGTTTCAGCCCCTAATTATGGCTCAAATGACCATAAATCGTGCCACAGTCCTGGGCACCATTACTCTGGGAGCCTCCTAACTCTTCCATTGATCTGCTCTACAGCCACCAGAGCGTTATTTGGGAAGTGCAAATATCATGTTACTCAAGTCCCAGTCTGCTTCCCGCAACCCCCATTTCATGCTTAAAATGCTTCTTATTGCCCTTGAAATAAAACCTAAACTGCTTGTATGTCTTTCAAGGCTAAGCTCTGACCCCTGGCTGCCTTCCCAGTTTTACTTCTCCCAACTGGTGGTTCACTCTTTTCTCCCTTGTTCCCACTGCCCTCTCGTGCTCTGTTCAAGGCAGACTGAATGCATTTTATTTCCTTTGGCAATTCCATGCTCTCTCTGTCACATGTCATTCTCTCTTCCTGAGATACTCTCCCCTCTTTGTCCCTTCCCCAGGGAAGTCCTGTGGTGGCCCTGCCTTATGTTCCCATAGCTCCCTGAAATTCCCTGGGACACTCAGGTTTTGTTATGAATTCACCTCTCAGATCTCTGAATGACCCGAGTGCGGAAGCCGTACCAGGTGCTCCCAGCCCATGACGGAGCCCAGAGGAACACGAAGGCAGGACCATTCCTGGTGGATGTGGGACTCCTCTGGGTGCTGACTTGGCTGGAAAACTCCCATTACCTTTGCCAAAACTTTATGAGAACTGCACGGGAGATTTTCCTACACATGTTCCTTACTTCCTTCTCTCCCCTATAGGGGTCAGACGTGCACTGTGGTCTGATGGCTGTCCCATACTCTCCCATACTCACCCAGCCCCTGGCTCCCCCTCTCCATTTTCCTTCACAGGCATGTTCTCTGATAAATTTCTTGATCCTGTTTCTCAGAGGACCAGAGCTAACACACTCATTTAATTCTCTGTCTCTGTTCAACAGAGTATGAACCATGCGAGAGGAGCCAGGTCTGTGCTTTTCACCATTATAACTTCTGTACCTAGCATACATTAGCTACTCAATAAATATCTGTCAAGTGACTGTCATTAAATGAAGATTTGGTTCTAATAATACTTTCAGTCTGACTCCAAAGCCCATTTTCTAGTCACTTCCCCATACTTCTTCCTTTGCTGCCCCTGCCCTACACACACACACACACACACACACACACACACGTATACTAAGCAATGCTTCATGCTAGGCATGAGAGGATATTCAGATATAGAGAACAATGATCCTTAGTCCCCCCCAAAAAAAACTAATGCTATCGAGGCACTAGGTCTGATCTGCAAAGAGCCTTTGCAGCGTGGGGATGAGGGAAGATGGGCAGTAGATAAATATCCAGATATTTGGTAATAATATACCCAACCACCAAGCCTTTGTTGTTTGTTGCTGTATCCTCATTGCCTATAATGATGCCTGACACATAGTAGACACTCAATATTTTTCAAAATGAATGAATTAAACCATCCAGATCTATGGATATTTTTCCCTTTCTTTCCATGTATTTGAATGCCCTTTAGACAAAAATTCTAGAACTACAACACATATATAACAGACAAGTCTAAACTTGACTTTTATTTTCTATTTTGTTGATGACATTTCTTCAAAATTTTTTTTTTCTGGGGGAAACACAGCACTTGCCCAAATGTCTCAAATCCTTGTAGTGTTTGCACTGACTGAGAGTTAGAATTTGCTTCTTGAGATTCTAGGAGATATACTCAAGAAGCAAATTCTAACTTCTAAAGAAGTTTCTAAGTAATAAGTTAGCAAGTGAACTATTATCAATTTGCCCTTAAGAAACTAAGAAATGTTGCCAAACAAAAGTATCCCTAATCAAAGTAATCCAACTTAAACCCCATCAGCACACACTGTGCCCAAGGCCTGTGCTGTGAACAGTGAGCAGTGAAAAGAGGAAGGTGTTGCTCCTGCTGCCATCGATGGCTCTGGGGTAGCTGGAGATGAGAACTTGCACACAGACACCTGATGCTCACTTAGTGGGCCTCACAGGTGCAATTTATTGAGTTGCCGTCACCTCTATGAAGTCTTCCCAGATGCCCGACTTCAACTTCAGTTTCTTTTTTCTTCTGTTTCTCTTTGCACTTTATTCCACTTACCACAGTCTAGTTTGATTTAGAGTTAATCAGTCATATACATATCTGTTTATCCCCACTATTCATTTAAATTTATACAGGAGTAATGCCTTACAATTCTACAGGAATTTATGGTTCAAAAAATTACTTCCAACCTCAAATTCCATCTTGTTTTCAGCCTTGACAAAAACCTTCTGAGGCAGGAAGGACAGATACATCAACAGCCACTTCACAGATGAGGATGTTGAAACTCGAAATGGCTGGAGTCAGACAGCCCTAACTTTGAATTCCAGCTCTGCGATTTACTAGCTGTGTGATCTTGAATACTCATGTTTTTGCTCTGGGCCTCAGTTTCCTGCAAAATGGGGGATGATGTTAAGTCCTACTTCATATAGTTGTGAAGATCCAGTGTAATTGTGTAAAGGTCTCAGCACGTAGTGCCTGATACTTAATAAATAATTAGTTCATAAATAGAAGCAATAAATTCATAAATAAAGGTATGTTGTGTGACTATTTATAAGGCATATGTTGAACTCAGATCTCAACTCCAAGTCCAGGGCTCTCTTGAGTATACACTGCATTGTTGATAGTATATCATCAGCTTCTTCATAGTATAAAGTGCTTTTAAGTTATTTTTGTATCTGCAGCAAGTTTTGGGAACAGTATTTTTCAATTAATAAGGACTCAAAATTGTTAACTATGCTTGTGCAAGAACACAACGATGCCATGAGAGAACCAGGCTCCCTCTATCTTCTTGTTCCTCCCACTATTTTGACTGTCTCAAATGGATGTTGAAACTTGAGCCAGCTTCTACATCAGCATATCCATATTCCAGGCAGTAGGAAAGGGGGAGGGAGATGTATAAACAAAGAAAGGGCGAGAACTGTATTACTGGCCATCATTAGCTGCCAGGGAAGTATGGAAAAAGATATATTAATATGTATATATGTGTGTGTATATGTATATATACACATATATGTATATATATAAAGATATATAGTCTCTATTGTTATAAAGAAGACAAAGAACAGGGACTGAGATAGGGAGAGATCAGGTAAGTTTAGCATGAGCCAGCATACAGTATTTGCCTCAGGAAAATATGATAAATTTCTTTTATATTAAATTGTATAAAATATTAAATTACTGCATTATTCTTTTATCAAGATAATTTTAAACATGGTTTAAAAGCTTTACTTGCCAGGATGATGAAAAATTAAAAATCAGTCACATTTTGGATTGCCTCCCTAAAGTCATGTATTTATTGAAATGTTGGGTAGGAGGTGGGGGCAGACTTACATGATACCAGAAAAAAAGGAAAGATCTCAAGTCTTCCATCTATTATGGCCACTGTTAAATTGGTCATTAATTTATTTAACCATATGGGCAAATCTGAAAGGTACTTTGCTAAGTAAAGGAAGCCAGACCCAAAAGGCTGCACATTGTATAATTCCATTCACATGACAGTCTAGATAAGGCAAGACAATAGGGATAGAAAACAGATTAGTGGTTTCCAGGGAATGGTGGATATAGGAATGGTTGAGTACAAAGAGGGACTGGAATAAAAAGGTATAATGAGACAATCTGCATTGGGAAGATGTGCTAAGTTTGTTTCATATTAAGTTGCATAAAATATTAAATAACTGTATTCTTCAGAGAAAATTTTAGGGTGATGGAACTATTGTATATGGTGATGGAGTTGTGGACATGATTCCATGCATTTGTCAAATTTCATATAACTTTACATCACAAAAAAGAAGCATAAATGTATGTAAACTATACAATAAAATACAACCAGAATGTTGGAGGAATGCCAAAATAAAACGCAGGCTGAGAAAAGTGAATCTAACTGTACTACAAACATGTGGCATAACTGCACTATAGGGAGTACGGGGTAGAGGAGATGACCTAAGTAACTTTGGAAAATGGTGTTTAGACTGGAAACTGTAAGGGCAAAGAAAAAGGAACTATATATAAACTCTATACTATAGCCAGTAAAATTGTTTATCAAGAGGGTACAGGTTAACAATTCTGAAACTGTTTTCCATGTATACTGGGGTTGAACAAATATTAATACTAGATGGTGTGGTAGGTGCCACATTTCCCACCACTGGAGAGAGAAGTTACAGATAAGCAAGAATAGAAGGCTACAGTAACCTTGTGGTACTGGATTAGAGACATCAGTATGAACCCCTGTTTAGCTTAAGGTGTATATAGAGAAGAGAGATGGCTAGATACAGAAACAATGACCATTGGGTGTGAGTGCATGGGTTAGTATACCTACATATATTACCTTGCCCTGTCTGCTGAGGGGTCTAGAAGCAAAGACATCCCAATAGCAAAGATCACTC
>CM052447.1:18876581-18995415 GCA_028533085.1 Varecia variegata
GGATGTGGATGGAGGGCAAAAAAAAAAATTGCCAGAACCTGCTAATCTCTCTGCAGCCAGCAGCTAAGATTTTCAAATTGAACACGAAGTTTAATGTAATTTAGTATATTTGCTCAGTGTGCCATTTTACCCCTGGGTTAACATGGGAAAATGAGGAAAGAGCTAATTGCTCTATTATCACTTCAACATAATGGGCCAATGCCCCAGAGCAGCTGCTGTTCTTATTAGATGGTGTCACCAGAGGGAAATACCATTTCCTCTTTCCTTACGTTCAACTTCTTTTGTTCAGTAACTGTGTTTACAGGACACACTTGTCTGGTTTGCCCTGACATGTGGTGGTTTAACTTTACTTTTCCCAAATCCTCAATATCAAGTTTGCATCTCTACAAAGACAACTCTGCTCTTGAAGGTAATGCATTTCTGGAAATCATTAATAAGGTGGTGAAAAAACAATACCTCAACAGATTCTGAGCTCCATTCCCACCCCTCATTAGCTGTAAGTTCCTGGGCATTACATAATTTCTCCTAAACACTAGTTTCCTCATCTGTAAAATGGGGAAAATAACAGAAGCTGTCTCTGAGGGTCGTTGTGAGGAATAAATGATGTTAAGCCTGGCCCTGTGTCTAGTACATGGTAAATACTCAGTTGCTACCTATTATAATGATTATTAATTTTAAATATGTTTAATATATTATCCAAAACGACTGGAAGTAAAGGCAAAATGTATTACAAAATACACAGAAGAGGTGCCTTAGCAGCATTCTCCAAGTAAAGCAACAAAATAAGACATAGAAAGAGTAGGGATGACTTCTTTATTTCCCGTTTCATTTATATTGTAGTAGATTAAGCTTTTCCCATCTTTGTATGTGAGGATGAGTGTGACGACAATCAAGAAAAAGAGACTCTCTGGTTCAATAAAAATATGATCATTTGTATAGTATATCAGGGCTCTCAATTATTTCCTCAAATAATTTTCTGAAAGCCAGAAATAATGTAGGAGAGGAATGTGACATTTGAGGTTAGAAGATATACCTTCAAGTCCAGGTCTGCCCTTTACCAATTGTAAAAACGGAGGCAAGAGCCTCTTCTTCTCTGAGTCTCTCTCCTATGTGTAACAGGGGCGTGATGTTACTTCATTTACTCTATGCTCAAATGTTCTAAAAATCAAATTGAAGTAAAGGTTTCAGGAATGCCTCAAAAACTGAAGTGCCATGCAAAAACCTGCACATGAATGTTTATAGCAGCTTCATGCATAATCTCCAAAAACTGGAAGCAATGAAAATGTCCTTTAGTAAGTGAATGGATAAAATACTAGTACATTTATACAATTAAATGTTATTCAGTAATGTACTAGTTATTTATACAATTTTACAATAGTTATTTATACGATTTTTACTTATACAATTAAATGTTATTCAGTAATAAAAAGAAATGAGCTATCAAGCCACACAAAAGTATGAGTGCATCCTAAATGCATATCGCTGAGTGAAAGAAGCCAGACCGAAAGGCTGTATACTGTGTGATTCCCTCTGTATGACATTATGCTAACAGTAAAATTATAGAGACAATAAGAAAATCTGTGGTTGCAAGAGGTTCAGGGATGGAGAAGTTGAATAGATGGAAAACAAGTAAATTTTGGGAGAAGTGAAACTATTCTGTGTGATGCTGTAATTGCGGATGCATGGCACTATGCAACTGTCAAAACCCATTGGACTTTACAGGACAAAGAGTGCACCTTAACAAATACACATTAAAAAATCATTCAGGAAGTTGGCGGGAATCCCAGACTACACCACAGACATGTTACAAGGCAATCTAACCGTAGTATACATGTATGAAATAACCTCACTGAAGAGGGTGGTGGAAAGATGTGCTAATCTAAGTACCTTTGGAAACAAGCATGGTATATAAAACTAAAGACAAAGAAACTATACATAAGCCCTATACCCTACTTGATAATGTTGTCCCCATGGAATACGGCTGACAATGTTGATTCTGCTATACATCTGCACTAGAATTGGACAATTAGGTAAGCAGATGGTGGAAGGTGGTATTGGAGTGGGAGGTTACAGATGAGCAAAAGCCAGGTGTGGGGAGGAGGAGGCTAGACTCATCCACATGGTAATGGGATAGAGCTGAAGACATCTGTACGATTTATTTTTAGCTTAAAATAGAGACAGATGCTTACACATGTAAATATTTGTAGATACGTGTATATATGCAGGTCAGTATACATACACATATGTTTTCTTTCTCTGTTAGATAAGAGGGCTGAGAAGCAAGGAGACTCCAGCAGCGATGAACACACCCAGATCTTGGTTTCCAGTACCCTCTCCAATAAAAAAGAACCAAGTCTTGGTTTCCAATACAATTTCTAATAAAAATAACCAGGGCTCCTTGAAGAAACAATGGATTCTAGGGCTGAGGCAGAGCATGGAATATCTCATAGTGTCAGAAAGTAAGGAAGAAGAACGAAGGAAGGGAGGAGGGAGGGAGTTAAAGAAGGAAGGAAGAAAGGACCCTCACAATGATTGAACTATGCCAAAGGAACACAGAAGACAATTCATGATCAAAGCTGAAATGATTTGAGCAACAAAAAACAGTAGTACTGAAATATAACCCAAAGTATAAAATAAACATCTGTGATTCTATACTGGTATATAAATAGATGACAGAATACATAGGCGGGGGAGAAGAGAAAAATCTCCTATGCAGACAAATTCCAAATAATCCATGTAGATACTCTGCTTTCAAAAGGATGGAGCATAATTCCCCACTCCTCAGTACAGGCTGCGCATTGTAACTTCCTGCCAAAGAGTCCAGGATAGCACAGCAGTGGGGTGGGGCCTTGGGGGCAATCATGGTGGAGATCTGAGAAACTCCACCTCAGCCAGGTGATCAAGGCAACATCAACAGTCATAAATCATGTTGATAGCATACAGCCTGAATATGATGTGATGAAAATGGCACTTTCCACCTGGGATCTTCCTCCAAAACCCATAACCCTAGTCTCATCATGAGAACACATCAGGCTAATTTCAATAGGGGGACAATCTATAATATGCTTGATAGGTACTCCTCAAAACTCCCAAAGCTGGAAAAAACCCCACAAAGTCTCAGAAATGTTCACAGCCAAGAGGAGCCTATGGAGACGTGACAACTAAATATAATGTGGCATCCTAGATGAGATTCTAGGACAAAAAAAAAATTGACATTAGGTAAAAACTGAGAAAATAGGAATACAGTATGAACCGTAGTTAATAATTTATCAATATGTGTTCACTAATTATAACAAATCTGTCATACTAATGGAAGATGTTAATGATAGTAATGATAGGAGAAACTGTGCAGGAGTATGTGAGGACTCCATACTATCTTCTCAATTTTTCTATAAACCAAAAACTATCCTTAAAAATTAAGTTTGTTTAAAAACAAACAAAGCAATACAATCCAAAAGCTACATGGGTATAAATTCTTGTGAATTTCTGAGAACTTTATAACCACTCTGAGTGAAAGACGGGGGAGTTATTAGTTTCCCTGTTTCACTCATGAGAAATCTCAGAATAAAAGTAATTTCCCCAAGGCCTGTAGCTATGAAGTACTAGATCCGGACCTCGAGCCCAGGCCATCTTATCCTTCCTCAATTCCACGTACCTTCCCTTCAACCAGGCATTAGGGCCCATGAGTAGGGACTGTGTGTATATAGTCCATCACCACTGTATCCCCATCACCTAGTTCAGAGTTTGGCCCATGATAGCTACTTTTTTTTGTTTGTTTTGAGACAGAGTCTCACTCTGTCACCCTGGGTAGAGTACAGTGGCATCATCATAGCTCACTGCAACCTCAAACACCTGGGCTTATGTAATCCTCCAGCCTCGGCCTCCCAAGTAGTTAGGACTACAGGTGTGTGCCACCACACCCAGCTAATTTTTCTATTTTTAGTAGAGATGGGGTCTCACTCTCGCTCAGGCTGGTCTCAATGTTCTGAGCTCAAGCGATCCTCCCACTTCAGCCTCCCAGAGTGCTAGGGTTACAGGTGTGAGCCACTGCACCCAGACAACCCATGATAGCTACCTAATGAGATATAAACAATAGCTCAAGAAGAGCTTACCCCCGGGAAGAAGTGTATGGCCCCACAGGTTATACTGTTGGTATCCCGTATGGGAGTCCGTATTATTGTAATTATAGGCAGTCAGTACATGTGAGCATGTTCTGAAGAGTGGGGGAGTGGTGTCAATTAGCATTAAGTCACTGACATTCCACTGCATTTGTACAACATCGTGCCAGAATGTCTTGTGTAGACAAGAGGCATATAGACAACCCAAAGTTCTGTGCTAGGCAAATGTGATGAGGATCAGAAAGTACTGAGTGCAGCCAGTGTCTATAAGAAAAGAATAAATACCTAAAATTCCATGGTGGGCAAACGTGAAGAGAGATGGGGTGTTGTTGAATAAAACCCAGACCCAACAAGAAATTATAAGGACAGGGTTAAAGACTTTCCGATAATAGATATAATGACCAAGTTGATGTTGTTCCACCAAATTTATATCAAGAAGAAGAATATCAAAGATATAAAGTCCTTGGATGAAGTCATTGTGGTTGGTTTTTCTCAACTCTTTCAGTCATCAAGGTCAAAACTTACCTTCTTCTATCCCCATGCCGGAGAGGAGAAGGAAGAAGAGAGGTTGTGGTAGCTGAGACACAGGCAGATGTAGAATCTGCTTGAGAAAGTTTCATTTCAGGCAACTATTGTCTTCTACATCAAAACACTACATGTTTTCAGAGTACACAGCTGAAGAAAGTACCTTCTCTCTCAGACCATGTCACTCACCTGCTTACAAAGCTCTACTGTCTTCCAGTCATACTTAACATGAAACCCAACCTCATCACCATGGCCTATACGATCCTACACAATTCCTTCTTCCCTCTCTGAACTTCCCTCCTAACTCCTTCCTACTCACTCACCTCACTCCGGCTCATCATCCTTCTCTCTGCTTCTTGAACATGCCAAGCATATTCCAACCTTAGGGCCTTTGCATTTGGCACTCTGTCTGCCTTAAATGCTCTTCCTCCAGATTTCAGCTCAAATATCTCCTCCTCCAACTGGCATTGTCTGACACGAATTGAAATGATCAATTCTGAGTTAGGTGAAGTCCTCTAGGAAGAGAATGCCAAGAGATGTTAGACATACAAGAGATTTATTGGAAGAAATGTCTGTGAGGGGGCTGGAAGAAGCATTGCACTATGATGTGGGTTTGAACCCTATGAAAGAGAAAAGGAGGGAAAGAGGGTTGGGTAGGAAGCCCCTTGGACAGTTCTGACAAAGTTTTGTCAAGACTAATGCATAGTCCTTGAGCTGGAGTCACCACTGGTGGAGTCCTGCATTTCACAACAATGAGCTGGCTTTAGAATTCCTGTTGTGCTCAGTCAGTGTCTGGGAGCAGTTCTTGGGAAGGGTGATCTCAGCATGATCATGGTGGTGGATTCAGATGGCAGCAGCTGGGACCATCAGTCCGTGATGTTTCCCACAGGAGGAGACCTGAGCATCACACGTTCATGGCTACCCCACCCCTCCTACTGCAGCCCAGTGTGCATCCGTCACATCCCTTTGTTTGTTTCTTCAAAGCACCTTTCAGTGTTTGATAGCATCTTATTAATTTGTTCACTGTCTTTTCACCTCCCATCCCTTCTTATCCCCACTGCAAGGAGTGCAAGAATCTTAGCTGTCTTGTTCACCACCATATCCCAGCACCCCAAATACCCTGACGCATAGGAGGAGCTCAAAAAAATGTTAAATGAATCTCTAAGTCTTTGGCAAGGGGAAAAGGAAATGAGAGCTGTCCCTTGTTTCTTCTCTTTGTAGTACGTTTTAATAGATGGGCCTTTTCCATAAAAACCAATCAACTTCATATAGATTATAAAGGAAGTATATTAAACTGTAGGTTTTCTCTTCTTCTGAAACACACCTAACTATATTACTCAATAAACGTTTCCTGGTTCTTCTTTATATTTTCCCAGCATGAGAAATCCTATTTAAACCACATTCAAATGAGAAAAAAATTATAGAAGTGTAATATGGCTGTACAGTGTTTTATATTCCTAGTTTATAAAGCTCATCCACATACATTACTTCATTGAATTCTCTAAGCAATCCTACATAGTGCTAGTTACGATTTTCATATTTTAGATGAGGAAATTGAACATAAGCACAAAGAAAGTCAAAAGGAAGCAAAGTGGGCATATTGGGACGCCCATGGTAATTGACTCAGTAGAAGGGAAGAGACAGTACATTCGGTCCATGTGAAATTGTTTGATTATTTCCCCAGAGATCTGGCCTGAGTCAACGCAGGGATTCTTTGTAAGATCAGACAATGAGTTTTAGAACAAAATATGTTGTCTGACTCATTCCTGTTTGAAGTATTTTTCATTTTCCTGACTCAGTTTTCTAACACAAAGCTGATTATACAATTCTAGTTTTCTGGGCACCCACACTTCCGTGCTAAGAGGATCCTGCCTTGATCTCTAAATGGTGTGTTAGCCAACTAGCAAACTCTAGCTATCATCGTGTCCTGATGAGGCTCAGGAAAGTCTCATCAATTTCTCCTTGCAAAGTTAGTTTTCTCTTTTTCAGACTGTGGGTTTTATTTAGTATTCTGGGGGAGGGAGCATTTGGATGGAAATATAATCCTGTTTGCTTACTATTCTCTAAATTTTCTTTACAGATACATTTAATTAAAAATAAAATCATTATTAACACTCTATTATAAAACTTCTTATAATGTTCATTTATACTCTCTATATTTATATTGATTTATATATGCTATTTATTTTTGATGGTATAGCTAGTGATTAATCTACTGGTTAATTCAGCTATTGTTTATTATGATCTACTGTGTTGCATATTCCTGTGCAAGATACCACAGTAGCTTCTAAGAGCTTCGTGGAAAGGCTGGGAGGGACATGAAATAGACCATGAAAGAGAGAGATCAGAAAAAGAGTTTTAGCATAAGAATCAGGGACAAGAAATTCTAGGATAGGAAAAGGAGGAAGTTCTACACCACACGTAATTCTATCATGGTGCATATGTTTCTCACAGATACCAATTTTGCATTGGGCTCATCTTTTTTTACTGTTTTGGCCTGAGGATCCCCCAAAGACACAAATAACTGATATGATATCACAATCTCTGGCTCTACCTCCATCTGTGTGCATGTGTACTCTCAAAAAAATGGACTTCATAGGTTCAAGTCAGCCTACCTGTCGGGCACATACTGCTACTCCCCACTCCCTACTGCGTGCCAGGTGTGGCTAAGGGACCCTAGGCTTCTCTTACAATTAGCCCAGATATCCAAATAGCAGGCTTTCAAATACATACTCTTCTTGAACTGGGATATTACAGATCTCCTAATTATTTGATCTTGGAATCAGGTCAGGGGCTATCCAACACATTAAAAATATCTTAATTGTTGATTCATGCATGCAATTAGTTTTAGGTATTTCATTTGTGTTCTTAAAACACCATTTCAGACATGCTGATCTAGTTCAACCTCTTCCCTTTTTACTGGTAAGAAAACTGAGGCCCAAGATGTTACAATTTGTTCATGATGAAATTTATAGAAAAGCAGAATTAGACAAAAATTCGGGTTTCCTCATAGCTACTCTTTTTTTTGTTACAGATCACCTTTGGACCTTCTTAAAGTGTCTTTAAAAGCAGCATGGTGGTCTATTAAGATATTAATGTGGGATGCAAAGAGTTAATAATATAGCCCCTGGGTGAAGTGACTGGAAAATTAGAATATCAGTCTAAGTAAGGCTTTATAAAAAATATGGTTGAATTTGTTTGTAAGCATGGCACGGGCTAAGTTTCTAGACTACTCTTCAGAAACTGCAGTATCATTCTGCATCCTATTTTTACAGGTACGCAGTCTAAATTGAAAATAAATTCCAAAGCAGCTCTAAGGGAAAGACTGCAGTAATTTCAGCCTAGATGAGTTGAAAAAAAATCACCTCGGAGATAGACCATAAATCCCAGCTATTTTATAGCTTTCCCTGTTCTGTTCTTATGCCTGTTCAAAGAAAAATCTAATTTCTTCAGTGAAAATTTTTTAAAAAGTATAGAATGCAAAAGTAGACCTCAAAGTCAGAGCTTCTATCAGGACAACCTATGTGGGGGCGATTAAACCCTATATATTATAGATCTCTCTTGGGCTTCCAGATAGTCTGTTTGCCTGAGAGTACTCCAGGTTTTCATGCAGCACAAAATTCAGGCAAATCTTGAGGTCAGTTTTTCCCTAAAGGGGGAAAGTCTGGGGAGCAAGTGTCTGAAAATGGACAAGGACCAAAGGTCCCCCACAGGCGTGGTCTCTGTGGGACACTGACATCGGGAAAGTCAGCCCTGGGCACTTGCTCTGCTGCTGCTAACCTCCAGTAGGGCCACCCCTAATGCCCACCACGACTGATTGTACCTGTGTTTCTGCTTTACTCTTTCCAATTTTCCAGGTCATATACGGGAACATTTGACTAACAATTCTAGGGCATGTGCCTATACCAGGAAGCAGGGAAAGGATTATCTGCTCTAATTAAACATCTTTAGGGAGAAATGAGCCCTGCTTCCCACCAACAACCCCCAATGGATAATTACCCCATAACATGAAGGGTCCTAAAAGGCTGAGTAGTCAAAAATAATAAATGTATGCATCACCGTACAGCCATGGACTTGTTCATATCTCTGACCAGATCGTGAGCCTCATGAGAGCAGGAACCGGGCTATCCTGACCACTGAAGGATGCCCAACTCCCACCCAGGGTCTGGTTCATAACAGGCACTCAATCGGTGTATGTTTAATAGACAAGTGAAAGAAATATTTTTAAGTAGTCCCTATAAAGAAGTATGGTTATCAGGCTACAAGGAAGGGGTAGGCCACCTACATATGGTGAATAACATGAACAGAGAGGCAGGAAGGCAGGAACCAACTGACCTTACAGAAAAGGGCATGAAGAAAATGGCCTCAGCGGAGTAAAAGATTCAGTAATAAATGAGGCTAATAAATAAGATGGGTTCAAATTATGGAGAGCCTTCCAGGTTTAGAAGGCACTGGGACGTGGGAGCTACCATATGCTCTTTCTATCCTAATAGTTTTATCGAGGTATAATTGACATACGATAAGCTCCATAGGTTTAAAGTGTACAATTTGATAAGTTTTGACATATGTGTATACATGTGAAACCATCGCTCTGATCAACACCAGCAACATAATTACTGTATCCATTCCCCTGAAAACTTCCCCGTCTCCTGGTAACCCCCTTTCCTGCCTTCCTCCACCCCCTTCCTACTCCATGCCCAAGTGATCACTGAACTGCTTTCTGTTACTATAGTTTGCATTTTCTAGAATTATGTATAAATGGAGTCATACAATCAGTACTCTGTTTTTATCTGGCTTTTTTCACTCAGGACAATGATTTTAAGATGTATCTCTATTGGGATGTGTACCAGTAATTAATTTCTTTTTATTGCTGAGTAGTATTTACCATATGATTGTACCACAATTTGTTTATCCTTTTAACTGAGGATGGAAATTTGGATTGTTTCCTGTTTGGGACTATTATAAATGAAGATATGAATATTTTTATATAAAGCATTATATAAATAGACACTTTATTTCTCTTGGGTAAATACCCAGGATAGGCATAGTTGGCTCATGTAGTAGTGGTGTGTTTAGCTTTTAAAGACACTGACAAACTCTTTGCTAAAGTGGTTTTACAATTATGCATTCCTACCAACAGTATATGAAAACTCCATTTGTTCTATATCCTCCCAATACTTAGTGTAGTCATTGGTATTACTATTGATACCCAGTATTAGAATGTTAGCCTTCTGATAGGTGTGAAGTGGTATCTTATTGTGGTTTGGATTTGCATTTTCCTAAAGAATAATGATGTTGAACATCTTTTCATATACTTATTTTTCATCTGTATATCTTACTTCAGGAAGTGTCTACTCTAGCTTTTGTCCATTTTTAAGTGGGTTGCTTTTGTCTTACTGTTGAATTTAGAGACCACTTTATAAATTCTGGGTATAAGTCCTTTATCCAGGTTCTTGGACAGTCATAATAATAAAAGGCACATTGTCTCAATTCTTACAACAATCCTGTGAGGAAGAGACTATAATTATACCAGTCTTACAGATAAGAAACCCAAGGTTTACAGAGATTTAAGTAACTCGATTAAGATTTCACAGCTGATAAAGGGTGAAGCTAGAACTTGAACTCGAAAATCCGAAAATTCGTGCTTTTCAGCTCAATTCCAAGGACCTGGGGAAATCAGTCCTCACAAATGCTAGCCCTCCAGGAAAAAAAAAAAAAAAAAAGAATGTTTTTATTGTCAGAGAACAGACTGTGTTCATAAAAATGTTTCCTCATATAGTAACCCATCCAAGAAGTCTTTGAAGAAGTTTTGACCTGATTTCCCATAACACATTTTGGAACTCAGAGTTCCACTGCAGAACGAAATAGATGGGTAAGGTTAATCATAGCTTGTCTGTGCCTAACATTCTTCCCTTGGCTGAATTCACCTGCATGAACCAACTATGCAATGTGAAAGGTATAATCTTTTTTTAAAAAATTTTATTATTTCAGCATATTACAGGGGTACAAATGTTTAGGTTACATATATTGCCTTTGCCCCACCCAAGTCATAAAGTATCTCATTTGAATCTTATAACACTGGCAGTGAGGCACAATTATCCCCACTTCACTTATAAAAATGATCAGAAAGGTAAATTATTTTTCCACTGCTTTCCATAGCTAGTTAATAGTAGAAATGGGAATTGAAATTAGGGCTTATGACTCACAATCCAATAATGTTCCAGTATTCCCCACAGTTTCTGGCTCTAAGGAGCAAATTATCCTGTTGGAATAATGTGTGCACAACTATAAAACAAAGACAATATACATATAGGAGCAAATATAGTTAAGCACATGTACTTTAGATTCAGAGAAGGAAAGATGAGGAATGAAGGAATAAAAATTGATCTTCCAAAATGGTGGCAATTATTAAATATTCCTAAAATGAAGGAAGCTCTAGCGCTTCAAATGTTCTTGATCAAATGCATCATTGGCATCCCCTCTCTAGGTCCCAACCTTGACACTGTTCACAAGAGTCCAAGCCTGCAAAGCCTCGCTCCTTTAAGTATGATCCTCAAATCAGTAGTATCAGCATTACCTTGAAGCTTGTTAGAAATTCAGACTCTCAGCACCATGCCATCCCCAACAAGATCTCTTGAATATGAATTTTCCCAAGATCCCCAGGGGATTTACAAATACATTAAAGTGTGAGAAGTACTGCTCTAGATTACCCACCATACCCAGATAAGTTTTGTGCATCCTCCAAAGTGATTTCACAGCCATTATTAAGCACTCCCCACTCAACTCTTCCACTAGGTGCTCTGGAACTTATAGTCTATACCAGAAAAATCCCCTGTATCTTCAAACTTCTTTTTAGCTTCTCCATCAGTTGTGTGTTCATTATGAGACCTGGCTCCTTGCTGTGGAAACTGCTTTCCTTGCTGGCCTCTTAAGTGAAGGTTGTTTTTCCTTCTACCTCCCACATTGTCCAGAGACTGAAGGTGAGGTTAGGTGCTCTCCACGCTCATCACAATCATTTATGACTAGTCAATTACTTCCTCCTTCTTACTTCAAAAATACAACCTTTTATGAAGCACGTGTCATCAAGCTCTACCCTGCCTTGTGGCAGTCATCTGCCACCCTCATTGGCTTTCTCCATCACTGAAACTCAAATCTCAAACTCAAACCACTACTCACCTCTTCACCTCTGTCACACTCTCTGCCTTCTCCGCTCCATACTAGGTCAACATTCCTTACCACTTCCATATCAGTGCCATAGTCTCCATTCAGTCCTTGACTATTGCATCTCCAGTTTCTTCTTTTAACCCACCTCAGTCACCTGCTTCCATGGCCATATACTAGACCTTATTATTAGTAATTATGGCATTGCTCCCAAAATCTTTTTCCAAACAGCTACTCTTATCTTTGTAACTCTGTTAACTTTAGAATCTCCCTTACTCTCCTCTCCAAATCCATCAAAACCTCCATCCCCCTGACCCCACCACTTCTTGCTGTCCATGACCTGTCTTGCATTCTCATTTCCTTCCTTATCCTTCTTGGATTCCATGGTCAATCTTTACAATAATTCCTTTTATATATCCCTAACTTCCTTGCTCTTCCTTTCTCCTTTAGCCTAGTTTGGCAAAACCCCAACAAGAGTTCAACTCAATGCTCCACCTATTTTGCAACTACACTCAAGCAGATGAAGGAGGGTGGAGAGAAACTCACTACAGGTATGACTTGTCTCTTTTTACATTTTTGACTGTCAAACTCAAGTAGGCCTTTAGTACTATCCAGCAACTTTACCATATTTCCCTATTTCACCCTTCCATTCTCTGTGATGGATGTTCACACCTTCTCAACTCCTCTGCAGCCTCTAACACTTTCTTCCTCTCCTCAATGCCAGCTCCTGACTCATTTTTCAGTTCATTGAGAAAATCAAAGCAAACAAAAGAGAACTATTGCATCTTTTCACCACCATACCTCTCAAGCTTCTCTGTTTACCAGCTCTGTGTGTTCACCTACAGAAAGCCAAACCTTCTGTGCCCTGGATAGCACTGCCTCTCACCAACTCAAGACTGGGCTTCTGTGATCAATATTTCTTTCTTTTCATCATATTTCCCCCTAAATATCGAGTCATTCCATGCAGCACACAAATATGCTATAATTTTAATCATTTTTTTAAAATTAATCTTTCCATTGGTCTCATGTGTTTCAGAGAAAAACTCCATGAGATATTAGTATCTTTTCACTTCCCCATACTCTGTTCACTTTTTAGCCCACTTTGGGAAGTTTTCCCCCCACACTACCACTACATCAAAGGCACTGTTTTCAGGGTCATCAACAAATCGCATCTTGCCAAATCCAGTATTAGTTCCCCATTCTAATCTGCTCTCTCCACTCCATTTCCAGTTCCTTTTTTGCCCCGGGGAATTTTGCTGGGTCCTGTTCTGATCTCACTAACAACTGATTCTCAGTTCACATGAGTAAAATATGAATTACTACCAATTTAGAATGTTTCTTATTGTAGAGAAAAGAAAATTTAATAACAGGCTCTTATTAAAAACAACAAAAACTAACAAAACCAGTGAGACTACCAGGCATGTATCATGTAATACTATTTCAGGTATTGAAATCTCTGTCATTCATTAGCTGTGGGGACATAAAGTGAGTCATGTAATTTCTCAGGGCCTCCATTATCCATCAGTAAAATGAGAAGATTAGAGTTCCTAAAATTTCTAAGAGCATTTATTTTAGAGTCTGAAAGAGAAACTCTATGAATCCTTGAGGATGAGATGTATTATTAGTCAGCGGCTGAAGCCAGAATCAGAAACGTGCGAAGATTAAAGAGCTGGCCGTATCACTGGTGTGAGGGGGGGTACTACCATTCTCTCATCTGTCAAATATGAGAGAAAATAGTAGCTAACCAGTCTGCCATCATATCAGGGCCCTTGACAGCCTGGCCCAATCACAGAACTTGGTTGAGAATTGCTTCTTCCCTGCTTCTCAGAGTATGAAATTTATTTAATAAGAAACAAGAGCTTTCATTTTACAGTTAGAGATAAGGCATATAATTTAGAGAGATAAAGAGAGGGAAGGAAATAGAGAACACAGGAAAAAATCTAGGACTTGCCGGAGAGGTATCTCAGGGGAGGTAAAGACTGCATGAGCCTGAATTTCCCCAAAATGTCACCTATTTCACAGTTTTGTTGTATGATCACTTTCTAGCTTCTGTGATATAACTGAGAAAATCATAGCTATGTCTATATAATATTTTCTAATCAGCACTCAAGAGTTTTTAGGTAATTCAGAAAAACTGAGATGTCTATTATATATCTTCTCATAGTGCCACATGTTCTTTAGTCTCTTCACTTTGGCATTCAGAGCAGGAAGAGATCTTAAAGATTACAGTGAAAACGTCAGCTTTACAGATGATGACACAGAAAGTGAATACATTGGACAGATACGTTCACTCTCAGTCTGGATTGGAATTCTTCAGTTTTTACTCAAGTAATGAATGGGCACACTTGTAACTTTGACTCAAGCAGTACAAAAGCAATCCATGTAACCAAAACATTTGTACCCCTGTAATATTCTGAAATAAAAAGAAAAATAAAAAAAGAGGAAAAAAAAGAAATACAGCAAATAATCCATATGGAGTGGCTACCTTGGATCAGGAATATGCTAAATATTTTAGTTGATTATTTTATTTAACCTTGTCAACCACTTATACATTTTTTACTATTATTACACTTCTTTCATTGATGAAGAAACTCATCTTAGAATGGTTAAAGTCACTATTCCAAGTCACTTCTGCTTTGACAGCCTAATCTCTTAGTCACAAGACCATATGCCCTCTGTTTTGTTGTTGGATGCAGAGTAATGAATACTAAAAACTGAATATGTGTGAAACATTTCCACTATCTCTACAACTGGCTCTCAATGCAGACCTTCCTGCCAGAGCTATGTGTAATCTGGAATAAAGTGGAAAGTCTGGAGAAATCATGCTGGGAAAATTCTGGCAGACCTACAAAATATAGCAGATGGAGAACAACATGAGTACATAATACTGCTCCCTTCTTTTTTCACCAATACTTTTGGTTCCCAGTCTACCCCAGAAAGCACCCAACACACAGCAAGGGCATAGAATATTTTGTTCATTGGAAAGATATTTTGAAGCTTGCTTTCTCCTCAGGGATTGTATACTTTATAGTATGAGTATAAACTAACTAATAGGATTTCTGTTTTTAATGAATATACCTGAACATGAATCCATATGACCATTGCTATTTTAAAAGTAGCTGCCCTGAGACTACCCAGGTTAACTGATAGATGGTAAACAAACAATAATATTCCAGGTGGAAAAGATCTTTATGGCTTATGATTTCCAATCTCTTTTTATAAAAATAGAGGAAACTGAGGTCCAAAAATAGGCATCTAACTTATCCAGGATTGCATTGTGAGCTAGAAGTATAGATAAGTCTAGAACTCAGATCTCCTGACTTCCAAGCTAGTAAGTGTTCTTATCACTCTAAATTTTAGTTTAGTAAATTCTACATACCAAATTGAATATATAGCTCAAGCAGCAGAGGGAAAATGTAAAAAAAAGGAGAGAAGAGTCTTCATTATTTGAACTTAAGAGAGTAAGGTAGGCACTGTTCTAGCACATTTTCATCTATGATGAACTAAAACTCTTAGAAAGAGTTCATTTAGCAAATTTTATTGAGTGCTTACCAGGTGGCCAGTCATTCTGCTGTAATGTAATGTAATACAACCATAAATAAAATACAGTCTCTACTTTCCTGAAGTTTACATTCCAAAAGGATAGACATACCAATAAGATAAATCAAGTAAATACAATAGAAGAAAATAAATATTTATCACAAAACTACAAATTGAGATTGGTGTGAAGATAACAAACCAATCTCCATGACAGAAAATAATATAGTACATTTGCTTTAGGTAAGGGGTTCAGGGAAAGTCTCTGAGCAAAAGACATTTAAGCTGAAAATGGAAATATGAGAAACAGGCAGTTTTACAAGGCCCCAGGGCAAAGAGAATTATAGGCTGAAGGAGCTCATCTGATGACCCTGAGGCAGAAAAGCAAAGCACGTCAGAGAAACTGAATGACGTCCTCTGTTGCTGAAATGCAGCGGGTGACAGTAAGAATGGAGAATAATAAATAAGATAGGAGAAGTGGGCAGGGACCAGATGGTGGGGACCTTACAGAACATGTCGAAGACGTTAGAATTTATTCTAAGGGAAAAGAGAAGCTAATGGAGGATTTTAAGTTGGGGAATGACATGATTCTTTTTGTATTTTACAAAGATCACTTTTTCAAAATTAGATGGGCTAGATCGAAACCCAGCTAGGACTGAAACTCAGGCATCCCAATTCTGTGCATAGCGATTTTGAATAAAACATCTTCTCTTCCATGTTCACCTGACATCATCAGTGGAAATGTCAAGTGAGCTGACAGATATAAAGTCTCTTTGAAGAAACAATCAGAGCTGAACTGTACCCAAGGGCAAGGAGGAATCCTAGATCTTTCTTCAGACTGCTCCAATACACACATGATGCTCAGTGAAGACTGAAAAAGGTGAGAGCCCCTTACCCAGTTCTCTTGTATTATCCCATCTGTTCCATACAACGATCCCAACAAGATATGAAATTCTGAGTCTGATCTATACAATAGAAAACTGAGGCTGAGAGAGGTTAAAATGATTTCTCCATCAACAGGGAATCAGTATTTTTTCTAAGACTCTTGTTCTACCCAAAATCTCCATGAATTATAATTCTTGTTAAGTCTCTTCCCAAGCAGAAAGCTCTTAATATCTTCAACCTTGACAATGGGTAAAAAAGCAGCACAAAGACCCAAACTACTCTTTCTATTAAGGAAAGAGATATACATTTCTTCCAAGGCTCACCTCAATTAACTTCAATACCCCTCCATTGAAAAAGTATATACATGAGAAGGTAGGAAAAGGATTTATGACTCCTGTTGCTGGCCAAATCTCCAAATTATATGTTTCCTAAGCCTTTCTGAATTTCATTTTCATCACAGTTATTTCAATTGTAATTATACAATCACCCATTATAATTATACTCAATTATAATCATACATTATTTAAAAGTTTATTTGATTAAATGAGCATCCTGCCACTAGATTCTAAGCTCTATGGTGGCAGAACTGTACATAGCATAGTTTCTGACAAATAGCTTAAATACTAATAAGTGAATAAATGAATAAAGAACTCAATAAATGATGGTGGTGATGGTAGTAATAGCAATTATAATAGTAGAGTCACAACATGTTTTCTCTATAGACAAGCAAACCTAATGAAAGAGACTACTCAGAACCCAAACCCAGATCACTTCTCTTATGGAGTTAACCATGTCTCTGTTTCCTGTCCTAAATATCCCCAGTATTTTGCATGGGAAGTCAAAGAAAAACAGGGATCGGGATATGAAGATGTAAACTTCACAGGTCAGACAGTGGACCTCTGCAGTTATTGCCTGTCTGGTTCCCTCTTCCCTTCCTCCAGTAGGGAACTGGTCCTCCTCTGCCAATCACAGACTTAGGCAAGAACTCCAGGCTAAGCAAACCTTATTCTTTCTTTGGGGAATTTAACTCTTACACAGAGATTCAAGGGGAGAGAATATAGTCAGAGTTGAGCCTCAGGTGACAGTGGCCCAGACATGCTGCTCATGAATGTCTGCTGCTTGGTGCTCAGAGCTACCCTAGCTCCTCTCCCATCAAAGGCCAGGTTTTTCATCTTGTCCTTTAATTCCGGGAATCACCCAGTATGCCACAACTAAATACGTTGTGGGTTTTTTATTTGTTTGCTCCTGTAGCTTTATTGTTTTCCATTCAAGAAAATTAACTGATATAATTTATAAAATAAAATTAATATAGATCAGATTGTATCTCATACTAAAAATGTATCTTTTTTCCAAGTCTTTATACATTTACAAAAATTGATCATAAAAAAGAACAAAGAAAATCTCCATAATTTTAAAAGGCAGAAATTATACAATCAACATTTTCAAATAAATGCTTTAAAAACTCCTAAATTTAATCATGGAAAGAAAATGACAGACTTATAAATCACCTTCAATGAAAACGTGATTGAAGACAAATGTCAATATTACATTTATGCCTTCTATTTCAAATCATGTGCTGATTGCCGACTGTGTACCAGTGTCCCAGCCATTGATCAAATGTTTTAATTCATCCATCACCCTCCTTGAACTCTTAGGGAAGGAAAATAGTATTTATTGAATGCTTACTGTATACCAAGCACTGTGCAAAATTATTTGTATTCATTTTGCCATTTAATCCTCACCACAATTACAATGAGTTAGGAATTGTTAATAGCACTTGACTGATGAGAAAACTGAAGCTTAGGTAGAGTGTGTAACTTGCCCAGGGTCATATAGTTTCAAGCAGCAAATTTAAACCTAGGTCTTCCTGACCACAGAGCCCAAGGTTTTGTTACTATATTGTTAACCAGTTGAGTGTCATCACTAAAAAAGAGCAGCTATAAAAGAAACAGCAAACCATAAGACTGGAAGGAGACTGTAGGAAACCCGATTACCACAAATCAGATCCTAATGTCACATGGGCAACTGTCCTTCTGTCCTCCTATCTCTTCTCTCCCTCTCTTTCCTTCGTGTCTAAATCCATCCAAAACTTGATTGGGAACTCTTTGTGCTGTCTATGCAGCAGCGCTGCGCTAGCCATGGGAGTAGAGCAGTGAACAAGTTAGCGCCCTGCCTCTGTAAATCATAATGTCATTATTGGGAAGAGTGGCAATTTGAAAAAGAAACCACAGAAA
The DNA here is from genome assembly GCA_028533085.1 of Varecia variegata. Taxonomy (NCBI): domain Eukaryota; kingdom Metazoa; phylum Chordata; class Mammalia; order Primates; family Lemuridae; genus Varecia; species Varecia variegata. The sequence goes on from CM052447.1 coordinate 18,895,042, forward strand.
TATCTGGAAGCTACAGAGCATTTTTCCAAAGTATTGTTGCAACTCACAACAACCCTGTGAGTGGGTGAAATAAAAATAATTCATGTTTTTAAATCCATAATGACACTGAAGTTACTGAAGCACAGACATATAAAATATCTTGCCCAAGCACTCATGAGGCCATATATAGTCCCCGTCGATGGTGGAACTAGGATTTGTATACAGGTTTTATGACTGCTGAGATGAGGACTTCCATCTGCTGCTATACCCTACTTTTTTTTCCTAGCCTCAATCATGACCCTGGATTCTTTATTGAAATAACCAATGGTAAACCTCAGTTCAAGAGTCTACCTAAATATTTGTATCCCCATAATATGCTGAAATAAAAAAGAAGAAAAAAGAGTCTAAGAGAGAACTAATGAAGAGCATAGACCGCACTGAAAATTGTTGGCCTTATGAGTTTGTGTTCATTCTGACTTCAACTCCTGTTCACATTGCTCTTCACAGTCTGCTTTGCGACACCTGAAAAAGACTCCTGCAGTATTAGATTTCCCCCTCTCCTTGCTTTTGCTGTTGGCTCTAAGGACAGCCACTAGATCAATGTAAAAAGCAGGTTAAGTGTGTGTCTGTCTGTGTGTGTGTCTGTGTGTGTGTGTCTGTGTGTGTGTGTATGGGGGGAGGGGAAGAACAAAACTGCCTAAAAGTTAAAGTATGAAAAAGCCGTCGATTTTTATTTTAACCTGGGACCAGCCCCTGTCCCTCTCTGACCTTCAGTTCCTCTTGTGAAAAATAAAGTTGTAAATCAGATGATCCCTGAGTTTTTTCCAGCTCTGAGAGTCAACAGCTCAAAATTGATTCTGTAGGAAACAGTAACTACCTTTTCCAGTACCACCCCAGGTACTTCTGAGAACTTGATGCAAGAATGCCTAGAGTAGCTTGGAAAACCCTAAAAGCCTTCCCAGCTCAACAAGACCTCCTTCCCTTTGTCAACACCGTGCCTCAAGTCCCTTCCACTAGAGGTGATGCCTAGACTCACAGGATCATACCAATTCAGAAAGAAATATTGGGGTCATCTAATACAGTGCTCCTCACACTTTAATGTGCAAACAAACCTCCTGAGTCTTGTAGACATGCACACTGTGATTCAGGAGGTTGGGCTGGGCACAAAATCCTGCATTTCTGACATGCCCTCACATGATGCGGATGCTGCTCTGCCAAGGACACTCTTGAGTAGCAAGGTATTCGTTCATTCTTGGCTGACTTAGAATCCTTTCCAGCATCCCTGAATGGTCTCCAGTCTCCCTTATATATTGTCCCTTCCAGGGAAATCCCTGCCTATCACAGAGCTGTTATTTTAATTCAGAGAACTCAAAGAATCATTAAAAATATATTTTTTTAATTTTAATTCAATATTCATCTTTTTGTAAAATCTTTATTTGGACCAAAGAAGTAACACAGAAAATGTTCAATTCATCTTCCACGTGACCATCTTTTAGAGATATGCAAACCATTCTCAACATTGCAGCCCAGGCAAGTGTTTCTTTCCTCCAGGCTAAAAGCCTCCAAGGCTTTTCACTCTCCCTTTTATGATGTCTCATCTCCTTGCCATCTTATTAATACTTACCCTCATCTGACTCTTCTCAGAATTCCAACAATTTACTGGAATGTTGCCTTTGAGTCTCCATTTTTATTGTGTTGTCAAAAGTATGGTTGGCTATTTATTTATTATTCAGAACAAATTGTGTGAAAAGGCATTTCAAAGAAAAAAACAGAAATTGACCATGAGACATTAAACAACAGTCAACTTTAAACCAAATTAAAATAAGAGTATTATGCCCCAAAAGGGAAACATAATTGATGTCCAGTGCTGGCAAGGTCTTGGGGACATGTATATTCTCAGTCATGGTGGTGATACTGTAAATTTCAGAAGTGCTCTTAGGAGGACGGGAATGTGAAAGATGGAATTTAACTATTTTTATATCTCTAACACATGCTTAAAAAGAGGAGTTAAAAAGAAGTACACTGGTCTCTCTGTAGCCAGGGGTCCCACAAGCCTGAATACAACCAAGCATTGATTAAAAATAATTTAGAACAAAACACATTAAAAAATAATACAAATAAAAAACCACAGTGTAACAATTATTTATACCACCTTTATATTGTATTAGGTGTCATAAGTATATGGGTGGAACTGCATGGTTCTGTGCAAAATACTACACCATTCTGTATCAGGGACTTAAGAATTTGTGGATTTTGGTGTCCACAGGGGTCCTAGAATCAATACCCTGCAGATGCCAAGGGACAACTGTATTTTAGGGTTAATTTTTTTAATCCTATCTTTTTGACTCAAGAATTCTACTTCTATGAATCTAGTTGTTGGAGATATTTTTATCCCATTTTTTTCTTCTTTATCCCAAATTTGGTAATACAACTATTACTACTATAACACTTATTGAGCACTTACTATGTGCTAGGTATCTATGTTAACTTACAATAGCCTTTAAGTAGATACTGTTATTGTTCCAATTTTTACAGAAGTAGAAACAGTGACTCAAAAGAGGTTAAGTATCTTCTCAAGGTCACACAGCAGCAAGTAGTAGTCCTAGACACTTAAAGTCCTGTTGATTTATTTTATATATCTGGCTCTTCCACCACCTCCCCTGCTACCATCTAAGCCCAGTGACTGTCATCCCTCATGTGGACTAGTGTAATAGCCTTGTGTTCCTTCATCTTCTCCACCTCCATCCATTTCCTCCCTGCAGCCAAACGGGATCTTTCTGAAGATCATGTCATTCTCCTGCTTAAAATGTTTCACTGGCTTGTTTGATAGCCAACTGAAACAAAACCAAACAAAACTTTTGGCATGGCCTACAAGTCATTGCATGGGCCCAATCTCACAGCATGCCCCCCAGGCTCAGAAGCCCCACACCTCCTCATCATGGGTACCAGGTTTCTCCCTTTCAGGACATTTGCACATGCTCTTAGTTTTACCTGGAATGCTCTTCTTCCAACCCTCACGCCCAATACTTCCGGTTGTTAGTTTCTACTTATCTCCATGATCTCAGCTCTAGATTGCATCTTCTAGCACGCCCAATAAAGTACCTCTTTTGTGTAACCTTGCTAATTTTACCTTATTATGTGATTAGTTGATTAGTCTGTCTCTCTGAGCCACAAAAGTCCCCTGACTATTTTTGTTCAAAATACCATCCACAGTGTCTGACACACTGAATGGTGTTACCTACAGGTAACCTTATTGTATAAATAATGCTAATACAGCAAATTGCCACTTAACTTCATTATGTGGACTAATTTACACCAGAACAATCTGAGTATGCATCTGTGTAAAAATACTTTGACAAATTTTATTAAGTTGAGTGCATAAAATTTTATTTTTAAATTTAAATCAAGAAGTCCCTTAAAATGTGATTTGAGTACAATATCAGCTATGGACTGATCCTTGAGTGAGTGTGTTGTATCTACAGGAACACTTTGTTTAAAGGTAGTCCCAGTCATACCACTGAAATACATGCCTCAGTAATTTATATGAAAATAATATAGCTTTTTTTACATGGTAATTCTGAGCCAAAATTCAGCACAACAGCCCAACACTCAGACCACAGAAGGTCAGGTCCAGTACAGGCCCTGGCATTAATGATAATCAGCTATGTGAGTTTGTGAAGCATGTAACCTTTCCGAATCCTGGCTTTTCTCATATGTAAAGCACAGGTAATAAAAATACCTCCTCTTTGGGTTGTTGCAAGGATTAGAGAATTCAAAATCTCTAAGCTCAGTTCCTGATACATGGAACACTCCATCATGGAAACTGGCATTGCTGCTGCTGCAGCTACTGATGGTAATGATGATTTTCCCCCAGAGAGATGAGATGCTTAAAGAAATGGTAAGATTTTAAGCAGTACCAGGGAAGGAAATTTAGACAATAGGGGATTTTATCTCCTTTTAAATCATCCCACATAGTCAGGTGCTGGCTTTACTGAGTCATATTCTGATCTGCAGAGAAAAATGTACATCTGGATGCAGCTCAGGTATCCACATTCATAAAGAAATAATTACCAAAGCCTCCATCTGTTAGCGTTTTAAGCACCCTTAGTAATTCTCTGTTTGCAATCAATATAAGTCATTGAGATGAGAGCTGAAACTGGCTTTATTTTTATCAAAGAGTTCAGAAAGAAATCAAAAGCCACCCATGATTCTCATCGCAGATATGTGACATTTCCTGCCGTAGAAGTTCCCATGGACTTTCGGGGAAACTGTGAATTCGGAGATGAGTCTGTAAAAATTAATTTAAACCAAGGGCTCTTCTCCTTTCTCTCCTATAAATCTGCCAGAGCACAGACCCACCGGGCTTTATAAATAAAGCACGAAGATGGATCATCAAGGGTAGATTTACCATGATTAGCCAAATGCCATCAATATTTTATGGAATATAAAAGGGGCCTGGGCCATCATAACAATCATCTCAATTCAGCGATAAGGAAACCCACCAGAAATATGGGCAAAGGACATGAATAGACATTTCTCTACAGAAGACATACAAATGGCCAAAAAATATATGAAAAGAGGCTCAATGTCAGTAATCTATATCTGTTCAAACTGGAGCTAATAACTCTTGTTCTGGCCCCACTAGTGCATAATAGAATTTCCTTCCTTGTTTTAGACACTCTCCTTTTCATTGATGTTATCCAAGGTCACATGAGTATTTCCTAAACCCCTAGGATGCCGGAGTTGAGAACTAGGAATGTTATGCATCTGATCTAAAGTTCTGTTTTTACTAACACAGCTCTTAGGGAAATTTGTTCAAATTGTTAGTATCTATAAAATAAATGCCATCTTATAAGATAGTAATGATTTCCCTAATTATTCCTTTGACAAATGTGGTCGCTGTATAGCTAGTCTAGTTGCTACAAGGCCTCTTTATTATTTTTGGCCCATTTGCTGAGTGAATCCTCATTGCCTAGAACAGCACTAGATGCTAAAGGATAGGAAATCTCAGAAAAATGAAATCGAGAATCCAACACCCCCACAGTCATATTTTCCCAGCAGTTTTAGTGCCATGTTTCAGGTGGTGGACTTTTTCATATCATCCTGTATGATGATAATATAGTACAAAAATTTCCCTTCCCAGCCACAAGTAACACAACAAAAAAAGAAAAGAAGGAAAGAAAAAAGCCTTTGGGTTCACTGAGAGTGAGAGTTTTAGGTTGTTACCTTAGCATAATCTAGTCCAATTTTCTGACTCAGTGCTGGATATGAAAGTGGAGCATTCCTATAACAAACACTGTAAAATATATGGCATTTGTCTAGGGGCCAGTTGGTGAGCCATGAGAAAACTGTTATTCGAAGCTGAAAGTATCCATGTAGGGAGCTAATAACTTGTCGTCTCAGTTTGTAGGTCTCTAGAGGAAGAGGAGCCACATGTGGCTCTGAGGGAGAGAATATTGTTCTGTTCTCTGGGGTAGAGACTACTTTGTGTTACCCAGAGATCCTGGATTTTCAACTGGAAGCTATGATTGGATAGGAATGTTCGGTTATCTCCAAGGAGGAAGGGGAAAGAATATTTTGCCTACAAGAAAGAATATAAGCTAAATATTGCTGTTTAGAGAGGCACAATGCATGGTTGTTAATTCCATTTACCAAATATTTTTGGCCTTCTCCTTTTAGGCACATGGTGAGATGATTCTTACCTTCTTTGGGATTAGGAGTGGCCATGTAACATGATGTAGCCCTAAAATGTGGGTGAAAGTGATGTCAGTCATTTCCAGGCAGAAAATTTAAGAGCCAGGGTGTCCTTTGAGAATCCTCCATTGGGAACTGTGAAAATACCAGTTGGAGCCCACATTCCAATGTGAGAACGATGTAGAACAGAGAACAGGGTTGCCAGACAACCTTTGACGGACAAGTAAAACGAGCAGGAAATAAAGCTTCATTTATTTTAATCCACTCAAATTTGGGAATTTTTGTTATTGAAATATAACCTAACCCACATGACTGATATATTTGTTGAGTGTCAACAATTCCTGTGTTCTGTGTGTGTACTTGTGATGGCAGGGATAAACAAAGAGCCCACCCTGTAGTATTAAATATTATGGTAAAGATTGCATGTGGTAATATATGCACAATGCTTACAAGAGTGCCTAGAAAGAATAAGTGCTCAATAGATAATAGCTAGTGTTATTGGTTTTCATTTTATAGATTTTAGTAGATGCTACTGGTACCTGCACATCACACCTGCTTGGCGCACTTGATTTTAGCCACAGCTACAAAGGGTAGCCCTGTGCAAGCTCATACTTGATAGGGTTGCACCATAAGTTTATGTTGCATTTACTATTTTTCTAGTCCATAACCTTCTCTGAAACATGGAAGCTGGTGTAACCCATGAGCATGAACAGTCCAGAGATACAGGGGAGTCATTGCCCCCAGGAACAACCCTCAAACTATAGAGGACAAAAACTGGTGGGTAAATACTCCTTTCTTGTCTTTCAGGTGAAAAGTCTTGAGAGATGCTCTGTTCACTCACCAGGAAACCCCGGTGGAATTGAGTCTCTATTGTTTCTCTCTGAGGTTTCTACACATTAGTCCTTGGGTGCCACCAAATATTTGAAAGTGACTCTCATACCCTACTTCACTCCTCTGAGGCTTTTTCAGGCAAAATATCTTCACTTGCATCACACACCGACAGATTATTCTTGGACAAGTCACTTTATCTCTTTAATCTTTAATTTCATCATCTGATTTAACCAACAAGAGGAGAATAAAAATTAATACTTAGTGAGTACCTCTTAAGTATAAGTTGTTTCATTATATGTTATCTAATTTAGTCACCTCAATGACCATAAAAAGTACCATCCCTTGCAAAAATATTTCTAAATCCAAAGAAATATCTCAGCTCCACTGCTATCATAGTAATCCAAGCCACGAGTAACTCTCACTAGCCTCTTACCTACCTCTTGTTAAAATTTCACCCACCTTAATTCTCCCGCTCACAACCTTCTAAAGATTTTTCCCTGTACTTGGAATCAGATCCAAACTGTATAATATCCTATAAGAGTTTATATGAACCTATACCTACCAGCCCCTTCAATCTAATCATTCATACTCTCCTGACCACTCATTAAGTTCCAGTTATACTGATCTTCCCGGTGCTTTTAAAACATAGGGAGTTGGTTTCTGCCTCAGGACCTTTGTACTTGCTATTATTTTTGCTGAGAACACACTCACTTCCTTTAGCTCTTTCATAATACTGTCATCATTCAGATGTTTGTTCAAGTGACAGTTCCTGAGATAAGGCTTCTTTGATCACGCTTGATAAATAATTATTCATCAATTATTGTCTGAAATCATATTAAATTATTAGTTTGTATGTTTTCAGAATTCCCTACTGTGGGAAAAGCTCCGTGAGGGCAGAGACCTTGCCTTGCTTGTTCACTGATGTTTCTACAAAGACTAGAACATTGCCTGGCACACAGTGAATTCTCAAAAAGTATTTGTTGAACACAATAGAATTAATGATACAGATAAGGAAAGGAGCCTCCAAGAGTTTGAGTAACTCTCCCAACTTTCCTAAATTTCTATGGGTGTGCCTAATTCTGAAACCCACTTGCCTTTTGCTACAGCAAGGCACTGCCAAAAGAGACTGAAGTGTCTAGCAGGGCTAGCTGGTGAACAAGTGCTTTAGATTTTATCACTGATGCAATCAAAACCAAAAAGCCACATTGATCATGCTTTCCCCGGAGAGCCTTGAATTTCCAATGGAACAAGACAACTTGAGAATTCTATTGACCTCCCACTTCTGTCACGCTGTACAGGTGACAAGGATCAGTGGAGATTGGTACTCTTCTACCCACCATTCTGCAACTTTAATTTTTATTTCCACCCAGATTCCCACAACTTTGCAACATGCATTGCTCTCAGGGCCCACCCCTTATTTAAGTTAGAGAGGCACGGTCTGGTCTGTGTCAGCTCTGCCTTCCCAGCTCCTTCCAATTCAGAGCAAGGTCTCTCCCTCCTCCCCTGCTCCCTGACACAATGCCAGCACTTCCATGCTGTCCTCTCCTCCCGTGCAGCCTGACGCGCACTCATTGGCCCACAGCCCGCCGAGGGGCGGGGCTTGTGTCTGGGGTCTTTTCAAAAGGGATCCAGCGTCTGAGCAGCCCAAGCTTGAAGCTGAAACACTCACCCTCTCCCAGCCCTGTTCTCCGAGCCTGTGCTTTCCTGACTGCTTTCTCTCTGCTTTCTGGCTCAGCTTGAGCCAGAGCCTCATACCAGGGGAGGCTCAAGTCTTGGCTTTTAATGTCAGTGATGGAAAAACTTGAGAATGCATCCTGGATCCACCAGCAGGAGCTGGAAGATCCATTCAAGAAATACCTGAACAGCACTGAGGACTATCTGGCCTTCCTCTGCGGACCTCAGCGCAGCCACCTGTTCGTCCCCATGTCTGTCGTGTATGCGCTGATTTTTGTGGCGGGCGTCACTGGCAATCTCCTGGTGTGCCTGGTGATTCTGCGGCACCAGGCTATGAAGACACCCACCAACTACTACCTCTTCAGCTTGGCTGTCTCTGACCTCCTGGTCCTGCTCCTCGGAATGCCCCTGGAAGTCTACGAAATGTGGCGCAACTACCCCTTCCTGTTTGGGCCTGTGGGCTGCTACTTCAAGACAGCCCTCTTTGAGACCGTGTGCTTCGCCTCCATCCTCAGCGTCACCACGGTCAGCGTGGAGCGCTACGTGGCCATCCTCCACCCATTCCGTGCCAAGCTGGAGAGCACCCGGTGCCGGGCCCTGCGGATCCTGGGCATCGTCTGGGCCTTCTCTGTCCTCTTCTCTCTGCCCAACACCAGCATCCACGGCATCAAGCTCCACTACTTCCCCAACGGGTCCTCGGTCCCGGGCTCTGCCACCTGTACGGTCATCAAGCCCATGTGGATCTATAACTTCATCATCCAGGTCACCTCCTTCCTCTTCTACATCCTACCCATGACTGTCATCAGTGCCCTCTACTTCCTCATGGGGCTCAGAGTGAGTATCCCAGCTGGCTGGCCGGAGGCAGCATCCTTTCTTTTTACACTGACTCAAGGTTCAGAGAAAAACTTAGAACTGGAGAAATTCAGAATTGGAAGGGGACATAGAGAAAAACAGAATGAGCTCAGATGGGAAATTGAGAATTTATAGGACCTTCCTCAAATTAGACAAATAGTAACCACAACTATTTATCATTTCCTTTATCTCATCTTCCATTATTTTTCCCTCTGTTCTTATACTTCTCATATCTAAGTGTTTCTAAGAATCACCTAGAAAACTTACTATGGCTATCAAGATGCATGCCTCACCCTTAGGAAAATTTAATTCAGTAGGTCTGATGTGGAGACTCCTTCTAGATAAGCACATCAGGTGATCTGGGGGTAGGTGGCCACATCTTGAGAGATACATCCTGCTCTCTTTCCTGCCCCACCCACGGCCTGCATTGAAATTTTCCTCTGCACCAACTTAGTCTGAATATAACACCTGCCTATGTTATAGTCCAAGACTTCCTTATGGTTGCTTGATCCTTTGGTTGAAATATCAGGTTAAAATTGTGTAAAAATATGAGCTAGTGAGATCACCTTGGACTCCTATTGAGCAGGTGGATATTAAGGGATGGGGAAGTGAACAGATCACATGAGCTAGATTAAAAGAAAGTGTGAATAAGAGATCTCTGGGGTTAAGAGAAAAGTATCACTTATTTTGCGACAAAGAGAGGATCTTTTCCTATGCTCATGGTGGTAAACTGATTTCTCTTGGGGGGATCTAATTTAGCTGAGAAAAACTATTTTTGATAAGGGCAAAAGAAAGTCTGTATAATTCCTCTGCTGGTATATTCTGTACCCAAATTCATGGTGGTAAAAGTTCTTGACTGTGACAGTTTTATACCCATTTAAGGAGATAGCTTGTGTAGTAAACAGTTATGAGACCATTTAGACTCCCAGGTCCACAGCTGACACATAATATTCCCTTAGGAAAACCACATACTTCTCTTGGAAGTAGTTTTCTTTTATAAAATGAAAAGGTCACATCAGATCACATCTAAGGCTCCTTCTAGCTCTAACAGTCTATGAATCCTTAAAAAAAGAAAAAAAACTCTGTGAGATGGAACAATGTAAGTTATAAATGAAATCATATTCACATCATATCTTCGAGATGACTCTGACAGCACATAGTATGTGACAACTAATATACTCTCATCTCAGTCCACCTCTGAGAAAGGCAATTGTCAGAAATCAGCATCTCATAGGTGGTCCTCTTGAATAACTATTGTCCCTAAGGTCAATGTTAAGGGCCAAGGAGGAAGAACAAATTCTGTGTCACAGATGTTTAGGCACAAGAATAAATCTAATCAGATAGAGAGCTGTGTCAGTCTCCTCCTGGAGAGCTGGCCCCCGTGTTCCCAGACACATATGTCACCCCAGATCAGCTCACAGCCATGTCTTAAGAATGCCCTGTGCATCTCACTGTGGAGAAAAATTTTCTACACAAGTCCAAATAAAGTCCACTGAGAAATCCCCACCCCAAACTTATCAATACCATCTCCAATGCCAAACAATCACTTATCTTGGATTATTCTGGGAGATATTTAACTTTGAGTAGGAAACACATATTCTCCCCTCTAGCCTATTATATTAAGCTGCATTTTGCTTTATTGTCATGAATCCGCAGCTGCCTTGTATCAGGAGCTAAGTGACAGCTCAGACAACAGCTTAGAAACCATCCCAGTTTGCTTTGTCTGTGTAATGCAACTTAGGACAGCTTGTTTCCAGGAAGGATGAGGTGTTACCCAGCGTACCAGAGAACACGAGGAGAGGAACTATGTGCTTACAAAGTCACCCCTAGAAGAATTTTTAAATATCTATCCTGAAAGTCAGGAAAAGTAGGCCCTATTCTGTGGCAGTGATCTTATGCTCTTTACACATGCTATACCTTCTGCCTAAATGTTCCCACTGCCCACCACCAGCCCTTTTGCCTTTCTCTCATTTATCCTTTATGTCATCCTTCAGTCACACTTCCTTAGGGAAACTCTCCTGGATTCCCTAGATATATCTGGTCCCTGTTGTGGGTGTTCATGTGTCCCAGCAATTTTCCTTCCTTATAATTTATAATTCTATCTTGTAGACTCCTTAATTAATTTCTTTCTCCCTGAGTAGACTGTAAACTCAGTGAATGAATAAGGCTAAATTATTCCCCTCTTTGCTGAGCTTCAGCTCCTCTACCTTTAAAATAAAAAACTAGAAAAGTTATCTCTAAGGGACTTTTTGATCGAAGAGATTTAAAGAGACCCAAGCAATCCTACTGATGGTTAAGTAATTGACTCTCTTGGAAGGTCTAAAGATGTGATTGACTCTGGAACTCACTGCCTTCAGAAGGCAGCAAACCCAAGACTGATGAAATCACGGACCAGGGAAGGAGGGAAGCCATGTGCATGCTCAAAGCTAAACATTCAGTCATGCTGCATCATTCCAGGATCCGTCTCCACTGAGCTGCTCTCCAGCTTGTACATGATGGAAATGGAAAATAGACAATTCCAGGGCGAGTTCTTCCCCTTCTGGGAGGAAGTTCTGACCTAGTCCTTGTATCCCCCTGCATGTGGCTTTAATGCTTGAGTTGATGAGGATGGATATATGAATTATAGCAGAATTCAACCATGCCAACACAGGGTTGCACTGATTTCCTTCCTTCTTTCCTTCCTTCCTTCCTTCCTTCCCTCCCTCGCTCCCTCCCTCCTTCCTTCCTCTCCTTTCTTTCTTTCTTTCCTTTTCTTATAGTAAATAGATTGTGTTAAGATTGTAGAGATATTTACACAAAATCAATCATTATAACCTTGGTATTCTGTAACTAAATCTCTACAAACTATATAAATGAACAGCTGGTGGGGTGATTTCAATCAGTATAAACAACTAATCAAATAATATATCAACCTGAATGGTAATCAACCACATGAACCTCCCCTTATTTTTATCTTACATAGCTAAATGGGGTAGGGTAGGAAGGCTTCTGAACTTCCTATATAATAACCATAATTTATCATTCCTCTTCTTGTAACCTGAATTTTAAAATAAAAGTTTGGGCCAAGTGTAGTGGCTCACACTTATAATCCTAGCACTTTGGGAGGCCGAAGCAGAAGGATGATTTGAACCCAAGAGTTCAAGACTAGCCTGAGCAATATAGTGAGACCCTGTCTCTACAAAAAAAAAAAAAAAAAAAAATAGAAAAATTAGCTGGGTGTGATAGAGCACACCTATAGTCCCAGCTACTCCTGAGGCTGAGGCAGAAGGATTGCTTGAGATCCTGTCTTAAATAAATAAATAAATAAGGGGGTAGGTAGGAATAATTAATGGTTGAATATCTACTTTGCTAAACATCTGAAGGGAAATAAAAATATTCAGTATTAAAGCAGCATTGAATATTGACTGGACAGATTGTTTCAATTCTATTTTATGTCAAGCACTTCAAATTCTGTTGGGACAACGTAAAACATGCATAAATATTCAATTTTGCACTCTTCCTCTAGTTATCTAATTGTTCTTTATAACCTAAGAAAGCTGAAAAGTAAGCAACGATTAATTGACAGGATTTTCTTTTCAGTGCAAACTATGTTTGTACAGGAAGCCTGTCCATAAGAGACTTGTGTGAACTATTTGTTTGATGCTTTATTTTTAAAAAGTATATTCCTTAGGGTGGAGAAATTGCTATAGAGAATTGTTCCACCCAACCAAAAAAGTGACTAGTGACTAAGAGATGTCAATATTTTTTTAGTGTTCTTAATTATGGACTGAAATAAAATAATAACATAACCATACCTTGTAATCATTATGACGTTTTTAAAATGGCATGAAATAATTAGAACTTTTAATAGATTTAATCTGAGATGAGTTAGTAAAGTTTGTGGTTTGAGGCATTGCTCTAAACTTGAACATGCTCTTCTTCTCCGTGCCTTTACCTGTTTCTTTGTATCAGCACAGGTACTCCTTGTGGGTGAGTGGTACCATGAGAAAGAGAATTTCTAGAAGAGACGCAGTGATCCACATGATTGGGCCCAGAGATATAAATAACTAACTTTATTTTTTAAATCAGTTTTCATTATATCTTTTGAGTAGACTTGGGACAGTAATCAGAATCAACTTTCATGAGGCAGGAATAATACCTGCTTTTGTTTTGTACTGTCTACCTGCCATGTAGCAGACAGATTTCACTTTAATAGATTCCTAATGTTACTACAAGAATAAATGAATGAATCAAAAAGTCGATCCAACTGTTTTTTTTTTTTTTACTTCAGAATTTTATATTTTTCATGGAACACCTATTAACGTGCTACATACCTAGGGTTCTACAGAATTGCATATGAAAAATGGTTGCACAAGTTAGCCACAATCATCTATCTAATTGGTTAGATTCAATTCTACCTCCAACTTACTGTTAAACATTTGACATATTCTTACATTTCTCTAAGTCCCAGTTGTCTTCAAAATGAGTGTTAGATTTATGCCTCTCAGATCGTTAAGGAAGACAAAAAAAAAAAAATGCTTTCCTTTCTTACCCTCTCTTTCTACTCCCTTTCCAGCTGAAGAAAGACAAATCCCTTGAGGTCAGTGAAGTGACTGCAAACATTCAAAGACCCTCCAGAAAATCAGTCACCAAGATGCTGTGTAAGTCCTCTATTTTGTTTTGTTTTGTTTCTAAGAACAAAGGAGTTGCATTTGGTAGTGAGGTTAGATTCAAAATTATCCTGAAACATAATATTTGTGAGAATAGATTAAGACCAAGAGATAATGAAGACATTAGGTAATGGTCTAGAGAGATACTAGGTGGACTATCTTTCTTGGTTTACTCAAGCTCCTAGGACCTGCCTGTTTTGTTTCATTTTTTGTTTTGAAACCTCAAAATAACTTGCTAAATTGCATCCATTGCAATACACTGTGTGGTGTTTGGTAAATTGCATCCACTCTCTGGCCTTTGAGCATCACTTTCTTGCCCCTCTATAAAATGAGCAGGTGGTTTTTAATCTATTTATGTTATGGATTTCTTTAAAAATATGATGAAAGCTGTGGACTCTCCACCCTAAAAATGTACAAATGTACATATACAAGATGTTTTTCAAGCCATTTCAGGATTGTAACTCCCTAATGAACTCCATGGGATCTTTTAATTCCAGATTAAGAACATTGGCCAACAGTACCTGGATGTAGTCATTTTACCTATGACCTTGTATAACTTTGTATCAAATAATATGCTTGTGTATAAATAAGATACTAAAAAAATATATCCAAGTACTGACTCACACTCTCCCAAAACAATGTTATAAAAATATATGATCCAGGACTAGTCTCTGAAAGTTACTGATGAGGGAAAGGAGATTTATAATACACTTTCCAAATAAAAACCTAAGGTTTGAAAGAAATGAATCCTCAAGAATAATATGCATACAAAACATTCACTATGTGGTATTTGTGAACAAAAAACTGTGAAGTCACTGAAGTTGGTCTTTTCAACTCTAACAGTCAGCTTCTTGGAAATATTTTAGCCCTTGTTGGCACCTGACTTTCCCTATTAAGGAAACAAGTGTCTTCATTATTTCTTCTCTTTTCTCTTTGATGATAATCTATTCTCACAAACAAGACTTGAAGCTCATTCACATTGAAGTCACAATAACAAAATATAATACAAAAGTATTTGCCTTGGGAGGAGGTTCAATTTTAACAGGAATTAAATTTTTAACTAAAAGGAATTATAGGCAGTAGGGAGCAGATTAGTGACTTTCTTGGGGGCAAAGCTCAGAAGAAGCTTCCAGATATTTCTGAAACCATACCACACAGGCAGATGACTTACTCTGAAAGTGTTTCATGCCAACAGGATATATAGTACTATTTACCATGAAAATTTCAAACATGCACACAAGCACAGAGAACTATAAAATGAACGCCCATATACCCCTCACTCAGCTTCAAAAATTATCAACTCATAACTAATCTTATTTCATCTTATACTCTACAAGATTATTTTCAAGCAAATCCCAAGCATCATGTCATAGCAAAGGAAAGTATTGTATGATTTCAGAAGAGAAAAAAATACATATTTATAATCACGGAGCTTAAATGCCCCAAAGAGAAACTGCTGTAGCACCAATCTCTGTTTTGAGCACCGAAAATAAGAAATTTGAAGGAATTCTGTGCTGTATTGATTTATAATATAATAGACACATCCCCTCCCAATCAAAAGATATTTGTAAAGCAATATTATGCTTGTGGTTGTTTGATCTTTCTCTCTTTCATTCCCCACCCATTACAGAATTTTTAGTTATCAAATTCAGAGAAACTTCTATTTTGAGAGTAACAAGATGAATTCATACATGTATTTAACAGTTTGTTATTAATCTATGACTTTAAATAGCATCAACTTCTTAAATACAACCATTTATATACCAGTTTGTGTGGCTCCAACAATCTATTTGCAATGAGCTTTATTTTCCATAATAAAATGTTTTCAAAACTTTGAAGTAAGTTAAATACTGTTTTAAATGATCTAAAGGTGCAGTCCTCAACCCCTGGGCTTGGACTGGTACCAGTCTGTTGCCTGTTAGGAACCAGGCTGCACAACAGTGGGTGAGCTACCAAAGCTTCATCTGTCATTACAGCTGCTCCCCATCACTCACGTCACCACCTGGGCCCCGCCTCCTAGCAGATCAGCAGCGGCATTAGATCCTCATAGGAGCGCAAACCCTACTGTAAACTGCACATATGAGGGATCTAGGTTATGTGCTCCTTATGAGAACCTAATGCCTGACGATCTGAGGTGGAGCTAAGGTGGTGATGCTAGTGCTGGGGAGAAGCTGAAAATACAATAAATGCAATGTGTTTTAATCATCCCGAAACCATCTGCCCTCCACCCCCATGGAAAAATTGTCTTCCATGAAACCTGTGCCTGGTGCCAAAAGAGTTGGGGACCACTGACCTAACGGAAACTAACATTATACAAGAAACCTGTACGATTGTATGGGAAAACTGATCTTAAATCTTATACAATTCATTACTATGTTTAAATATTCTATATGGAGGCTCTTTAGGATCTAGTTTGCCTGAAACAGTTATAAACTTAACAAGGTGGAGGGGAAAATTGCTAGAAGGAATGGGTAACTCAGAGTAAGCACTGTAGACCTATCCTTGCACAGATTGCCTTTTGCTTTCCCATTTGTTATCCTTTTCCAGTTGTTTTGGTCTTAGTATTTGCTATCTGTTGGGCCCCATTCCACGTTGATCGACTCTTCTTCAGCTTTGTGGAGGAGTGGACTGAATCCCTGGCTGCTGTGTTCAATCTCATCCATGCGGTGTCAGGTAAAAGCTCAGTTGGTCTGGTTGTATGCCAAGTGTCCAGGTGATTGCTTCTTCTTCACCTTGTTTAGATGCCTGAATATATTGATTTATCTGGGGACCTTCTATATTGTAATGAAGACACTTGATTTTTATTTTATTCAAGGATTGATTAGGTATGTTACTGGTCCAAAAATATATATACCAGATCACTATTTTAGAGGCTACTTTATGGAAAATCTCAACTCTAAATGTGATGATTATGGCAGGAAATTGTTCAAGAAGTGATGCCTTTGGTTTTCCTTCCAATGGCCATGCAATTGAACTGGTTCTTGTTTAGTAAACATCCGTGTCCCTGAAATCTCGTATTGCTTTCAGCAAGTGTGCACCCCTATGAAAGCCAACCAAAGGGTATTCCTGGGGGCATCAAAGTCTGCTCTTAGGCTACTTTGACTCTTCTTGTCAAGGATATCACAGAATGTGTTGGAAATCGTGGTGGAAAGGTCACTAAGTCAGAGGACGTAGAGTGGCACCTCAATTCCAGCATTGGTATTCTGAGTGCTCTGGGGCAGATGGCTTCCTTCACACTGAAGTTTCCTCAATTGTAAAATGGCCATAATGCCTGCTCTGGGCAAACCATGGACTAATGGCAAGAAGCAAATGCAATAATAGATATTAAAGAGCTTTTTAAGCTATAAAATGCTGTATGTCTTTCTATAATCCCCACAACAACGTTAAGTGGATAATATCATCAACATTTTTATAGTTGAAGAAACAGTTTCACAAGAAGAAATACTTTGCCCAAAGGCACTCAGCTGGCAAGTAGTTAAAACAGGGCTCAAGCCCACATCATCTAACTTCAAGTTCAGTATTGTTTCCTCCAAACCAGAGCAGAGGATGACTACCCAAGTCAGTCTTTCTGTCAGTGTGACTGTCAGCCTTAGGTTCAGACCTCTTCTATCTCTCCACCTCTGCTAGGCACTGGCTGATTCTATGGGCTCTTTAGGTTATCAAAGACATCACCAGAAAAGAAAAATAAGGTAACATTTTGCAAATTAAGCTCCAGATGTGCACAGAGCAAAAACAATAGTATCCACATGTGTACTGAATACTATGTACATTATCTACTTTCTGTCACCCTCTCTTTTGTACTCAGCAGGCCTTATGTATAGCTTATATCTGGACATTAGTACTTTTGTGTTCAGTCATTAACCATTCAGGGCCAAATCTCAAAAATATTTCTAGCTCTCAGTTTAAATTTGTAAGGATAAACTTAATCTGAGAAAAATAGGAGTATTTCAATAAATTGGAAAACACTACAAGTTCAAATGAGACTTGACTAGTTGACCATACCTCTCCAGGTACATCAAGGCAACCAATTTAAGATTTCCAAATTATAGCTTTAATAATGACATTATTCTGTTAAGATACCATCTCTACTTTCCTTACATTGCAAACTAGATGAAGTCTAAATCTCTTAAAACTTGCAGAAAATGCCCCCAACTTGCCTTTTTATTCTCCAAGTTTTAGTATTTCCATCCATAGACCATACACTTCTCAAACTGATAAATTAGAGAGTTTGGCACATTGTTCCTGTACAATATAACCATTCCTGCCTCTGCACATTTGTGTATACTATGCCTTGTACCTGAAACACCCTCTCCTACCTTCTTCAACTATCTCTGACCCATTTCAAGGTCTGGCTAGAGTCCAATCACGCCCAACACTAAATTTTCATGACCGTAATGGTCCTTATGTTTATACCTTAAATTTCCTAGAACATAATAAGGGTTCATTTAGCATTTCTTTCTTAAATGAAGTACCAGTATATATAAATGTTCTCCTTCAGTATTCCTCCCTGCCCAATCTTTACACAGGCCATATAGCACTCGGAATGTCCTGAACCATATCAATGAGGACCACAAGGTACTGTTGAAAATAGTACCTATCATTTGTGTTATATTCTTAGCCATTACCAGCCTCTCTGTGGATGGTATCTTAACTTTATCCTCACAATAATTCAGGGAGATGGGTTAGGCTGGAATTTTCATTCCCATTTTACAGAGAAAGAAACTGAAGTACCAGTGTTTGTCTAAGGTCACAGAATAAACCAGGGCCAAGATCAGAAACTAGGTCCTCTGATCCCCAACCTTAGGCTCAATTTGGGCCTTGGAGAAATACAATAGAATATGGCAATAAAGGAAGAGTATATACCAAACAGAAAAATGACAAAGTGCAAGGCATTTGGTGGAGAAAATAAATGGTAAAACATAATTGTTCATTAAGGTGGAAGAACCTTTGTAGGAAAAGGGTAGGTAGGGAAAGGAGATTGGGGAATATTTCTTTGAAGAGATATCTAGCATTGTAAGGAATCTCAGTGGGACTAAGGTTTGACTTATTTACCATTCCTCCATTACTTGCAGTTTCAAATTATAGATTTAAGTAAAATTCCAAGGAGATAAAAACATCTCTCTTTCCTCTGATATTTAAGCATCTCTTGTCAATGCTATGGGAACACGTTCTTTAATTAAACAAGTTGGGATCAAAGGAAGTTGCTGAATATCTTAGAGAGAGCCCATGTCAGTCTAAATTTTTCCAAGATTCTTTAATCTTTCTGTGTTTGATTTCTAAACGCACAGGTGGAAGATCTGTTCAGAGCATTTTGTATTCCCAATTAGAGTCTCGTATATATTATTACTTCCAAAAGAGGCAATGGCAGGGATTCTAGGCCTTTGGAAATATTTATGCTTCTGCCTTCATGCCTCTGCCTCAATTTTAATCCCCCACATTCCAGGTGTCTTCTTCTACCTAAGCTCAGCTGTCAACCCCATTATCTACAACCTACTGTCTCGCCGCTTCCGGGCAGCCTTCCGGAATGTGATCTCTGCTTCCTGCAAACGGTGGCACTCCCAGCGTCACACGCAGAGGCCACCTACCCAGCAGAACGCCTTCCTGACGGAATGCCACCTTGTGGAGCTGACCGAATATTCAAGCCCCCCGTTCCCTTGTTAGTTGTTCGTTGGCATCTCTCACCTCTCCACAGC
The DNA here is from genome assembly GCA_028533085.1 of Varecia variegata. Classification (NCBI taxonomy): domain Eukaryota; kingdom Metazoa; phylum Chordata; class Mammalia; order Primates; family Lemuridae; genus Varecia; species Varecia variegata. The sequence continues at coordinate 18,914,414 of CM052447.1, forward strand.
CCTCTGTGCTGAACAGGCACCGTGAAGGAACTGTCAAAGGTGCCACCTTCAGAAGACCTGGATTCTTTCAGAGCCACCTTCCCTCTATGCCTCAGAACTGCAGGTAGGGACAGCCCATAATCTATGCCTCGCTGCGGGGTGTTAGGGAGGCAGAATGGCTTTTACTACTCACGTGTCCATTTCCAGGTTTTTTTAATACATCTGAAAACTGAGACTTAGATCTGGGTCTAAACCCCAGAACCACCTGATTTTTAGCCATGTTTCCACTCTCATTACTGCCTCACATCCCTTCCCTAGTCAATAAAGAGAACATAACCAGCAAAGCATGGCACCTATACCTTGGGTAACTTCCACCGTTGGGAATGGTTTTTCCTATACTCTGAGTTAAGCTGTCACTCCTACAACTGATGGCCACTGTGAGCCACAGAGGGAAGACGTGTAGGTAGTATTCTACTTGATATGATTTGACAATCCCACATCAGTGTCCCTCCACAGCAATCTACAGACACACCTCATTTTGTTTTATTTTTTATTATTTCAGAATATTATGGAGGTACAAACATTTTGGTTACATAAATTGATTTTTTACCATTTGAGTTGAAGTTATGTGTGCCCATCCCCCAGATAGTGTGCAGTGTACCTGTTAGGTACAGCAGGGTTTGAGAGGATTGAGTCTAACTTTGAAAGTTCTACTGGGGGTAAAATGCTAGCAAATAGCATAGAACGCTGTAGGGAAATCTTTTATGAAGAGTCCATCAGTGTGGCAAACTTCTTGGTTGTATTATTTTAAGAAATTGCCACAGCCACCCCCACCTGGAGCAGCCGCCAACCTTATCAGTCAACAGGCATCACCATTGAGTCAAGACCCTCCATCAGCAAAAAGAAAACTCAGAGGATCATTAGCATTTTGTGCAATAACATATTTTTAATTAAGGTATGTACACTGTTTTTTAGACATACTACTATTGCCCACTTAATAGACTACAGCATAGTGTCAACATAGCTTTTATATGCACTGGGAAACCAAAAAATTTGTGTGACTCACTTTATTGTGGTGGTCTTGGGCTAAGCCACAAAACCTCCAAGGTGTGCCTGTTTTACCCGACTGCCCCACATCCTGCCATTATGATGTAAGTCCCAAAGCCTTTTACTTTAGGAGTTCCCTTTATAACGTACAAATACCCCTTAGAACTCTCATCCCTGCCACTAGGATCCCCAGGACATTATCAGTCATTTCTCATCAGGAATGGGAGCAGATACAAGTCCAACTTGGAGAATGAGAAGAAGATGTGGTAGCAAATCAAAAGACACATAAACTACACCAAACAAAAACTTATTTTCATAATTTGGTCTAGACCTGGATTTCTAGTGTCTTAGTTTGTACAGTATAGACAGAGGTATGGTCTACTGTCTTGGAACAAAGACAAGTCAAATGGCAACTAGTGGTCTTAAACCAATAACTTTAACCTACTCAGTCCTTTATCCCTATATAATACTCTTCACACATGTAATATAGGCAAAAATCTACTTCCCAGACTCATCTTCCATTATACCATCACAAGTAACATATACTCTATTTTAACTGGATTATTTGCACTTCTTATAAAAATTCATCTTACAGGTTTCCCCAGCAGCGTATCTTTGCACGTAGAATGACCTGTTTATCCCCAATCTCCATCTGTTTCTACCCTACCCATCCTTCAATATTTATCTCAATGTGGTACCTCCTCCATGAAGTCTTGCTTGATTGATTCCAATAGACATAGTAGCTAATTTCTCTGTCAGTGTATGTCTCTTAAGCTTTTTCTTCACTCTGCTTTTTGTATATCAGTGATTTATATTCTTGCATTGCCAGAATGTAAATTTGTCAAAGGCATGAAGTATTGTGTGTTCATTTTTTGTGTTGCTGGAACCCTGACAATGTATCTATCACAATGGTAGATGTTCAATAAAAAATGTGATAAAGTAAGTTGGCTTCATATTTCAATGTGTTGACTTAAAAAATAGATCCAAATGGAACCACGTTAAGAGCCAAAAGACTGCAATTGTATTTCTGACAGGGATACCTGAATTTCAGCAGGCCATAATCAGTTGTGATTATAATGGCAGACCTGCTGTGCCTGTGATACAAAAAAGCCCTTCCCATTCTCAAAAGTTACTGATGCTGAAACATGCAAGTTCCAGCATTTAGTCTCTGAATTTTCCCTAAGTTAAATGAATGATCCCATTGATAAATGGGGATACTGGTCTCTGACATTATAATTTGCTAACTTAGTAGTCATATTCAAAGTGATTCATTGTTAAAACAAACAATACAAACCTCTTTGCTAATTACAACCCAACTTCAATGAATCAGCATTCTCCAGTGATGGTTTATGTTGGTGAGCAGAATTCTCTGGTCATTTGAGGATTAAGTTAAAAAGATTCAGCAAAACAAAGCCTCAGAAATGGAGGAGAAATGAGTTTTCTACTTGTCTTTTAAAGTAGAGACATTTTTGATTGATGATCTAGTAGGGTCATTACCCATAACATTAACTCTCACTGACCAGGACTAAAAATCCTGCTACTGTCAGTGAATGGACAGAAAAAAAAAATAACACTACAACTAAGCTGGTGATTTGGTTGCTTAACTAAAACTTTGGTTTCTTTTTTGTTTTATCCTCATTTATCCTTTTCTCTTAAAAATTTGTGTCAGAAAATTATTTACTGATTAATTCTTTCTTTCAATAAATCTTCATTTAGTGACCATTAGGTGATATGCATCATGCCAGGTTCTGAATTTTCTGGCCTGGAAAGCTTACATCTCTAGTAGAAGAAATAATTATTTTTGAAAGTCATCACAAAATTAATTACTTAAATCTAATTGTGAAATGTGCTACAAAATATAAATAAAAGTACTTTGGGACTATATAAAAAAGGGGTTTGACCTTGTCAGGAGACAATCAATGTCAAAAAGGAAAGAAAACAAGTGTTGATTTTTTTGTCTCTGTACGTATAATACACATATGCACATTTATACATATAGGAAGCATGTATTTCAAAATTAAAATTGAAATATTGCAGGTCCTGGAGTTAGCTTATATAATAGTTCATACAAAATTAGTAGAACAAAAGGAGAAACTAAAATTAAATTGTTCAATGCTACTAATGGTTGACCTCATGATCTTGCATGAATTCCTTATGATCTCCGAATTTTAGAAGAATTATAGAAGAGGCTAGATAGTAAACATGATTAATAAAATACAGTCATGTGCCACATAACGATGTTTGAGTCAATGACGGACCAATATACAATGGTGGCTCCATAAGATCATAAAACCATATTTTTACTATACCTTTTCTATGTTTCGATACAGAGATACTTATCATTGTGGTACAATTGCCTACAGTACTCAAGACAGTAACACGTGATATGGGTTTGTAGTCTAGGAGCAATACACTATACCATATAGCCTATGTGTATATACTAGGCTATACCACCTAGGTTTGTATAAATACACCCTAGGATGTTCACACAATGACAAAATAGCCTAACCATGCATGCATTTCTCAGAATGTATCCTTCCAGTTAAACAATGCATGACCGTATTGGTAATTTAACTTTTCTGCAGTGAGATGGTGACTTTTGAGCACTCCAGTAATCCACAAGCTTGGTGAACTGAAGCAATGACATTCAGAATGTTCCTTGCCAAATCAGTTGCTCTAGCTCAAAGAAATAGCAGAGATTCTTAATCTGAGAACCATGAACAAACGTCAGGAGGTCCAAGAATCCTCTGAAATCATATTCAAAATTCTTAGTGTGCACTTTTTTCCCCTCTGAGAGAAGGTTTATAGCTGAGATTAGCTTCTTAAAGCAGTCGTGACTCTAATTATTATAACCACTATTGTAAAGTGCACTTAAGTCTTACATAAAGACTTAATGGACGAGTTTTAATTGAATGAAGGTATTGCAGGATAATTAAAAAGTATAATTATTCCAACATAAGAATTCAGTTCAGTATTAGCTGTTCAGTATTAGCTGTTCAGTAGTGTGCTCATGCTGGCTTGGACTGGCTTGTAAAAAGTTTATTATTAAATATTTAGGAATTTTGCAAGCCTGTTGTCAAGGGATTGATAGCTTGAAAACAGTCACAGTGAAAATATTTATACCACTGAAATCAACAAACATTGCAAATCAGGGCTTTTTTCTCCCCTAGAGAGCAGGGTTATCAGTACAGCACTAGCTATTAGCATGCTGGCATCCTGCCATCTTGCTGGAATATATGTGATTTGTTTTTAGAATAAATGCCAGTAATACTGTTATAATTATAGACTACTTAAAGTTGTGGTTAATTCATTAAAAAAAAAAAAAAAACAGTCAATGGACCAGATTTTTGACCCAGAGGTACCAGATAAAATAGACTAAAGCATGCTAATTATGACATGAAAGCCTCATCGACATCTTATAATTAACCTAGAGTAGAAATATCACTCTTGGATGCTGTCCATTAATATTAGTGTAAAAAACAGCAATGGATCTATGTGTTATCTTTCCCATACATCTGTTTTTAAATATTGCACAGGATTCACTGTAAAAAGATGCCAATTTTTCACATTCTCCTCTGCTTAGCTGGAGAGTTTTTTTGAATATGTGGAAACATTATAAAAACATAAGATAATCAAATTCACTGAGGGAAAGGAAACATATTCATTCTTTCATTATTTACTCTTAACTCTGGCTCTGATTCAATGGAGACATGCAGCCTATTTTGAACTCCTATGTAACTTATGAATTTTATAGAAATGTAGAAAATGAAGGAACCTTCAAGATCATCTGGCCCAATGGTACTTTTACACATCAGTAATATTTATTGAGATTTTTCCAGCTACTGTACAAAAAAGTACAAAAAAAGTTTTATATTTATCATCCAATTTAACCTTCCCCCAAATCCTAAGAGAGGGGCACTATTATAATCCCCATCCCATAGAGGAAAAAAATACATCAAAATAGAGAAGTGATTTGCCCAGGGTTGCACAGCTAATAAGTGTTGACAGTGAGGTTTCATTCAGTCAGTTCTAAGTGTAGACCTCTAGCTCTTAGCTACAATTCTATACCACCTACCTAAAGCACAAAGAGGAAAGGTGGCTTGTCCGAGATGAAACAGAGTCAATGGGTTGATATCAGGACTGACTTCTCCTGATTTGGGTCCCTGGCTCCTCTCATTCATCACTACCACTAAATGAATGAAGAGCACCTACAATTCAGAAAATAAAGTATAAGCCAAAAACAGCATAATTCTTTAATGCATAATATTAGTCTTTGGATCTAATTTAAGAGAATTTCATCCATAGGTTTATCTTTCCCATTTGATTGGCTTAAAATTAGTTTGTATTCCCTACATACACGCCAATTCTTAAAAGTACAAAGACATAACTTTAAAGCATGCATAGGCAACTGTGAGATAGTTCACACGGAGATTAAAAATTTTTTAAAAATCTAAAATTACACTGTCACTCAAAATGAAAGAATGTCTAAGAATTTAGTCTTAATCTGTCCCCTGTAATATTTACCTATTGGAGCTGTCATTTCATTGGTGTAAAAGAAAAAACATTGCACTGGACCCTTGATAAAAAGGACAAGGAAGGCTTTATCCAACACAATTATCATAGGGCAGAGAGACTAGTGCTGCAGGGAAGAGAGACTGAACTCAGCTCCAAATACAACAGGCACAAGTGGGGATTTATAGCCAACAGCAAAAATAAGGGAGAGGATAGAAAATGACTAAGTGTTACCAAATACTTGGTTAGGTATTAAGGGGAGACAGAGAGACCTGATTAGATAAAGGATTAGATATACGAAAGGAAATGACCGGATACCAAGAGTAGAAGGCATTCTCTATAAACTAGCTTAGCAGGATTCCTTGCTAAAACTGGATCTCGGCAGGCCAAGATGGGGGCCAAGAAGTGACTCAAAGGAGCCTCCCTGAAGTTTTGTCAAGGTGGGACTCCTTGGCAATGGTGAGTCTAGGAGTTGAGGATGGCAACAGGAGGAACCTGTGGCAGACAGAGAAACTTCCCAACTGTTACAGAGTGCTAGGCCCTGGAATACAATGCTTAGAAACATTGCGACTTATCTGAAATTCTCCTCTCCACCCTCTTATCAGGTAATTTCCACCAGAAGTCTTCCATGACCATATATTTTCTTATTATAAATCTTTTTAGGACTTGTATTTTATCAGGGTTCTTCAGATAAACAGAACCAGTAGGATGGATGGATGGATGGATGAATGGTATAGATATTATAAGAAATCGCCTCACATGATTATGGAGGCTGAGAAGTCTCAGTATCTGCAGTCAGCAAACTGGAGACCCAGGAGAGCTAGTGGCATAATGCTATTCTGAGCCTGAAGACCTGAGAACCAGGAAAGCTGATGCTGTGAGTCCTAGTCCAAGGACAGAAGGAGACTGATGTTTCAGCTCGAGCACTCAGGCAGAAGTTCCCTCTTACTCAGCCTTTTTGTTCCGTTCAGGTCTTCAATTGGTTAGATGAGGCCCACCCACATTAGGAAAGGAGATCTGTGTTACTCAATCCACCTACTCAAATGGATTCGAATATTAATCTCATTCAGAAACACCTCACACACATACCCAGAATAATGTTTGACCAAATGTCCGGATACCCTGTGGCCCGGTCAAGTTGACACATAAAATTAACCATTACAAGATCATGTATGCTATCACGTGATCACTTCTGTGACTCCTGGAAATTTTTCTCTATTTTTTCTGTGCAATGTAACTGATTCATGAGTAGTATGAATAGTGTCCCTTCCCCACCCCCACCCCCAACACAGTCACTAGTCACACCCTCTCACCTCTAGGCCTTGAATTTCCATCTCAAAAGATCACTTCTTTTTTAAATGAAAAAAACACTTATAAGTTATTAACACCTTTGTATTAACGTATGGATTTTTTTCTTGATGCAAACATCAAGATATTATAGAAAAGAAAATCATTTTTGCATGTTATTTTAAGTTTATACCTATATGCATGGTCCCCAACATCTGAAGACATTTTTGATCATCTTTTTGGTATCTGGTGGTTAGAGGTTAGGAATTCTGTTCAATATTCTATGATGTCTAGGATAGTGGCTCCTTCCAATAACAAAGAATTTATTATCTGACCCAAAATGTCAATAGTGGTCTAGAGGAAAGACAGTTGGACGACCTCAGAACAGAATTTGATTGTTTATTGAAAAAATTGTCCAAACTAGAAGAGATCATAAAGAGAATAATCAAATTGCTTTGCTTGGTTGACGTGGACATCAAGATTCAGTACTTGCATAACTTGTCTGAGGTGTTGCAGCTGGCTGACACAGAGGAAGGACTGGTACCCATGTCTACTGACTACCAGTACAAGATGCATACTGGTTACTCTGTCCATGAAATGGAAATCCGATTAACTGAAAAATATTGCCTTAGTAATTATTCAAATTAGAAATAATTTAAACTCATGGAGTTGTAAAAATCTATATCTGTTAGGTAGCCTATAACACAGTCCCTTGCAATGGTCCTCACCCCTTGGTATGCATGTCCTCATGTAATCTGCTCCTCTTGAGTATGGACTGGATTTATTGATTTGTTTCTAACAAATAGAAAATAGCAGAAATGATGGATTTACATCCAATATTAGGTTCTAAAAAGACCGGCTTCTCTGCTGGGCATGCATTCCTGCATGTTCCATCTCTCTCTCTCTCTCTCTCTCTCTCTCCCTCCCTCCTCCTCCCTCTGTCTCTCACTTCTCCCCCCACCCCCCTTACATAGCTCTTTAAGGAGAAACAAGCTGCCAGTGAGCTGAGAAGCAGATCCTCCCCTAGTCAAGCTATGAGGTGACCACAGCCGCTGTGGACACCTGATTGCAGCCCAGGGAGAGGTCCTGAGTCCCGGGTCTCCAGCTAAACCATGCCCAGATACCTGACCCACAGAAACCGTGAAATAATAAAGATGCGTTGTTTTATGCCACTAAGTATTGATGTAATTTAAATTACTTTTGTTATAGTAAAAATGTAATAATCTTGAAATTGTTTAAGAGGAGGAGAATAACTCAAGTATTGGCATATCTTTACAACCCAGGAACTTTCAAACCATCCTGGGACCATCTTATTGAATTTAATTGAATTGAATATATTGGAACAAACATTATAGAATTAATTCAAGTGTCATTCAGTCTGGACCTACCCTGGGCATATTTGCCGCTGATAAAACCATTTTAGTTTGCATATTTTTAACTCTGTGGACCTTACAGAAAAATAAAAAATAAAAAATTAAATGAAATCTGGTTGCCCATAATTCCTATTGTGTTTATTTATGTACTGGAAGAAACTGTTATTTACAAACTAAAAGAAATAGCACAACATCTCGTTGGTACTGTTTTACTCACATCTAATGGATTTGTAGAGAAAATATTGAGAATTCCCTAGAGATACTGAAAAAATACTTTACTACCCCCAAGTGGACATATAAGTTATTTTTATAGAAATAACATGTAAAATTGATATTGCCATCCCCCCCAAAAATGGTATGCAATGATTATACATCAGATTCAGTATCTCACTCAGATCTTGTGAGCACTTTAAAATTTAGAACTTTAAAATTTAGGACCCTAGCCAATGAGATATTTGAATTCCCTTCACAATCTATCTTACACTTGTACATTTTTATTACGTAAGTTTGCTGCCTGCCAAGTCAGCTCATTTCCTTTTCAGACAGCTCCATCTGAGTTTTTCTAGTGAGTCTTTATTTCTCTCACAAAACCGTCTGCAAACCATGCAAGATCTCTCATGTCATCTATACTATTCTTAATGCTGTTAGTGATTTCCAAAAATAGAGATGCTATAACTTTCTAGGCAACACGTTCAAATAACCCTGAAAACCAGATTCTAGCCTTTCTAGGATCTTTTACCCTAAAAACTCCTCCAACTATTGTTTTCTTGTGAAAATGATTCAACGGATCCTGACATGCACACGGCCCCATAGGCTTTACAACTCTCAAAGTTTTCTAGGTCCAGTTGGTTAGTCATGTGTCTGAGAGTTCAGTTTGCCAAAACTTCAAACTAGAAGTCTAGACTAGCAAAGAAAGTATGTAGCATGCTTGCAGAATAAAACTCAAGCTTAGTTACTAGGCTGGAGTTTCATTCCAACCCTCTCTGCTGAATAGGGCAGGATTACACGTCCACTGAAGGACTCCTTTTGTTTCTCCAGCCGATGTCCAGACCCTTGTTTCTCAAATTATGACCAGTGGCCTACCTGCTTTTGAACCACTTAGGAGTTTGTTAAAACAACTCAGGCTCCTGAACCTGCCGAAATGGAAACTCTCAGGTGGATAGAGTACAGTGATATGAATTATTATTAATTTAAAATCTTCAGGAAATTCTTATGCCCATTAAAGATCGAGGACCGCAGGTTTAGATCAATATACTCCCAAGAGTGTTTTCCAAAAGATTGGTCTCACCATGGGTTCTGTGAAAAAGAAAGGATACTGAAATCAGATAAGTCAGGGACCATCAACAAATTATAGGAAAAGAATATACTATGGCATCCTATCACCATACCAGGACACTTTTGCCCATCCTTTTTAATTGTCCCCATCACTAGTAAGGCAGGAGGAGTTGCATACCAAATTGCTCAGAGTTCTGGAATATTGACTGGACTATTGTTATGATTGGATGCAATCACTGTGACTTAAAAGCATAAACTAGGTTTCAGTCCTCTCCCACACTTCCATTTAGAGACTGCTGCTTCTGTGCCAACGTGGCTGTGATTGTTTTCTCCTCTTTGAACCTCCTCCAAAGACATGACTAGACGAGGGCCTTCTCTGCAGACCTACAATGTTACTGTCCATTCATACCTTCAACTTCCTTTGTCCATGAGCCCAGCACGAGATGGTCAAATTCCAAGATTTAAATCAGGGAGAAAGGAGGATAAGAAGGATTGGAAGCCCCTTGTATGCCTTAAGTTATAAAGTGTGTGTTTCCACATGATCGTTTGCAGGAGAGCCCTGCAATGGGGTATTGAACACTTGAGTAGCTATTAATAAAGTGGCATTTTTGTTCTCACTCCATTTTTCCTTATAGGTATTGCTTGTCTATGGACTCTATGAAAAGAAGAGATGTCTTCCAGGCCAGGATTTGGGCATTTTTAGGATTCAGAAACATAATTCCCATCCTAATTCTCCTAACATCTCATCCTTAAACCTACAGAGAACATTTTATCTCCCTTTTAGAGACTCACAATTTATAGTAGTATCTTAAAGGCTCTGTGAGTCTTGCAGTAAAGAAATTTGCTTAACCTCATTGAATTTGAAGTTTTCTAATCCTGTGTGTTCATGGTATCCCACTGAGATGGTATCACTGAGGGCACATTTTGGGAAATGTTAGTGTAAACTAGGGAGTCGGCAAACGTTTCCACAAAGAGCCAGATAATAAATATTTTAGGCTTTTACAGCCACACATGCTCTGTCACAACTGCTCAACCCTGTCATTGTAGCATGAAAGCAGGCATCAGCAACATGTAAATGAATAAGCACAGCTGTGTCCCAATAAAGCTGTATTTATAAAAACAGGTGTCAGGCCAGATTTGGCCCATGGGTTGTAGTTCGCTGACCCCTGGTGTAGACTAAAAACAGTCAAGCAATTTTGTGTGTGTGTCATTTTTCTTTTAGGTCCACAACTGGATCCTGTTTTTTAAGGTCTTATTTCTTGGATGAGGAAAAATACTGGAGGTAAAAAACAGAAAGAATCGATTCATCTTTTTGACATAAACCAATGAGAGATTGTTTTTTCTTTGATTTTTATTGTTTTGATACCTCCTCCTCCCTCCGTCCCTATTCCTCCTTCTCTTCTCATCTGCAACAAAGTGTTCTTGCCAGGACACTTCTGGCTTTTGGGAAAGTGAAATTCAAAAATACTGGGCAGACACCTAAAATGGGAGAAAACAGTGTCGTGGCCAAGAAAGGATAGGCAAGAGAGACAGGGAGAGTCTAAAATATACAAGAGTGCCTTTGCCCCAGTGCATTTGCACTGCCTACCCCCTATGCTTCCTTCTAGAACCTTTCCCCTTAGCAGGGTGGCCTGGCTGGTCTGTGGAATCCATTTGGTCCCTCATCCACAGGGAAGGTCTTTCTCCTCCCTGGGGTCAGAGAGAAGTTAATGGAGTGGAGAGAGAAGACTAAATAAGTCCATTTCTTTCTATCTTTCCCACTGTGTGTTGTTTCTGAACATTATCTCTTGATTCCTTAAATAATCATTTGTTTGCAAACTGTAACTTCTCCTCCCCCATTTCTATGCTTGTTCTTTTATAGAAAAATTCCATCAAAGTCTATATACTTTGCTTCCATGTCCTCATCTTCCACCTTTCCTTGGAATCACTTCACTCAGGTTGTTCTTTCTACTTCTCTAGGGAAGCCACACTCATCAAGTTCACCAATGACCTCCAGGTGTCAATTACCCAGCCTCTTCTCGCTGAATCTCTCAGCAGCATGATGTATTGATCCTCCTCCCCATCGAAACACTTTCTTTCTTGGCTCCCTGGACACTACCCTCACCTTCTGGCCACTTCTGCAACTACCACTATAATCCAAGCTACCTTCCTCTCTTGCCTGGTCTACCAAATAGTTTTCTGACTGGTTTTCTTGATTCCACTCCCACCCCCCAACTATTCTTAACACAGGAGACATAGTGATGGTTGATTTGATGCTTTAAACCATCTTAATCTGTTCAAAATCTACTAATGGCATGCCAACACACGTAGAACAAAACCCAAAACCTACTACACGGCTTACAGAGGTCCTATGTAAAATGTGGTCTCAACAGCTCTCTGCCTTCCTCTCCATCCCACCCCACATGACTTACATGAGCCTTCTTCTAGCTCGTTTCCATCTCACAGCCTTTGTGCTTGCTGTTGGGTCTGTCTGTAGCATCTCTCTCCCAGATGCTTTGATGACTTGCACCTTTACTTCATGCAGAGCTCTATTCAGATACCATGTCTCAAGAAAGCTTTCTCTGTCCAACATTTTTAAATTGACCACTTCCTCTTCACTGTCTATCCTTCTTATCCTACTTCAGTTTTCTTTGAATTGCTTATTACTTCTTATTGTCTATTTGTTCTATGTGCCCCAGTAGAAAATAAGCCCCACAAGGACTGTTCACTACTGTATCCCCAGCACCTAGAACACTTCCTGGGACATAGATGTTTAGTAGATATTTGTTGAAAAGATTGGGTACTAGGATATAAAACACTTAGAAGATACAATATTTAGTATTAAGGCCTTATAAATCTAATTCAAGGTATGAGATAGGAAACAGTAGAGAATCATATGCATTACTACAAATATATAAGGCAGAGTATCTGGTACCAAAAAAAGAATAAGTAAAATTTTATGAGGACACGGCTAAATTGGAAATTACCTCCAGCTAGGGGAAGGATTTATGGAGCAGATGACATTAAGCCTAACATTAGAGAATGCATAGTATTTTGTTTGAAAAATAGAAGAAGAAGGAGCAGCATGAAAAATGCTAGCAAGATAAAAAAGCATGTTCATTCATTCGTTTAATGAATATTTACTGATTTTCTTTGATGAGCTTGCCAGGCATTGTTTTAAATGCTGGAGATTCAGGAATAAATAAGAGAGAAGAATACAAATTACGGCCTCAAAAAGTTTAGGTTCTAATGGTAAGAATTTGTCAAGAAAATAAGCAAAGAAATATACTAAACAATTTCAGATTATGAAATAAACAGGGTTATAATAACACAATGGAAGATGGGACAAAGAGCTCAAAAGGATTGAGGGAAACATGGAGGCACTGCTTGGAACAGGCTTGTCATGGATGTTCTCTCAAGGAAGTCTTAGAACTAAAGGATGAAGAGGAGCCAGCTCTGCACAGAGGTGAAGGAAAATCATACCAACCTATGGGAATAGAAAGGACACAGGCCCTGAAGTGGGGAAGCTAATAGTCATTAGTCTGTTCACTGACCATATCTGGTTCTCCAATTCCCATGCACAGGTAGGATTGCACTTCCTTGTTCTTGTGTTAGATGGGGACTTGTGATTAATTCTAGCCTCTAAATTGTGAGCAGAAGTAATGTGTATCAATTGCTGACGTAAGATCTGTCAGGGTATGTTTTCTCTCTGGAGCAACAACCAACAATTGTTAGTAGGAATGGTGGCTGCTTTATTATTATTCTAGGTCTCTGAGCGACTGCAACAAAGGGGGCCCCTCTAAGAATCATGATGGACAGACAGTAATATTTTTGTGTGAACCTGTTTTTCTTTCTCTTGGGTAGATACCTAGCAATGGAATTGCTGGGTCATATGATAACTCTTTGTTTAACATTTTAAGAAACTGCCAAGCTGTTTTCCAAAGTAGCTATACCATTTAAATTCCCACTAGTAGTGTATGAAGGTTACAATTCCTCCACATCCTCACCAACCCTCATTACACTTGTCTTTCTTATCGTAGCCATTACAGAGGGTATGAGGTGATATATAATTGTGGTTTTGGCTTACATTTCCCTAATGACTAATGCACACATGATTTTATTTATACTAGGAAAATATAGGTGCAAGAAAACCATTGAAGAGGCTCTTTCAAAAGTTTGGGTGATAAATGATGGGCAAGGTGGTAACAGTGAAGAGGGTGAGAACTGTTAACCCTCACATAGCACAAACAACTTGCACAAACACTGTGCTAGGACACTTGACCAAACTTTACCCTGGCTGCCACCTGCACTAGGTCATGTCCATAAAGGTGGTAGACAATGCCAGCGAACCACAAAATGTACCTTGTTTCAACCCACATTGTCATTTTCAGTAATTCTCTACTTACTGCCTGCTATAATTCTCCATTTCCCCATAAACTCCCTAATCTCCTTTCTGTTATCCCTTTTTAACTTCCCCATAGCTCTTTTTTGTTTTTTTCTCTGTTTTTGCTTTAAAAAAAAACCTCTGTCACCTTTGTCTTAATTGTAGTTGAGCTCAGGCTCACTATATTCTGCATCTCTCTCTCTGCTATTGAAGTAGTCAGAATAATATCTGTCTTGCCAACTTTCACAAATTGTCTGGTATTGTTCCTCTCTGACAACAGAAAGAAGACATATTTCAGAAATAGAATGAAAAGTCATACTGAAGGATTATATACTGGGAATGAAAGTAAGTGACAAATCAAGGTTGACTCCTGGATTCTTGCCTTGAGTAGCTTCAATGAGTGAGGGTGTCAATTACTAAGATGAGAAAGTCCTGGAGAGGAGTGGCAAAGGAAAGGAAGGAGAAACTTAAAAATTCTATTTTGAAAATGTGAATTTGACATACCTGTAATATATCCAGTTAGAGATAGTAAAGAGTGAGCTGGATATATAGACCTGCACCATAGGAAAGAATATAATATGTAGTTATAAATTTGAGAGTCATCTTCAACCGTACGGCATTTAAAGCCATGGGGTAGACAATGTCACTGTACAAGAATGTGTTAGAGAAACCTAACAATTAAAGGTGGGATTGAGAAGGAAGACTCAGCAAACAAAAAGACAAAACGGAGTATATAAAGAGGCAAGGGGAATATTAAAAGAGAGTGGTATCCTAGAAACTACAGGAAGAGTTTCAAGAAGGAGAGGGAGGTCAATAATAAATGGTGAATAAGAAAGTTCAAAGACGTGTCCACTGGTTTTGGCAACATGATGATCATACACAGGAATGGCTTTAGAGAAGCAGTTATGGTAAAAGCAAGATTGAAGTGGGCTAAAGAAATAGCAGGAGTCTTCAGGCTTTTCTAGATAAAAGATCATATCTTCAGTAAACAGGGATAGTTTGACCTCTTTCCCAATTAGGATGCCCTTTATTTCTCTTGCCTGATTGCTTTAGCTAGGACTTCCAGTATAATGTTGAATAGAAGTGATGACAGTGGGCATCAATGTCTTGTATAAATTCAGCAAAGTTTCAAGTTACAAAATCAATGTACACAAATCAGTAGCATTTCTATATACTGGTAATAGTCTAGCTGAGGGTCAAATCCATAATGCAATAACATTTACAACAGCTGCAGAGAAAATAGAATACTAGGAATATACTTAACCAAGGAGGTAAAAGATCTCTACAAGGACAACTACAGAACACTGATGGAAGAAATCATAGATGACACAAACAAATGAAAAAACATCCCATGCTCATGGATTGAAAGAATCAACATTGTTAAAATGTCCATACTACCCAAAGTGAGTCAGTGAAGGTCTCATAAAAATACCAACATCATTTTTCACAGATCCAGAAAAAATAATCATAAACTTCATATAAAACCAAAAAAGAGCCCAAATAACCAAAGGAATCTTCACCAAAATGAACAAATGTGGAGACATTATATTACCTGACTTCAAATTATACTACAAGGCTATAGTAACCAAAATAGCATGATACTGACATAAGTAGAGACCAATACAACAGAATAGAGACTCAGAAATGAAACCATATAGCTATGACCAACTGATTTTCAACAAAGAAGGCAAAAAAATACACTAGGGAAAGGACACCCTATTCAATAAATAGTGCTGGGAAAATTGGATTGCCACATGCAGAAGAATAAAACAAGATCCCTATCTCTCACTACATATAAAAATTAACTCAAGATAGATTACAGACCAAAATGTAAGACCTGAAACCATAAAAATTCTGGAAGAAAGCATAGGAAAAACTCTTCTAGATAGCCTAGGCAAAGAATTTAGACCCCCAAAGGCAAATATAGCAACAACAAAAATAAATAAATGGGACTTAATTAAATTAAAAAGTTTCTGCACATCTAGGGAAATAATCAATAGAGTAAATAATGCACAGAATGTGATAAAATATTAGCAAACTATACATCCAACAAAAGGCTAATGTCCATAATCTACAAAGAACTCAAACAAATCAGCAAGAAAAACATAAATAACCCATTACAAAGTGGGCAGAAGACATGAACAGAGTTTTTTCAAAACAAGATACACAAATGGCCACCAGACATATGAAAAAAAATCCTCAACATTACCAATCGTCAGGGAAATGCAAATTAAAACCACAATGAGATATTACCTTACCCCTATTAGAATGGCTATTATTCAAAAAATTGGAAAACAATAGATATTGGCATGGATGTGGTGAAAAGGAATGCTTATACTCTGTTTGTGGGACTGTAAACCTCTATGGAAAACGGCATGGATATTCCTCAAAGAACTAAAAATAGACCTACCTTTCAATCCAGCAATCCTACTACTGGTTATCTACGCAAAGGAAAAGAAATCATTATATCAAAGAGACACCTGTACCTGAATGTTTAGCTCAGCACAATTCACAATTTCAAAGATATGGAATCAACCTAAGTGCCTATCAACTGATGAATGTATGAAGAAAATGTGGTACATATATACCATGGATTACTACTCAGCCATAAAAAGGAATGAAATAATGTCACTTTCAGTAACTTGGTTGGAACTGGAGAACATTATCCTAAGTGAAGTATCTCAGGAATGCAAAAACAAACACCACAGGTTCTCACTCATAAGTGGGAGCTAAACAATGGGTACACAAGGTCATAAAGTGGTGTAAAAGATATTGGAAACTAAGAAGGTGGGAGGTTGGGAGGGGGTTGAGAGATAAAAACTTACCTGTCAGGTACAATGTACACTATTCTGATGATGGGCACACTAAAAGCCTTAACTTTAGCATTATACAATTCATCTATATAACACTTGTATCCACTAATATTTTGAAATAAAAATTATTAAAAAAATAAATAAACTAATGTAAAAAAAAAGAAATAGGAGGAGACAGGGAACCAGATGCAGTGAGTGTAGACCACTCCTTCAAGATCACTTGCCACGAAGAAGGGAGACATATGACGGTGGAAAGGTAGAATTTGGATCATGGGAGGGCAATGTAAAATGTGAGAAACTAGAGTATATTTATATGTAATAGGAATAATTTGGTCAAAAGAAAGAAACTGTGATGCGGGAGACAGGGGAAACCACAGACGTGAACTCCTTGAGGAAGTTGCAGGGACTGGCATAGGCAGCATAGGAGGAAACTGGCCCTAGGGAGAAGCAATGAAAGGATGGAAAACACAGATATGGGTCCAGATAAAGATATGTTCTGGAATGAAAGAGTCCGCTCTGCTTCTATCTTTTCAAGCAAGGTTATCAGGTAAGAGTGAGGGCAGGGAGGGTAGTAAGATCTTTGAAGGAGTGAACTATGAAAGAAGGGAAGAGGAGAAAACAAACTTACCAGGACGAGAATTTTAGGCAGTATGAGTGTTCATTTCAGGTTCGTGGTTTTGAAATCAAACTACAATAAATCAGTCACCATACTGTATGTACGCTTTTCACTTAGGTGCAGATATTCACCTGTTTAGGTTCAGATTCAGACAAGGTAAATACTTAGATTCAATCTGCACTGGATTTAGCCATATAAGCATATCAGAGGGCTAGAAAGGCAAGGTTGTTGAGGATGTTTACACGGGAATGATTACCATGATGGAGAAGAAAGTCTAAGCTGGGTAGGGATGCAAATTAGAGAAGAGTGGTCAAAGGTGTCAGATGGTGAAGTCAACGCATTGGAGACCCAGTTGGGGTAAAAATATTGTTGTAGTGGGAAGACTAGATTAATCAAGCCTGAAGCACAGGGGTTGGTGATGTGAGAATGAAATGCTTGAACGAATATTTCAGAGGTGATAGAGTTACTGATGATCCAGGTTGAGTATACCTTATCTGAAATGCTTGGGACCAGAAATGTTTCGAATTTCAGATTTCTTCAGATTTTAGAATATTTGCTTTATACCAGCATCCCAAATCGAAAAATCTGAAATCTGATATGCGCCAGTGATCATTTCCTTTCACTGTTATGTTGGCACTCAAAAAGTTTCAGATGTTGGAACAGAAGGTCCATAAGGACTATAAGCATAAGGACTGTAATAATAAGGTCCATACGGCCCATAAACATAGGGACTGTAATAAGGTCTAGGCTGAGGTGGAGTGGAAGACAGCGACACTGGAGGAGATCAAGGTGAACCCAGTGGATCGTCTTTAGGAAGTTAAATTTATCAGATATTCTGATGGGCACATAGCTTTTGCAAATTATTTACACTATAGTTATTTACACTATAATTAATACACTATAATTATTTACACTAATATTTAAATAGAGAAGGAAGTGTTCTTAGCCTACAAAGTTCATCATTAAAGGCCAAAGTCTTGGTTTGCAGATATTACCAAAATCTGAAATAAGTTGCCACGACATTATTGAAGTCTATGAGAACGGTGCTCTGTGGAATTGTCACTGCATAACTTGTGTAGCTGCATGTAGCGGCCCTGTAGCCTAATGGTTAACCTGGCCAGTGGTCTAGCCCAGTTGCTCTCAACTGGGGATGATTTTCTCTCCCAAGGGGACATTTGGCAATGTCTGGAGACATTTTTGGCTGTTATAAGTTGGGGAAAGGAGGAGTAGGGTTACTGGCATCTAGTGGGCAGAGGCCAGGGATGCTGCTAAACATCCTACAGTGCACACGGCAGTCCCCACAATAAAGAATTATCTGTCCCAAAATGTCAATAGTATCAAAGTTCTCTTACCAGGCAGACAGATGCATTCCTCAGAAATAAAAGGGATTATTATATCACAGCATGGGGTTTATGCAGACTCCTATCATTGGCCCATTTCCTAAGCTCTCCTCCTCCTTCATTCACCTATGTTTCTGATGTAACTTGTTTTCATTTCTGGCTGGAGATAGAGAAAGCATCTGCAATCACTAAGTCATTCAATTAATTACCTGATGCATAAAATTAAGGTAATTAAAAAGGAAGAATCAGGTCAATCCTTCTCAATTGGCTATACTCTAGTTATCTTACAAGCTGTTAGTCTAATTGTGGAGTCTCCTTGGGCTCTGAGAAAGTCCCCAGAGGTATTTCTTGTCTTCTTTCAGGCATTTGCAATTTGCCAAAGGGCTTGCAATGGGAGTTCTATGTTAAGTATCCAATACCTGGGGGGGCCAGTTCTGAATTCAATTGGCCCTCCTTCAATCAGCACCAACTGCAGATTGAAAGAATTCAAAATTTAAAAAACAATAAAAAACACGATAAAAATAATACAAATAAAAACTCCATATAACAACTATTTACATAACATTTACACTGTATTAGGTGTTATAAGAAATCTAGAAATGATTTAAAGTATATGGAAGGATGTGTGTAGGTTATATGCAAATACTATGCCAGTTTATAAAAGGGACTTGAACATCCAGGATCCTGGAACCAATCCTCACTGACGCTGAGCAACGGCTGTAATGTGCTACTTGTCCGAAAACTGTTCCTTGAAGTTTTGTGCCAGAGTAGATATTTATTTCAAAGACCAGTTCCTAGTCCCAGTTCTGCCACTAATTCATGGTGTCATCCTAGAGAGGCCACTTCCTCTCTCTGTATTTAATTCACTGCCTATAGCATGAAGGGAACAGGTGAATTAGTCAAGTCCAAAGCCAGAGTATTAAGAATTTCAGATTTATTTTGATAGGTGCCCAGAGATTTAACAGTGAAACAGACAAAACTGATATGGTCCTCTAGGATTTACTCTCCAGTGAGACAAAAGCAGATACTAAACACATAACAATGAAATGTGACAAGTGCATATAGAAGAGCATAATATTTTCAGGGCCTTGTTACTCAAAGTGTGGTTCTTGGACCGGCTTTATCAACATCACCTGAGAACTTGTTAGAACAGCAAGAACCTGGGTTCCGACCCCAGATTTACTAAATCAGAATCTGCATTGTAGTAAGTGACTTGTATGTGCATTAAACACCCTAACACACACACATTCAGAAATAATATTCTACAGGTATCCGTTTGCCTAGTCAAGGTGACACATAAAATTAACCATCCCTCCCTCCCACTCACACCAGCTTACTTCTTGAAGGTATTTTCTAAATTGAGATGCAGAGAAATAGAGTCAAGAAGACAAAAGTTTTGCTGGATTGCAGAAGCAGAGACAAGAGTCCACAGCTGCTAAAATGACTGAGATTTGAGGTACAGAAAAGGGAAGTAGCAGAGAAGAAGGCGCCCTATCCATTTGTGTAAAAATACCCTGTGAGTTCTAGGAGTGCTGTTTGCCACAATGATGAGGAAAGTCCTTTGTAGACATAAAATTTCTCGGTATTTATATATTGTTTACACACATATCCCCACACTGACCCTCACAACAATCTCCGTAGAGGACGTGGAATGAGAAGAAGTTTGGGAAATTGAGCTCATAAAGGGAAGACAGTTCTGCAGTCAGTGGAAGAGCTAGAACTAGAACCCATAAGAAAATGGACATTTACTGACTACCTGCTCTATACAGATACTGTGCTAAGCCCTTTCCATAAACTTCCATATGTCATTTAATCAGCAAATCTGTTCCAAGAAGTTAGTACTATTACTTGCCTCATTTTGCAGTCTTTCTCATTACGAAACCCATGTGCTGAACCACCATGCTCCACTGCCTTCCCCAAAGCCTCTGTCCCTGTCCCATGCTTTTTCGTGGTAACACTACTTCTGTATCTTAGCCTCCTTGGCACTGAGATTATCAGTAACTGGGCTCATTAACACTATTTCCTTAGTTGATTTGTCTGGATGCGAGAAGTAAATCTGTTTCCTAGCAACCCTGTCCCCTGCTCTCTCAATTTTCCCTACTCATTATCTTCCCCATGATCAACTACAAATTAGCCAAATTATGGGCAGGTTTTAGATTTCCCAGAAATGGAAGGGGCACTTGCAAACATTTGTTCTCTTGGCATGAAGTGGCTCTGAAAACACAAGCTTATGGAGGACAAAGCAGAGAGATGGAATTGGCCATTAATCTCAATGTGTCCACAGATTTGGAAGCCAGGTCTCCCAGGATAGCCACTTAAGTGCAGTCTTTTGACCATTTCATGGAAGAGCCATTGTTAACCCAAAAAGGAGCCATAATTTTGCTTAAAAGGAGTTTCCCATGATGTTCATCTGCAAAGCTAATAGTCAATGTGGTAGTGTTAGTCTCAGTTCTGTTATGAAATCCCCTCATGACTGCTATGCCTCACCGCCCACCCTTTAATATCCTGAAACTCAGACAATTATTCAAACTGACCTTACAAACACCCTCAGTAGAAACATGAAAAATGCTTCCTATACCAATATAAAATGTAACTGGGGACTCATGAAGCCCAGATCTCATGTGTCTCCTCAAGTCAAGGGCTTTCCAATCATTAAAAATCTGTATTAAAACCAATTTTCACAAACATAAGCTTTTCTAGGATTATTTCCTAAAATGTTCCAAAAAGGTCATTTCAGAACTGTGTACAGGAACCAAGGTGAACCCTGAGTGATACAAATTATTAGTTTACTCTTGTATATTTATTCTTTTATTTTTTTATTCAACACATATTTTTAAGAACTGACCATGTGCCAGACACCATTCTTGATCTTGGGGATCAGTAGGAAACAAATCTAAGCCTTTGTGCCAGGCTTTAGGAATGGGTTTCTTCTTCCAAGTGCATTATGGGATTACACATCCCTGCCTACATGAAGTAAGGGCTTGATTTGGTCAATAAAATATGGACTATGTTGACGTGTGTCACTTTAGGGTGGAAGCTATAAGAGCCAGGGTATGCTTTGCCATGATCTTTCTTCCCTCTGCCTCAGCAATTAGCCTGGGTTCTAGAGCTAGGGAAATTCATAGTAGAGACCCCAGAAGATCCAGTATAGACATATAACATCAACAATAAACAAACCTTTGTTGCTTTACACCATTGAAAAAAAATGTTCTTAATCTGATCTTTTCTGTCCGATAGATCCCAATAGTTAAGGAGACATTGATTCAAAATTCAGTCTCTCAAGATTTCCACCTGAGTCCAGTTTATACTGACCATCTGGCATAAATGACAAAAGTCACACCCAGCAAATCTTATTTCTCTGATAGGACAGAGTTTTGTGATGACTTTCAACGAAAAGGCAGCAGAAGGATGTAAAAGAAAGAGCCCCAGACTAGAATAAGGAGACAACTGGGGCCCTTGCTTCTGTCGACTGGCCCAGAATCTGGTGTGTGCTGAGGGTCTAATAAGTCAGAGGTTTCCCAGCCTGACCCTGCATTATATTCACCACCTGACCTTCTCAAAAGAATTCTCTCAGCAGATGAGTAGATCTGGACAGGTGCCCTGAAATTAAGCTCCCCGGGTGATTTTTATGCATCCTGCAGATTTTGGAATCATGGCTCTAAGGTATAAGCCTCTCATAACCCTGTCCTGTTGGCCCTTCCATTGGACAGAACCTCTACCTTGGCTCCTGATTTGCACCCCTCTTCCCATTCAGAGGTTGGGATCCTGTCCTGAACCTAAGATTACTGGCCTGGACCCTTGACCATACACACTGCAGTCCCTTTGTTCTGATAACTGAATCCTGCCCTCAACCCCGCAGCCACTGGCTTGAGTGCTGCTTACCACAGATCACAGAGGACACACACGTGGCACCTCTGTGATTCTGAGAATACTGCTGCTTGAACCGGCCCTGCTGTGACTTGCCGCAATACATAATTTTGAGATACTGGTAATCCTGCAATCCCTTCTCAGAAATTCCCAGCCCCTGATGAAGGGGTGAATCAAGGCAGATGTGTGCATGTGATCCATGCAGAGTCATAGGCAATTGTACAAACTAACACACAAAAAAAGCCAGCACAAGGAAAGCCAACTCATGAACTGGCTATAAAATAATAACTGCTCTGCCTTGAGAGTTTGAAAAAAGAAAAGGCTGTGATCAGACACCGGAAGGTCTGTTTAACCTGAAAAGTCACATGGAGTCAGGGATGGTGGTCATTTTCAGTCATGTTCTTACTGAGAAGTCATTTTAGAAGTTGTATTGCAGAGAGAAACTGATTGTCATTTTTTAATGCAGTCAGAGAGAGAGAGAAAAAAAAACAGAAGAGGAAACTCAATCCTTAGGACCTTTTAAGCAAAGCATATGCTTCTCTAAAGCAAAGTAGCTGTGTTTCATCTTTGTGAAATGCCCCCATAAACTTTCAAAACTCTCCTTTCCTTGAACCAGCTTGAATGGGTTTTGTTCCCTGCAAATAAATATTTGCCTATGTTGAATTCCCTTAAATGATGAACATGGGTCTTATTATAGCCCAGAGCTGCCACTTGTGTATGACAAATTGGACTATTACCCAGACTCAGCCATTCTTTCCCACCAGCCTGGGCCACGGAAGTCTCAATATTCTTCTCAGCTGAGTCAATCCTAATTATGTTAATATTTCAGTGAGTTTATTTGCTTATTTTTACTTTCCCCTACTTCTAATTTGAAATAGCTGTATTGTTCTTTTGATACTCTTGAGAAAGTATTAAGACAATCAACCAATATCTATTTGACAAAGTATTAAATAGTTGTATAAATGGGATATTAAAATATATTCCATCACCTTAATTGAGAAGTTTTCCCCATGCTTTTTTATAAATCCAGATGTGCCCTGATTTAAGGAAATTTATAATGAAAAACATCTTAACTAGTAATAAATTATAAGAGTAAATTTGCTTTTCCAAAGCAAATTCAGAGCATTCTCCTTCTACATGTAGGCATTTATTTCAAAGATAAAAACTACCCAGAAAAACTGAGTAGGGGAGGGAGAGAATACAGCAATGTCCACTAAAGGATATCTCAGAGAATCACAGAAATGAATAGGAAATCAGGATTGCATTTGCATAGCATATTTTCAGGACATGCCACTTACTAGTAATGGTCAACTCACAGAGCTGTGACTTGAGATTCTGCAATGAGTTTAGCTGACTCTAACCTCATTCAAACACACTCAAGACAGTCTCTAGGAAATTATTTCACAGTATTACCCTTTTCAAGAATCAAGTCTTACTATGAACTGGTTACATTGGTCTCCTCTTTCCACAGCATAGATATAAAGCTGGGAGTCCTTACCACCTCCCTACATCACTGTACAGATTTATTTTTCCTGGAATGTGACTGATATGACCTAGGACAATCACTGAGAAAGGAAATCTTAATTCTCTGCCAGATTCACCAATTTTTGCTCACTGTATCACTCACCTCATTGTATTTTGACTTTGTTCTCCAGAGTCAAGAAAAAATTATAAAGCATGGATTTATTGGAGGGCAGATATAAGGTGTTAATAGTACATTTATTTACTCATTTTGTAGGTATTGATGGATGTCTATACAATGAATCTATAATTAGCAATTATATTTGTGCTATATATGAGGAGTCTATAAGTAATCAATTTTAAAACATTTATTAAAGCATAGTGGTTAAGGATGTGGCCCCCAGAGTCAGCTGCTTGGGTTCGAATCCCAGCCTCATCACTTACCAACTATTGTTATTCACATATACGACATAAGCCTTCTAAGGCTGTGGTCCCCAACTCCTGGGCTGTGGCCCGGTACTGGTCCATGGTCCGTGGTCTTTTAGGAACAGGACTGCGCATCACTGCCTGAGCTCTGCTTCCTCCCCCCACTCTCTGTCCATGGAAAAATTGTCTTCCATGAAACTGGTCCCTGGTGACAAAAAGGTTGGGGACAGCTGTTCTAAGGTTTAGTTTCCTCATCTTTTAAACAAGAATGAAAACAGAAATAACCTGCAAGATCATTGTGTAAGTTAAATTATATAATCTACGTGTGATGGTTAATTTTGTCACCTTGACTGGGCCACAGAGAACACAGATATTTGCTCAAAAATTATTCCGGGTCTATCTGTGAAGATGTTTTTGGATGACATTAACAGTTGAATGAGCAGACTGAGTAAAGGAGATTGCTCTCCCTGGTGTGAGTGGACCTCATCCAATCAGTTGACTGAAACATTGGCTTTTTTTGGGTCTCAGACCTGTTAGCTTTTGAACTAAATCTTGCACCTTCAACTCTCCTGGTTCTCAGACCTTCAGACTTAGGCTGGAACTACATATCAACCCCACTGGGTCTCCAGATTGCCAATTACAGGTCTTGGGACTTTTCAGCTTCTATAACTGTGTGAACCAATCCTGATAATAAATCTCAATCTCTCTGTCCACACATGCACACACCACCCCCCCACACACAAACTCTTACTTCCTACTGGTTCTATTTTTCTGGAGAACACTATTTAATATGCCATCCAAAGCATTTAGCACAATGCTAGATTCATAGTAAGCACTCAGTGAAAGATTAGCTGCTATTGTAATTAAGGGATAGCATTGGTCATTGGTGGAGGCAACCATCAAGATGACTCAAATCAAACATTTGCTTCCAGATAACTCATGGAGCATGTTATTTTTATCATCTTTCCTTTCCCTTTAAAACACATTCCACAATACATCACCACTTGGTTTGCAAATTCTGTAGAGGTCCCAACATGAGTCTACACCGCCTCACCCTCTAGGATGCCAATACATCAAGGGATTCTGGAGGAGCTGCCAGGAGTCATGTACTGGTATAAAGAGCCCAGGAGCCTCTGGGGAAAACCTAACTTCAAAGTAAATGAAGTCAAATAGACCTGTTTGGCCCAGGAACAAAGCCTCGGGCCTGGACAGGAGGAGACTTATAATCAGTTAACTGAAAGTATAAGAAGCCAGTGCTCAAGAGATGTCATCTTGTTTCCCTTTAAATAGAAGTACTTATTCCATTTGCACTTTCCCAGCTCAGACTTTCTCTTTTAATTTCCCACAACGCAGGACAGAATTAATTTGCATGGTCAATTCATCCCATGCAAGGTTTAAATTTATCTTCTTGAAACCAGTCTGGAGCTGATTATCTCAGTAGTTAGGAGGCCACAGCGTGGATCCAGTTGCCACGTAAACTAAAGCTACTACAGCCTGGGTGTATTTAATGATAACACTTGGGAGAGGAAAGCATGCACAGGGTAAAAGGAGGTGGAGAGCATCCTCTCTTCTGGCAGAAGA
Source organism: Varecia variegata (assembly GCA_028533085.1). NCBI lineage: Eukaryota > Metazoa > Chordata > Mammalia > Primates > Lemuridae > Varecia > Varecia variegata. Next base: position 18,940,354 of record CM052447.1, read on the forward strand.
GTAGCATGCCGCCCCCCCTTGGAATGTGGCAGAAGCGCAGCCTGATGCCTTGCTGTCCCCACCCCCTCCCAGAGCATCCTAATCCCCACAGCAAAGCTGTTCAGTGCCCCATGCAGGTCCAGACACACTCCAGAGGTCTAAGACCCAAATGCTTATCAGAGATAATCCTTAATAATATTCATCATTATTTTATCTGACTACAGGTTCAATACAAAACCACCGGAAATTACAGAAAAACCTCAAAAAGCATGAAAATAACATGATCTATAATTTAACCACTCAGACTAATAATATAAATCCTTCTAGTAATACACTCACACACACACATATATGCATACAGAGTAATACTATATAAAAATATTGTGCAACTGGCTTTTTTTCACTAATTACATAATGTGGACATTTTTCTCATGTTGTTAAATGATCTTTATTTTTAGGTTTTGAAACATTCTGTTGAAGTATCATGATATAGTTAATTAATCCCACTTTGTTGGGCAGGGTATTATTTCCATTGTTTTTGCCATTCTAAATAATGTGAGAATTAATGTTCTTCAGCCATAATTTTTCTGAGCCTATAGAGAGTTCCTTAGGTTAACTCCTTAGAAGTAGAGCTTCTTGATCAAAGGATGTGCGCAGTTTTAAGGATTTTGGTTCCGATTCCCAAATATCCTCATAGAAGAGTACCTAGGCAGAGTGCATTCCTTTATCAGTACGTGAGACTAATTCAAAAAATGTAATGAGTCCTAAGGCAACAGATAGGTAACACAACATCCACCCATCCATCCATGCAACAGATGCTTATTGAATGCATACTCTACACCATGCACTGGGAAACACAGCAGTGAAAAAGACAGACGTAACCCTTGCCCTCCCTATACTCACAGTCTAGTAGGAAAACCAAACTATCAATTCCAACACTGATCAGTTCAGCCTTGTTACTGCTTCCATTCTGACAATAGGTCCCATTTTAAGACACAGCTCCTGAGTTATTGCTGGGACCAAGTGTCCTGTGCTGGAAACTGGGGCTCCTTATCCTCTCTCACCAGGAGCCATGTCTTGTTCTCATAACTTCTCTTGGAGATGCTACAGGATCCTGGAACAGTGGCCAGCCCTGCTGAGAGCATTTCTCTTTGTCTACACGAGTTGCCCACCAGTTGTGCCAGACTCCAGCTGCACATTACCCCTTTTCTGGAAAAGCAATAAAAATCCCAGCCACTTTTGGCTTCCCTCTACTCACTTGGTGCCAGGCCCTATACCAACCACTTAATATCAATTATTTCATTTAATTCAAACCACACTGCCATGGCAGTTATACCGCTGTTATTCCCATTTGGCAAATGAGGAATGGGGCATCAAATAGTTTAAGTAACTTGCCCACAGTCAGACTGCAGAGCTGGGATGCAAATACAAGTTTCTCTTATCCACAATTCACTGGGTTTGCTTGGGTCTCTGTCTCTGTCCTGATACAGTGTTTGTCCTACCTGGCTGGACACCCCTGTTCATCCAGTGCCAGGTCTATCTGCAAAATCTGTCCCACCCAGTGGGCAAGTGGGGCCAGGTACTCTCCAAAATCTGCCCCAGCAAGGTATCAGGTTGCCTGGGAGCAAACAGCATCACTGCCAATGATACCTGAAGATGGACCAAAACCACCAGCTGCACAGCCAGGTGAGGTCCTTGTTTAAATGAATAAACAAAATATGGTATGTGCATACAATAGAATATTATTCAGCCATAAAAAGGAATGAAGTACTGAGACATGCTACATACAACATGGTGCTAAGTGAAACAAGCCAGATGCAAAGGGACAAATATTGCATGATTCCGTCTACAGAATATGTAAAATAGGTAGATCCACAAAGACAGAAAGCAGATTAGTAATTGCCAGAGGCTGGGGGGGGAAGGGGGTGGGAGTCACTGCTTAACTGATATGGGGGTCTCCCTTGGGGGTGATAAAAATGTTGGGGAATTAGAGATGATGGTTGAACAGCATTGCGAATGTACTGGATGTCACTGAATTGTTCATTTTAAGATAACTAATTTTATGTCATCCGAAGTTTACCTCAATTTAAAAAGCAGCGGGGCGGGGGGAGGGGGGCAGGTAACAACCTTCTGAGTCAGAATATTTGGGCCCAAGAATGTCCTTTTATACAAGCTCCCAGACGATTCTAGAATATACTAAAGTTTGGAAAATATTCCTTCAAAAACCTCCCAGTACAGCTATATGGAAATAATCATCCAAAAGTACCCCCAAATTAAAAGCTTCTTTTTAAAAGCTAGGCTGTTTTAAGAAAATAAATCTGAAAGCAAAAGCATGGTTATAATTAGCACAAAGAGCCCTACGGTGAGGTGGCACTGTGGACCTGCCTGGTGCCATTGTTTCCAGCAAGGCATTCAGAGGGTTTGCCTGGCCCATCTGCATGTGTGTCCAACACCGTCCCTGGGTTGGGGGAAATGAGGACAGAACGTAGGTGATGTGTGAAGGACAAACCCTACACCAGGGAGGCAGGATACTGGCTAATCCACGTGACCAGGCAAAGCAGTGGCACAGCTCCTACGTAGCCCTGAATTAAAGTAAACGGGAATCAATGGGCTAAAAACCAAGGATTCAATAAAGCCATTAAGTCACTGCAATTCCTTTTGAAGCTAATTAATTCCTTCGTGGCTCTGTCCTCTGTTCCTACTGAAAGTCAATACTTTCCTGGCAAGGGATTTGGAGGATGTGGCTCCCAATAAAGGCTTTGTCACCATTTCACCCCACCCACTTTATCCCTGGAAGGGGGCCTTCTTTGTGTCTGGCTTTCTTCTCTCAGTATGTTGTTTTGCTTCAACCCCTAAGTCAATCACTGCATGTTACAAAAGAAACACAGCCTAATCTCACCCTCTGACACCTTTCATGGACCAGGTCTCTCAACGGTTAATGCTGCTGTTGGAACTTTCCTCGGGAAACATATCAAGTCACGGCGTGTTCCCTCACTCGTGAACACAGCATCAGAGCCCCTCGACAGGTACTATATTAAGAATATCCTACGTATTGTCCTAGTTAATTCTTACAACATCCTTATGAGGTAGGCGCTGTCATGTTCATTTTACGGATGAGGAAACTGAATATTGAGTGGTTTGGTAACTGTCCCAATGTCTTGCAACTCCACAAACTTGACTCATGCCCACTACCCTCCACTGTCTCCACCTGTCTCCCTAACTGAAACCTCTAAGACTTCAGGAAATGAGTCACGAGTGACCCTCCAAAAGCAGCCCCAGCCCCACCCACCACCCACTAACAGGGAGGATTTCTGAGAGCATCAGGCACACAAAGCAAGAGGACTTTCTCCCAACTATAAATACTTACGTTGAGAGGGACATTGGCCAATAGACATCCTCCACAGTCCCTGAGTTCTCATTGGCCAAAGCTCTCATTAGCACATAGCCAGATCAGGAGAGAGAAACACAATGTTTCAGGTGAGTGAGTACTAAAGACCAACAACCTCTGTTTGCTTTAAGGAGAACACACGTGCAATGTATTAAGGTAAATTAAAGCAATTGTTTTGGATCCAAACTTCAGCTGTGTGTGACCTCTAGTAATTTGGACCTAAGACTGAATTCTCACTTGTAAATTGGAGGTGTTTACCTTACATGGTGGCTATGAAGAGTGAAAAGGATATTGCAAGCAAGAGCATTTAACAAGTGCCTGGCGCAGAGTGAATTCTTAAATGATAGCAACATTATTCTTTCCCAAGACCGGACCACCACCATGCCAGTAAACTACGCACATGCCTCTTTAGGCGTGCCTGACAAATGTTAGAGCCTGTGTTTTACACAGACCTGTGCCACACAAGCCTGGGTATTCTTTCCTGCTAACCATAGCAGCCTCTCTGAACCTCACACGGATAACAGTATTGTCTAATGCACAGGTTTGTGGTCTAGAATGTTTTAAAAAAAAAAAAGGTAGAGGTCTAAGTGACAGCCTGACCCGAGATTTTACAGATTTAATCATGCACCATATACCTTCTGCAGTACAACAGAACTCTGCAGGGAATGCAGATACCACAGAGGCAGCCAAGGCTCATGGCACTTGCAGCCACTGGCCACTAGGGGCCGTTGGTAAGCCACAGAAAGCTGGAAGGATGCCTACCAGTCAGGTTTTTCAAAACTGCCTTTCGTATTTAAAGGGCCTCCTGGACTCTCAGAAATCCAGCTCAGGTCTCTTTGCAAGAAAAGCTGGCTTTATTTTCTCTAAAGGTTTTAGGCCCATATCTTCCTGTGGTGGAAGGGAAAAGAAGTGAGTCTTACCCAGCTCTGACCTTGTCATTGAGCCACATGGATGGGGGTGGGGGGATTTGTGAAATCCTGAGAGAGCCCCCACCTGCAAGAATTCCCCCAATGCCCAGTAATTGAAAGCTCATTAAGTCTTATAAACTTCCAATGCCCACTGACAAATACAGATATCCAGGAAGGGACCACACGTCAGACCATGATTAGATGCTATGCTGCAGCAAAAGGAATTAGTGCACAACAAGGAAGAGCATGCAAACCTGGAGCTCCCAGATGTGGGTCTGAATTCCAGCCTAGCCACTTACTAGCTGTGAACCCTTGGGCAAGTTACTTAACCTCTCTGAGCTTCCATTTCCTTGGAAACCCCTATACCAGAGGCTTGTTGTGTGGGTACACTTAAATGATATAATATATACAAACTTCACACACATAGGAAGTGTAAGTAATTTTTACTAGATGTTATTATTTTGTTGGGTTACAGTAAGACCTGAACTCTAGGCCCAGAGAGCAGAGATGCTGTCGGGGACATTGGGGTTGAGGAAGCAGAACAGGGGCACAAGGAGAGTTTAAAAGGCAGCAGATTCATTGAAGTCCAGATGAAGACAATAAAGAAACCTCAAGATATGTGTTCACATATTCAGAATTCTTTTCCTGCTTGTTTGTAGGATGTGTACTGGGGTGTATGTAAAGTTAGGGGTGTTAAAACTATAGAAGAAAAGAATTCATAGCTTTATCAGATTCCTATGACCTCAAAAAACTTGCAAACCCCTTATATAAATAATAACAGCTAATATTAAGCAATTACTAAGCATGAAGCACCAAACCAAGCCCTTTACATAAGTCACTGAATCCTTACAAGAGGCAGCACAGCTAACCATGAATGCAGACTTTGGAGCAAACCTGCCTTAGTTTATATCTCAATTCTGTCATTAACTGGCTATATAACCTTTGGCAACTCACTTTCTCAGTTCCTACGGTGTAAAAATGGGGATAATTATAATAACCTCAAAAGGTGTTGTGAGGATTAAGTTAGGATATCTAAAGCCCTTAGAACAGCAGCTGACAAGTCGTATGCTTTCTAACTGTCAGCTGCTCCCTAAGTGTGCTGGTGAATGTTTAAAAACCAGCTCTTTTTTTTTTTTTTGTATTTTTTTTTATTTCAGCATATTATGGGGGTACAAAATTTAGGTTATGTATATTGCCCTTGCAACATTTGTATTTTTGATGGATATGTTTGTCTTATCAGACAAACAAATACATGTATTTCAAACTCTCAATTATTATGATAGTACCTATAGCAAAAGCAATTGAAATATACAAATATTCCTTAATTTGACTCTTCTATTATCATGATTCTAGCCATTTACACTTCTCATCAATGTCCCCTGCCTAGCTCACCCAACAAAGGCTCTATTAGAAGAAGCTCTAATTTGTAATATTGGATAAGTTCTGTGGTATAAATACTCCTGCCTTGGCCAATTTCAAGCTACCAAAGTGAAGTCAACCAGCTCACAAAATTCCTAAACAATTAGCAACCAGCTTTCATGAGGTGGCACAGGCTAGTTTCCGGCACTTCATTGTATTAAATTTTTTTCTTACTGTCTCTCTCTTTGTCTCACTAAGTGCTGATTGGAAATGGTTTCCTGGTTTGAGATTATGTAGAACCGAGAGAAGCAATGTTCATATCCTGTTAAAGGAGGTAGGTTAGAGAACGGAAGTTTAGGAGAGTCCAGTAAGAGAATGAAAACCTGTTCGGGTCAAGGAATGTTTCTGCAAACAATGAGCATGAGTCTCCTTTGGAGCAAGAGGGAAATACACGGCTACCACCTACTACGTGCTTACTACATGCAAGATGCTTTGCCTTCATTGTTTCATGTAACCCCCACAACAGTGCCTTGAGGTAGGTGGTACTAGATGATGCTTGCCCCGGGTTCACAGAGGGGAAAAGGGGGCTCAAAGACATTGACAGACCTGCCCAAGGACATAAGGCAGGAGGGACAAGAGCTGAGAGGAGAGCTAAGCTAAGAGCCTAGGCCCGTATGACCCCAAAGCCCACAGTCCTGGCACTTTTCTGTACTGCGACTTGAGCAACAGAGGAACATCCAGGAAAGTCCACTTTGGTCCACCATACCTGGATAGAAAGCACCATCCCTGAAACTCTGTATAAATTCTATGGGTGGTGCATCAGCTTTTAAAATCTCTCCAGTAGTCCTGTTCTAGAAAGCCCCTTCATAGATGGATCCTCCATGCTGCTCTATGGTCAGAAGGCTTCCCCAGCCACCCAAATCTCCAAGACTTTTCAGCTGCTGCCACCATGGGGTTGCTGTCCCACAGTGGTTCTCTGGGACCAATATTCCCTGCCCTCACCCAGCAGAATCCTTCTTCACAGCGTCAGCTCAAGCACCCAACTTGAGGCCATTGGGAAAGCTGCAACAGGGAGCCATGAAGTCAGGTGAAGTAGGAAGACATGCAAAAATGCAGGGCCTTCAACATCCCTGATGGGCACTCTCGTTCCTCCAGAGGGCTGCACATGCATTAGAACGGCAGATTCTGGAGTTAGATTGCTTGGTTCTACTCATGGCTCTGTCATCAGCTAATATTGTGACTTTTGGCAATTTACATATTCTCTATGTACCTCAGTTTCCTCTACTATGAAATGGAAATAATAGTAGGGTTCCCTTCAAAGCACTGTTGCAATGAATCAATAATACTGAAAAGGTTCTTTAAAAGGGCTTAAATTAATGTTATAAATATATTGTACACTCAATAAATGTTAACTACTATAGCCTTCCCATAGACCCATCTTCCAAATTCAACTTTTGAGAACTTATTGGCCTCCTCTTTCCATTCTGGAACTCTGGTCTTAGGACTCCTTTGACTTGCTTTTATTTATTCCCAACCAGTGGCTCTTAATCTTTTGAAAAGTTGCTACTCATTTTGAAAAACGAAAGCTATGCACCATCTTTCCAGTGAAATATACATGTGAAAATTTTGCATGTGTTTCAGGGGAGCATCCTGAGCCCCAAAAGCCCACTGTTGGCCATGCTCACCAGAATAAATGCCCCTGCTTTCCATTTAATAATGTCCATCCTTGCTTTGGCTCTCAGAGCCTTTTCTCTTCCTGCTCCTTTCCTATGTCTTCCCTGTTTTCTTTTATTCTTTCTACATGCAAGTTTTTTTCAGCTTAACCCTTCTTGCCTGCCTCCAACCCCTCATTAACATAGCTCCATAACAACTAAGAATCAAAATATTTGGGTCTATAATTTCAGGTATACATTGGCAAGACTAGAGAAAATTTCAGTATTACACAGGGAAGATCCCTAATTATCTTCCCTTCTAATAACTACAGTTCCTCAGACTCTAGTTTGCATGCCATCACATTTACTTCTGTCATATCTGAAGCTACCTCTCAGTCCAAATAATACCTCCAGCACAGGGCAAAGTTGATACTGTACCTGTAGCATCCTGTCTACCATGAGACTAAGTGTAAAACATCTCTTCCATGGGTAGCACCTCACTGGGGTCTATGTTGAAATTCGTCAGATTCCCAGAGATAAAACACTGTTCCTAGAAGGGGTCGTCATGTTTAAACAATGGCAAGAGCATGGATTTTTCATGTCATGTGTACCTATGCATATTATAGGTGAGACCTGAGGCAAGTCTCTCTAAGCCTTGCCTTAGTCATCTGTAAAGTGGGAATAAAAATAGGAGTAAGGGTGATGGTGAACACTAATGATGAAAGCCTATATTTACCACCCAGTAGTCATTTATCCACTAAACACTTATTTATTAAGAACTTGTTATGAGTTGGCCATTGTGTTGAGACTGAGAATGCAACTATGGGAAAGACATATTGACTCCCCTCAAGTTGCTCACAGTATTTTTTGGGAAAACAGATATTGACAACTCTATGTTAGAAGAATACATGGGATGTTCTAGGAACCCGGAGAAAAGACACTTAGAAAAATACTTAGCACACAGTAGGCAATCAGCAAATGTAAATCTTCCTAACTTAGCTGACAGGTAGACCCTCCAGTAATCAAATCAATGATCTTTTCACAATGCTCTAGAGAGTAAGTTCTTGATAATGCCTGTCTTCTCAGACGCTAGGAGGTATCATCTCCCGTCATACAGCCAAAAAAGCAAGGGGGAGAAAGCCCCAAAGCTTCATTAGGCAGAGGAAAGAGAGCCATTAGACCAAATGAGTTGAGCCCAACTGTTCACTCCATTCATTAGAGCACTCACCATGCTTATCTTGTGGCCAGGAGAGCAATAAGGAATAAAGCAGCCAGGAAAATTAATCAGGACCCAGAGAATTTTAGTAAAATGTTATTAGAAGTCAGTGTAAATTGTGGGGAGGAGAGGAGATGCAGCATCTGGGGCACCTGGTCCTGTTTTAATTGGATGTCTCAGGTCTGGCCAGTCCAAGAAAACAGCCCACTGATTCCCAAACTTTGCATGTAGGGCTCATTTGTCTGCCGCAGTACCACATTTCTTAGCTCTTCTCCTCCAATCCCCACTTTGCCCAATGCCTGCTCTCACACCACGTTTGTTAGTAACCCCCTGCCCTCCATTCCAGGGGCCCCTACTTATAGCACACTTATGGCACTTTCTGTGTTGGATAATTCCCAGTATCAGAAATCAAGGAACCAGGCTTTGATCCCAGCTTCTGCAACTAACCTACCGTGGAACCTTAGGCAAATCTACTTACTTCACTAGGTCTCAGTTTTCTCATCTGTAAAATGGGACAGTTGGAATAGACTTTTCATTATTCTCTCTCTACTATACTTTGATTCTAAAAAGTACACGTATACCCCATGACTTCAATACAAGAGTTTTAGCGTCAGCTGGTGGGTAAGCACCCTCACCTGGCATTAGAGGACAGGATGGTCTTGCTTTGCTCTTTTCTGCTCCCCGTGAATACTCAAACCCAAGTGTCTTAGTCCATTTTCTGTTCTGTTGCTATAACAGAACACCTGAGACTGGATAATTTATAAAGAATAGAGATTTATTTCTTACAGTTCTGGAGGATGAGAAGTCCACAAAGTCCACGATTTGGGATCTGACATCTGGCAAGGGATTTCTTGCTACATCGTTCCATGGTGGAAGGCAGAAGGGCAAGAGAGCACAATCAAGAGAAAGAAAAAATGTTCAAACTCACAGTCTCAGGCCTTTTTATAATTGCCTTTAACCAATCCATGAGGGTAGCGTCCTCATGACCTAAATACCTCCCCTTGGGCCCCACCTCTCAACACTAGTGCATTGGGGATTAAGTTTCTAACACATGAACTTTGGAAGACACATTCAAACCAAAGAGTTGACTTCTTTGCCAGCTATCTAATGTGCACTAGCTTTCTCTTTGGAGCTTCCCATTCATTCCTCCACTGGTCTCAGTCTTAACAACACCCTGGACTTCCCTCATTTGTGTTGCTAGACTAGTTTCTTACATTTGTGTAGTGTCTTGTTCTTACAAAGGCTGTCTCATTCGTTATAAAGAAAGCAAGGCTGAGAAAACTAATCGAATTGCTAAAGTTTTGCATCAATTAAATGATAATCTAAACCTAGACTTGAATCTTCAACCACTGCCCTTTCCACTATATTATAGTACTCTTCTTAGACAATACCAAGGACATTCCAAAACTAACACTCTAACAGTCTAGGATGGTAACAGGGTGATACTAATTTAAAAATCACTAATAAACACAGACTAACAAAAAAAAAATGAGTAGTAGACAAGAGTACAGGAAGGCCAAAGGCCAGATAGGTAAGAAAGGGAAATAAATGATTTTTCTTTGGCTTCACCAAAGAAAGTGACACCAACTATAATGGAGCTAGATCAGCTTCTTGGAAATAGGAAAAAATATTGCAAACACAGCTTTGAGATTAAATTTTTTAGAAAGAGCAACGTAAGGATTTTTTTCCTCCCTTTTTTAGTTTTTTTATTTGCTCTTTTATTAATATTCTATATTTCATAGTTACAAAAAAAAACCTACTGCATAGTAAAAATAAATTGGTAACATCAGCACTTTCTCTTCACAGCTGGGTCCCAGGTTGATAATGTTTTTCTCCTATAAAACCATAATCCCATAAAATTTAAGGTTATTAAGTTGCAGGTGAATAATTCATGAGGCAATTATGAAACATTTATGATAGAATATTATGAGCTTCCACATAAAAGAAAACATTTGGGGTCGCCGAATTGACAAACTTTGGTAGCCGTGCTTAGATCTCCCTTGGGGGGTACAGATGGGCATTCTCTGCTCTTTGTTGCCTTGGACACTCAAAGATGGGCTAATGTTGCTCCAAAACATGTTTGAAAGACACCTCAACAACCCAGCCAGTGTATGTCATGATCCATTGCAACAGATGTAAATACTAACTAAGGATAATAGTAATGATGAGAAAAACAAAACTTTGGAGAGGGATACTCTGCCAGGGACAGCGAGAATCTCTTTACATGCATTATTGCACTCATCCTCACAATGAACCTCTAAAATCAATATCCTTATCAGTTCCATTAGTTTGACCATGAAACTGAAGGTCAACAAGTTTAATAATTTGCCAAAGAGTACATATGTAGCAAGTAGCAGAGCTGAAACTCAAACTCAAGCAGTCTAACCCTGGAGCCTCCACTCTGAATCACCATGATGTACTCTGCCAGGCAGGACAATAGCCAGAGAATGAAGAATTGTGGCATCATGAATGTGTCCTTTACACACAGTCTGTCCTGTTCTTCAAAGCAATTCCACATGCATTACTCCATCCTCATGGACTTCTGCAGCATTATTGTTGGGTACTGTTGAACAGGTGTTATTGTCTCCACTTTGCAGATGAGTAAACTGAGGTCCAGAAAAGTTAAATGACCCAGTCAAGGTCATTTAGCAAGTTAGCAGAGGAACTACAACTAGAACTTGAGGGCTTAATCCTATTGATGTATCTACCATAAAATAACAGAACTGGAAAGGAGTTGCCTTGCTAAAGCTCCCATCCAATACAGCATCTCTGAAGACAGATCTCCTGGCCTCTACTTGAGCATCCCCAGTGATAAGGAGCCCCTTGCTTAATGCAAAAATGCCTTCCATTGTTGTAAAATTCTGAAAGGTTTTCCTTATCCTGAGTCACTATTTGTCTCCTTACAACTATTGTTTTATCTGAAAGGACATAAATCTGCTCCCTTCTCCTTTTAGCAGTCACATGCCACCTCCTCATAATGGGGTCTTCCTCATCACTTTCAGCTTATCAGCTCCACCCCAGGAACTTCGACTATTTTTTACACCCATCTGTTTTTGACCTATCTCTCTTCCTGGATATGCCCCACTATGCTAATATCCCCTTCCAAACAAAACTGAACCGTATCTCCAGGGATATCTGTTTGAAATTAGGCACTCTCTCCCTCCTACATGGAGCTGTGACTATACCTCCCTCTATTTAGATAAGTGAATCTATCGGTCATCCCATTAACTGTCATCCCAAGGCACTTATATGAAGCAGGTACCCCAGCCCACGGGTTTTACATTTGAACTGAAAGCAAACTAAGTTGTCTTTATCACGTCTCTCCTCTGTATACATTCCCTTTGTCTCCTGCAGCATATGGTAACTTCAAAACATCTTTTAGCACAGGCAGAAATAGCATTCACAACGCCATCCCATTTATCTGCGTTTGCTCTGTGATGCTGAGCAGTGAGCGTCACCTGAGCCTCTGAGGGTGCTCAACGCGGCCCAAGGAGAAGGATGAGACAGTGCCCACTGGGGGACAGGATGATTCATCCTCTAATAAAAGCTAACTCTGTTTATTAGATTCTCAACATGATGCAGCTGTGTTTCAGGGGCCACCATCTGATCATTGCCTTCCTGCTATAGTGATCTACTCTTCGGAATAGAGAGGGATCTTAAAGACATTTTATCCAACCTCCCTCCATCTGATATGAAGCTGAGGCCCACAGATGAGAAAGGACTTGCCCAGTCGGTGCTAAAGGTAGGACTCAATCTCAGACCTTGTGGCTCCAAACCCCCTTCCCTACATTGGAATATTAGAGATGACTTGTCCAATACCTCATATATACTTGATCAAACTAGGGCACAAAGAGGGAAGTCACCTAGCTCAGGAGTGCTCAGAACAAGGTTTTACTACCAATTTTTTTTCATTGAAGGAAAAAGGTAACATTACCATCTGCATTTCAGTGCTGGATGAGGGCATTAAGCCCATATTACTGACAACAGTGCCCGTATTGTTTGACTTCTTTCAGTACTATAGGCATTTTGCAGTGATGCTGGATTTCATCTTCACCATTATATCACCTCTACATGTTCCCAAATAAAAACAGATGTACTTGATTCTCTAGGTCACCCTGGCCTCATTAGACCAGGCCATCAGGGAGCAGAATTTCAACTCAAGGTGGAAGTGACAGGGAAATACAAACACACCCTCGGTTAGCAACTTCTGCCTGTCCATCAATGGTGTTGGGTTAAGATTTCACTCAAGAGAAAGTTCCACCCAGAAAGCCCAAAGACAAGAACTCTCTACACAATTCCATCACCATAACATCACTCAATTGTCAATATTCTGTGAACAATACTCAGTGGCCAATAATTTTCAGGAAAAATTCTATTATCCGTGCTCTATAGACAACACACTCTTGCCAGCCTTCCATCCACAGATGCTCATTTTTTACCTTTTTTAATGCCTGGATGTAAGGACAATCAGTATTTCCAGACAGAACTGCATTGCCTTGCTTAGGAGTTAGCCATAGGATGCTGCAGAATAAGCAAAGAAGGATGAACAGGTGTCAGGGGGGAAAACTCTATTCAGGAGAGACTTGGGGTGGTAATCTGCCCAGGAATTTGTCTCTTATCTAGATTGTGCATGGCTAATATTTTTAAATAGTAAGGTTTTAAAAAAGATGCTTTCACATTTTCAAAGTTGAGCAATTATCTTCTATTATTCACATCAAAAATAGTATTATTTTATTTTGACATGACTTGAGTGGGGATGATGGGGGTTACAAGAGGTGGAACTCCCACCCCTGCCTCCCTCACTGCCACTGTCAGGTGAAGACCACTAAGGCAAGACAAAGGACGAAAAAACAAAAATATCCTAAGCCAAGTGGCCAGACATCCCTGGGATCCCCTGTGAAGGTTCTGAGCTCTGTACTTGTAGGCCAGCCTCCCCCACCACACGAAGGCATTGCAATTCACCACACGTGGCCCACGGGCGAGGATGCGTCGATTCCAAGCAGGTGAGCTTGTCTCCGAGAGCTTTGGCAGTTAAGCTGGGGTTAAACAAAGCTTCCTGCAGTCTGCAGCGTGCAGCATGAGGGTTTGATTACCCAGGCAGCACCTCTAAAGAAGGATTAAGAGAGCTCTATCATGGGGATAGCAGAATCTTAATTGAAATCCAGGTTGCTATATTTGCATCCCTAGAGAGAACCCCGGGGCTTTAAGTTTCCCAAATGGTGAGCTGCTATCAGTCTAAGAATTCAGCTCATCTTAATGGTTCTGAGCACAGGGATCCTGCAAGCATGCCTTCTTCCACACAAGCTCCTCCTCCCATATCTAACTGGGGATCAGGAGAGAGGGGAACCTCACATTAGCATGGAAGTTACAGCACACCCTCTCATTTGCTTCTGATTTTCAATTACTTTGGTGTAATACACTTAAAATCTGTCTTTTATTTGGAAATATAAACACAGCGGTTTGGTAATTTTATTGCTCTGTCAATTTGCAAGGAAAATTCTATTTAAACTCAGTGACTGGCCCACTGCCACTATCAGCCAGCGGCAAGCTGCTGTCTAAAGGGACAAGGAAAGTGCCAGCTGAGTCTCTTGGGTGGATAATGCAGCTGGCAGAAAACCTCCTTTTGTCCCTTCAACTGTCCCCTGAGATGCTCCGGGGGTTTTCTCAATGTCTAAAGCCCAGACTTAGAAACAAAGATTGATTTTTCTTATTTTTTCCAGCTGGAGTGCATATGGCCAATATTAATTAGATATCTATGATGTGTCTGCCACTAAGCTAAGTATCTTTTACACACTAACTCATTTGATCCTCAGTCTTTATCCCCCATTTGATGGTTGAGAAAACTGAAACTTAGAAAAATTAAGTGACATGAACAAACTCTCATATTGTGTGGTGCAAATGCAATCCCACAGCTCTGTCCACAGCTGACGTAGTTAACCCTATTGCTAACTGACTTTTACTCTATTCTCCTGCTTCACTCTATCCTACTGGCACACAGTACAAATTCAATAAACACTTGTCAGAGAAATTACTGATTCAATGGCCTCGAACCTGCTAATGTTTGCCATGTTGGGACGGTTACTGGAGCACTGATTAAGTCCTAATCCTGATCACATACCTAATTCAGTTCTCACTTAGACTGACCCTCCACATCAGGTTATTATACACAGACCAACTAGTTCCAGTAAAAGATCAACTCTTCCCCACCTGCACGCACAGCTTAGCCTGTGACCCTGCCCAGCTGAAAACCCTCTTCTAGTTCCTCAAACTCATCAGGCTCATCCCTCTCACAGGCCTTGCAAATGCTGTGCCTTCTGCCTGAGTCATATCCCTGCCCCTGTTCCACATAAGCAGCTTCTATTCCTCCTTCCCGTATCAGCTCAGTCATCATTTCCTTGGGGATGCCTTGCTGACCCTCTGGCCTGAGTCAGGTTTCTCTCCTAAACACTCTAACAGAGCCAGTCTCTGCCTATCACAACCCTCATCTCTCTGTCTGATCATTCAACCACTTGTGTGCTACTTTGATTAATGCCTGTCTCCCCTGCCAGACTGTAGTTCCAGGAGGGCAGGGAGTGTGTCTCTTTCCCAACAATGATGACTCTCCAGTGTCCAGCTTAGTGCTTGCCTTATATCAGTAAGCATCCATCAATGACTGTCTAGAGTCTAGACTCTAGACCATGTCCTCTTCACTACCACTGGCTTTTGACCTGGCCATGAACTGGAAGCTCATATGGTTCAAAAGTTATCAAATAAGCATGTTGGTACAATCAATGACAGGTAAGAAATCATGAAAGCATAATTCAAGGTATAGGACCTATGGACATCAAATGATCTTTCTAAGTGAAAGACAACACATTACTAAGTTAGAAATTGAGAACATTAGCTCACATGTAGATGAAGCATAAGAGACATTTTTACTGGTTTGCCATATCACCCATCCTTTACACGGTGATACTCCTCTTACACAGTGTCAAAGGACTTATGGTGGGTAAAGGTATAATTACTACCTCTCTAAAGGAAACTCCAGTATATCAAATTCTAAGGAATAATTCAAGTTATTTCATTCATCAAAATTTTTTTTGTGGAAGATGTATGTTAGGTAACATTAGACAACTCACTAGGGCTGGAAATAGACACACTATACAGAAATTCTCACTGCAAGCAAATCTTTTGAAATAAGATTTAATGTTTAAATCATTTGGGGAGAAGGTAAGATGGGTTAAATGACTGTGCAATGTTTACATTAGCATTGCTCAATTCATTATTTCATCAAGTATTCACTGGATGTCTGCCCTGTGCCTAGCACCAGGCTATGGTGTTGAAAAACAATCACTTTTTCAGGAAAGCTTTTGGATTTCCTTACGTGCACTCTGTATAAGGGAAGGAAATGAGAGCCCAACGTTTAGTTGCGTGCGTAAAAGTCACACGTGCAGGGCTCATGTTAGAGCTAGAAGCCTGGTGGCCCAGCAGGCCTTCTCCCGTTGACAGAGGTCTTGGGGAACTTGGGGTAGAGTGAGAGTGAGTCTACAGCTGGGGCTGAGCTTTCAAATACAGTTTGAATCAGAGATCACTGGCTAGGGTCAGAGGTCCACCTTGAGAGAACAAGAACACTCTGGTTTATAAGGAAATCAAACCATTTGGCGTTTCTTACTTATTATAAAATAGAACACAAGGGAACAGTGGTTGCCATTGGTTCAACAAAGAGAATCTCTATGGTAGAAGAAGCACCGATTAGCAGTAAGAAACCTGAGTTCTCATCCTGCTGGGCCACTGACTTTTTGAGGTTTCAATTACCTCTCAGAGACAGTGCCTCTGTGGGCCACACTGTCCCCAGTTGTAAAACCAACGGGTTGGACTGCAGCAGGGATACTCAACCTTGGCTGTATGTTGTAATCAACTGCAGAGCTTTAAAACACTGATGGCCTAGTCCCAACCCCAAAGATTCCGATGACATTTATATAGGGTAGGACCTCCAGCACTGAGAGTTTTTAAAAGCTCCCCATGTAATTCCCATGAGCAGTCAAAGTTTAAAACTCCTGGCAAGAGCATCTCTAAGAGCTTCTTTCAGCCCCCCAAACCCACCATTGTACAGCGTAAGGCAGTACATTGCAAAGCTTTAATATGCATAAGAATCATCTGAGAGGCCTGTTTTTAGAAATCCACTTCTGGGGTCCATCTCTAGAGATTCCAATTCAGTATGTTTAAAATAAATGGGGCCCAGGAACCTGCATTGTTAAAGCATCCCAGATGCTAGGAGCACACCGTGAGACTCACTCATCTAAGGATTAGCCGACAGCCAGGACTCCATTTCTCATCATCATCATAATCACTGAACAGGCTGTTAGACTCAGAGCTCCACAGCCAGGAGGAGTGGTGGTAAGGGAGGCTGTCCAAGCACCAGAACCAGGCTTATCACTTGGTCTATCGCAGGGCTGACAGATGGAAGAGGGAGGGCCCCTTGATTTTCAGGGGAAATAACATGGCGCTGCAGTATGCCACTGCGGAGGCAGAGACAAGGCTAAGATTGATAGTCCACAATACTGCTGAAATCCACCATCAACCGAGCATCTTGTGACATCAGCAGCAATGCCACTGGCCATTATCAAATCACCCAGGGTGCTCGAGATTGATTTCCAGCTGTAGAAATGATGCCTACGATCTCTAGGTGCAAAGGCAGGAAACAAGCTCCAAACCTGACTGCAATTTAGCACTCATTTGCATTTTTAAATTAGTTAGGCTGTGGACCTTTGCAAAGCAATGACAGAGAATTTTTATAATAATTAGCCTTGTGGGATAGGGGAGGGAAGGCAGGAAATGGCTCTGCCTCACGATTTCACTGGAAGGAAAAACACAATTCAGCATCTCAGGTCGCCAGATCTGAGGATGATTTCCTGGTCCTCACTGACCTTGAGGACCATAGCAGCTTCCCCCAAGTCTCAGCTGAACACTCAGGTCTGTATATGTCCTCAGGTCTGAGGCTAACTCCACAGCCCCCTTCTCCCCTCCGCAGCCAACTAGCATTTCCTTATGTTGGCTGAATGCCACTACCTTCCCTTTTGTTTGCTTTCTTTATGACTGAACTCAGCTCCACTCTGTACAAATACTCACTCAGTATGTGTCAACATCATGATGTGTTGGCTAAAAATAACTGACATTGATAGAGCTCTTCACAGTTTGCAAACAACATTCCCATCCATTATCTCAAATGAGTCTCCCACCATTCGCTAGGGGCAACCAGGGTAGGAGTTATGGTCCCACATTTTATAGGTAATAAAACTCAGGCTTGGGGAGATCTAGTAACTTGCCCAAGGTCACACAGCTAGTAAATAGCTTTGCTAAGGTTGGAATTGAAATCGTAAAACTCCAAAATCTATACTAAGTTGTTTCAATCTCAAGATGCATTTTAAGAGGTATAAGGATCAAAATAAAGAAGGGTAAAATTCTACTGCCAATCACTCACAGAAAGCTGTGTAAGCCCCCACCCCACTCTGAGCTCCGTGCTTGGAGAGGAGTTTTGAGAAGGACATTGGTAACTGGAAGACCAACGGAGATTTCTAAGCCTTGTCATTCAAGAAATGACAGAAACTAGGGATGTTTAATCTGGAGGATACCTGGAAGACTGATAAAAGCTACCTTCAAACAACTAAAGGGCTTCCATGAGAAAGGGAAAGCGTGCTTGTTCTGTGTGATCACGAAGGAATTATAAGGAAGCAAATTTCAGCTTGGTATGAGAGAATCAGCACCGCACAGTATTTCAGGGCTCTGAAGTCAACTACCTGGGTTCAAAACTCAGCTCTATTATAATACTTCCAGCTGGGTGACTTGGAGAAGTTTGTAATTTCTAATTTCTGGGATACGTGTCTAAACAAAAGAAATAATTGTGACTATCTTATAGGATTACTGATACCATCAAATTAACTAATGCAAACAAAGTCAATAAATATTTGGCAGATAATAAATATTCACTAGATAATAAGTATGATCATATCTGTGGTTTATACACCAAGGAAAGAGCTTTATACTTAATTAACCCAGCAAATCTAATAAGTAGATTTTGATCTTCTATATATACTTGAAGAATAGTTCCAAAATAGAGTGAAGAAAGAGCCCAGCCAGGAGGGACCCTTGTAAACAGTTACCAGAACATTAATTCCTTTCACTCAGGTAGTTTCTGGAGATCAAATCGCTGAAATAAGTTTTGCTGGGTTGGGGATACATGCTTCAAGCTGGAAAGAAACTGGCTACACACTGTCACCACTTTTATACAACACTGTGCTTGTCCTAGTCCATGTAATAAAGCAAGGAAAGAAATAAAAGGCATAAGGATAGGAAAAGAAAGAAGTAAAACTGTCATTTTAATAAACAACATGACTGTATCCTTATAAAATCCAAAAGAATCTAAAGATAAGCTATTTGAATTCATAAGTAAATTAAACAAGGTCATTAGCTATAAGGTCAAGCTACAGAAATTAGTTGTATTTCCAGATATTAGTAACATTAGAAATTAGAAAAATTAAATTTAAAACAGTTCAGCATTTATAGTAGCGTTAAAAACACTAAATCCCTAAAAATAAATATTGTAATAGCTATATATAACTACAAAACATCACTGATAAAAACAGAAAACTCCCTAAATAAATGGAGGTATGTGTTCATGGATTAGACATATTGGCATATTACAAATATGTCAATTCTTCCCAGACTGAGCTAAAAATTCTATGTAACCCCATTTGAAATCTCATCAGATTTTTTAATGCAAACTGGCAATCTAATCCTAAAATATATATGGGAATTTAAAGTGCCAGGACTAGCTAAGGTAATTTTGAACAAGAACATAGGCTACTATATTTCAAGACCTATTATAAAGCTATAGCAAATTATATATGTATTTATATAAAATATATACATACACACATACTATGTATTACATATATGTATATATGTACTATAATTTTTTAATATCTTTCCTCAATGATGTTTTATGGTGTTTTTTATGTAGAGGGTTATACATCTTTTTCCATTTATTCCTAGGAATTTGGTGTTTTTGATGCCATTGTAAAAAACATACTGTTAATATAAACAGTGATTTCCTTGTACAGTATTTATGCAAGAAAATAGCATACTGATAGATAACAATGGTAACAGCAGTTTAGCGAGTAAAGAACTTTGTAATTTAAAAAAAAGCATGCATCAATTGGATATCCATCCACATGGGAATAAAAAATCTTGACCGCCACTTATACCATACAAATATAAGCAAAATCATTTCCCTATATATTTAAAATCTAAAGGTAGAAAAAAATTATAGAAGAAAACTTAAGAGAATCTTAATTTTGAAGATGACAAAAAGTTCTTAAACAAATTTTCAAAAGTGCTAATTATGAAAAAAATAGATTAAGTTTAGAAACTTCTGTTTTGATAAACTGAGTGAAAAAGCAACCCATAGAGTAAGAGATAATATTTATAATACACATATCTGAAAAAAGACTCATAGCCAAAATATACAAAAGTTTTATTTGTAGCCATATGAATACCAAAAGAAATTTATACAAATAAAAAAGACAATCTGATAGGAAAAAAGACAAAGACTTAAACATGTACATCACAGAGGAGGATGTCCAAATGGCCAATACATCTATGAAATGGTGCACTACCTCTTAGAGATTAAGGAAACTCAAATTTAAATCACCTAGCACCCTGGGAGGCTGAGGTGGGAAGATTGCTCGAGGTCAGGAGTTCGAGACCAGCCTGAGCAAGAGCAAGACCTTGTCTCGACTAAAAAAAAACAGAAAGAAATTAGCTGGACAACTAAAAATATATAGAAAAAATTAGCCGAGCATGGTGGTGCATGCCTGTAGTCCCAGCTACTTGGGATTCTGAGGCAGAAGGATTGCTTGAGCCCAGGAGTTTGAGGTTGCTGTGAGCTAGGCTAATGCCATGGCACTCTAGCCCAGGCAGCAGAGCAAGACTCTGTCTCAAAAAAAAAAAAAAAAAAAAAAAAAAATTTAAATCACAATGCAATTCTACCATATATGTACATACCCAATGGAATTGCTAAAAGAAAAATCAGCATCAACAAAAACCCGAATGTTGGCAAGGATATTGAGCAGCAATTGGAATTTCTAAGCACTCCTTATAGAAGCATGTTAGTATAAATACACTGAAAAATAATTTGGTAATATCTACACTATGACTCAACAGTAACATACCTAGGAACTGACCCAATAGAAATGCATAATATTCTAAGCAAAAATACAGGGAAAAGATATTTATGACAGCATTGTTTATAGTAGCCCCGAACTTAAAACTATTCAAATGCCTATCAACAGTAGAACTAATAAATTATGATATAATGAAATACAAAAAATGGAACATAGTAATGAGAATAAACTACAACCTGTGAGATGACATGGATGAGTTTCACAGACGTAACGTTGAACAAAAGAAGCCAAACAAAAAGAGTATTCACTTTTGTATTTATTATTAAACTCAAAAAGAGCTAAAACTAATCTACAGAGTTAGAAATCAGGACAGAAATGAGCATGGGGAGGGATCTTAGGGTACTGAGAATTATAATATTCTGTTTCTTGATTTAGGTGTTAGTTATAAGGATATGTTGATATTGCGAAAATTCATCAAGCTTAGAATATTGGTACTTTTCTATATGCATGTTATAATTCAACAAAACGTACAAAAGCAACTAAGAAAGTATGAAGTATGGATTCCCTTTTGGCTGGGGCATGACACACTTGAAGGGAAGGAGTGATAAACAAAACAAGAATTAGTTGGGACCAGATTGACAAGTATCTCAAACGCCAGGAAGAGATGTTTGGGCATCTTTCTCTAAACAAGGATTTGGCAAAGTTTTTAAAATAAAGGACCAGGCTGTAAATATTTTAGGTTTTGCAGACCGTGCATTCACTGATACAACTACTCAACTCTGACTCTGTAGCATGAAAGCAGCCATAGATAATACATAAATAAATGAGTGTGGCTGTGTTCCAATAAAACTTTATTTATAAAACCACGAGGGTCAGATTGCCCACCCCTGCACAAGACAGTGAGAGCCAGGGAAGGTTTTGGAACACTGAGTGAAGTGTTGAATGTTGGGCTTCAGGAAAGTCATTCTGACAGCAAACATAGACTAGAATGATGGGAGAACACTACACCTAGCCAGAAAGACGTAACTAGGGCAGAAGACAATGAAGATGCTGTGAGTGCAGAGGAGAAGACGACAAGGAGTGTCAGTAACTTTTTTTCCTTTGGTCTCTAGGGTGCCTCCCAGCTGCCGTCTCCCCCTCAAGCATGAATCCGGAGGGAAGGCATAGACTCCACTCCACGCCCCCAATCCCAACACCCACACACACACACAGAGAAGTCATTATTATTCGGTTGGTCAGTCTAGAAAATTGATTGAGTTGCTTTTTCCAGGGGTGGTGCTCTCAAAGAGACACACAGACTTGATACCACTCCCTGGGGACCTCCGTCCAGCCATCTCCACATCTTTCTTTCTCCACACTTGTCTTCCTCTGGCATGGTAGCCAGGCTTGAGCTTTATCCAGTCTGAAATAGCTTGAGGGGGCAGTGGGAACAGGATGCCATCTTTCCATCGATCTCTTTCTCTCCTCCTTTCTCTTTGTTTCTGCAGGTGTAAGTTTTCATAGTGTTGAACCAGCAGATACCTAAATTTGGAGGGAAAGTAGGCCATTTGGACTTCTTTCAGTTTCCCTCTGGACTGCCTGTGGCCTCAACAAGAGATCCAGTCCACTGTTACTTCGGAATTTAAGGTCAAAAGCAAGCTAATAATAGTATTATTTTTATATTATTTTTTTTTTTCAGGAAGCTCATGGAAAGAGGAATAACTGGGCAAAAGCAGGGTTTGTGTACTCCTGAGTCCTCTGGTCATATGCAATCATAGTAACCTCTCCCCCCATGGCACCCCAGGACCCCCTAAATGCTATCACTCCACTTGCCGGCAATCCAGCCCTACAGGTGAGTAGTAGGAAGAATAACCTGGCCTAAACATCTGAACAATGAAGAAAATGGATTAAGTACATACATTCCTTGATTCCATCTTGCCTCACTCCTGGTGTGCTTCCTACCCCTCCCCCTCCACACATAAATACATAATACCATGGAATGAGTTAGCCTCAGAGAGAGCACAAGAGAGTGGAGAGAGAACAAAACACTCCTGGTATCTGAGTTGAGTTGAAATTCTTACAGCTCCTGAAAATGAAGAAGGAAAGGCATGTGGCTTCCCACCCTGAGCCGTTTTCCCACAGGCGATTTCTCCCCATCCCTCCTCCCTCCAGGCACACACATTCACCTTGTTAATCATTCTACCTGCATCAAAAAACATTACCTCCATGACCGGAAAATAGCAGCCTCATTACTAGAACCACAGCCTGCAGTCAGATGAATTTTCCCAAAGGCCCCCAAACCTTTCCATTTTATTACCGTGTCACTCCTCATTTTAACACATATTAATCACAAAGATACATTTTTCTTGGGCTATGGATTTAAGTGGCCCTTTTCAAGCGCTCAGTAAAGGTTGGCGCAGAGGAAGAAGAAAAAGGGATGATTAAATTTGCAAAGTCGGGTCTCTGTCCCAATTTATATATGCAGAAAGAAGGAACTGTCTGGCTTATTGCAGATTTCAAAAATATGTTAGGGACACATTCCTTTTGTGGTTAGGAAGCTGTAAAGCATACTGGATAAGGGTCTGGAGTTTAAATCATCCTGGTTGAAAGCGTGGCTTCACTACTTACTAGCTGTGTGATCTTGGACAAATGGACCCACCTTTCTGACCTTCGGTTTCCTCATCTATGAAATAGGAATACTTCCTCCCAAAGTGGCTTGGAGCATAAATAACACAGAGACCAGTGCCCAGCCCACAGGAAGTGCTCAGTACTGATTAGCCAGTGTTTTTGTTCTTTTCTCTTGGTTAAAGTTGCCACACTAAAAATTCCATCTCACTTCATTAGAACAAGCCTCACTATTTTCCTTCCTCTTTCCTGCTGCTCATCAAAAGGCCTAGCGTTTGCCCTCATGCTTTATTGTTTGTTGTT
Source organism: Varecia variegata (assembly GCA_028533085.1). Classification (NCBI taxonomy): domain Eukaryota; kingdom Metazoa; phylum Chordata; class Mammalia; order Primates; family Lemuridae; genus Varecia; species Varecia variegata. Next base: position 18,963,924 of record CM052447.1, read on the forward strand.
GTGTTACAGGATCCTCTGAAACCTGTAAAGGGAAAAGCAAATTGTTTTCTCTATTACTTTTAGTGTTAAATAGATTTCTCTCCCAGTTTTTGCTATTTCAGCAGTAGAATCCTTCTACCTTTCTGGAATAGAGAAGAGAAATTATTGATTAAGGTCAGAATACCCATGGTAAAGAAGAAAATCAAAGTACGTGGCTCTCTCATGCAAAGATTAGGCTTCGGTGGGGCTCAGGGCATGTTTTTGGTGCAGTAGGCCTGGACTGCACAGATCCAACTCCGCTCTCCCAGGCTGGCTCCCAGCCGTCTCTCAACCAACAGCCTGAAATGCCAGAGAGCTGGTCAAGGGCACAGGTGTGGACTATATGCAGGGGACAGAAAGTTCGTTAGCTTCCATGAGGATAAAAGCTGTCATTGTGGCCTTGCAGGGGCTGAGCTCAAAGCATTAAGACCACAGGCATAAGTTAAGGATGGCAAGAGGCAAAACAGTACTAGACTGAGTGTCAGGGCAACTGAATTCTAAACTCAGGTCTGCCACCAAATGACTGTGCGACACTAACCAAGTCACACTTGATCTCTGGCCTCACGTTTCTTGAGTATTAAAGTAAGATTTTAGATTGGATGCCCTCTGGGGCACCTCTTGGCTCAAAAATTGTGTGTTTAGTAGATTCCATACTTGCATGAAACCTTTTTAACCTTCGCTCTTCAAGATGATTCAAAATAAATCAGATCAAAGTCAAAAATCTGTGAAAGGGAAATGAGAGAGAAAATGGCAGAAAAAATAAACTTGCTACATACTTGTCACGAGACAAGGCTGTAGCTGGCTCCCTTCCTCCAGTAACAGCTTCCTTGCCCCATCCCTGCACTATTCCCGTCCTTTGAACCTCTAGGGCTTTGAGCAACTTCTAAGATCCTGAGAGTGGAGTGACTGCTGCAGCTTTTTCTGTTAGCTTGACACTTATCAGTGCACACTTTCATTCTCAGCTAGCACCTTATATCCACTAACACAGTGGTTCTCAAACTTTGCTGTACATTACAATTACCTGGGGAGCTTTCAGATCTCTCAATGCCCAGGTGAAAATGCAATTAAATAATGGCTAGAGATGGAAGCCAGGAACGGATGCTTTTAAAGATTCTCAGGTGATTTCAATACACAGCTAAGTTTAGGAACCATTGAGCTAACATCTAAACAAGTAGGAGTAGAGATGGTGCACAGAAACACAGCTGTAACACACGGGTGGGAGCACCGAAACCGAAGTTCCAGTTTGTGACTCTGTCAGAGGGGTCACCCAATTCTTGGTGACCCCCATGGAGATACACTCCCGGAATGACAAAATTCTAACTCCTTTTTATGAGAGATGCCATGAACAGTTCCAACAGCTCTGACTACGGCTTTGGCTACAGACAGCAGCAAGCTGTAAATGAAGAAGTACTTGCTCTCGTTTCAGTTCTGGCTCTGCAGTTTCTTGTGTGATACGCCTGAGCCTCAAGTTCCTCATCTGTCAACTGGGGATGATAAGCCTATTCTGACCATCACTAGAATAATAGCAAGGAATAAATGAGTGAAAGAGGATTTGAAAACCTCACCATGCTGTCGGTATACATCAGAACAATTAATATTGCTGCTATTGCTATCACCTGTATGATTTACAAAACATTCCACTCTCCCAAGCCTTCCCTTTTTCCTTCTCTTTCTTCTCCTAGCCCTAGCATTTCTTCTTTGTGTCATAATAATGACTATGATGAGAACAAATGGAAGGAGGGCAGGGGAAAGCATAGTTACCACGTATTGATGACTTTCTGTATGCCAGACTCTTTATAGATAGTAATTCTAATCTTCACCAATTCCCTATAAAGTATCATAATTGCTGTTTTATGGATGAGAAAACCAAGGCTCAGTGGTAGGTTAAGTAAACTCCCTCACTCTCTTTTTAGCACAGTAGGTAAACAGCAAGCTAGGATTCAGATGCAGGTCCACCCAACTCCAAAGCCCCTGCTTTTTTGGCCACGCCATGCTATCTCCACAGCTTAATGGAAAAAGTATCTGGGCAGGAGAGAAGAATAAAAACAAGCCACACCAATGCTCATGCTGCAGCCACATTCACAGCTCGCTGCTGCTTATTGTATTTTACTACCAAAGTGGCTATAAGAAATCGTTTTAGACAAAGAGAAGGGTGGGAGAACCACACCTGTTTGCAAATGGTCCATATATCTGGTCATGTTTATGCAAATGTTCTTTTATTGCGGTACAATACACGACACAAAACTTACCATTTTAAAGTGTGCAATTCTTTAGCATTCATACATTTACAATGTTGTGCAACCATCACCACTATCAAAATTTTCATCACAGCAAAAGGAGACCCCATAGTGCCCATTAAGCAGTTACTTCTCAGCACCCCCATTTCAAACCCCCAGCCCCTAGCAACCAGTACTCTTCTTTCCGCCTCTATGAATTTATGCAAACTCTTTTACTTCCTTCTTGTTTAATCTACTAGGACAAGACCATTGAAAGATCACTGTTTCAGAAAACAGCAGCTCTCTCTCTGCTCAAGGCTCTGCTACAGCATTTTCACCTGGTCCCCAGGGAGCCACCTGCTAATCACCTAATTGAAGGGCACAGGAGCTGGTGAAGAGTCAGCACCTTCCCCCGGGGGAGCCATTGCGCCAGCAAATGAAGATGCTTAAGCACATTCATGCCCGTTAGACGCTGTCCAGGTCTCTGGGGAACATTCGGGAACACAGGTGGGCAGGACTGCAGGGGGATACAGTGGAACAAGCAAAGAGTTTGGAGTGGGGCAGAGCTGAAGCTGAATCCTGGCTCTTCAACGTGTTAGTTATGTGACCTTGATCAAGTCACTCTATGTTCCTGAGCCTCTGTTTCCAAAACTGTAAAACTGATATGGTAAAACCTACCTTGCTGGGGCTAGGCTCTGAGATTAAAAGAAGATTAAATGAGGCACTTAACACATGTAAGGACCTATCTTTACTGTTTGGAAAAACAGACAGGCATTATGTTTCCTCTACTGAAATGAAAAACAAATTTAGTACATTTTAGGTCTAATTTTTTCATTCCTCTCTGCAGTCATTGGTCCAGGGTCAGAAAGCAGGGTCCCCTGGCCAGCACATTTTTAAACTCGTTAAAGACATCCATTTGCCTTTCTTTATATTGGATAAAATTATATCAAACGTTAGAATTGCAAGTATTACAACTTTCAGCCTACTTCAACATATATTATTTTGCAAAATGGAGGAAATAAATTATCAAAAACAATTTATTGAAATAGATAAATAATAAATTATCGAAAACCATCATCTAGACACTGTGCCAGGTTTAGTTCAGGAGTTATTTTTTATGTGCTGGGCACCCTTCTGGGTACTGAGGTTAAAAGATCAATAAAACCAGCATGGTGTCATCAGGCGTCTTGATTCCAAATCCCAACTACACTAACTGCATGACTTGGAACAGGAGTTACTTCATCAAGGCCCAGCTTATCTATATAACAGAGCCATTAATAGCACTAACTTCATAGGTTATTTTGAGGATGAAATGAGATAACCTTTATAAAGTATTTACCACAGAGCTCCAAGTAGGCACTCAATAAATGTGAGCTATTAACATTACAGCATAACATTTAATAACAAGCAAACACATTAACACACAGAGATGAGTTCTGTTGGCCAGAATCCCTGGGAGCCCGAGTCCAGGATCGGATTCTGGAGGAGGTGCTGTCTCACAGGATGAATATAAATTAACGAGATGGAGGGGGGGAGGTAATTCCAAGGGGAGTGAACAGCTCAAGCAGATGCAGGAGGGCACGGAGCAGTGCCCTGAGTGACAGGAGCGACCAGCAGCCTGGGGTGAGGGAGCAAGAGGCAGACGCAGAAGCAGATGAGGGCAGCTCCGGGCTCCAGGGGCCCCACTGAGATTTGACCTATATCCCGAGGGCAGTGGGGGTCCACTGAAAGGTTTTAAGCAGGGGAGTGACACGTTCTGCTCTGCATTTTGGAAAGATCCCTCTGGCAATTGCATGCAGGATGAATTGAAGAAAAAGAGTTCAGGAAGCAGGGAGACCAATTAGGTAGCTGTGCGAAGAGTTCAGATGAGAGATGATGGCAAAGTGAACTAAGGCGATGGTAGCAGAGACAAAGAGGGAAAGAAAGTATAAAAAATATTTAAAGGTAATTCCGAAAGATGTGGATGTTGATTGAATTAGAGGTCGAGGGAGAGTTTGCCTGGAGGTTTCCAGCTGGGTGTCTAAGTGTTTGGTGGGGCCCTTCACTCCAATAGGAAACACTAGAGGTGGAGACGGTTTTAGGGGGAAGATGAGGAATTCCCTTTTATTTGTCAAATAAAAGGTATCACATATGGGGGGTGGCTGGCCCTGATGTGTCACTCGGATCCCCCACCAAGCGTGAAGTCCTTAGGTGGGAACAAGGGCCACCTCACTCAGGCCAACTCAGAACATCTCAGCTGCAGGGCTCCCTGGGGGGCCTGTATCTCCCTCTGCCCAACCTGCTTCCATTCTTTTCCTTTCCCAGGTGTGGATCCCAAACGAACCTCCTGCCTGCTAATCCCCACCTCAGCATCTGCTGCCTGAGGAGCACAACCTGTGACACAAACAACAGCTCTCTCACTCCGCACCACAGCCCTGGGAAGAGTATAAGCTAAGGAGAAAGATCTCTGTTTAACAGCTGAGGAAACTGAGGCTCAGTTGGGAAATTGGGCTCAAGGGCATCAGGGAACTTAAAGATGAATCAGAATCAGAATCCTTATATGCTCTACTCTGTTTGGCTACCTGCTTTCTCCTTGTAGCTTTAAGCAAGGTGCTCCGGCACGGCTGCACCTGAAAACCATCTAAGGAGGTTTATTTTAAGTACCAATGTCTGGAACCCAGCACTAGAGAGTCTGATTCAGTGCGTCTTGGATGGGGCCCCTGTAATTTATTAGAATCCCCTTGGTTGCAAGTGACAGACTGAAATTAGTTTTAGCAACCAGAAAAGTGTGTTGGGGAATAATTTTTAAGGATGAGGACAAAGGGTGTCTCATTGACGTTAAGGATATAATGCAGTTGAGCCTCAGAAATAACGGAACTGGAGACTCCAGTGCTATCAGAAGTCATGTTCTTTTTCTTTCTTTTTTTCTCCTTGTATGCCTGCTTCAGTTCCCTCACACTTCTTCTATGAAGCATCACAGCATTCATGGCTAAAACTAAAATGACCACAACTGTGGTTGAATGTGTTGCCCCCCACCAAAAAAAAAAAAAAAATATTTTGGAAACTTAATCCCCAATGAAACATTGGTGAGAGGTGGAGCCTAATGAGAGGTAATTAGGCTGTGAGGGCTCTGCCCTCATGAATGAATTAGTACCATTATTGTTGGAATGGGTTCATTAACTCAGCAGTGGGTTTCTTGTAAAAGAATGAGTTCACCCTCTCTTGCTCTCTTCTTCCCTTCTTTTGCCCTTCCACCATGGAATGATACAGCAAGAAGGCTCTCACCAGATGCCAGCCCCTCAGTCTTGGACTTTCCAACCACCAGAACTGTGAGACGATAAATTCCCATTCATTATTAATTACCCAGTCTCAAGTATTCTGTTATAGCAGCACAAAATGAACAAAGACAACTGCCAGCAGCTTTCAAGCTTTATACCTTACCTGTATAGACACCCAAAGAGAGACCAGCTTCTCTTTCCCCAGACTAGAATCAAAATCCCTGGGAGACACTCTTTTAGCCCAACTTTGGTCAGGTGTCTGACTGCTCAAATCAATTGTGTCTTAGGGATGAGGTCGCAGTAGAATATAGATAATTAATCCTGCAATGGTTTTGACTGGGGGAAGGGGAAGGGTAATTCCTTGCAAAGGGATGCTGAGCAGACGATTCCAAAGCTGCCCACTGTATCACCTCACTCTATCCCTCAGCCTCCCCATGTTTCCTTCCTTCCACATTGCTAATCCTGATGGACTTGATTTGAGATTGTCCCTACTAGTGGTTTAATTTTATGTGTTCTTGACGCTGAAGAGGCTAAAGAGGAAAGAAAGCCAATTGGAATCAAGAATGTAAAATCAGAGAAGTCTATGATATTAGAGACAGAGGAAAAGGCTCCCAGAGATTGCCTTGCTCAAACCTTCCCATTTTTAATTTCATTTGGGAAAGCTGAGGAGCAAAGAGGCTCAAGATTTTTCAAGGATCACATAGTGAGTCTGCTGCAGAGTTAAAACCAGGACTCACTTTTTCAGACTCTCAGTGTAGTGTTCTTTTCTTTAAAATGGAAAAAAAAAAAAAGCTTGAAGCAATTACCAAATGTAAAGAATTCAAAAATTAAGGTAAAATACCTCTGAGATAAAGTAAATCAATGGAAAAATGGAATTTGATTTGTACAAATTTGATTTATATGCTATTTTTCTCAACATGGACTTATTCCATAAGTCAAGGACAGCCCACGACACTCACACTATGTCTATTGCTCCTGTAATTCCAAGGTTCCTCCCACGACAAGTAATCATGAGGCAAATATATTATTTTCATCCTTAAATGGAAGGAATAGGTGGCTTAGTATTTGTCACACAGATCCTTAATTAACAGGCCAATTGCTTGGGGCTTTAAGAAGGATTATCAGAGAAGGATTATAGAGGCAGCACGGTCAGGAAGAAAGCTCATTGACTAAGTAAGGCTATAGTTTGAATGAGTCCCCCAAAAAGTATGTGTTGGACACTTAATCCCCAATGCAACAGTGTTGGGATGTGGTGCCGAAAGGGAGGTGTTTAGGTTATGAAGCTCCACACTCATGAACGGATCAATGCTGATTATAAGAGGGCTTGAGGCTGTGCATTCAATTTCTCTGGGGTCCCCTCACTGTCTTGCCTTTCCCCATTCTGCCATGGGATGACACCGCAAAAAGACTCTCACCAGATGTGGTCCCTTGATCTTGGACTTCCTAGCCTTCAGAACTGTGAGCCAAATAAATATCTGTTTATTATAAATTACCCAGTCTCAAGTATTATGTGTTAGCAGCACAAAACAGACTAAGACAACTAGGAAGTAGCAGAGCTGAGTTCTCATCCAATCGCATCCCTGATTCTGATCCACCAAACAAGACATTTCCTTCCTCTGGACCCCAGTCACCTTATCTATAAAGTGAGTTTGAACTAGAAATACATTTCTCCAACTTTAACTTTGCAATCTCATCATTTCCCCAATAACTGTATGCCAGCTGTGTCATCATTTTTTAAATACTTTTTTTTACATCAACCCACTTTTTAAAAACTTAAATTTTAACAAGAAACCTTTTATCATTGTTATAAACGGAAGAGCAATATCACTTTCATTAATTGAAGATAACTATATAAGCACATATGCAATTATGTGAGATGATATGTTAATTTACATCACTTCATTATGCATACTAAAACATGTTGTAGACCTTAAATATATACTGCAAAATTAAATAAATGAATGTTCACCTGGGTTCCACAAAAATATCCTCTTTACCAACAGTGATGCATGTACCTCGTTTGGAGGAACTCTGGGCTAAACAATCTCTAGGGGCTTCCAGCTCCAACTCACCACGGCTCTTAGGAGCAGGCAGGGGTCAAAAGAGGCAGAAGTCAAGGGACCTCACACATAAGAGACTCTTCTGAAGCCTCCAGCTCCCTGTTGCTGGGCCTAGCTCTCTGCTGTGTTCTTCCCACCACTGCAGCCCAGAGTCCTGGCCTAGGCTTGGTTCCTTGTCTTTTCACGGGCACCTCACTCCAAATCCCACTGTCAGATTGACTCTGAGAAAGACTGACCTGATAACAGCTTCCTGTGTTGTCCAAGTTCAGGAAACTCTGGTTTTTAACAGAGGACAGGGCCTTCACATGCACACACGGTCTAATGGCAATGTTGGAACTTCAGGCAGTTCTAGCAAAGGATATGGAAGAAACCATAGGTTGGACTTTTCAAGTTTCATCTGTATCTCTCATTCTATTGCCTACCACATCCACCTTTTATTATTCCCTTCTTTTCTCCCTTCCTATTAACTTATTTATTTCTCTATTTCTTTTTCTTTCTCTCTCTGTCTCTCCAATCTTTGTCTACACACCATTCTTCTCATTTTCTCTCTGCTGACTTCATTTGACATTGATACGGCAAGTATTCCCTCTGTGCCCTCTCTATGCAGCCATTGTGCGGGTCTCCCCACTGCCTGCACCTCTGCTGCCCCCTTTCACCCATCTGTGAAGTCTCCCCTGGCCCATCTATCTTTCATCCACCCGGTGTTCATTCAGCACCCACTTCTCCACCTCTGCCTGCTTCTTTCCTGTCCTCTTCCAGCCCTTGTCAAATGCTGACTGATCAGGCATAAAATCCCTCAGAGGAGCTGAAGCAAGGAAAAAGAGTATTGAGTCCAGAAACACTTATGACAAATGTCCCAGATTAGGCTGGAGCTCAGGAGAGTATCTGGGCTGCAAAAAAAGCCCACAGAGGCAGATTCCCAGCACCAGCCTCCAGTTCTAGCAGAGGAGTTGCCAGCCTGGAGATGGGGAGGGTCAACACCTGTCTGATGGGCAATAGAGCCATCAGCTCCTTGCTCCAGGAGTCGCAGGTGGACATGGCAGATCCCAGCCCGGTCTCTGTCTCTGGCACAGACTCCAGGCCTGGTCAGACAGCTCAGCTCTGGATGTCCTTAGACTTTGCAGAGGTGGAAGAAATTATTTCATGTAGACACCAGTGATGGAATAACAGGTGAGGAGAGTTGAGAATGCTCAGAGAGCTCAACCAGCCTACTTGTCCCTTCACAGATGAGAGAAATGATGCCAGGAGAAAGAAAGTGTATTGTTTACCCCAATCACAGAGAAGTTAGTGGCCAAAAGGGACCAGAACCCAGGTTACCAGACAACTAGCCTCCATGCATCTGTTCCTGAAGCTTTTCCACCTGCTCTCCCACCTCCCTAAAAGCCCCTTTGGATGAATTAAACGGTAGATGTTTGCACTTTCTGCAAAGAGAAAGTCTGATTAAATATTTAAGGTGATGGATATCCCTAGTACACTGATTTGATCTTTACAAATTATGTGAATGTTTTAAATTATCACATGCACCCTGAAACTAGGTACTTCTATTATGCATCAATAAAATTGTTAAAGAAGAGTCTAATTATGCTGCTCCATTTTCCCCATTGTCTGAATCAGATGCCCTGTCAAGTCAGTACAAAAATAATCACAAAACACAATGATTTATTGAGTGTTTACCATAATAAGTACTTTGCTAGGTATTTTACATGCATTATCTCATTTAAACCTCACAGCAACCCTCTGGTGTGGGTATTAAAATTATCCTCAATTTACAGATGAAGAAATGGGGCTTGCAGAGGTTACATAAGGCCATATATTTAGCAATCCTTAGGACTGAACTGAGCAGCTCACGTTCTTTGTAACAGGGCACCGGGAATATGGTGAGGAGCTGTATAACTCAAATGCAGGACAGATACGGTGATTTATTACTACTATAAATCCATAAGCAGCTTCTAGAAGTCTGGAAGACTGCAGTTTCTTCAGTGTAAATGTTTTGGATTTTTTTAATGAGTCTGGAAGAGGAATGCTGCAGCATATGATAGCGGCCCCTTTGTTTGCAAGAGAGTGAAGTACTAAAGATGAAAAAGAAGAATGAAAGAGCTGTTACTTCCGGATGATAACAGTTTCATGAGAGTTGGGATCCGACTCATGCTGCCTACTGCTCTCTCCTCATTAACACATCACAGGGCACATAGTAGGTGCTCAGTAAATATTTCTTGAATGAACAAATGATCCCTTAGAAGAGGATGAGTCCTTAAAAGGACCCCAACATCAGGTTAATCAACCCTGAAATGTACAGCTTCCAGAAGCTTCAGCATATTATTACATTCACAATAAGGAGCACAATGATCATTTATATTCACACAGCATTTAACAAGGTGCTTCACATTCATTATCCTTCTTGTTCTCTTCACTGGATTGATGGCTTCTTAAAGGCCTGTGCCTTTTCCATTTCCTCTCTGTATCCCTGAGTCCCTCATGACACTAGACTGGTGACTGACATTCATTCAGAACCCCCTATGTCAGGTGATGGAGTTACAGTGGTGAGCTAATGTGCGTAACCGATACACATAAAATAACCAACAAAATAAATTATAACTACCACTACGAAGGAAAAGAGCAATTATGAAAGAGAGAAAGAAAAACTACACCTCTAATCTAGATTGAGATAGGATCATAAGAGATTTCTTGGGTCTCTGAAATTTCATTTATCTGGATTTTATATCCAGAACTATCTTCTCACTTTCCTGCATTGTTCACAGCACTGGGAACTGAGAAGGTATTCCTGAAAGGTGTTGCAGGATTGGCTTCCTCATTGGCTACCTGGCTGGTGGACTTATTGCTCCTCTTTCTTTTCCCTTTATTCCTTTTATTCATTTATTTATTCAATTATCGAGTATCTGTTCAGCACCTAAAATTTTCCGTGCATCATGCTGGTGTTAGGAATACAGCAATGAGAAAAGCTGATGTAGCCCCTGCCTTTGTGATGCTTACGGTCTTGTAGGAAGAGGCATATTAATCAAATAATCACAAAACGTTTTATGATGACAGAGAAAATGGCTTAGAAGGCTGATTCCATGGTTCTATGAGTGTGTTTAACATGGTGGTGTGATCGGATGTAGGACTAGGGAGTCCCCCCGAGGAGCTGACAGACTGAGCTCTGAGGGAGATTGGACACACCCTAGACCAACACTGGCGGGTGGAGAGCTCTACAGTCACTTATAGTCAGGCCCTGAAATCATGGTTTGGAAATCAGTGACCTTCACGTCCACACCATGAGGAGACCAGGGCAGATTCTGTTATAGTAATATACATTTTAACAGGTGAGAAAGAACTGTGGCTTGAAGAAGTTTAGTGAGTCGCTCAACCCCTTGAGACAGGACAAAATTGGAATTTGAGCCTAGGTGTATAGATGGAAAATCTCTCCAGCATTTTCTACACCCTCCCGGCCATAGTCACCTGGCTATACTGAAAGTATCGCATGCTTGGCGGATTAATCACCACCACACAAGCTTCAGGCACATGGAACACATAGTAAAATCCTAGTTAGAAATGATTCTACCCATTTCTCATGGTTAGAAATGAAGGAGTAGTTGGGGCCAAGATGAGGGACTAGAAGCAGCCTGCACATGTCGCTCTCAAGGAGAGGACGGGCATTGCAAGTAGATGCCCACCTCTGGATGGAGAGAGCAGAGTGAATCATCAGAGACGTGACGGGAGACACTCAGAGTGAAGGAGACGGGGACAGGGAGATCAGAAGGAACCTGGGGGAGACGCCTACAAGTGGGGAGGGGATAAAGGAGAGAACCCCAGGGCCCCACGCTCCCCCCCTGCAGACACTGCCACTAGAGCTGTTGGGGGCCCCCCCCACCACCGTGGGCTTCTGCACTGATCGGGGAACTGCTTGGAGACTGTATGACAAAGTTGCATCAGAGAGCAGGCTCAGCAGGGGACCCACTGGCCTGTGTTTCCAGGTGGCCACAGATGATGCTACTCTGAGCTTTCAGGTCTGGAGCACCGGTCTACACAGAGATTGGCTTCGATGCAACTATCCCCATGTTGCCCCTTGCCAAGCGAGGGAGGGAGCAGGGAGAGCAGACACACTCACACACCCCTCCCTGTCTGGGATCCAGGCACCTCCCACCCCAGGGAATTCAAAGGAGAAGTCCCCGTGGTAGCAGCCCCAGCGGGACCTGTGTAAAGAGAGAGCCCCAGTCATCCAGCAGCCCAGCCCACACGGCCCAGCACAAGAGGCCCAGTTGTCATAATTACCCCCTCTCACAGAGGAAGATGTGTGCAGCCCGGAGTGCAGAGAGGACTTGCCTGGCATTGCACAGCTGGTCAAAGTCTGAGCCTGGACCAAGTCCCACTTCCCCATACCAGGGGCAGGGCATTTCCACTCAACCATATACTCTTTAGGTAAAAACACAAATCTAAAATGGCAGTGGGAAACAGTGGCCATCCCACTGCCTACGTGCGGCCTGAATTCCTGGGATCTCAAATCATCATTCCTTCTTCCCCCGACCCCTTCCTGCTGCACCAGGAGTTCTGTGGCCTGCTGCAGCATGCAGAGGTATTAACGGGGAGAGCATGCTTGTCACGTTTCCACTCTCTCCTCACTGCTGGGGCAGCACGTTTCCATGAAAATAGGACAGAAAGGAGGAGGAGGAGTATCAGTACGATCTTTATCATCATGTATCTGGAGCAAACTTGAATTGGTTTCTTTGGGAGGAAAACTTCCCCTGAAAACTGACAAGGAAGCAGAAGATAGGATAGACATTCAGACAGTCCAGGAGAGGCACGAGATGATAAGAATCCTTTACACTCGTGCCAGGCTTTAAAGTTCTCAAAACTTTTCATTTATGTCACCTAATTTGATCCTCTCAGAAGTCCTGTGAGGCAGACAGGATAGGGAGTCTTCTTCTTAGCTAGGTAAACTGAGTCAAGGGGAGCAATGAAGGTCATATAATGTCAAAGCCATTTATGCATTTATTTATTCATTCATTCAGTAAATATTTACTGAGTGACTGCTATGTACTAAGCCTGCTTTAAGCATGTGGAAATGTACAAGATACTGACTCTGGCCTCAAGGAACATACATTAGTGGGGAAGTCCAGAGTAGACACATAAATGGGAAATTCTAATACAGTATAGTTAATATAATGATATAAATATATATGCCAGGAATTAAAGAAAGAGAAAAAGTGATAGGGTAAAAAACTTAGTCTGAGGGGGGGTAGTAATCAGGGAAGGCTTTCTGGAGGAGGTGACACCTGAGATTTGAAAGCTAAAAAAGAGTGATCCAGATGAAAGGACTGGACAGTGTAAGCAAAAGCATGACCTGGAGAAATAGTTTAAGAATAAAAAACTAGGCATGGGAAGCCAAGGCGATTATTGAATTTGATCTTGAAGTACCTTGAATGCCTTGCTAAAGGACCTTGATTCTAGCCCATGGTGAGTGGCAGTGGGGATGGAGGTATTGAAGAGTTAGGTGAGGGGATAATATACCTAGTTTCACTTGGATTCGAACTCAGGTTTGATTTTCTGGTACCCCAACCCCTTTTCTTCACCAGCACTACCCATCCTCTCGCCTTGCTGGGCCACTTAATGAGCTCTCATGACTAGGCCAAGCCTTGCTCAGGCCCCTGCAGCCCACCAGCGCCTAGTCAGGGCCACTTGAGACCCCAGGATTGGCCAGTGCAGGTGACAAAACCTCTCAGGCCACATATCCTTCCTTTAATTTAGTGCCTTCGTTCTGCTTATGGGGCTGTTGCCTTCTCCAGACCCAAACGTCAGCCTGCTCTCGGCCCTTAGCAGAATCCTCCTACATGTCCAGTCCTCTCCAACCAGCTGGCTTTAAGTGCTGCTCCTACCTGCCCCCATGGGGATGGCCTCTGAAGCCGTGAATTCCTTTCCTTTAGCCCCAGGAGCCCAGAGCCTGAGTCAAGAATGCTTGCACCTCGCCAGCCTGGACTCTGTTTTCACAGATTCTCACTTACCTTGACTTTCTAGTTTAAGCATGAGTCCCCTGCCCCTGAAACACGTCTCACACGCCCTCACCCCGCACTCCTTTCAGTTCTCCTATACCCCAGCTTCGCTGTGGCCTGACAGCACCATCCTTTCATAGTCTTACCACAGCCACAAGACTGGAAGGCTCCAGGAAGACCCAGGGAGAGAACAGGGGTCTGAGCCACCATCTGTCCCCAAGTCATTTGAGGAGCAATTCAGACAGTAGCTTGGAGAGAGGAAAGGACCTTTTGGCTTCTGGAAAGGCAAACAATAAGGAAATCAAGTTCCAAGAATAGTTACTGTCTCTTCCAGTCAAACTTGGCGTAAGAAGAATTTGCTCAGTGATGGGGATTTTGCAGGCAACTCAGTGATGACAGCCACCTGTTCTCTAATGCCTGAAGGGCCACCACTCCTTGCACTGACAATCTTCCTTGTGACAAAGATTCTTTGCTTGGCCAAAGTTTAGTCTGGCTCCTGAATCTTCTCCAAAGTCCATCTGTGTACTTCTTTGAAAAATCCAGTTTTAGCAGAGAACCCTGCTAAGTCAGTGTAGCAAGAACCTTCCCATTCTTGATATCGGATCACCCTCAAAGTCTGATCAAGTTCCTCAACTTCCACCATTCCCCGGGTCACGTCTGATCACCCCAGCCTGTCTTCAGCAAGAATCCCGTTAGGCTGGTATAGCCAGAATCCCCCTTACCCCTGATGTTTCTTTTTAGTAATTTTCTATCTACCGACCTCCACACTATTCTTTGGCTATACATTCCCACTTGCCCATGCTGTATTCAGAGTTAAGCCCAATCTCTCTCTGCAATACAAGACCCCATTGCAGTGGTCCCTATCTCTGTCGTGGTGGCCCTAAATAAAGTCTTCCTTACCATGCTTTAACAAGTATCACTGAATAATTTTTTCTTTGACTGTTGTAAAGATACCACAATTCCTCAGGGAGGTGAACGGATTGAGCATCTATCCAGCATTCGGCCAGTCTGGTTCTTCTCCTGAAAGCAAGGCGAGAGGATGGCTGGTGCTGGGGGAATAGGGTACCACGGTGGCAGAGGACAGCAGCTGTCTCTTGGAGCTGAAGATAAGCACAAGTTGGGTCTGAAAAACATTTTGAACCTCAAAGGAAAGGGAGCAAGTGTGACACAGAATAGGAAAAAAAAAATCATAAGGAAATGAATCAGAGGAATCTTGTTCTAGTGCCTACACTGCCACTAAATTGTTGTCAGCTGGGTACATGCCTGCTGTCTCAGAGGCTCGATTTCCCCATCTGGAGAGCGAGGGGCAAGGGCACCACAAGGTGCCAACCTAGCTTTGACGTTCTCTGCAGACCTGCGTTTTACTTTCTGGATCTGCTGCCCTTGCTCCCCCAGAGCGAACGTGCCAGGCCTGCTGGTAACATGCGGAGGCCTGGTGCACGGTGATGTATGGCGAGGCTGCGTGGATACCCAGTGGTACCTTTGGAACAAGCTCGCCATCCACAATCGTGAGTGTCATTGTTATTGGCCTCACGGGAGAAGTTTGTTTCTTCCCTGCCCTTCGGATCTCAGCACAAGGTGAAAGGCTCTAGCTGTGTTCCCTGGGCTATGCAAGATCTGCATCTCAGAACACAGGGACACATCTATTTCAAGGGCTGCCTGCGGCAGAGGAGAAATGGCCAGCCCCAGATACAGTATCAGTGGGGTACTGTTCATTCGTTTCACAAATCTGCTCTGAAATCTTACTATGTGATCCTACTGTGTGCTCTGCCTGCCCCTCAGAATTTGTTCTCCACTTAGCCTCCCTTTCCTGGAATGCTTTCTACTCTTTTTTAACCTCTAAAATGTCTTTTTATCACTGAAGTTCCCCTACAGATAGCATCTTGCCTGTCTTCACCAAACTAACCTGCCAGTTCTCTGCCCCAGTACACATCAATACCCGCACTTCATGCCCACTTCCACCTGCCCTCTTTTATAATTAGTGACTTGTGCATCTCTCCTTCACCTGATAATTGCAAGCTCATGGAGTGAGAGGAAGATAGGCTCTCTGCATGGATGCTGACCAGCATCCAGGTATGTTTTCTCCATCAGAGGAACACAAAGCAAGTAAATCTGAATGGAATATTTACTAGTCCGGTGGCTGTTACCAGCTAACATTCGGCACACTACCATCTCTCTCTCTCTCTCCCCACACTTATGGATTTAAATATCAATTCTAGGCTGATTTTCTCAAAGTTTGTATTATTACCCTGACTTGTACACTGAGTCTCTTCATCCTCTATTCCCTTAGATGTCTAACACCCATCTCAAAGGCAAGATATCCGGTAAGTAAGAGGGGAGATAGGCTCAGAAAGGATTATCCTAGCAGAGCGGTGGGGCCTCCTCTGCCTGGATGACCAAGGCCAGGTTGGACATGAAGACTGCTGGCCCATCCCACCTCCTTCCATGGTCAGCTAGGTCCCAAGTTTTGGCCTAGGATCTTCATGCTGAGACAAGGAAAAAATAGGGACCTAATTTATCCATAATCTTTATGAGAAACAGTAGAAACAAATTCTTTACATAATTGGTATATAAATCATTTCAGATGTGAGTAATGAGGCCAGGACAGGCAATTTGTTTTAAATATTACAGAGTTTTTAAGCCAAGTTTAATTGTATTTAAAACTCTCTCTAAAACTGGAATATACTACTCTGGAAAGAAATGAGTTCCGGGGCACCAGAGGTATTCAATCTATGATGGGTTGGCCACATGGTGGGTTGTTAGAGAGGGGATTAAGTCATCGACCAAGGTTGGACTGGGTGTGCTCAAAGGACCATTCAGTGGTTTGATTTAATTTTCCAATAAAAATAACAAAAAGGATGAAGCTGACAATGAAGATTCTGCTGCCACTGTAACTGTTGTTGACTACAGTGATGGTCAACACTTATTGATCTCTATCCATGCTTGATTGTAAGTGTTTTCGTGTACTTGGTTGCTTACATCAATGATCTCAGTTACACCTCAAAACAAGCCTAAAAAATGAGTATTATTAACTTTATTTGGCAAATGAAGAAATGGAGGCATAGAGAATTTTAAAAACTTACCCAAAATCACACAGCTAGTTAGGAAGCAGTAGGGCAGATATATTAGTACAGCTCTATATGACATGCACTTAACCATAACCCCATGTGATCAATTTTATGGATGTACTGCAGAATATGATTTATTCTTCTTTGGGTCCTGGGAAAGTTGAGAAAAAGATTGTACTAGCAGACATCTTGAACACAGGATATGCTGACTACTCATGCATAAATGCATATTGGAATGACATTTACACTGGGGTGAATTAGCACATCCAACCATCATAATTCAGAAGATACGAGTTCTAGTGTGAGATAAATCATGGCCTTGCTATGTGACCCAGATGTATTGTTTTCTCTTTCCTGTACAACTTCAGTGTAAAATGAAAAAGGGAAACCACACAGGTAATGGGTGCGGTACACACCACCTGGGGGATGGACATGCTTGAAGCTCTGTCTTGGGTCAGGCAAGGACAATGCACATAACCTAAACATTTGTAAACCATAATATGCTGAAATAAAAAATTAAAAAGAAAGAAAAAGGGAAACCAGATGATCTCTAAAGTCAGTTCGATAAGTGCTTAAGTATTCATGGAATCTGAATCCCATCTATTCATCCATCCATCTATTCATCTATCCATCTATATTTAGAAATAAATAGCACGTAAAGTATCTCCTTATGTGTATTTAGGCAAAAATGCAAATTCAGACATCCCCAAGCCCTCCTTTCAACCAACAGAGATTTCGAGCTGTGGGTCAAATAAGGAAATGCAAGGTGTTTCCAAATAAACAGTCCAGAAACTCCAAACAGCATCTACTTCTCCTCTAAGAGCCCTCAAAAGGGAAAATATGGCTCCTAAAATTACTTGTCCATTATTTAATGCAGCATCTACTGTTTCCTAGTCAAAATCAGAGATGTTATACCTATACGATAAGGGAAGATGGTGTCTAGAGCATCACTACCACATTCTGCAGATAAATAAGCACATTTCATTCTCTTCCTCAGGCCTTGTAAGAGAACACTGCTCCTCCCTTGAAGACTACCATAAGCTGTGAGGAATGTCTTCTAAGTCAGAATCATGTGCACACATTTTTTTCTAGGTGTCAGTAAACTTTCATTAAAGGAAAAACTATATTTCAAACAGTCACTGTGCTGGTTTTTTCATCAACTGGCTGGAAGCCCTGATTTCCCTTGTGAGTTTATATCATGAATCCACCAGAGGATTCTTTCAATTCAACTTGTATCTCCTCTGGGAGACACACAAACAGCACTGCTGAGTTTCTGCCACCTTCTGGACACGTGACCTTGGGTCAGTTCCTCCACCATCCAGACTTTTTTTCAAATCTCAGAATATTATGGGGGTACAAACATTTTGGTTACCTATAATGCCTTTGGCTGACCCAAGCCAAGGCTACAAGCATGCCCTTCCCCCATGCAGTGCGCTCCACATCCGTTAGTTGTGAGTTTACCCACCCCCACCACCCCCCTCCCACCTGACCGGCACCCAGTGCATATTACTTCCATGTGAGCACCTTAGTGTTGATCAGTTAGTACCAATTTGATGACAAGTACATGTGGTGCTTGTTTCTCCATTCTTGTGATACCTCACTTCGAAGGATGGGCTTGAGCTGTATCCAGGATAATATAAGAAGTGCTAGTTCATCATTATTTTTTGTAGTTGAGTAGTATTCCATGGTATACATATAACACATTTTATTAATCCATTCATGTATTGATGGGCACTTGGGTTGTTTCCACACCTTTGCAATTGTGAATTGTGCTGCCATAAACATTTGAGTGCAAATGCCTTTATTATAGAATGTCTTTTTTTCCTTTGGGTAGATGCCTAATAGTAGGATTGCTGGATCAAATGGTAGTTTTACTTGTAGCTCTTTCAGGTATCTCCATATCATTTTTCACAGAGGTTGTACTAGTTTGCAGTCCCAGCAGCAGCATATGAGTGTTCCTATCTCTCCACATCCACGCCAGCATTTGTTGTTTGGGGACTTTTTGATAAAGGCCATTATCACTGGAGTTAGATGATATTTCATTGTGGTTTTGATTTGCATTTCCCTGATGATTAGAGATGTTGAGCACTTTTTACATGTTTGCTGGCCATTATTCTGTCTTCTTCTGAAAAATTTTTGTTCATGTCCTTTGTCCACTTTTGATGGGTTGTTTCATTTTTTCTTGTTAATTTTCTTAAGTTCTATATAGATTATTGTTATCAGCCCTTTAGCAGATGTGTAGCATGCAAATATTTTCTCCCAATCTGTAGGCTGTCTATTTGCTCTAATGATAGTTTCCTTGGCTGTGCAGAAGCTTTTTAATTTTATCAGGTCCCATTTATGTATTTTTGTTGTTGCTGTGATTGCTTTGGGGGTCTTCTTCATAAATTCTTTGCCTAGGCCGATGTCTATAAGAGTTTTCCCAACATTTTCTTCTAGAATTCTTAAGGTGTCCTGCCTTAGGTTTAAGTCTATCATCCACCGTGAGATGATTTTGTGAGAGGTGAGAGGTGCAGATCCAGTTTCAATCTTCTGCATGTGGTTATCCAGTTTTCTGAGCACCATTTATTGAATGGGAATTCTTTTCCCCAATGTATATTTTTGTCTGCTTTTTCAAAGATTAGATGACAATATGAGGATGGTTTTATACCTGGATTCTCAGTCCTGTTTCCAAAGGTCTATGTCTCTGTTCTTGTGCCAGTACCATGACAAGGTTGCCCACTGTCTGCTGGAGGGCCTCCAGCTCATCCAGCCTGGGACAGAGATATCTGTATTAGAAAAGTCATCTTGGAGGCTGCCAACCCCTGTGTAAACAGGAAAGATTGCTCAGCAATTGAAGGGCTCATCCAAGAGTCTAAGATAAACAGACAAACGCTGACGTTTCAGTGACCCAGAAAGTCCTGAAAAGATATGGTTTACATAGGGTAGGAAAGAAAAGATATTTTTCCATATAAAATAGCTGATAAGTTTTTTTTCCCTTTCCAAGTGGATGAAATTATACCTTGAGGAGAGTAGGAAATGGGGCTCTTTTTTAATTCCCCAAGGAGAAATTCTTGGGAGAACTAAGAGCCAGGGAGAAGAATCACCTGGAAGAGAAGCTCTACTGCAGTGAGATCCGTGCCAAACAAGGAGGAAGCACAGCCAAGTCTATTTTCAGTTGCACTTATACTCCTTGAGGATGATGTCTCTGACATCCCTGGCTGTGTGCTTTGTGGGGGCAAGCACTGTGCCTCGCTCAGCACACTAACCCAGCCCCTTCCCACTGGCCGGGCCCGTCATGGGTGCTCAGTAATGCCTTGGTGAACAAGGTCATGAACCTTATCCCTATTTCCTACCCTTGTCTCAACCTTACTGTGTTTCAACTTAACCGTGATGCTGCACGCTGTAGGTCCTCCACAAGTAACGCTTCTCTCTGGTCTTGTTTCCCAGTATACTCATCTAAATTTTATTAAGGGTTATATGCCAATACAGTGATAAGAGCTGTTTCTAATATTATATCATTAATCATCATACTATATTTGTAAACTAAGCACTAGTCTCCTATTTTATAGATGTGGAAACTGAGATTCAAAGATACTAAGGAACTTTCTCAAGGTCATAACACAGCTTACACTCAAACCCAGGCCTAACTCTAAAGCCTGTGCATTCAATCCCTATTCCTTAGGCCTCATTAGTGATTCATATGGTGACTCTGACTGTCCTAAGATAGTATCTCTCAAACTATCACTCACACATGTGATCTTGTTAAAAGGCAGATTCTGATTCAGAAGGTGTAGGATAGGGCCTGAATCTCTGAATTTCTAAGAAACTCCCATGTGGTCTGCAGATTGTACTTTGGGTATCCATCCTATTTAAGGAAACTTTTATTTCTGATGTCCTCCATTTTTATTATATAAGAAATATTTTTTGACCTCAAAAATGTTTTATTTCACTGTGCACTGATAGTCAGTGAAATATTTTGATAGGGCTTTCTGGTATAATGCGTAGTCTCAGGGTCTCTTCCCGGGAGCTTGGAGGAAACTCTGAAGGTTTAGTGATAGAGATGTGAGATGACCTCATTTGTTTTAGAAGTTCTCTCTGGCTGCAGTGCGGTAGATGGTTTGGGGAGGGACGAGATTCAAAGTGGCAGACCAGCAAGGAGACTATCGCAGTCCTCCAGGCAAGAGATGAGAGAGGGTGAGTAGCTTGGAGAGACTCACCCTGCCTCTGTTGTGGTGTGTTTGGTGCTGCTATAGCAGAATACCACAGACTCAGTAATTTAGAACAGAAATTTATTGGCTTACAGTTCTGGAGGCTGGGAAGTCCAAGATCAAGGGGTCACACCTGGCAAGGGCCTTCTTGCTGCATCATCTCACGGCAGAAGGGCAAAGAGAAAGCAAGAGATAATGAGAGGGGGCTGAACTCACAGCTTTAAGCCCTTTTGTAATTGGCATTAATCCACTCATGAGGATGGAACCCTGGTGACCTAAACACCTCCCATTAGAACCCCATCTCCCAACACCATTGCATCGGAAATTAAGTTTCCAACACATGCTTTTCAGGGGACACATTTGAACCATAGCAGCTTCCTTGGTTCTAGTTCTAATTCTGCTACTAATATGCAATAATTAGAATCAAAGGTTCTCAAGAGAATGCCAACAAACATTTAACCTAATCCTGTGATTTTACAGTGAAAGATTGAAGAGAGAAATTCCCAAACTCACATAATTTATCTATTGTATAATTTTTCAGAGTGCTTTCTACATAGTGTTAACCAGGTATTAGGTACAAACATACAAAGTGAAAACAGATTCAGTAGTTAAATGTGTTGAAGAGATACTTGATTAAACAAAGTTAAGCAAATTTGTTTACTATAGAACTTCTCAGAGCCTTTCAGAAGCTCAAAGTCTTTAATATTCTTTGTGAATCTTCCAGAGTGAGATAGAAAAATATATTTCCCAAATGACCAGGGAATGTTTTTTTAGGACTTATGTTTCGTGAAAACTATTTTGAGAACTTGGTACCTAGTGTTCTTTCCTTGGGACACATTGCCTCTTGTTACTTGGGTGAATGAAGTGCATCTCCCTGGTGCAAACATACTCCACCTTCCACCTGTCCCAGAACTCTCTATAAAGCCCACACATCTGCCTAGCTAACTCTTTTTCCTCTAATTTCTCTTCTGTCACTTCCTGTAGTTCAGGAAGTGTGAATCAACTGGGTTGGTTGGAACTGTGTGATCTTCTAGTGGAGAAAGTTATTTTCAAATCAAGAAAAGCAGAGTCATAAGATTGAATACAAACTCTGGCTTTGTTAAAAATCTTTTCCTATAACCCCCCCCCCAAAAAAAAGAAAAGAACCCAATTGGGGCTTAATTTTTTTCTCATTTTTCAAATGATTCAGCATAATCAAATTATCTCCCTTCTAGTTCTATTCCTGTATAGTCAAAGTCATGGTTAACACATAGACTGCCACACACACACACAAAAAAAAAAAACCCAGAAACTATTCATTCCTTGGGGCCATGGTGTTTTATTACGAAAATAGAATAAAAACTTCAAATGTAATTTAAAGGTAAACATAAATAGAGAAATGAAATTTATTGACTTTTATTCATTTAATCCACACTTTTAGAGTCACATTATTATTAAGTGTAACAATAAGAACATCATCAACAGATAAGATTTTATATATGCTTCATGCAGCTGGCCCCAGGGTCAAAACTAGAGTGAGTTAAATACAACTGTCATGGCAGTTAATGTGTTAAGGTCTCTTTGATCTCTCGTAGCAAGATCAGAAATGACCTGACAGGTCATTGACTTAGTTGAATTCAAACCTCCCTGTCGTATGTCCCTGTCTTCCTCTTGCGGCCTCCATTTACTGACCCTGAGAGGTATGCCACTGTCTTATCTATCCAACTTTCTTTCGTCAAATCACACCTCTCTGTGTCTCCTTATATCCAGAGACACAGAGTTAGGAGTGGGCCTCCTGAGGGTTCATCGCTGTCTTATTACAGATGAGGTAACCAACTGGCCCACATTCCTGCAAGACGTGAGTGGCCCAGCACAGGTCTTCTGACACCTTGTCCTGTGCTCTCTACTAGGCACCATAACCTTTTGAATATGCTGAACAACTCCTCACTCCCAGCTGCCTTGGTTATCACCAAAGCTTCCACCCTTCAGAGAGCGACATAAATTCCTATCAGGTCCACACTCTGTCATCGTGTGTCCCACAGCTGACTGCCCAGGCTGCCACAGCCAATCCGCACCACTTTGGTCATGATGGCGCAGCCTCAGGGAAAATCGTTGCCTCATTCAGCCTTGCCCCGGCTGCAAGCAAAACCTGCCAAATCTCATTCCACTCCTCTCTTCCTGCACTCTTCCTTCTCTAGGTCTGTCGTCTTTCAGACAGGCTTCCCAGGGGAGCACGATGTCTCTTGTGGTTGGACTCCGTGTGCATAGGGAAAGATTATCTGCATAATTTATCACTCCCAATGCATTCTCCTTCCCTGGACTAAAGGAATATGGATCTATGTCTGTATTGGGAGAGACAGAGAGATTTTTACATACCGAATGTGCTAAGGCGTAAATATATGCTACTTGTCAATCACTGAATAGGCCACGTGCTGTAACACTTTCTTGCCATTGCTCAAGCTAGTCCCCTGGCTTAGAAAGACCTTCTCTCCTTTTACTTCTTTCTGACATCCCACCCACCTGTGGAAGACTTGTATTTGTCTGTTCCCCCTTTTGGTAACAAAATTAGTAACACAAATTTTCCTTTGAGAATCTACCTTTTTCATGTGATTCAAGTCCGAATGGCTTTTGTGGAAATGATTCCATTCTCAGTACATGATCTACGCTTGGCTAGTCTGAGCCTATGCTCACCTCGCCATAGGGATAGGTTCAAAGATACATAAATGATGCAAATAGGCCGATGACAGTCAGCCTCGGACTTTGGGTAGCAATTCTGAGAATGAGATTTCTTTCCACTGAGATGCTAGGATGGCAGAAGGTAAGCCTACAGCTTTCTCTGTCCCAAATTGAGAACATGAATAAAGCCAACAGGAAGGAAAATAGAGTCTAGAGAAGCAGATATTTTACTGATGTCACTGTTTGAGCTTCAAAATCCAGCCATGCTTTGAAACAAGCCCTATTCACTGGCTTTTCAGATGTGTGAGCCAATAAATAATGATGACAATGATGATGGTGGTGGTGGTGGTGGTGGTGATGACTATTGCCTAAATTAGCTTAATCAAGTAGAATGCACGCTGTAGTATGCCACCCTGATCCTCCTTTACGATTGAGGCACTCACATCTTCGGTGGCCAGGAATACCACCTGCTGATGACCCAGCAGTGTGCTTAGCCAAGTGAAACTGTCTCACTCAAGGTTATGTCCCCTCCCCAGAAACAGTTCACATTTGATGACTAATCAATGCAGGAAAACAAAGGTCCAGACCCCTTATCTCAATTCCAGATAATTCTGAAGGACCATCTCAACCCTAGAATTCCTCATGGAATTGGCTGAGGCCTGTGATGCAACTATCCATATCTTCCTATCTCTAATCCTGCTTCCTCACCACCTCACAGGTGCTGTCCCCAAGAATGGTCCCCCGTAAACTCTCTACATGCAAATCGTCATCTCAGAGTTTGTTTCCCCAATCTAAAATAGTGTGTCTTATTGCGTCTGAAACCAAAGGAATTCTAACACATGATCCTACAAGACTCAACCCAAATGTCACCTTTTCAATAAAATCTTCAATAACATTGAGTGCTCCTTCCTGGGCTCCCTCACTTGTTATATGTGCCTTCATTTAGACTTACCCATTCTTCTTCATGTTACAGTTAATGGGCTGTGTGTCTGTCACCCCCCATAAAATTTCAAGCTCTCAAAGACTTTTTTATGTCTGCCTATGCCTGACCACTTTGCATATAAATTGCACTCATCATAAATTGAGGGTCACTGTGAAGTGGCCTCATAAAATTCCTCACTGTGATCACTGGGGTTGTATTAGTTATCTATTGCTATGTAACAAATTATCCCCAAACTTAGAAGCTTAAAACAAACATGTGTTATCTCCCCTGTTTCTGAGAGTAAGAAATCCAGAAGCAGCTTAACTGAGTGGTTCTGGCTCAGGGTCTCTCGTACGATTGTAGTCAAGATATTGGGCAAAGTAGTTGTCAACTGAAGACCTCACTGGGGCTGAAAGATCTACTTCAAGGTGGCTCACTCACATGGCTGTTGGCAGGAAGCCTGGATCACTCCACACAAGGGCGTCTCCATGGAGCTGCTTGAGTATCTTTACAAGATGGCGGCTGGCTTCCCACATAGTGTGTGATCCCAGAGAGAGAGCAAGGAGGAAGCCACAGTGCCTTGTATATCTTAATATCAGATGTCCTACACTTAAGAAGAGGAGAATTAGCATGGCCACACCCCTATCTTTGAAGAGAGGAGTCTCAAAA
Source organism: Varecia variegata (assembly GCA_028533085.1). NCBI lineage: Eukaryota > Metazoa > Chordata > Mammalia > Primates > Lemuridae > Varecia > Varecia variegata. The sequence goes on from CM052447.1 coordinate 18,988,963, forward strand.
AAATTTGTGGATATATTTTTAAAACCACCACAAGAATTCTGCCCATTACCTTGCACAGATTCCTCTCTGGGCCATGGGAAAATCCTCTCTAATCCCACTACAAAGAATCCTAATACTTTTCATAAGCAGCTTGATTGTTTTTACCTCCTGTGCACTGTAAATTGGGTAATTGATCTTATTTTACTCTTTGCTCCTCAGAAACTTAAAATCAGATTTGTAGCCTATCTTCATTTGGGGTAAGGCATTTCTGGCATGTATTTTATGTACTATCCTCATTTCTAAGTTTCACTTTTCTCTGATTTTCCCAGTGCATCATTTTTTATTTTAAAATTTACTTTACTTTGTTATATGTTGTGCATGTTAATAAGCTGCCTTAAATCTTTTTTAGCACAAGGCAAAGAATAAATAAATAAGTAAGTATAAGCATACAAATGTATACATACATACCTGAAATAGGTCTCTTGATTTACTAGTACATTTCCCTAGAGTTAGAGCACCAAATCATTTAAACAAATCCAGGTCATTTTATCTGATAGGTCCTGTGGTAAGAATAATAACAGTGCTTACAATAACTGCTAACAGTCATTTTGCATTAACTATGTGCCAGGCGCTGCACTCAAAAATTTTACTCTTTCCTTTATTTAACCTTCATGAAGTTTCTTAAATACAGGTATTATAATTCCTATTTTACAGATAAGACTTAGAGGTGTGAAGAAACCTTCCCAAGGTCACATTTCTAGAAAGTGGCAGAGCCAAGATTTAAACCCAGGATCATTGAGTCCTAGAACCAAAGGTATGTGCCACTTCTACTTTTTTAGGGCAAACAGAAAATACATTTTAACACGTTATCAATGAGAAGACTAAAGCCCATGGTGGTGAAACTAAAAATCATCAAATAGGTATTCAACATTCCTGGGTGCCCAACGTTGTAGCAAAAGATTTGAAGTGTATAAAGGAAGAGGGAAAGATACCACTGAGGATTTCATAATCCAAGTATTAACATGTAACTGACAAATGTAAAACTATTTCAGAATAGAATTTAAGTAAGTCAAGATGAATAGGATACACTATAAACACTATAGTGGTCAAAGAAACCAAAAACCTACATGGCCTAAGAAGGTCACAGGCTTCTAGGAAGTGGTGAGATTTAGGCTGAACTTTGAAGAATGGACTAAAATGGGACAGATAAAGAAGACATTGTAATTATTAATACAACATGGAAGGAAACACAGAGTTGAAATTCCCTAGGCATCATGTAAATAATTCTATATGTCTGACCCCTTAAAAGCCCTTTAGATCAACCAGTAAATGTACCTGGTAACTTCTAAAGAAGAAATACACACACACATATACATGTGGATTTTAAATGTTAAAAGAAAAAGTCAAAAAGTAGCAAAAACACATAGACACTGGAATAGCAAACATATAGCATTGGAATAGAAAATCAAAGATGGTACAACAGTGACCGAAAAAGAAAATCAGGGCTATGTGAGAAAACTTGTCAACCACCACTGTGTCATTTCTGTATTTATAAGGTGAATCTACAAGCATTTTAAACTGTAAAAAGTACTGTTTATGGAGTCATAAGCTATATATCATGGCTCCAGTTTGGACAAGGATGATTGAACTCCTGACGTCTCTTTGCCCAACTGTAAAATGGGGATGGTACAAATCTTTTCTTTGTGAAAATCAAATCAGACGATTTACATAAAAATGCTTTCTAGCCCATAAAACAATTAGTCTCATAACAAATCATTATTAGATATAAAGTCAATGGCCATTGGAGAGAACTTGGTACAAATTTCTTAATGTTTGAATGTCCACAAAAAACTCTGTGACTTCTGTTTGAACTTTCCAGTGGGGTGGAGGGTGGGGAGCACTTCCACACAAGACTATGTGTCCTATTTGGAGACAACTTAAATTGAACTAAGATCTCCCTCTTGGCATTTTTCCTGGTCCCTATTTTATCCTCTTGGGTCTACAGAAAAAAGGTATTCATTTTTATGTAATATCAGCTCTTCAAGTATTTATAGCCAACAATTACCACCATTGCCTAACTCTCAACAAAAGTCTTAGACTATTCTCCAAAACAATTCTACTTCCTTCAAAGGATTTTTAGGTTTTCATACCGAAACTTCATAGCAACCTGGTTAACCTCCATCAGACACTCTCTAGATTGCCAATGTGGTGTCCAGCATGGAGCAAGTTCTCTAAATGTAGTTGCACTTAGAAGCATGGTACTAACTCTTGGCTACAACATTCTCCATTCCATGCTCCTGGATCATCTTGGTTAATGGCCTCCATGGATCTAAATAAAGAGATACTTGCTGGATATTTCAACATTCAATAAACATACTTGAATAAATGAGTACACCTCTCCTCTAAGTGTACCAAGTAGACACCAATCCAAATAGGTATTGAATAAGCCATGGTAACTAGTGTTTACTCAGTACAACCTGTGTTCCCCTACAACATGCTAGACAAGAAAGGCATTAATTATTTGTTACTTATGTTTTGTCTGTCTCCCCAACATGAACACAAGCTCCATGAGAGGAGGAAATTTGTCTTGTTTATTTTTATATTTCCAACCCTACAAACAGTGCTTGACAAACAGAAGGTACTGGTTAAATATTTAATTAATTAACTAATTAATTAATGAGATGCCATCCTACAGTTAGACTGGGGAAAAAGAACATATAAGTAGTAATTAGAAAAGAGAGGGAGAGAGACAGACACACACACACACACACACACAATGACACAATGTGTGCTAACTCAAGGCCTTCAGGGAAGAGGGGACTTCTCTAAGCCCCTCCTCCACCCACTGCCCCTTCTCATTCCACCTGAAGTTAATGGAACTATAATCAGATTGGTCCCCAGACTCTAGGACCCCAGCTAGGCTGTGGTTGCAGGTGAAAAGGGAATACGTACACTACAAAGTTAGCTCTTAGGTGTGGCTTGCTCTTTTATAGTAGGCCAGGTCAGCAGTGGTCTAGAGCAATATTGGCCAGATGTCATTTTTTTCACCAATAAAACCTCTAAAATTCTAATAAGTGATGTGGCTTCAACCATAATATTAAAGTTGTTCATGAGAAGAAGACAAATTGACCAGTTTCAAAGAAGCTGAGAGGCTTGACTCAAGCTCTGGAGGATCTATGTGCACAAGTTGAATGGAGAAGGCATAAACGATGGGACGGGATCCATTTGGACTGGGGTTGGGCCCAGGATGTGAAAAATGTAGACTGCTTTGCTGAGATGCTTAGACTTTATTTTATTGGGAATGGGAGGCTATTGAAGGATGCTCACCAGGGGAGTGGCATGACAGTATAATCTTCAACTGGCCTTCAAGATACCTTCAAAGAAAGGAAATTCTTTAAGGGATTTGGGTCAGGAGCACAAGACTCTAACCTAAGGTCTGCCATTAACGTGCAGGTTTATTGTAGATAAAGTACTTCTCTTTGATGGGTCTGACTTTTCCTGCATATCAAAAGAGAGGCGCTGAGGGGGGTTAGTGTGTTTCATTACAAGTGCCAACTCCACACACTCAGCGGTGAATCCCTGGAGCACTGTGTTCAGAAGAATTCAGCTAGTAATGCCTGCTAAGGGTGCAGAAAGAGGAGCAGAGGCAGACCTGCCTCCTGTTTCCCACTGATGGTTGATCAGAGAGGCAGATTTTAACAGCTTCGCAACCACTCTCCCACTGCCAACACCACTCACCATCACATGCTTCTCACCAGCCCCAGCTGTTTCCTATGTCCTGTCATTTTCAGGATCTAGGATTGGAATTTTCACAGTTTTCTGTGACATGATAGAGTAGAAATGACCCATAAAGTGGCCCCCAGCCCAACATTCTGTGTTCACACCAGAAGCCAGTTGGAAACACGTCTCAGTGACCTCCTGCTCACTTCCCCAACCTCACCACTGCCAGAAAAAATGGCCAGCCATGGAGAAACCTGCCTCAGGAACAAGGTGGAGAAACCACTTCATTCCATGCGAGTGTCCTCTTAACAGGTCATGAGGCAAACCATAGCAACTGGATCTGCTGTGTAAGGCTGAAACGTCTCTAAATAGAACATGGCTCCAAGTTTTCCACGGGGTGCCAGCATCAGCAATTCTGTAAGTAGGCAATCAAGGGGAAGCAACTTTCTCTCAGGCATCCTTCGCCCCTAGCAAATCATACCTGTGCAGAGAGGAAAAATAGGGTAAGGAGATAGGGTCATAGCCTGGGAGGCACAGGAGGAAGAATAAAGGAAGAAAGCATGACACTGGCCTTATCTCTCACCTCTCATTCTCAATATTTTTCTCTAGCTTTACTGAACTATATGCATGTTGCCATGGTAACACTCTCATCCAAGCCTTTGCACATGCTGTTCCCTCCTCCTGCAATGTTCCATGTTTCCTTAACATTGCTAACTCATGCTAACCCTTAAGGTGTTGGCTGGGATGTCACCTGTTTCAGGAAGCCTTCTGAAACTTGGATAAGGGCCTCCTATATGTTCCCTGTTGTAGCACAGATACTAGTATATTCTAATTACCTTTTTACTTCTCTGCCCCTCACTAATAAAAACAATAGCCAACATATACTGAGTGTTTAGTAGGTATTAGGCACTGTACTGAGCAACTAACCCAGAATATTTGACTTAATAGAGCAATAGTAATATCCTCATTTTACATATGGAGAAACAGGCTCAGAGAGGTTAAGTATCTTGGTCAAAGGAACACAGGCAGAGCTATGTTTAGAACTCATATCTGCTCACGTGCTCTTAACTATTAATACCATGCTACACCATGTCCCCTTCTGTGCACTGGGCTCCACAGGGCCAGGACTGTGTTGCAGTCACATGGTATGCCAGCACTCATGTGTCTGGCAAGTAGATGATAATATATATTGGTTGATTGAATGAAGGTATGAATAAATACAGGAATGAATGAATAGAATTATTGCATATTAGAAATAAAAGTTTCTATAGGATCAATTCCTTTTTGAAGAAATGGGGCCAATTGGAAGAAATTACCCTCATGAAGGTGTGTGTTTCTCAAGACAGCCAGGAAAAACAAAACAAAACACAGAATTCATCCTAATTATCAAGGGGAGCCAGAAGTCAGCATCAGAGCAGTGCTAAGGGCCAGGCCAAAGGAAGAGACCATGAATGGGAGATGAGGCAGGGTCAGGAGCAGGAGGCTAGGAGTCGGTAAGGGCACCAAGTGCTAGAAAGGTCAAAAAGATAGGTCAGGAAAGATAATAAACTAAGGGCATGGCTGGAAGTCTGTTGTCACTAGTGCTGGCCACACCAGGTAGGGGATGGGTTGGTTACCTTAGAAGCAGGGATAGATACATAGAGATCTACAATTCATGAAGATCCATGTGGCTTGGATCAGAAGCCTGTCCCCAGACCTACACCCTCCCCCTTACTGAATGCTATTCCCATAAGCAATATCAATGCTCACAATATTTCTTCTATTTATAAAAACACAGATTCCCTAGACTAGACTATTTTCTTTTTCACAATTGTTTGCATGATAGAATTCACAAATGCTCCAATCCAAGACACAAATAAGCTAAGAAATGGGGGCAGGAATAACCTTTTGCAAGATCCAGGGTGGGTGTGTAGGGGCTCATTTAAAATTTGTCTTATCTAGCATACCAGGATTATTAAGCTCCATTTCTGCAAAATTCATGTATTATCCATAGCTGCTTAAAACTTTTTTCAATTCTGCAAATACCTATTTAGTTCCATTTGTGTGCCAGGCACTAACCTGGAAGGTACAGAGATGAGTGACAGAAGGCTAATATTTCTACAAGCTGAACAAAAAACAAAGGAAAGTGAGAACAGAGTTTAAAATCAGAAGACCAGAGTTCAAGGCAAGGTCCTTATCTAGGTCTTCTGGGCTATAATAACAACCTATTCCTCACCAGCTCTGTGATCTTGGACAAGTTAAATAACCTTCCTGTGTCCCAGATTCCTCATCTGCAAAATGTAAAATAATTATCCTTACCTCATAGGGTTGTCACAGGGATTAGATGAAATAGCACACAAAAAAGCATTCTGCAAAAGTGTAAAGCACCAGGCATATTTAGCTGTCATTACTAGAAATTCCTCTGCGTCTCTGTGGTACCACCTTATTTAATAAGCAGGTTTAGCCAGATGCCTGGGAAACAGATTTAAATCCCATGGACATGAACCTTTGGCTAATAAAAGAAACCTCAGTTGAGTTCAACTGATCTAAACTACTGTATATTAAGAACCGATGGCATACAAAACACCAAAGTATAATTAAGCCTCATAACAGCTGTATCAGATAGGGACCATTTTCTCCCTTTTAAAGAAGCTCAGAGAGGTAAAGTAACTTGCCAGGGTCACACCACAAATAAATAGAGCTGGCATTTGTGCACAGGTCAGCCAGCCTTCCCTATATATACCAAGTTGCCCTTTGCGGCGAGGAGAAGCGAGA
>CM052447.1:18995915-19019877 GCA_028533085.1 Varecia variegata
TGGGCAAGCTGACTTTCCGAAACCTCCCTGGGGATCCTCTCTCCGGCAGCTGCGGGTAATCTGAATCAGCCACTGGGTGTCAGCATTGCTTTGTCCATTTAAAGGAACAAATAGATATTTGCGCGGTTTGGGAGTTGTTTATGTGGCAAGTTTGGGCTCTAAAGTGAGCACAACCACTTTATAATTTCACACAATTCACATTTTTATGGCACTTAGCATCAACCCAAGGAGCTCACTTCTCTGTCATTACGTCTGGACTCTCCTTGCTCATGTCAGCTCTTCCAGGTCCCTCACCTGGATACTGCAACTGTCCCCATTTCCAGTTTTTATGTTCCTCAACTCTATCTTTTTCACTTGGTTACATTCCAGATTATAACAGGCCCATTTGTAGAATAATGAGCCCCCTGTGACTGGAAATTTGCAAACAGAAACTAGAAAAACAGCTGGCAGGAATTTTTGTAGAGAAAATATATATAAATATGTTTTAAATATAAAAACATGCATATATACTATATATGTACATACAGTCATGAGCTGCATAAATATGTTTTGGTCAACAATGGGTCACATATACAACAGTGGTCCCATAAAATTATAATACTGTATTTTTACAGTACCTTTTCTATGTTTAGATATATTTAACATGCAAATATTTAGCATTGTGTTACAATTGCCTATAGTATTCAGTACAGTAACGTTGACATACAGGATTGTAGCCTAGGAGCAATAGGCTATACCATGTAGCCTAGTTGTATAGTAGGCTATATTATCTAGGTTTGTGCAAGTAAGCACTATAATGTTCTCATGATGAAACTGCCTAATGACACATTTCTCAGAACGTATCCCTGTTGTTAAGTGACACATAACTGCATGTGTGTGTATTTATATAGTGCAAAATGTGGCTAGATTAGATGTGATATCTCTTTGGAGGCAGGGCTGGGAGGGCAAATTTCTAAAACACAAATCTAGCTATGTGTTTTCCCTGCTCGAGAACCTTCAGTGGCGCCCTGTTGTCCATAACAGGGTAAATTCTAAGCTGCCTAGTTTGGCAAACAGAGCTGTCTATATCTGGCTGCTCCCAGCGGGTCTTATCTCCTGTCTCAAACATCAGCTTTCAATAAGAATGCACTTTCCCAAAGAGGATTTCACACTCTGTGTGCCTTTGCTCACACCTAGAGAGCCCCCCTCACCCTTTTCACAAGGGCGACCTCTATTTATCCTTCCAGAGCCTCCTCCAGAAAGCCCTTCCCCAAAGCTTACTCTCCAGCCTAAGCTTAGAGCCCTTTCTGTAGGCACGCAGAGCACCTCAACTAAAATGTACAATTTACCCTAGAGTGTCAAAGTGATCTGTTACGTATCTCTCACCCACTAGATTATAATCTTCTTTAGGAGGGACTTTGAGCTTTCCATCTTTATATCTCTGGCTCCTGCCACTGTGTCAGGCAGGTAGTTGACACTTAACAAATGTTTGTTTAGCCTAACTCAGCTGAACCCACGAGGTCATTAAGCTTAATTTGCTGAGCCTGCAACATTTCTCACATGCATCCCATTTGCAGTCCCTGGTTCAGAGTTCTCCAAATTTGCCACTTCCTTTGTCTGATGATTTTTGCCATATCTGTACAAGACATGGACTACATTTTTAAAACATTTTTTTCTTTACATACACTTATATTTGTCTCATGTAAATTTGTTTTAAAAGGAACCTTTATATCACTGCCATAAGTAGAAACCTACACCATTTGCCTCAAAAAGAAGACAGTTAAAAAAAGAATACAATGAAAGACATGCTATTAAATTGTGGCTAGACAATCTTTCCTGCTCTAGTAAATACACTGTTACCATTAATGAATCTTTCATCCTTTCTTGTATCACGCCTCTTTGCCAAATGACTTTGGGTTCCTCTCACTAAATAGGCAAGGTTCCTGTTTCTAGCTCTTGATTCTGAATTCACCCATAGCACTTACTCTGTCTGATGTTGTGTTAATAGATTTGACACACACAGAGGCATGAAAAGCTCTGTGGGACTGGGATTGCTCCTCTGCAATGACGACATGCCTGGGACAGCATGCTGGACAGATGTGAGAAATACATAAAGCAGAATCCAACTGCCCTAGCCAAGAGGGAGCTGCAAATCTAACTACGAGACTCGACAGCAAGTCCAGACCAAGAGCAGGACACCCACCACTGCCTTTAATGGCTGACCTACAGATTTCTGATAAATGAAGATTTGTTGTTGAAAGGCACTGAGGTTTTTTGAATGATTCCTACGTACATTAATGTGACAATAGATAACTAATATATCTACCAAGGCTCTGAGCCTGAGGCTTGTTTTCTCTGTTAAAAACGTAGATTAGAAAGTGTTAGAGAGGTATTACAATGTATACATACATCAAAAATATCACATTGAACCCCACAAATATACACATTATTTATCAATAATAAACAAATAAAATAGAAAAAAGAGTGTTAGGTATTGAAACACTAGTACCCAATTGAGAATGTCTCCCTGAAATAATCAGACAGAATGAAATAGAACTAAAAAAGGAATAACTGTCTCATTTCATAACTCAAATGTGATTTATCATAGTTTACACCTAAAATTATCTCTCTACCTTTCCCATGCTTTGTGATAGACTGCCCTAGTTCTTGCCCTTGCTAAATTTTTTGTGTGTGTGTGTGTGGACAAAGGATATAGCTTCCAAAATGGTCTTAGGCTCATTGCCTAAAAACTAAAGCCCAAACTTGATTCAAATTTCAGGTGCTCCATGATGAGTCCCAGCCCTGTCCCTCCAGGCTATTCCCACTGTCCCCAGCGCTTTGCATAACCAATACAGCAACTCAGCTTCTTCAGTGTTTACTGAGCCCTGATGGCAGCTCCTCAGTCAGAGCCAGGCACAGAGCTCAGAGGTGGGAGCAGAGGTGATGATTCGGATGCAGCCTTCACTTTCATCAAGCCCTCAGCCTGTAAGTAAAACATGTGAGCAACCACATAACTCTCATGTAGTGTGTAAAAAGTAATTCCAGAAAGCTACAGAAATCCACAGGCTTGGTATCTAATGCAAACAGTCAGGAACAAGAGAAGCTTGAATTAAAGAAGGAGCTCCAAGGGAGACGATACCCTTATATACCATGAAACCTCTCCTGATTCTTTCACTACAACCTGGAATAAATACACATTTTTCTGAACCCCCATAGCACATCTTTTATTATATATATTTAATTTATCCATTCTCTTAGACTGTCAACTTTTAAAGAGCATTGATCATTCATCTTTGCACCAACCACAGCAGTAGCAGGTCATAAGGCAAACACTGGGCACTAACACATGTTTGGTTGACGAATGGATGGACAGAGAGATAAATGAATGGATGAATAGAAGGTCATAAGAGAAATAAATTATAAGAAAATCTTCTGGTCCTCTTCAAGTCACCTCATTTAGGTAGCTGCCTAATCCCATGATTCCCAAATCTGGCAGGCTATCATGTATATTTAGGGAGCTTTAAAACATATATTCTCTGGGATCCCTTTACTTAGGATACTCTGATTCAACAGATATGGCATGAGTCATGCTAATCCATATTATAACATGCATCCCAGAGGATTCTGATGCATCTGGTCCAAGAACTGATGGCTGGAGATCATAAGGCTAAATCACGTGCGTGTCATGTTGGCTCCGTACTCTCAGATGTTCTAGTTTTGGATGCTCAGCCTCCTTTTCACTGATGGCTCAGCCTACACAGATAATCTGCAGGAAGAAAATATGCCTGACTTGGAAAATTCCATAAGGAGCTGTAACAGTAGTAATAACAATAATGTACTGCCCTGTACTGAGCACCTAGCAAGTATCAAGCATTCTGCTAAGTGCTTGTGTAAATAGTGGCTCATTGAATCCTATCCACAACCCCAATAAGGTAGATGCTCTTTGTTAACCCCAGCCTACAGATGAAGAAACGGAGGCACAGGGAGTCTAAGTAAGCCACATGTGGTAAAGTTGGAATTCAGACACAGGTCAATCTGACCTCAGAGCCCCAAGGATCATGATGTGCAAAGGTAATTATGCACAACGACTACATAGGTGTCCAGACTGAGAAGAGAACAAGTGGGATTGGGTCAAACTAAAGCAGGATAAACCCTGGCTAGATACACAAAAAGATCTTGATAGAAGAGAATTTAGGGAAATGAAAGAAGCACTGGACAGGGAGGTAAGCAATCCAGACTCAAATACCAGTGCTGTCCACCACAAAAACAACAAGAAGAACATTCAACACTTACATGTAGTTTACCATCCGCCAACCTGTTCCAAGTGCTTTACACATAGGAACGGATTTAATCTTCACCACAACCCTGTGCGGTATGTACTGTTACTACCACCATTTTACAGGGAGGGAATTGAGGCACAAGGAGGCTAAGAAACTGGTTCCCAGCCGCAAAGCTAGGAAGTGTAGGACTGGGACTCAAACCCAGAGCACCTAGCTCCAGAGCCCACACTCAAGCTGCACAGCAGTGAACCAAGTAAACTTTGGAAGTTTCCATCCTTTGCTTAGTCTAGTGCTCAGATACAAAATAGAAGAGTTGGCTGAAATGATCCTCACAGTTTCTTCCAACACTGATATCTTAGAGTCTAATTTTATTTAAAGGTCATAAAGAAAGAATATAGATTCCCCATTTCTGTAAGAATATTTTAAAATTAGATGTTTTCTTGAGGAAGGATTAGGTAAAGTCTCGTGTGAGGCAAGAGAGTGAGGAAGACAACCTCTTAAGGTCAGGAAGTGATAATGGTAAAACCCACAGGGAATTCCTGGGGACCAAAGGGAGTGAGCTCCTTCCTCACAAGGACATGTTACAATCAAAGACCTTAAAAGCTCATTGCCATCACTAGACATTTGACAGGTCTAATTCTGTCCATTGTTTTTGAGAGACCCAGGCTATGACAAGTCAGTCAACTCAAGCAAACAAGAATTTCAAAAGAGCCAACCTAGTTGGTTTAAATCTTGGCTCAGTTGCATATAAACTATGTGACATTGGGTAAGTTACTTAACCTCTCTGAGCCTTGATTTCCTCATCAGTAATAAGGAATAGTAACAGTGTCTTTCTCACAAGGTTGTCATAAAGTTTGAGCACAAGTACAGGTAGAAATAATATTAATACAACAATAATAATATAAAAAATACTGTATGTTTAGTATGTGGTGTTAGGTATTGTACTAAGTAGTTTACAATCTTCCAACCAACAAAAAAAAATCTATAACATCCTTGAAAAGTGATCTCACACCCTCTTCTTGAACCCATAGTGATGGATAACTCATTCACTTCCAGGTTTTCTTTCTGGACTATGATCTTTACAGGGGAGAAATCATCCCTTCTCATTATTAATGAATCTCCAGCACCTAGATATCTTTCCAAAATAGTTTCCCAAGATTCATATTAATGAGCCATAGGAAGGATTAACCATTCTGTAGGTTTGTTATTGTTAGTAGTAAAAATCGTTATCAATTGAACATACATAAGATTAATAATTATTAATAATAGCTAGCATTGACTGAGCATGGGTAGCATACTACTGTACAGAGATGATTTCATTTAAGCCTCATGGTAATCTAATGAGCTATGTACTATTTAATTATCACTAATCTCCAAAATTCATATGTAGTAGAGCATGGAATTGAACCACACAGTCTGACTCTGGCATTCTTGCCCTCATAACACCACCTTGTCTCTATGAGATGCAACACTACAAAGACCCCAGCAGTTAGTATCCTTCACTTTGTAGTAATCTACTTTTCATCAGAATCTTTTCACTTCATCCAGAATAAAGTGCACGCAGCCAGAACTTTAAGGATCTTAATGTCTTGGTGCCCTTCATACATTTTCACTGAGATTCCCAGATTCCAACTTAAATAACAGATGATGCCCTGCAGTTCAGGTCCTGCACGAAGTTGCCGATGATGGGTTGCTGGTTAGCATGTCAGCTGAAGGACAATATATTTTAATGCAAATGCAATGTGCTGGAACGACAGTATTTTCTCCAAGAACCTTAACTAGGTTAGCATGACCTCCGAAGGGGCCAGAATTCTAACAGCAAAATTAGAATAGAAGGGCTTATGGAGATTTCTATGCTAATCAGCCATGTTTTACTGGAACGATTATGTTCAGCACAATGGCCACTTGCCAGCTTCAGCAAGGCCATCATTTGGTCAGGTGACCAACAGAAAATGATGACTCAAAGTGCTGGGGAGGCCACGTTAAGGTGACAGCACCCTAAAAGTGGTGGCAGAGGTAGGATACAAGTGATAGGACCCTGAAGAAAAAGGATTTTCCTACAAGAACTGTAGCACACACTTTTCCTGCTTTGCAGTTTGTGTTGTGCTGCAGTAAAACTCCTCTGTTTAGGAGTCGATAAGAACAGCGTACCCCTGGGATGTGAAAACGGGGATAAAAAGGAGAGAAAAGCAACAAAATGGTTCTGTCCAGACTGAGGATTTCCCCTCACACCTAATCTTTGCTCTTGGCTTGGAGACTCTGTATTCTGCTGACGTGAAGGGGAGATGCCATTTTCTTTGACCTGGCCCAATATAGAGCCCAATGTCCCTCACATTTGTTTTGGAATTTAGGGAATTGAAAGAAGCTGAGCTGATGAGACACAGAACTTTGTACAGACAAAAACCAAAAAACAATTAAATCTGACTTTCTCTAGTCCACTCATACATGTGTCTGTAAAAGTCAACAACAAAGAAGGAAAGAAATAGCTGAATCTGTATGACAGTGTCCCCTGGTATTTAAAATGCCATCGGAACAGACTTTTAATGGTTTTCAAAAGATGCCTTGGCACCTTCCCAGAAATACTGAATCATAATCACAAGGGGAAACAGAGGAGAAATAATCTATATTTTTAAACAAGCCGTCCAGATGATTCTGATGAAGGACCAGGCTTAAGGATCTCTGCTCTGAACCGCAGTTCCTCATAAAATTGCACAGGGGGAAAGCAGGGATGCTCTTCTGGGTCCATCTTGCCCAATATTCAGGCTCTAAATGCAGAACCAAGAGCTGTGATGCAAAAAAATATAGCTGTTATCTTTCCTGACATTGACCCCAACAGCATTAAAATAATTAATATTCACCTTGCATCTAATATGTGCCAGGAACGTTTACATATATTATCTTGTTTCAGTCAAAGGTTAACATTAAACATTTTAAAAATTCAATGTTTAGATATATTACTCTCAGAACTGTTTAACAACAACATTATATGTAATTGGATCACAGAATTTTGTTCACACTTCAACTTGCTTGAAGATGAAAATGAATCTATTTTGCCTGTAACTGAATTTACATTCATCTATAACTCTCATCTGACAGTTGGTGGAAAAATGAACTAAATGACCAATCTAGTTTAAATTCACTCTATTCTTATTATCTAAATGGTCACTTTAGGTAGTGTCAGTCTTCACCTGAATAAAATTATTTTACTCCTCAGAAAACCTCTCCCTGCTTTTCCACCAAGATGAATTTTGGGTATAAGAAAAGGATGAGTAGAGAAAGATGTGACTGACAAGCATCACGGTGGCATGTAGGGTTGAAGAATGGCCTTCTGCCTGCTCTGGGTTAGGATTACATACATCCCTTGCCCGCCTGTTTGCTGCTTGCCCTCTGGCCTGCATGGTAGAAGTGCAAGCTGGCATGACATCTACCATCATTTATTCCCTTGCCTTAACCAGAACAGAGAGCCTGGGCAACCCTGAGCTACCTGGGCTCACCTTGCCTACTGCTAGCACCATAGACTTCTCTAAGGTTTGGCTAGAACTCCACTCTCCCTACCTGGCAGGCCTGACCTGCAGTCTTTACCATGGGCCCAGTTTGCCCCAACCACTATCAACCCACTCTGGCAAGATTCCCAGACACACTATCAGGTCACTGCTGAGTCCGGCCTCCAGCACACAGGACTAGCACGTTGATCTTGCGCCCTAGGCTGGCGAAGAAGCAAATCTACTCCCCGTGGTGTCCCCGTTGGTCTAAGGAGCCTCCTGTTTCCCGTGCCAAAGCCAACACAGGGATGTGAACGTTAGGTCCAGGTCTCTTTGTTTTGTTCTCTCTCCTTCTGATTCTCACTACTTTTGAAGCCAGAAAGGGGCCGGGCCTTCTACTTGGCTTCCTGTGGAGATCTCCCTCAGAAAAAGCATGCTAAATGGTCAGCTAAAGAAATCTAGGCAACCTTCCCTCCAAAGTATGGCCTGGTTATGTGTTCCCTTTGGCCTGTGTCCCTCTTCTGGCATTCCTACCCTCCCCTTCCTTGCTCTAGGCAATAGACTCCTCCAGCTATCTAGGGCAAAGCCCATGTGGTCAGGAAGACAAAAGAAAAATAAACGTAAATGATTTTTTAAAAAATATTACCCCATTGTATATGTATGAGTTACTTTATGATTTTTTCAAAATGTGTTTTACTTTGTAAGAAAGACAAAAGAGAAATTACAATCTGAATTTTATAGTGGAAGACACTGAGGCACAAATTGTCTTATGCTTAGTCCATGCTCTGTAATGCTGTCCTTTTGTTTATTCCCAGAGCTGTCTTCTTTGTATGATATACATTTCTCTTCTTCATTTACTGATATGTTTCCGCCAAGCCAAGGACCACATGGATGGTCCAGTTATTTTCCTACCTATTCAAACCCTACTTGCCGTAAAGGCCCAAGTCAGAAGCTACTTCTCCCACTTCCCGTTACCTTGCTCTATGTTGAAAAATTTTTTAACTTGCAGTCCCAAAGGGCATCATTTGGCACATAATTCAATGCCGCGGTGTCTTGTATTGAGTTTTCATTTGTCCATCATCTGTGTATCTCTTTTCTCAACTGGTCTGGAAGCTGCTCTGCAAGCTGTTTGAAGGCAGGGATTCTACTTTATAAAGTCCACTCTAATGGTTAAGAAAATAGATTTTGAAGCTAGAATGCTGGTTCAAATCCTGCTTCTGTTTCTTATGAGCTCTAAGAGCCTGAGCATGTCACTTAACCTCTCTGAGCCCCATCCCCCAGCTACAACATGGAGATAATAATATGCCTACTCACAGGTTTGTTGTGAAGATTATATAAATTAATACACTTAAAGCACTTAGAACAATAACAGGCATGTAATAAGTGCTACAGGCATGTTTGATATTTTTATTTTATTCTCCTTAGCATGTAGGGCTGAGTACAAAGCTGATACCTATTAATGCTCCTAAGGGGAAATATTTTCTTTTAATTAGCTGGAGATTTTTATGTTAGTATTTTATTCTAGATAAAACTGCTAAGATGAAAAGCTAAAGTTATCATCATTGAAATTCTCCAGATAAATGAGTCTATGAGAGTCTAAGAAATATTTTTTTTTTTTTTTAGGCAGAGTCTCGCTCTGTCACCCTGGGTAGAGAGCAGTGGCATCATCATAGCTCACTGCAACCTCAAACCCCTGGGCTTAAGCGATCCTTCTGCCTCATCCTCCCAAGTAGCTGGGGCTACAGGTGTGCCCCACCATGCCTGGCTCATTTTTTTCTATATATATAATTTTAGCTGTCCAGATCATTTCTTTCTATTTTTAGTAGAGATGGGGTCTCACTCTTGCTCAGGCTGGTCTTGAACTCCTGAGCTCAAGCGATCCTCCTGCCTTGGCCTTCCAGAGCGCTAGGATTACAGGCATGAGCCACCAAACCCAGGCTAAGAAATAATTTTATCACAAAAATAATCACTGCCCCAAGTGCCACATCTCACATACACAAGCCCTCCTCGTCTTCTTGTATCTCTGTATTACACAAAGAAAGCATTTTCTTAACCTCCTCCCCTTTAAGCACCGCAATGCCTCTGAGAGGTTCGTAAATCAAGGACTATCACTTTCATTTTACAAGTGGCAAAACTGAGTTATTGGGAGTCAGGTGGTGGAACTATATCATTGAGAAAGTTGTCCTGGGAGGGAGGATGGAACTCAAAGCCTGCTACTCCTAGATGCACACTAATGTCCTGGGCCGACCAGTTACAAAACACGTTAATGACCATGGTCTCATTTGATGCTCATAGAAACTTCCTGAGCTTCTCAGGAAAGGCATTGCAATCTCCATTCTGCAGGCAAGGACACCGCAGTTGTGGAGACTAAAAAGTGGCAGGGCCTGGGCTACAGCCCCAGTCCTCTGATCTAGAACCCCATCTGTCCTTCGGTCTCCTCACAGGACCCCAACAACAGCGTGCAGTGACACTGGGGAGGTTCCGTGGCACGGTGCATATGAGGTCGGTTCTGGCCTCAGACAGGCCCTGGTCTGAATCCCACACCTCACCACATACTGGCTGTGTCACCTCAGGAGAGTTCTGCGTCTTTCTGGGCTTCAGTTTCCTTATCAGTAAGACGAAAATAATACTAGTGCTTTTCTCATAAGGTGGAAAGGAGAATTACATAGGATAGTCTATGCAGATGCTTGGCACAGTACCTGGCAGATAATAAGGACTCAGCCAATATGAGTGTGGGAAACGTTAACTCTTCACTCATCACGTGTCCATGTGCAGAAACATCAGGTGCACCAAGATTTCAGGACTTTCTTCCCACGCTCACTCGCACTCCCCATGGGAGAGGAGAGGTGCATTTGGAAGGAGACATTGGGATCTGCTCTCATGCATTAGGTGCAACAGAGGAGATCTGAAAAAGTTCTCTGGGGTGCAGTGTTGAGACATCCATTGTTGCCTCATTCCTTAGCCAGATCCTCCAACCTGACATCCATCAAGTAATAGATCTAACATTTTGATATCCATTTTTTCTCATTCTTGTATCTCTCTCTCAATTGGTTTTGAACTTAGGGAAAGACATACGTACTATCTACTGATCCCCTAAAAGCCTAACAAATATTAGCTGCTGCTATGATCATTAATATTATGCATACATTGTTTCCCAGCAGAATTGCCAGAGTTCTCCAGCATCTTTGCATTCTATCAGAGAGCTGGCGTGGCTGTAAAGGGTTTGGCTGCTACATCCAGCAGCAATCAACAGCCCGCAGCACCAGAAGTCAAAGATGAGATAGACACTGCTCTCCGGCATGTCCCAACCTCAGATCTCAGGAATGTGTTGAGGACAAAGCTGACTTGAGACATTTTCCCAGGGCCTCCTTTTGTGAGTGGCCGGCTATGGTTAGGAACCCAAGCCCAGCTAAATCTGTCACACATTCTCAGGGTTCTGCTGGATGAGTTTCACCTTGGGTGTCCCCAGAACTTTGTCAGAGCAGATGGGGCATTCTAGGAGGGTGGCTAGACGTTCAATCTATTTTGGTTCTCTAATTCTCCAGCAGGCTGGTGTCTGAGCTGAGAGAAATGGGTTGTTTCAGAGTACAAGAGAGCGCCAGTGGCAAGGGCTTCCACGTGTCTATTTCTGGCTGTCCCCTGATGCTGTGTCATTGGAGGAGCTGTGACATCACAGCCTCTGCCTTTTTCCAGTGCCTGACACTACAGATGACTCATAGAGAGTGCTGGCTGTGGCTGCCAGCCTGACTCGATACACACAGACTTACGGAGTCATGCAGAGTGACTTGCTCTGGGGTTGGGTAGGGGCAAGAAGGCAATCATAGAATATCAGGACCAGAAGTGACCTTAATTGTCCTCTAGTAAAAACCCCATCTGAAGCCTGAGCCCCTGCTACAATATTCCTATGAGTGAACCTCCAGGCTCTGCTTGTACCCCTCCAAGGACATTGAACTCATTACCTCCCAAGGCTCCTGTAACAAGAAGATTTAAGCCACAAGTAATAGTATATTTAGGGAAATGAACTTTTAACTTCTCACCTAACAAGAGGTCTAGAGGGAAGTGTCACCAGTGGTTACTGGCTCAAGAGTATCACCAAGGACCAAGGTTCTTTCTGTCTTGTAGGAAATCAGTGATCATTGGCTCATGTATCTTTTTCTCATACGATACTGTCAAAAGCAAGAAGAAAAGTAATGCACATAGGAGCCTTTCTCCTTATGTGCCTCCCCACTTTAATCAAGGTGGAAAACCATCCCCAAGCCCTGGAAAACTTTCTCTAGTATCTCATTGGTCAGACAGGATTGCATGCCCATCACTCAACCAATCATTCGCAGAGGGGTTTAAGGTTGCTACAATTGTGCTTGACCAATTGTGAATCATGTGTTGCAGTTGGACTCGCTGCACTCTGAGCAAAGAATAGTTTTATGAGCAAAGAAGAATGGAAATGGTTGTTAGGTATAGGCAATCAGCCATGCCTGCCACAGTAGCCCAATCCCTTGCTGAACTAGTTCAAAGTTCTTTATAATACTGAGATGGAAACTGCTTCTTAACAATTTATCTCCCAAGCCATTGCTTCTAGATCTACTCTGATGCCCCATACAGAATAAACACAACAAGTTTCTATATGGCAACTTAAAACAATTCTGAAAACTGGGTGTTCCATAAAAGTCTCCTGTTTTCTTAATTCTTCAGCACAGTGCAGAGCTCTAAAGTCAGACTGGTCAGGTTCAACTGCCAACTCTGCTACTTACAAAGGAGGTGATCTTGGGGAAGTTACCTTAGCCTTTTTGTACCACTTTCCTCATCTGGACAATGAATGTAATAACAATGCTTACCTCATAGGGCTGTCATAAGGATGAAATGAGTTAATATACATAAAACACTTAGAACCATACCTGGCACATAGTACATTTAAGTGTCTATTATTATATGTTAAATTAAAATTTGTTTTTTTCCTATCAGTATTCTATTTATCTCTATCTCCATCAAAAAGTAGAAGTATAAATTTAAATATATATTTTTCAGTATTCTATATTCTATCCTCAGTATTCTCAATATGTCTTCAGGTCCTCAACCTGTATTTGTGCAGTTGCTTTTTTTTTTTTTTTTTTTTTTTTGAACTCGAATGAGAGCCTTACATTTAACTCTATTTCATTTCATGGAAACACAACAGGGCTGAAAGGATGCCTATCACTCCAAGAAGGAGAAATGAAGAGCATGAAAACCTAAAATTCACCAGGCTGGATTGCCTTCTTCCCTAACTTCATCTCCCACATCCTCTCCACTGCTACCACTTGGATTCTTCCCATTACTAAGCCTGGTCTGTCAGCCCTCTATCAACTGTGTGAGCCTAGAGCATAGTTATGGGATGAATTCTGTCTCCCCAAAATTCATATGTTGAAGTCCAAACCCCAGTACTTCAGAATGTGACCATATTTGGAGATAAGATCTTTAAAGAAGCGATTAAGTTAAAATTAGGTCCTTGGTGTGGGCTCTAATCCAATCTGACTGATGTCCTTATAAGAAGAGTAAATTTGAACACACAAAGAGACACCAGGGGCACACGTCACAGAGGAAAGACCAAGTGAGGACACAGCAAGAAGGCAGCCCTATCTGCAAGTCAAGGAGAAAGGCTTCAGAATGAAATCAGCTCTGCCACCATCTTGATCTTGGACTTCCAGCCTCCAGAACCGTGAAAAATAAATTGCTGTTGTGTAAGCTGCCCAACCTGTGGGGTTTTGTTATGGCAGCCCTACCGAACTAATACAGGCAGCCTGAGCTGATTTCTGTTGCTTGCAGTCAAGAACCCTGTTTAAGATGTACCATTAATTCATCCTCCCCCACCTTCACCCCCACTACCATCACTTTCTTCATCCTCCCTTTGTCTTCTACTTCTTTAATCATCCATAGCAATCTCAATAGTCACTTTTCTGCCAGGCCATACCTGCTGTAACAATCAAAGTGCCCTCCTCGTCCATGCCAGTGTAACTATGACTCTCAGAAAATCCACAACAGCATCATTAGGCTTACAGTGCACAGTCCTGGGTCCTACCATAGACCAGGTGAAAGGTAATATGCTAGAAAGCTTCCCAGGGGTTCTCATCTGCCTTCCCAAATACCTTTCTGTTATTGACAATTTATTATTTTCATGGCTGGCTTCAAAAATTACAAATTGAACTAATGAGAAGGAACTTGCTGTGGGGACTTGGAAAAGTCATTTTTTCTTTCTGAACCTCAGTTTTCTCTTCAGCAAAGGACGGAAGGCGAAGCCTAAGACTGCCACTTGGACTGTTACTTCTCTATCTGGAACCATCTTTAGGTCAGAAACAGGCATCACGTTAGACCAAAACTGACAAATTTTCAAATCTCAACACTTAAATTAAGATAGTATCCTTAACCAGCCAGATGAATACATTGGCCCATGATCCAGGCAAGAGGATGAAAAGGCAAAATTGTGTTGATGGCCATACAGTCCCTCAGAGTGCTGAGTAACAACTCTAAGACCTGCTATTCTAGGAAGCCCACCTACCAATCAGTCCTTTCTGCCCTTTAGGTAGAAAATTGGCCAAGGGTCTCTCTAATGGGGTAGGGGAGGAGTGGGATGGAGAGGGCAGCAAGGGATGGAAGGTAGAAGACAGGACATAGGCCGGGATGAGGAATTTAAAGGAGAGTAGGGAAAAAAATTATCCCTGGGAACAGCCAGCCTCCCTAGGTCAGTTAGCTGTGCTATCAGAGGCTCTAACCAGCATTGGACTAATCCTTGGGCTTGTTCCAGTCCTGAATGCCATATAATTTAAATCACTTTGTATTTGTCATTCTAAAAGCAAGGGGACCTTTTGCCTTTGCACACAAAATGAATGAAAAATGTATTCATGCCATCATTAAATATAAAACATGTTACAAAATATAAAATATGGAGGGATAGGTCGCTTCAAGGAAATACTACCACTCTAGAATCCTAAAATTCAGGTTCTATTTCTGGCTTGTTTAATTTATCATTAATGTATTCATTTGTTCATTCAGTCAACAAATATTTATTGAGAACTCCCAGTGTGCCAGGCCTAAAGCTAAACTCTGAGGATATCATAGTGAACAAGACAGACTCAGTTCCTTCCCGGTCAACGAGTTCCCAGTCTAGTGGAGGAGAAAGACAATAAACAAAATGTAAGTAAATAGTTATGTAGTTTCATTTTTGTAAGTGCAATGGAGGAGACATATAAGTCACTATGAAAATGTTTGGTGGGTGTAGTACACCTTTCTACCCAGTCAGGCAAAGCTTTCCTGAGTTCTGAGCTGGCTCTGCTACTGCACCATATGCATGGCAATGCTACTGGGCAAGTCCCTTCAGACCCATTAGGCCTCAGTTTGCCTAACTGGGAAGTGGTAAGGCTGGACTCATGAACTCCAGTGTGTCTTTGTTATACTACGATTCTTGCATCTGTGAGTATATATACATAATGCGTATTTGTGCAGAGCCCATTATGAAATGAATTTAGGGAAACTGGCATAAAAAGCAGGGTGACCTTTCTTAACACAGAGATCACTGGGAGAGAGCCCTCACCAGAGAACAATTTCTCCTCCCAGGATCTGGTCAAATGCACCACTCCAACGTCAGGACCATCTCTGAGTTGGCAGCTTGCAAATTTCCTTCCCCCAGCCAAAAGCATATATCACCAGCATGCAGGCAGAAATGACAGAATGGGGTTAGGATGTGGATAAGAGTGACAAGGTTTTTTTCATCTGAGGCACTGCAGAGGAGAAGGTGGCAAGGACCCAATGATGGTAACTCTCTGGAATGAGGATACTGAGGTTTATCAGGAGTACCTGGGTTCAAAGTCTAGAGAGAAGGACTCAGTCAGGAAGCTCAGACTTGAGATCAAGACTTGCAGTAAAATTTCTATTTCATCTTAGTTAAGTCATGGACTTTCTCTGGACCTCAGGTATCAATCTAAAAAAAATGGGGATAAACCCACCTCTTCTGATTAATTTTATGATACTAACATGAGAATACAAATTTTGTGATGTATGTGTTAAAGAGGTAAAGAATTATTTAAGACAGCCATCTCTGCTTCTCCTTAGCAAGGATATAGCTAAAACTTTGGTTAAGTGGGCCACCTTCAGGAAAGAGCCATATAACAGGGATAAACCATTACCTCTCAGGACGACTATGATAGGAACGTATGCCAAAATGCTTTGCAAATAGTAAAGCACCATGGGAATATAAGGTATAATTTCAATTATAATTATAATTTCAGTATGATAATAATTATCATAAGTTAATTACTCTTACCTGGGTGGTTGGATGTGTAGTTGAAGAAGAGAATGGTCAAGCAATTTAAAGTCACATAAAAGCACTTTTTCTGCCATCTAATAGAAATGCCAAAAAGATTTTCTCTATGACTTTTGTTATGGAGAAATCTAGGAGAAACTAGCCCTCTATAAACCCATACTATACATGAGTTGAACTGTGTTAATAGTCTATAAAATGCCAATTATTTAAGTGAATGGGTATGGAGCATTTTAATAAATATTAAAGTCATTTAGTGTTCACAAGGTAGGGGACTAGTTAAGAATGGTGTTATTATTCCATTTGGCAGATATGAAGACTGAGTCAATGAAGGATAAGGACTTGACTACCATCCACAAGGTTTTAGAGACAGAAGGAAGAAAAGAATCTTAGATATTTTGCTTTAAAACCAAGGATCTGTCAAAGGCAACCTATGGAACAGAAGAAAATATTTGCAAACCATATATCTGATAAGGAATTAATCTCCAAAATACTTAAGATATTCCTAAAATTCAATAGAAAAAAACAATTTAAAAAAGTAGGCATAGGATTTAAACAGATATTTCTCCAAAGAAGACATAAAAATGACCAACAGGTACATGAAAAGGTGCTCAACATCACTAATCATCAGGAATTTGAAAATTAAAACCACCAGAAGATCACCTCATACCTACTAGGATGGCCATTATAAAGAAAAATTAGTAGAAAAAAATAGAAAACAAAAAGTGGTAATGAGAATGTAGAGAAATTAGAACTCCTGTGCCCTCTTGGTAGGAAAGGAAAATAGTGCAGCCACTATAAAAAACCCTATGGAGGTTTCTCAAAATTAAAAATAGAACTATCACATGATCCAGCAATCCTACCCCTAGGTAATTATCCAAAAGAATTGAAAATAGGATCTCGAAAGATAATCGTACTCCCAGGTTTATTGCAGCATTATTTACAGTAATAAAGAGGGAAAACAACTTAAATGTCAATAGATGAATGAATGAAGAAAATGTACATACAATGGAATACTATTCAACCATAAGGAAATCCTGCCATATGCTACAACACTGATAAACTTTGAGGACACTATGCTAAGTGAAATAAGACAATCACAGAAGAACAAATGCTATATGATTTCACTTACGTGAGGTATCTAAAGTAGTCAAACTCATAGAAGCACAAAGTAGAATGGTGATGTCAGGGACTGGGGGGAAGGGAAACTGAGGAGTTACTGCTCAATGGTTATAAAGTTGCAGTCATGAAAGATGAAAAAGTTCTAGAGATCCACTGAACCACATCGTGCTTAGTTAGCAATACAGTCGTTAACAATATAGTTGTGCTTAGTTAATAATATAGTTAACAATACTATACTGTTCACTTAAAAATGTGTTGACAGGGTAGGTCTCCTGTTATTGGTTTTTTACCATAGTAACAGTAATAAAATACTAATAAAAACCAGGTCTCTCTCTACTGCTGCTCTTGTTGCTAGGATCAGTTACCCACAGTTTGTTACGTCTTGTGTTATAACACAACGCCTATCTTGGCAAAATTTTTAAAAAAGCAAAAACTATCGTTCTCAGCAGCCATCTAGAGCCATATGTGACAACTGCCGTGACTGCAGAAATAGAATGATAAAACAGCAGCACAGAAAAACCTTAGCGATAGGCTAAATAACCTCCCATTGTATAAGCGAGAAACCTGGGAACCAGAGTAGGCAAAAGACTTGAATGAGGCCCTGTAACAAGTTATTAAGGTAAGTAACAGCTGAGCTTCCAGACCCAGAGCAAAGTTTAGCTTAGAGAAAAATGTTTGGAACCTGGTTATATATCAAAACTACCTGAGAACATTAAAAAAAAATCTCACTGATATGTGGAATCTTAAAAAAAAAAAAAGGCCACATATACAGAAATAGAGAATAAAACAGTGGTTATCAGGGGCAGGGTGGGAGGAAATGGGAGATGAAGGTCAGAGGATACAAAGTAACAGATCTATAGGACAAAGAACCTGGAGATCTACATTAATAACATTGTACTGGAGTTTGGATTTTTGTTAAATAAGTAGATTCTAGCTTCCGTTGTCAAAAAAAGAAAAAGGAACTATATGAGATGACAGCTATGTTAATTTTCTTCACTATAGTAACCATTTTACTCTCTATATGTATCCCATAACATCATGTTGTAAACTTCGAATATGCACAATAAAATTTATTTTAAAAAATATAAATGCGCAAGTCCTAGCACAGCTACTAAATCTAGAATCTCTGGGGGTGAGGCCAAGAATCAATATTTTGAAAAGCTTCTCTGGTGATTCTAATGCACACCATTGTCCAACTGATATCCACCATTTTGGTTAAATCAAAAACTTGGTTTATGTCTAGTATGTTCTATGTAATAGAAAACCAAAGGCACATTAGTACAGCTGACGGCCAGTGTAAATCACTCTCGATATGGCCTACCTAAAAAGATAGAGAAGAAATCCTCTCACATAAGTATCATTTCTTTTCTGAAAATAATTGGGTAGTGATGGAGCTCATCAATGGCTGAATATTAATTATCGGTGAAATATCTATGATTGTCTCATCTGCAAGGATCTCTACCTACACAGCCCAGAAATGAGGCTTCTCAAGGCAAGCTCCACATAAACTTTTCGGAATGGAAGATTAATCATTTCACTTCCACGTTTGCCTCACAAATTAGGGTCACAAGAGACTGGCTGGCAACAAAACAAGGCACTCTCAGCAAGGCTTGCCCTTCCCACCATAGTGAAAAGGGAAGGCACAGAGCTTGTTTCTGCTAATACCATGAGACTGCAAGGAAGGGGAATACCAAAGCCTGCTGGTTAAATTCAAATCATCAAAAATTTATAAGAAGAAAAAACTGTCATTTGTGTGATCTTTGCTCTGTATGGCATTTTATATCCATGTTCTCCTTAGGTCTCTTTAGTGTTATTTCCTGCATGTTTTATGCTAAGGGAGATGGCTCATAGCCATGGAGCCAGTAAGTGTGGAGCTGCTATTCAAACACAGGCCCTGTGACCCCAAAGCTTGGGTTCTCTTGCCCACCACGCCCTGGTGGGCCCCAGAGGAAAATGCCTGTGCCTCAGGTACTGCCTGCCCCCAGAGAGCTAAGAGTTCAGTTGAGAAACAAGGCATGAACACAGGAAAAGTGTCCTATGGTAAAAGTTGCTAAACTATGAAAAACACATATTTTATCTGTTTATTATTGGTCACTGCTCCTCTGTGAGTTTCGGTTTTCATACGTGTTAAACAGAAGTGGTAGAAAAGTTAGTCCAGTTGTTGAGAATTCAGGCTCTAGTATCTAATAGCCTGATTTGAACCATGACTCTTTTACCATTAACTACAGATATACTTTCTGCAAAAGCTTTTAGGGCCACATGTGTTTCCAAACACAGGATTTGGGGTGAGGGGAAGCAGGGTTAGGAAAGTAATATATGACTATCACACAGCATACCCCATCCTTAGTAAGGTCTGCAAAGTGCTCAATAATTAAATACATAAATATTTCTGCAGTAAAACATATGAATATTAATATTAAGTGAGATAAATAATTATAAATAGTCTGACATCAAGCTAGGACAGACTTTGCCACAAAATCAGTTTAGGCTGGATCAGATTTTGCTGCCAAATTATTTTTTTTAAAAAATAAGAATTTTCCACTTCAAAGCCTTGTGGATTTAAGCGATTGTGAATCTATGGCTTTTGACCATGGGAAAATTAACTGATTTCTTTGTACTTCCATTTCCTCATTTGTGAAATGGGGATAACATATGTGCTCACCTCACATAATCCACATTTCATTTGTATTAAATAAATTAATGCAAGTAAATCACTTAGAGTAATACAAAGCTCATAGTAAATACTCAATAACTACCAAGTATTGTCATTTTTATTACCTTTTTCATCCCTTCCCTTTCTGGCATTCCAGGATTCTAAGTAATCAAATAATATTTAAATAAAGTTTAAGTTAACAGTAGGAGAGGTTTCATGATGTATAATCTTATGCAGTAACTGACATAAGAATTTCACAGTACTAAATTGCTATAATGGCTCATAATAGAAAGTTGAGCATCCCAGGATAGGGTGGTCAAAAAGATTTTATAGGACAATTGGGATTTAAGGTAACTTTAAAAGCAAGTGGGGTTTTGATAACTGAAAAGGAAGGGAATGCCATCAGTTAGGAAGTGGAAAGAGAATAGGTTATGGAATCAAACATTCTTGGCTTTGAATATGGCTCCAGCACTTAACTAGCTATGTGCACTTAGACAAGCTATTAAACCTCCTTGAGTCTCACTTTCTTCTATTTATAGAAACAGGAGTAATAATATCTATCTTTCAAAATTATCAGGGAGCTTGGAAATCATATCATAAAGCACACAGAACAATGGCTACCAAGTTCTTCATGATACTAGCCATTAGAGGAAAACAAACACATTTCAGGTCGACATAAGAAACTCCTGTCTTACAGCCATTGCTTCTCAAGACTGGGATGGTCTGTATTATGAGGTATTGAACTTCCCCAAACCAGGGTTGTTTGAGAACAAACTATTTCACTTATTAGAGAAAGCATTACTGCTTGGGAGGTGACAAGATCGGTGCCACCCACACCTACCCCCCTTCCAGTGCTGAGACTTTATTATCGGAGATTATAATAGATTGTTTTGGAGTTCATTTTATTTCAAGTTTTCCTTGTAAAATGAGGAAGTGTAGGACCTGAGAGTTGGTGGATTAGCTCAGGCAAGTTTGAGGACGAACAGGGAAAGTTACACAGGTTGAGTGAACTTGGATATCCTTGAGCTATGGATACCCTTGAGTGCCAGGGGAGGATGGGCCACCAAAGGAAACAAGAGTGACACATTTTTGAATTATCTCTGACACTGCAGGCTCCCTGTAGCATTATTTGAAGATGGTTCTCACCTCCCTACTGTTCTAATAAAATTAGAACTCTTTCATTATTTGTCTTTTCCCTGCTCTTTTTCTCAGTTTTCTCTTCCTCTGCTCTTCTTTATCTCCTTGCCACTGTCATTTTCTCCCATGTGCGTCTCAACATTATTATCCTCTGAAAGTGGTGCGAAAGAAGGAGGAGCAATACGGCAGCTGCTCCTTTCCTGTGTATCCGAGTGTCCTCTCAACAACGTGAAGGAAATGCACCAAATAAACCCAAGCTATTATTATCACCAAGGGCCATAGAATACAGAGCATATTACTAGTGCCAAATAAATAATTCTCCTTGGCAAGTCAACGGAGCAAAAGTGTGACCAGCCTGCAGCCTGGCTGGGACACAGATTACACTGAGAGAGAGCTTTGGAAGGAGCCATATATCAAAATAATGGCTAAAGATGTCAAGGCTGGACTCATGTCCTTTCAACTAGGTGGTTTTAAATAATTCATAATTCATGGAGGCATTTTTGAAAATGTAAATCCGTCCCTCCCTTAAAGAGCCCAGATTTGGGTCCGCTAAATTCAATAAGGCACATCATTACCAATATTTACAGTGAGGGTAACTTCTCCTTACTTATCTTTGGTCATCTTCTGCTAATACAAAATTTGTGTTAGTATGATAGTGGGAAGCCAATATTTGAAATGTCTAATATTAGTATTTATAAATATAATTGTATTACTAGCATTCATTTCATACTTATATGAGAAGTGAGAGGTGGCATGCTAAGCACTTAACATGCACTGCTTGATTTAAATCTTACAATCATCCTACAAAGATGATATTATTATGCTCATTCTACTATTAATAAAACTGAGGCTCCACAATATTAACAAAATTTCTTAGGGCTACATAGCTGGGAATGGGTGAAACAGGATCATTCTGACTTCAGTATAACTTAAGTCACAAGCTTAACCACTATTCTAAAATGCCTCTGCTATAAAAGCAAAGGTTATTAAACAAATTAATACTTCAACATATTCAGAGGAAATGTTTAAGGAACCTTAGAGAAAATTAGAAGCAGACACTTATATTTTTAATTATATGCTTCTTTTTATTAATTCCTTATCATTCTCATCAGTTACTTAAATGAAATTAACTAAGGATATCCACCAGGCAACACTTAAACTTGTTTTAGTAGGTAATACAAAACCACAAGTCTCTTATTTTCTAATTTGGGCTAGTCTTCTCATTTAGTATGAAACTGCTGTAAGAAGCTTTAGAGAATGGAGAATCCTGCAGTTACATATATGATCTGGACTGGCTTAGCAACCTCTTTCTTCACAGTTCCATAGAATGAAGCTCAGTTTTTCCTAGCCAGCTCCAGATTGATAAGTCTCAACTGTTTCTGACTCTGATGTTTCTGAACCTATTAGATGTAAATAAAGGTGATTCATTTCCAATTCTCCAAGCTTCTATGAAGCCAATGATTGGGACCTAGAAAATGGCTTTTTCTTTCACTGATGTAGTGTTAACACCTCTTTATTCTATGATTAGGAAGATGGTTATATTGAGATAAAACTGTGATTGAAATGAAAGGCATTTTTTTGCTTAGTGTAAGGGTTGGGGAAAGAAGACAGAATGAAGATATCTAGTTTTTATCTCATCTCGGATCTGCCACCAAATGACTGACTTTGGGTAAGTCTCTCTCCTTTCCCTAGGCCTCCAATTTCCAGTTTGAACAGCTAATATGTTTGATATATGCTTTGTAAATGAATACTGGAGTAAGTGGACAGATAAAGAATAAACTTAGCTGAGCACCAGCATGCTGTCAGCTGCAACATCTCAGGAAGACCAGGTTTCTTCTATGTCTGATGCCATTGTTGGAGTACTGTGGACAGCAGCAGAACTATGTCTGCGACTAAAAGGACTTGGAATGGATTTGTTAAGCTGCCCCTGGCTTTAACTTGGACAAGGGTCTACAATTCCACATTCTTCTACTCAGAGATCAAGAACAGCAATGTCATAAAATACCAGCACTGACCTGGACTTGGAGAGCATCTAGTCAAACTCTGCAACATTAGCATTTTCAAGGGGATGTTTGAAGCTTTAAATTAAGGAAGAAAGGGGCATTCCAGGCTTCCTGGCAAGGCCACTGGCAATCAGTAGAGTTTTCAGAGTCTCAATGAGATGATACAGTCTAGAGTCCACTTTATTTATATGTGGGAGGCCAGGCTTTCATTCCTCTCCTAGAGCAAATGCCTGAGAAAGTTGCTGCAGCTTTGCTTTTGATCTGGCCTAGTTTAGAAAATGAATCAGCAGCTTTCCAAAGGCTATAGAAAAGCAGCTTCAATTTAAATCCTCCTCCATCCATACCAGTCCCTGTTCGATGAACCTAACTCCCTAGGCTGAGTCTTTGCAGAAAGCCTAACCTAACGTAACTTGCAGCTCGAATTTCCAATCTTTATAACAGGCCTCATTGCTCAATGAGCAATCAATTTTGGTCAGTTACAATTGGCCCGTGCCCAGAAGCTAGGATGCTGGGAGAAAAAGGCTTTAACAAGGTGGAAGGAAAACGGAAGATTGAGTTCACAGCACCTACCTTGGTGAGGTAAAGTTGCCACTTGTTGAGGGTTTTAAGTCATTACTGATCAGGCACGGATAATTGGTTTCAATACAAGTTTGCTGCTCTGGTGTTATCAAAACTCACTTATGAGGAGGAAAAATAAACAGAAGTGCATATAAAATGCAAATATGGGAATTTTGGACTTTTAAGTAGGAAAAGGATAACTTTCTTCAAGATAATTTAGCTCCTACTTGCATTCATGCACACATTTATTCATTCATTTAATATATGCCCATTATACCAAACGTGCTAAGTGCAAGGGATACATCAAGAACCGGATTCTGGCCTCCAGGAGCTTACAGTCTACAAGCAGAGATGGATGAATAAACATATTAAAATATAATGGCAATAATTGCTCTTTTTCTATTAACCCTTCACCTCCAACTTGCCAGCAGATCTGACAAATTTCACTTTAAAATACTCCTTGA
>CM052447.1:19019977-19039767 GCA_028533085.1 Varecia variegata
CTCCAGCTGTACTTGACCTTCTTTTGATTCCTCAATGTCCTAAATCTTTGCATGACTTGCTCCTTGTCATTTAGGCTTCAGCTTAAATGTCCCACTCTCAGAGGTGGCCTTTCTTGTCTATACCATCTACAGTTGCCCTCTAGGTACTCTTACTACATCACTCTGCTTAGTTCTCTCTAGGGAATTTACCTGATTTTTTTTTTTTTAAATATTTTGTGTATTGTCTCTCTCCATGAGAAGAGGGACCGTGTCTCCATTTCATTCGCAGTACTTAGAACAGCACCTAGCAAACAGAATGGCAAAATTAAGTTTCATGAGGAGAGAAAGTCTATCTTGCTTCAGCTGATCCCCAGTGGCAATATTGTGGCATCTGAAGACTGTACATGTTCCAGACTCTTAGCTGAGTGCGGTTACAGAAAAGTCCCTCATCCAAGGTACTGGGTGAGAAGCAGGAAAGGCTTCCTATGTGGCATGAGCCCCTCATCCAAGATAATGAATCAATGAGATGGGCTAAATGTCTCACTCAGAATAGGTTCAAAGAGAATAATGACTGAGTAGAAGCAAATATATCTGTATTTTTCATAATTAAAATAACGCATACTTTCCAGTAAAAATAAAATGTAACTCATTCACAATCAGGCTATTTTGTAAGGAAAGAGCAAAGATTCTGTCCTCAAGTTACTCTCACTGTCATATATGAATTTGCATTGTGTTTGTATGTATATAAACATATGTGAATAGGTGTGTCTTTGTGTTAAAAAAAAAAAAAAAAAGAGGGAATGTCTACACGGGCAGGCAAAAATCACTTTCCAATAAAAATTTCTGAAAGTTTTCCATCACCTCAGTTTAATATGGATTTCCCCCGGACCTGTCCTGGTATCTGCAATGCCCAAATTATTCATGACTCCAAGTTATCATAGTGAAATCCCTCTTCTAAGACTAAAGAAATTATGTAGGAGGATCCATAAAATTATTCTTATCTTTGCAAAAACCTTTTAATTTTACAAAGCACTGACAAATATATTACCTCCTTTTATCCTCACAGAGACTATTATTTCCATTTTACAGATGAAGAAATTGAGATCTAGAGCAATTAAATGCTTGTGCAAAGTAAAACAGCTGATTTGTAACAAACCCAAAATCAAAACCTGAGTCTTTTGGCTCAAAGGAGAGATTAGAGTACAGGATCCTACACGGGTAAGTTTTGACAATTAAACAGCAGCAGGCAGAACCTTAGGGTAACCAAAGTGCTTTGGGAAGGCGCGACAATGAGAAGGTTCTATATATTCAGGACAGAGATCTTGGTGGGGAGAAAATTTGCCCAAATCTGGGTAAAAAAAAAAAAAAAAAAACTTCCAGTGGTCATTTCCTGTTCAAGGCATCTGGCTTCCCAGTTATTCCTTCTCCACTGGGATTAATCCATCACCAGACTCAGAGCCATTTCCAAGTTATTCATCATTTGGGAGCAGTGCTGCCTCAGCAAGAACCCAGCAAGGTGACTGCTAAACACAAGGAGAGGACAAAAGAAAACAAGATAGGCAGTGAGACAGCCAGCCAGGGGAACTCAAGACAGACGCAGTAGCAGAGAAACACCACAATAGAGATGCCAGGGACTGACATTTCAACTAGGACAGAGAGCAAGTAAGCACCTGGGACCACTGGACAGTTTATAATCATAATTCATCAACTCCTTTGTTGCCCACAATCACAACAGTGGATCCCCTAATCTTGGACTTGAAGTTGGGCCATTCATTTCCAAACTGTGAAGTGTAGCCTTCAATGGATTATGAAGTCAGAAATCCCTTTACCTAAAATTCTACCTTTGAAGCCCATGCTGTAGGTGGTTTAAGTGTAGTAGAGTCAGTCTACTGCTCTATATTGAAGTCAGGTAGCGTGTTCTGGGAGATTTTCCCTGTGTTAAACTTCCCATTCCCAGTGGATGGCTAAGGTTGTACTTCAGGACTCAGTGACAATGAGCCTGAGATCAATAATTTGATGTTATTTGGGCCAGTTTGCCTGTTCTACCCCTTGATCAGGCACTGACTCCCAACTCTAGCCACCCACTCATCCCTGAGCATGACCACAAACTATACCCTGCTCCCACTCAAGGAATAAAACCTGACCTCAGCTACGAACAACCAGACTTACTCACGAAACAAGACACAGACTGCCATCCAACCCTGGGAAGAGAATTAGCCTTAACTCCAGCCAGTGGTGGGCCTTAATCCCCACCACAGAGTGAGGCCATTCATTAACTCATTTGTTCAACAAGTATTGAAGTACCCACTGTGTGCCAGGCTCTCTGCTGGGATATAGTACCTATCAAAATATCCATGTGAGACAAGCAGATAAAGAATAAATTAATTACAATTTCTGTAAGTATTTATTGTGATGATTTAACTCCCAACAAATTGACTCTAATCCTCAGTCACAAATTGACTCATAATCTTCAGGCCCAGACTGAGCCAGAGCTGAGAGTAGCTATGCTAACTGAAACTTGGGGGACTTACAGGAAGAGCTTCTTAAAGCCATTTCAGGCAATACTGAGATGAGGTGCCCAAAAAAGACCTGACAAGCTGCAGAAGCAATCACTCAGTGTGTGGTGATGTGGAGAAAATCCAATAACGTTTCCCAGGGATACTGAAACAGGCAGAGACAAACACACACAGAAACACACTCCAGTTTAGTAGCATTGCCCAGGAGTGGGTGATAAAGTCTGCCGTGTGCACATTGATTATTGAAGTAGCACAAAGAGATGGAGGCAAAGGATGGAGAGAAGTATAGGATCTAAAGTAATGCTTGGAAATTGTCCTGGAAGGAAGTGGGATTTGAAGGGTCAAGACATAGAAATAGAGAGATCAGCACGTCAAACTCGCAGCGTGGAATGCTCATGCCGTGTTTAAGAGATGAGAAGGATAACTTTGGACGAGAGAATTAACTGGGGACAGGTGGACAAAGTGTAACTGGGGCCATTTGATGGCCAGAACTACATGCCAGGCAGAGGCTCTCAAGAGCAAGAGAACATGCTTGTATGTTCAGTTCAGTCTGAAAACATTTAAGGATCAGCTATGAGTGTTTTATTTGTTTTTGTATACCCAGAACTTAATTTTATTCTTTTAATAATATTAAATTAATGTAAAAGAAACAAGAACAAAAAAGAAGGAAAAGAGGAGAAAAGGCAAGAGATGAGAAGGTTTTACTAACCATCGTCCATCAATGAAGCCAACAATACTACCAGGAAGAACTTGGAAAACTCTCTAGAAATAGATCTCATTGATGAAACAACTTGAACTAATCTAACAAAGAGCAATTCTGCAAGCTCCACAATGGGACTACCTGGTGTTGGCTTTTTGGCCTCCAGTCCTCCCCCAGATTTTTAGGGATACCAAAGCAGTAATTAAGACTATGGAGCTGGAGGATAGAAATCCTGGTGACGAGACATTCAGTTGTATGTGTTTCTTCACCATTGAATCAAATCCCCAGAGCGTAAAAACTAGAGAAAGGTCACTTAATAGACTCTTCACCCAGATTCCTTTAACTCCAAGACAGTAAACCTGGCTATTGTACCCCTGTCCCACCTGGCTTTGCCAAAGGGTCAAGCTATAGGGGAAAGAAAGAAAAGGATTAAAAAGAGGAACTAATTCACTGAAATTGGGGTTAATCCCACCCAAAGCCTCGATCCATGTTAGCAGCTAATCCAGTTAGTGCAGCTTTCATGGGGAGCTTTGATAAATCCTTTAGCCTCTTGCTGGAACCACAGGCCCCTTAACAACTCAGCACTCATGAGGTGATCTACCGAAATGCAGCAGATCCGGCACCTGCCAGACTCATCAGTACGTTAGCCCCAGCCAAGGCCCTACTTAAGGTCAGAGTCTTCCCAGACATTACCAGCGCTTGCTAAATCTCACCTACTATATAGTACTTCATAGTTTTACATCACCCAACCCAACCCAGCCCTTAAATTTGTAACTTGCATTTCTCAAGTCCGTGTGTGTGTGTGTGTGTGTGATTACACTGTTATTCCCAACCAGTTCCAAAATATTTGCTATTAGGAATCGTGCTTTAGATTTCTACAGATCATCCCCAGAAGTGTCTAGGACAGGACTTAGCACAGTGTAGGAGCTCGATAACTGCTTTACTGCTTTATTGATATCATCAACCTCTTAGTTACCAAGACTCAATACGTATACCAAAGACACAGAGCTTGAGCCCTGCTTTCTCTGCTGCTAGGTTATCCTGATATGCTTTATTGCTATCTTGGGCCTCTGGTCATTTCATGTTGAAAACAGAAATCCAGACTCTTAACTAATTCTGTACTACCCCTAGGCAAAATTATGCAGATCAAAGGTGAAAACATCAGGTAACTTACAAAGGAAAGCCCATCAAGCTAACTGCAGACTTCTCAACCGATACCTTACAAGCCAGAAGAGATTGGGGCCCCATCTTCAGTCTTTCTGACTAACACACATATAAAGAAAAAAAGTACCCTATTTATTTACCTCTACCTATCTGACCTCAGTCATTTCAGCTATTACCTGGAGACTAGCTGTTATGCACTGAATTTTGTCCCCCTAAAATTCATATGTTGAAGCCCTACCCCACCCCCAAGTGATGGTTTTTGGAGATGAGGCCTTTGGGGATAATAATGGTTAGATGAGGCCCTGAGTGTAGAGTCCTGACCCAGTGGGATTGGTGTCCTTATAAAAAAGAAAGCAGGGAAAGGCTATGTGAGAAAATAATGAGAAGGTGGCCATTTGCAAGCCAAAAAGAGAGCTTTCACCAGAAACCAAATTGGCCAGAACCTGAATCTTGGATTTCCAGCCTCTAGAACTGTGAGAAAATAAATTTCTGTCATTTAAGCCACCTAACCTATGGTATTTTGTTATGGTAGCCCAAGCTAACTAATACATTAATCTTCAACGTCTTCACTTTTTTCCCAGGACTTATTTTTCTGTTAGATGACTATATAATACCATTCTACCTGTGATTACCTAATCCTGCCTCATCTTCCTAGTAAGCTGTCTGACTCTGATGAAATGACTTAGCACAGCCCAGTAAGGGAAGTCAGGCAGGTGCCACTTCTGCCAGCTGTGCACGATACATCAACGCTGGCAGGAATACAATACCTGGGTCATTGTGGTCACTTCCGTCTTTGGCTATGGTACAGACCAAATAAACACGGCACATGTCTACCACCAACACACAGAGTTGTCCTCTGAGATCACGTGACTTTCTCATTCTCTACCCTGAGTTATTATAACGCCCAGTGCTGTAGATTTGTGGCTAAAATTACAGGGTTTAAAGGCAGATTCTGTACCATTTAAAAGCCAGATAAGTTTGAGAAAGTAAATTGATGTCTTAGCCTTGTTTTGTACATCAGGAAAACAGTGGTAACAATAACTGCTAATTATTATTTTATCATGAGGAAAAATACAATAATTCATGGAATAGAAAGAAATTCTAATACCAATAATAACAGAGTAGCTTCATTGGACTAATCTAACCATAGATGATAATTATAAACCATGGATGAAATATTTTAAGAAACACAACTATTTAAGCCACTAGGCAGAGAGTGATCCAAAGCAGGCACTCCAAAACCTGGAGTATATTCTATCCATGAGATAAGGAAACTACATGGGGCAGTTTATCTAGGTATTTTCCCAAAGGCACTCTCTGGTCTACATGGTGCAGACAGAATAGAAGTCAAGCAGGAAGCTGCAGTCTTACTAGCTAATAGCATCAAAGAATTTAAGGCCATCAGAGTGGCTGGAAATTGATGGAGAAAATTCAGGACAGAGGGATGCTGTGGGGGCAGGGGACACCAGAATCTGAGTATAAATACCTTTCCAATCTTTGGCCATCTCCTCAATGGGGGATGTGAGGGGAAGACTCAAGGAACCCAGAGAAATCAACAGTGGGAAGATAAAGGCCTAAACTGAGATTTCAGTTGCTGCCCACTTCAGAGAAGACAGCAGTTAGGGTTTAATTATGCCCTGTTAGAAAAGCTTGATAAATAACTTGAGATTTCCATTAATACTACAGAAGGGCTATGACATAAGGTAAAGACTATTTCCCAGGATTACAGGATTATTCCCAGGACTAAAAGCAAAACAGAAATATACATACCCCCAAAATGGGCAAAACCAAATCTTCATAAATTTAACATGATCACCCTGTAAATTAACTGCCTGAAAGAATAAATTCTGATGGACAAAAATTTTTTAAATATGTAGAATATCTACAATGTATCATGTATAATAACTAATATTACTAGCTATGAGAAGAAAGAGAAAACTATGACCCATCATCTAAGGGAAAAGGCAGGTACAGGCACACCTTGTTTTATTGTGCCTTGCAGACACCGTATTTTTTATAAATTGAAGGT
The DNA here is from genome assembly GCA_028533085.1 of Varecia variegata. NCBI lineage: Eukaryota > Metazoa > Chordata > Mammalia > Primates > Lemuridae > Varecia > Varecia variegata. The sequence continues at coordinate 19,026,366 of CM052447.1, forward strand.
CTGCGGTAACCCTGCATGGATTTGCATGGAGCAAATCTAGTGGCACCAATTTTTCAACAACACGTGCTCACTTCATGTCTCCGTGTCACATTCTGGTAATTCTTGCAATATTTCAAACATTTTTGTTATAGTGATCTATGATCAGTGATCTTTGATGTTATTATTGTAATTGTTTTGGGGTACCACAAACCACACCCACAGAGGACACTAAACTTAATAAATGTTGTATGTTTCTGACTGCTCCAAGGACTAGTGATTCCCCCCATCTCTCTCCCTCTCCTTGAGCCTCCCTATATCCTGAGACACAACAACATTGAAATTAGGCCAATTAATAATGCTACAATGGCCTCTAAGTGTTCAAGTTAAAGGAAGAGTCACATACCTCTTACTTTAAATTAAACGCTAGAAATGATTAAGCTTAGTGAGGAAGGCATGTCAAAAGCTTAGATAGGCTGAAAGCTAGGCTTTCTTTTGCCAAACAGACAAGTTGTAAATGTAAATATGAGGTTTTTGAAGGAAATTTGTGTGTTACTCTAGTGAACACATCAATGATAAGAAAGCTAAACAGCCTCAGTTCTGATATGGAGAAAGTTTGGGTGGTCTGGATAGAAAATCAAACCGGCTACAACATTACCTTAAGCCAAAACCCAGAGCAAGGCCCTAACTCTCTTCAATTCTATGAAGGCCGAGACAGGTGAGAAAGCTGCAGAAGAAAAGTTTGGAACTAGCAGAGGTTGGTTCATGAGGATTAAGGAAAGAAACCATCTCCATAATCTAAAAGTGTAAAGTAAAGCAGCAAGTACTGATACAGAAGCTGTAGAAGCTTCAGAAGTTAACCAGAAGATCTGGCTAAGACCATTAATGAAGGTGGCTATACCAAACAACTGTGTTTCAGTGGAAACAAAATAGTCTTCTAGTGGAAGAAGATACCATCTAGAACATTCACAAGTAGAGAGGAAAAGTCAATGCCTGGCTTCAAAGGTTCAAAGGAAAGGCCGACTCTCTTCTTAGGGGCTAATGCAGCTGGTGACTTTAAGTTGAAGCCAGTGCTCATCAACCATTCTGAAAACCCTAGGGCCCTTAAGAATGATGCTAAGTCTACTCTGCCTGTGTTTTATGAATGGAACAACAAAGCCTGGAGGACAGCACATGTGTTTACAGCATGGTTTACTGAATATTTTAAGCCCACTATTTAGGCCTACCACTCAGAAAAAAGATTCCTTTCAAAATATAACTGCTCACTGAGAGTGTACCTAGTCACCCAAGAGCTCTGATGGAGTTGTGCAAAAATAATAATGTCACTTTTCGGTAGTGAGATTGTGCCTGTGAACAGCCATAACACTCTAGCCTGAGCAACATATCAAGACCCTATCTCAAAAAAAAAAAAAAAAAAAAGGAAGAAAGAAAACTTAAAAATAAAAGCAGAATATTTTTGTTTTCATGCCTGGCTAATAACAACATCCATTCTGAAATTTTGACTTTCAAGCCTTCTTATGTAAGATATATATTTTGTGAGGCTATAGCTGCCATAGATTGTGATTCTTCTGATGGATCTGGGTAAAGTAAATTGAAAATGTTTTGGAAAGAATTCACCATTCTAGATGCCATTAAAAAATATTCATGGCCAGGCATGGTGGCTCACACCTGTAATCCTAGCACTCTGGGAGGCCGAGGCGGGAGGATCACTCAAGGTCAGGAGTTCGAGACCAGCCTGAGCAAGAGCAAGACCCCCATCTCTACTAAAAATAGAAAGAAATGATCTGGACAGCTAAAAATATATATAGAAAAAAATTAGCTGGTCATGGTGGCACATGCCTGTAGTCCCAGCTACTCGGGAGGCTGAAGCAGAAGGATTGCTTAAGCCCAGGAGTTTGAGGTTGCTGTGAGCTAGGCTGACACCACGGCACTGTAGCCCGGCAACAGAGCAAGACTCTGTCTCAAAAAAAAAAAAAAAAAAAAAAAATTTATAAAAAACATTCATGATTGATGGGAGGAGGTCAAAATAGCAACATTAACAGCAGTTTGGAAGAAGTTAATTTCCACCCTTATGGATGACGTTGAGGCCCCTGTTTAAGACTTCAGTGAAGGAAGTAACCATACACGGGGTTAAAATATCAAGAGCACTACGATTAGAAGTGGAGCCTGATGGTGTGACTGAATTCCTGCCATCTCATGATAAAAGTTTAATGGATGAGGAGTTGCTTCTTGTGGATGAGCAAACAAAGTGATTTCTTGAGATGGAATCAACTCCTGGTGAAGATGCTATGAATGTTGTTGAAATGACAACAAAGGATTTAGAATATTACATAAACTTAGTTGATAACGCAGTGGCAGGGTTTGAGAGGACTGACTCAAATTTTGAAAATTCCATTTAGGGTAAAGTGTTATCAAGCAGCATCACATGCTACAGAGAAATCTTTCATGAAAGGAAGAATCAATCAATGCAGCAAACCTCATTGTTGTCTTATTTTAAATCTCACAGCCACCTCCACATTCAGCAACCACCACTCTGATAAGGCACAGCCTGAAATAGAGAGGCAAGACCTTTCACCAGCAGAAAGACTATCCACAACTCATGGAAGGTTCAGATGATCATTAGCATTTTTAGCAGGAAAGTATTCTTTAATTAAGCTACATACAGGATTTTTAAAAAACATAACGCTATTGCACACTTAATAGACTACATTATAGTGTAAGCATAATTTTTATATGCAGAAACCAAAAAAAAAATTGTGTGACTCACCTAATTGCAGTATTTTCTTTATTGCAGCAGTCTTCAGCTGAACCCACCATACCGCCAAGGCATGCCTGTAATAGAAATAGACCCAGAATGTCCCAGATGTACCCAGCAGACAAGGACTTTAATGCAACCCACTATAAATGTGTTCAAAAACTTACAGGGAACAAAATGATAACAATGAGTGAAAAGAAGGGATTATTAAAAGAGAAATTTAACTAATAAGAAAAAACCAAGTGGTAATTCTAGCATTGACAAATGCAATATTAAATATGAAATATTTATTGAATGAGATTAACAACAGAAGAGAAACTGTTGCAAAGGAGTTAGTGATCCACTGTAAAGAATATATTGAGTGAAAAGTACTGGGAAAAATATGAACAGAGCCTCAGTGATCTATAGGAAAACAACAAGCAGTCTAACGTGTGTAATCAGAGTCCTATAAGAAGATGAGAGACAAAAATGGAGAAGCCATAAGTGTAAAGATAATGACTGAGAAATTCCCAAAAGATCAAGTCAGAGATACAAAAATCACAGCAAACCTCAAGCAGGATAATATAAAGAAAATCACATTTCTTTATTTTGAGAGTCAAATTGATTAAAGCAAAAGATAAAGAGAAAAATCTTAAAAGCAGCCAGAGACAAAAGGCAGATCACGTACAGGGGATAACAAAACTGCGACGGCTGATTTCTCATCAAACAGAAAAGAGTCCTAGAGAAGCCTGTGGAATGATATCATTAAAGTACTGAGGAAAATAAAATTGTCAATCTATAATTCTATGTCCAGTGAAAATAGCCTTCAAAACTAAAGGTAAAATAAAATTATTACTCAGATCAATACAAGCAGAGGAAATTAGTTGCCAACAGACCTGCATATACAAGTGGCAAAGAAAGTTTTACAAGCAGAAGACACAGGACACTAAATCAAACCTTGGATCTACATAAACACAAAACATCAGAAATGGTAAATATGTCAGGGAAAATGAAAGATGTTTACCTTTTAATTTTTTAAAAGAAATTGACTGATCATAGAGTTACATTTAAAACTACACTATAGGAGAATATCTTTGTTACTCAAGCTAGGCAAATGTTTCTTAGATACAATATGAAAGCATGATTCACAAAAGAAAAAAATTGATAAATTAGATTTCATCAAAATTCAAAACTTCTCTGCAAAAGACACTATTAGAAGACTGAAAAGACACTATTAGAAGACTGAAAAGACAAGCCACAGACTGGGGGAAATATTTGCAAAAGACGTATCTGACACAGGACTTTTATCCAGAATATATAAAGAAACTTCAAACCTAAATAAAAATAAACAACTCAATTTAATAAAATGGGCAAAAGACTTAGACGTTTCACCAAAGTAAATATCTAGATAGCAAATAAATACATGAAAAGATGCTCAAGATCATTAGCCATAGGGGAAATGAGAATTAAACCTACAATAAGATCCTACTACATATCCATTAGCATGACACCATGCTTGTCCCCCCACCAAAAGAAAAAGAAACAGGTTCTGTAGAGGATATAGAATATATTAATTTCCTAGAGCTACCATAACAAATTATCACAAAGTTGGTGGTTTAAAACATAGAAATTTGTTCTCTCACAGTCTGGAGGTAAGAGGTTCAAAATCAAGATATCAGTGGATACTTCTTCTGAAGGCTCTTAGAAAAAAAATCCTTTCTTGCTTCTTCCTAATTTCTGGTCATTGTTGACAATCCTTGGCATTCCCTTATTTGAAGCTGCAACACTCCAATTTCTACTTCTATTTTCACATGGCCCTCTTCCCTCTATTTGCGTATCTCCAATTTTCTGTCTTTATAAGGACACCTGTTATTTGATTTAGAATCCACTAGATTCTAGTAAGACCTCGTCTTAATTTGAGTGTATCTGCAAAAACTCTTTCTAAGTATGGTCACATTCACAAGTACCAGGGACACAATTCAACCCACAACGTCAAACAACTATGATGAGAATGCAAAATGGCACAACCATTTTGCAAAACAATTTGGCAGCATTTTATAAAGTTAAACATACACTTACCATACCCACACACTGTCATACACAATGGAGTGGATTTCTATATCTGCCCAAAATTAATATGTTAAAATCCTAAACCCTAATGAGACTGTATTAGGAAGACTACCTTTAGGAGATAATTAGGTCACGAGGGTGGAGCCCTCCAGAATGGGATTAGTGCCCTTAAAAAGGAACCCCAGAGAGCTCTCTTGCCTTCTTTCTACCATGTGAGGATACAATGAGAGGCTGGCTGTTTGCAACCCAGTAGAGGGACCTTACCAGAACCTGACCATTTATATGACATTTTGGAAAAGGCAAAACTAGAAGGAGAGAGAACTTATTAGTAATTTCCAGGATTGGAATGGGAGAAGGGTTTGGCTATAAAAGGGTTGCACAAGGAAATTTTTTCAGGTAACAGAATGATTCTGTATCCTGACTGTGATACTGACAGGTAGTTACACAAAACTACACATAGTTAAAACTTATAGAACTATATACTAGTAAAAATTCAACTTTACATAAATTTAAAACATAATTTTTTAAAAAAAACATATCAAGAGAGCACTACATACCCACCAGAATGGCTAAATTTTCAAATACCAACATCATATATTGGCAAGAATGTAGACCAACCTGGAGTCTCCATGCATGGTCCAATCACTTTAGAAAACTATTTGGTAGTTTTCTATAAAGTTAAATATAGACTTACCTCATGACTCAGCAGAAAAGAAGAAAACTCCTACCAACAAAGTCTTGTACAAAAAATGTCCAAAGCAACTTTATTTGTAACATCCCAAAACTGGAAACAACTATTTATCAACAGGTAAATAGAGAAACAAATTGTGGTATATTCATACAATGGAATACTACTCAGCAATAAGAAACAACTGCTAAAACCTACAACAATATGTGTGAATCTTAAAAGGATGCTAAGTAATCAACTCAAATGATCATCAATTCATGAGTGCATTAATAAAATGTGGTATATGTATACATGGAGAACTACTCAGCCATAAAAAATTAAATAATATCTTTTGCAACAATTAGAATGGAACTGGAGACCATTATCCCAAGTGAATTATTGCAAGAATGGAAAAATAAACACCACATGTACTCACTGTTAAATTGGAACTAACCCATCAGCACTCATGTGCGCAGATGGAAGTAAAACCCAACGGAGATCATGCAGGTGGGAGGGGTGAGGAGGGGACAGGCGAAATCATACCTAACAGGTACAATGTATACTATCTGGGTGATGGGCACACCATTTATAATTTGACTCAAGCACTGCAAAAATCAATCCATGTAACCAAAATATTTGTACCCCCGTAATATTCTGAAATTTAAAAAAAAGGATGCTAAGTAAAAAAAAAACTAGACTCAATTATGAATACACTGTATGATTTCATGTATATATAGTCTTTGAACAGACAAAACTAATATATGGAAAACAAAGCCAAAGTTACCTCTGGGGAATGGAGATTAATTGTAATTGAGCACACAGGAACTTTCTGGGTAATGAAAAGGTTTTGTATCTATATCTTGAGTAGGATGGTGGTTTCATGGGTCAAACTTATCAAAACATGGGTAGTTTCATGGGTCAAAAACTCACTGAATTTTAATGTAATATTTGGGGATTTCATTACACAATAGGCCCCTCTTATCCCCAGTGTGTATGTTTCAAGACACCCAGTAGGTGACTCAAACTGCAGATAGTACCAAACATTATAAATACTATGTTTTGTCCTATATATACATAAGATAAAGTTTCATTTATAAACTAGGCACAATAAAAGATTAATAACTAATAATAAACTAGAACAATTATAACCATATACTGTAATAAAAGTTACATGAATGAAGGCTCTTGCTCTCTCTTTCTCACTCTCTCTCTCAAAATATCTTACTGTACTTTACTCACCTATTTTCAGACCGTGGTTGACTGTGGGTAACTGAAATGTGAAAATGAAACTGCAGATAAGGGGAGACTACTACATGTACATTTTAATTCTATAATATATAATTCATGTACAGCACCTAGCAACAGTGCCTTGGACATAAGTGTTCACTTTATGCTAGCTACTTTATAGGAGTTATTTAAGTCTACTCCTGCCACACTTACAAGTGAGAAATGTGAACTCCTGAGGACAGCTGCATAGTCTCTACTTTTGTATTCACATTCAGCTGTAGCATAGTGCTAACTCTCAAAATGTTGTTTGTTGAATGAGTGATAGACTGGCCCAACGAGGAATGGGTTCAATTCATGCAATGTCAGAACTGTGGGAAGGTCTTTCATTCCTCCTTCACTCAATGCATAACACTCCTCCCCGCTTCTTAGCCTGTTTATATGAAGTCACCTACTCTGGTTTGTACTCTCAGAAAGGCAGGGCAGTCATCACTTCATAGGGCAAACTATTTCATCTTTGTCCCGATTATGTTGAGAAAAAAAGCTCTTTCTATGTCTACCTTTAAACCTACCAGGGGACCTCACAGTGCTGTTAAAATCTCCTTCACATGGCAAAGGTACAATTGGCCCCTTTGGAACAGGGCTAGGACTACAGTGAGGCACTTGCCTCAGCTGCAAAATTTAAGGGGAAGACAAAAACCTCAGACATCAAGATAAAAAATATTTTAGTACAATATTTTAAGAAATCAAATCAGCAAACTACAGCCAACCAGGGCAAACCTCAAAAAGCTTAACGAAGATTTTCTCTTAGGGCTGAAACATAGGATTGCATTTCAAGCTTCACCAAACCATAGCCTATTTTTTAAGGGATATTTTTGTTTGTTCTTTAACAACCCTGCCTCCCACGCAGGAATAACAAATGAATCCACCTCCCAGCATGCCCTGAAGGCTGCTTTTCCATCAAGTGAACATGCAGTCAGTCTTCTAGTGACAAATTAGCCTCAAGGATTATAGTTTGCCTTTTCCAAAAGTGACAAACAGACCTCCTGGAGCAAAGATGTACTTAACCAGCTGAGATTTTACCTGACCAGTTCAAGAGAAATAAAAGATGAAATGGGAGATTAAAATTAAGACTGCATTTGATACCTTACTGCCACCCATTGTTTTATTTTCTCATTTTAGTCATAATGATCTAAAGCTCAGCTCTCATGAAGAGCTATCATTTCTTTAGCACCTACTATGTGCCAGGTACTGGGCTTGGTACTTGTTGTTTGTATTTCTTAATCTTCACAACAGCCTTGTAAAAGAAGCAATATTCTTTACTTTTGACCCTTTGAGATTCAGAGACAAAGTATCTAGCCCAAGTTCACACAGCTAATTTTGGTGGTGGGACTGGGAGTGAAATTTTTGTCCTTCTGTGGTCAAACTGCACTATTCAACATGCCCCCAATGACAGCCTTGGACCTAGTCCCATGGCAATAATTCCCTAACTTACTTTATTCATCATTATCTTAGTTTTTGTCATATTTGTGTACTATTACCATAACCTGCACTATTATGTACATAAGACTTTTTTATAAATCAGTTCATTTTTACTTAAATAAATGTTGAATAAAATTTAAGTAAAGTTTTAAAGAAACTTTGTGTCATTTCATGAATTGAAAATGAATCTCACTTCTCATGTGTGGAAAATATATACAATAAAACCCAAAAAATGCCAAAATTCCAGCCAGGCACTCTTACCTACCAAACACTCTGAGCCCAAGCCTATACACTCTGCTAAAAAGAGAAACTAGAAAATGCTAGAAATGTGTTAAAGTCATATTAGAATCCAACAGAGACTTTTCTTTTGATTCAATCAAAATTCAGAATAATTCAAAGAAAATTAAAGATAATTAATATCTCAGAGCTTGGCAGTTCAGGGAAGATGGCTGACCAAAAACACCAGCTGACAGATTTTCTCAGAAAAAAGGAAAAGTTTTAGGTGAAAAGAAACAAAACGACAATCATAGATAAGGTGTAATTCCAAGGGAAAAGTGCCAGAACCTACAAGAGATTCCAGGGAAAGAAGTTGTGAAGCAGAAAAAGGAGGAACAAGATATTGGCAGAGGACAACCCCCAAGAGGCTTGGAGTCCAGCGGAAAGGGTAGATGGAGCCCCATCTTCAGTCTTCTTAAACAGAACAACTGCCAGCCTAGAATTCTGTATCCTGCAAAACTAAGTTTCATATATGAAGAAGAAATAAAGACTTTCCCAGACAAGCAAACACCGAGGGAATTTGTCAAACCAGACCTGCCCTACAGGAAATACTTAGAACAACATTATACATGGATCAGCACAATAGACACCCACCAGTGTAAAACCACCCAAAAGTTAAAGCTCAGAGGTCAAATGAAGCAATAGCACAAGAGATAAAACAAAGCAATAAAGTACTACCCAACAGGATGAAGAGAACAATGTCGCACATGTCAATTCTATCAATCAACAGGAAGAGTCTGAGTAGCCCACTCAAGAGACACAGGCTGGCTAAATGGTTAAAAATATACAACCTAAGTATCTGCTGTATCCAGGAAACACATCAAACCCATAAGGACTCATACAGACTCAAGGTGAAGGGATGGAAAAAAGTATTCCACGCAGATGGTAACCAAAAGAAAGTAGCTATAGCCATTCTCATATCAGGTAAAATTGACTTAAATCAACAATAGTAAAGAAAGACAAAGATAGTCATTACATAATGGTGAAGGGAGCAATTCAACAAGAAGACATAACAATCCTATATATTTATGCACCTAACAGAGGAGCACCTAGATTCATAAAGCAAACCCTACTAGATCTAAGTAAAGAGATAAACAGCAACATGGTAATTACAGGGGATTGAAACACTCCACTGAAAGAACTGGACAGATCATCCAAGCAGAAAATAAATAAAGAAACACTAGACTTAAATGGGACTCTAGAACAATGGGCCTAACAGACATTTATAGAATATTTCACCTCAAAATTACTGAATATACATTCTTCTCATCAGCACATGGAACATTCTCCAAGATTGATCATATCTCAGGCCACAAAACATATCTAAACAAATTCAAAAAAATAGAAATCATACCATGTATCTTTATAGAACAGAGTGGAATAAAACTAGAAATCAACTCCAAGAGAAATACTCAACTCCATACAAAGTCATGGAAATTAAACAACCTGCTGCCGAATGATTATTGGGTCAATAATGAAATTCAGGTGGAAATCAAAAGATTCCTCTAACTGAATGACAAAGGGGACACAAACCTACCAAATCTATGGGATTCAGCAACAGCAGTCCTAAGGGGAAAATTCATAGCCTTAAATGCCTAAATCAAAAAGACATAAAGATCACAAGTTAACAATCTAATGACACATCCTAAGAAACTAGAAAAGGAAGAGCAAAACAAACTCAAACCCAGAAGAAAAGAAAAAACTAAGGTTAGAGCAGAACTAAATGAAATGGAAAACCAAATATATATATATATATATATATATATATATATATATACAGGATCAATGAAACAAAAAGTTGGTTCTTTGAAAAGATAAACAAAATTGATAGACCTCTTGCTAGATTAATCAGGAATAGAAAAGACCCAAATAAACTCAATCAGAAATGCAAAAAGAGATATTAAAACTGGTACCACAGAAATGCAAAATATCATCTGAGAATACTATGAAAATCTCTATGCACATAAACTTGAAAACATAGAAGAAATGGACAGGTTCCCGAAAACACACAACCTTCCAAGACTCAATCAGAAGCAAACAGAATTCCCTAACAGACCAATAACAAGCAGCAAGGTTGAAAAAGTAATTAATAAACCTTCCAACAAAAAAAGCCTTGGACCATATGGATTCGCATCACCCCAAGTGCCCATCAATTAATGAGTGGATTAACAAAATGTAGGATATGTATACTGTGGAATACTACTCAGCCATGAAGAAGGATGAATTAAGGCTTTTTGCAACAATTTGGATGGAACTGGAAACCATTATCATAAGTGAAGTATCTAAAGAAGGGAAAAACAAATACCACATGTACTCACTATTAAACTGGAACTAACCAATGAGGATGCATGTGCACAGATGGAAGTAAAACTCAGTGGAAATCAAGCAAGGGGGTGGGGGGAGTATGATATGGGTGAAAACCTACCTAATGGGTACAATGAACACTATCTGGGTGATGGGCACACTTATAACCTTCACTCAAGCATAATAAAATTGATACATGTAACCAAAAACATTTATACTCCCATAATATTTTTTTTAAAAACAGAATGCTGAAATAAAATTACAAATAGATACCAAAAAAATAGGTTTGGGTGAGATGGAGAAACAATAACTAGTTTTCTAAGCAAGTAAATTGGAAACATAAAAAGGTATGTTAGAGCACATATTTAATAATACATGCTAAAAAAAAGTAATTTCTATTAATTAGAGTGTACATTATTAATAAAGTATTTATAACTCTTACCTTAATTTAGGTGTTACCAGGAAATTAAAGTGTTACTAATTCTACCCTAAAAAAATTCTCAGAGCTTGAATCAATGTTACCTAATTCCATATCTTGGCGACACCAAAAATTCCCTTTGAGTACCACAAATGGCTGGTGTTTCTTACATTCTCAGAATCTTCTAGAAGTTCGTCCAGTATCTTACCCCATAGCACATTGCCTCTCGATCACCATGTTGATATCTTTAGGGCAACAAGGAGTCGGGAGACTTATATTTTTTAATGACCTCTACCATGGACCAGCCATCGAATCTGAAGAAATTATACCAACTTCCTGAATTTCAGTTTCCTCACCTATTAAGAAGAGAATGAGTTTTCCTTTTGTTCTATAATTCCTTCCAGATCTAAAATTCTCTGAATTTCTCTTTATCTTGCTTGTGTATTTTCCCCAAATTCCATTATTGACATTTTATTCCTGTGAATTAAAGCTCTATTGCACCTGTATTTGTCATTGGTCTAAAACAAATATAACATGTAACTTGCAATGGTAAATTTTGAAAACCTTGATAATGATGAGTCTATCCAATTGTTTTAGATTATAGTTACTTGAGTATAAATTCAATATTTAATTCAAATGTGATACAGAAAAACAGCCCAGAGCCAGACGGATGAATTCAAACTGGCTCTTCCCCTACACGCTGTGGAACTTTGGGCAAGTATCTAACCCTCTTTGACCCTGTGTCCTTGTCTATAAACCTGGGTGAATAATTTTTATCCTCTCCTACGTTGTTATGGGGATAAAATGATCTCACTGATGAGAAAATGCTTGAAAAAACACCACCCAGGTTCAGTGTGTCATGGGATTATTCTTACTGTCAAATGAGATAAGACACGTGAGGGCACTTTGATAGTTTTATATAAACTGTCAGTTGACCTTATGTGAGGCAGTCAGTCTCTCTTTGTCTGCTTTCTCATTTGAATGATAAGCCTACTTAGGCCCTTTTATCACCGAAATTCTATGATTCTGGGATCGATTTATTGTCAAGTATGATTACTGTTACCCCACAACATATCAGTCAGAATCACAGAAAAATAGGTAATAGAGAAGGACCAGTGTCCACAATGGAAGAAGCGCTAGGATTCGAGGCAAACAGTCTGGGTTTGTGCTTTAGTTGCTGCTTGCTAGGTTTGTGGCCTTAGGCAAGTTCCTTCCCCTTTCAGAGTCTCCACACCCTGTTGAGTGAAAAGAACAATGGTGCTAAATCAACACAGAGCAGGCCTTTGCTGTTTACACCTGCCTTATGTCCATGCCTCCCTCTTCTGTAATGACTCCCCAGTACTCCTCTGGGGAACTATCTCTGCCCCAGTCTTGACCCATGAGGTTCACGTGGCATCGACCCCATTCCCTGGAGTTCCGTAGGACACACATTGGCCTGGCCAATGAGCTGGTCCCATTTTCCTGGCTATCGTGGTTGACTCAGGGATGAGCACTCACCCAAAATGGTCCAATGAAACCATATCCCAGGTTCTGCTAGAATTATTAAGAAAGAAAAGATTTTTTTTTTTTTCTTCCCCAACAGCATTCCCAGCTGTAGAGAGGATGCAAGACTGGAGTCTTTCTCCCACATGGGAAGAGGCTTCCTGAGAATGAAACCAACTCAGTGGAAAGCAAAGAGCCGTGGAGATCCCTGATAACATCATCTGGGCTCCTGGATGCAGCCCTGTCTGAGGACGCACACCCAAAGTTACACAAACCCATAAATTATCTTCTCAGCTAAAGCTAGCTTGCGCTGGGTTTCTGTCACATGCAACCAAAGGAGTTCCTACTGATACACAAAAGTTTTTTGAACTTTCCCTGCGAAGTCCTGGAGGTCCCCCAGAGGTGCTCTGGGAGCTACTGAAGTAAGACTGAGGCATGCCAAGCTAACTGGCAGAGTTTTGGGGCCCATGCACCCCATTAAAATAGAGCACCTTCTCCTTTGTCTATTTCATGTACTAGGGTACCCTGTGAGATTGCTTTGAAAGCAGCTTCCAAGGATACATGACCTTGTGGTTCCCTGGAGATCTTTTTCTGAAACCCAAAAGAGGTGTTTTTAAGAGGCAGGGGTCTCTTGATCTTAATCCCTCCTAGGATAAGGGACAAAACTCAAACGCCTAAAAGTGGGTAAGGGAGGACCGTAGACAACTGAGGAGACGTTTCCATTAAAAAAGACAGCACAGTTAAACCCCAGCTGATGACCATGATGCTA
>CM052447.1:19040267-19072087 GCA_028533085.1 Varecia variegata
AAGTTTCACTTTGTATTTCTGTTAGACAGAAGTGGCCTAGACAACTCTCTCATAGTACAGGTGGGGAAATTCAAAGACAGAATCTTTGTGCAAAGTAAAAACCAAAACAAACACAACTACGCTAGCAGTGGGATGTAGCTATGATTGAAAGCGCAGCAAGTGGAAATTACAAAACGAGGTTCTGATCTTGGCTCTGCCTCCCATCTACTAAGTGACCTGAGGCAAGCGGCTCCCCCTTGCTGAGCCTCAGTTTCCTCAGCTCTAAAATGAGGGGACGGGACGGGACAGAATCCGAGGTCCCTGCCAGCTCCGCCACTCTGATCTGCTCCCCCTTCTGCCTCTGGGCAGGCCATCGCTCACGCTGACCAGGATCGGAGGCTAATGTCCCACCTTCAGAAGCCTCCCCAGAGAAGGAGCCCTGGAGAACCCTGTGGCTGACTCATGTCAGAGTGTCACAATATTGATGATGTTCCCTGAGAACACAGAAGCCGCCTGCCTCCAGAGCTGAATGTCTAATTGTGGAATGCGAGCGCTTGCCGAGCTAAAGCTGTCAGTCTTGTTGCTCAGCACTCAGCTCTGCTTTGATAGAAGCTCCTTGGTAAAAAGGAAAATATTTATTGAGCATTTACTCTGTACCCAAGACTAGGCAAAGTAACTTTGTTACAGGTTAAATAGTGTTCCCTAAAAGAAGTATCCTGAAGACCTAACCCCTAGCACCTCAGAATGTGACCTTATTTGGAAACAGGACCTCTACAGAGATAATCAAGTTAAAATGACGCAATTCGAGTGGGCTCTAATCCAGTGACTGGTGTCTTTATGCAAAGGGGAATTTGGACGCAGGGACAGACTCGCACGGAGGGAATACGGAGTGAAGACACGGGGAGAAGATGGCCATGTGACCGGAGTGACGTATCTGCAAGCCAAGGAATGACAAAGATCACCAGCAAACTCCAGAAACTAGAAGAGGGGAGGAGAAATTCTCCCCTGCAGCTGTCTGAAGGAGCATGGCTGCCACCACCTTGATTTTAGACTTTTGGCCCCCAGAACTGTGAGACAATTCATTTCTTGTTTTAAGCCCCCCAGTGTGTGGTACTTTGCTACAACAGCCCTAGAAAGCTAATACCATGTTTGTGAACCCATCACCTGCTATAATCCTCACAACAACCCTACGAGATGGCTGCTACTGTTATTGCCCCCTTTGCTGGTGGGTAAAAGAGAGCAAGTAACCCACTCAGATAATAAAGTGACATGGTGGGACCACAGCTGAACCCCGTCGTGCCTGCCCTTAGCTCTCCTGCTCTGCTGCCCTGGTAGAGGGGAAAGAACACGAGACCAGCAGACCAGAACAGTCCTGGATCTTGCCTGTGTGGTCCTGAGAAAGTCACTTCACCTCTTGGTCCAAAAGAAACGATGGATGATCACAATGAGATCTGAAATAAATTAATGATATAATAGGTATGGATGATGCTGATTAATTAAATATGATAAGCAAGAAAGAAAGGGAAAAAAATCAGATAGTCCTCAGGTTTCTATTCTGACTAACCAGTAAATGAATATTACCTACCTCAAGGACCACCGCTGCCACCCACCACGACCACTTCAACATCCCTACCAACACCATGGCCATGACCACAGCTGCCACTCTGGCTACCAGCGCCTCAAACTTCTCATTCCTACGCCCCCACCCCACCACACATTCACACCTACTGACGGTTTATTATGTCCCAGGCAGAGGTGTAATCCCCATCTGATAGATGAATAAATGGAGGCATGGGGAAGTTAAAAAGAAACAGTTCACAAAGCTAACAAAAGAAGGACTCCTAAAAGAAGAAATTCCAAATGTCTTGCTATTCCTCTCATAAGACTCCCCATCATTTCCCCCTAGGATTGAGATCAAGAAAAGATACTCCATTCCCAAAGGAGGAGAGGAATGCTGATCCGGACTGTTAAATTCTGGGACATTGTATGGTACCCCAGTGCCAACGAGTGGAGCTGTCCAAAGGAGGTAGCAGGCTGCCATAAAAATAGGAATGCTCTTCCCTTTTCTACCTCATTGCACTCAGCCAGAGTTCGACTAATCCTCTTTCTCCCAAGAGCCTAGAGAAAAAAATATTTTTTCTCTTTCTCTTTCTGTGTCTACAGAGCATGTAGAACCTAGCCTATAAAATTCTAGGACAAGGGACAACAAATTCACATTCTCATTCATATTCTCACTTTTTTTCCTTAATTCAGCATATTACCGGGGAACAAAAGCTTAGGTTACATATACTGCCTTTGCCTCACCCAAACCACAGCTTCAAGCATTTCCATCCCCCACACAGTGGGCACCGCACCCATTAGGTGTGAATATACCCATCCCCTCCTCCCTACACCACCTGCTCGACACCCAATGGATGTTACTACAATATGTGCACATAAGTGTTGATCAGTTGATACCAATTTGATGGTGAGTACATGTGGTGCTTGTTTTTCCATTCTTGGGATACTTCACTTACTAGAATGGGCTCCAGGTCTACCCAGGATAATATAAGAAGTGCTACATCACCATTGTTTTTTGTGGCTGAGTAACACTCCATGGTATACATATGCCACATTTTATGAATCCACTCATATATTGATGGGCACTTGAGTTGTTTGCACATTTTTGCAATTGTGAATTGTGCTGCTATAAATATTCGAGGGCAGATGTCTTTTTTATAGAATGTCTTTTTTTCCTTTGGGTAGATGCCTAGTAATGGGATTGCTGGATCAAATGGTAGTTCTACTTTTAGCTCTTTGAGGTATCTCCATGCTGCTTTCCACAGAGGTTACACTACTTTGCAGTATCACCAGCAGTGTAAGAGTGTTCCTATCTCTCCACAACCACACCAACATTTATTGTTTTGGGACTTTTTGATAAAAGCCATTCTCACTGAGGAGTTAAATGATATTTCACTGTGGTTTTGATTTGCATTTCCCTGATGATTAGAGATGTTGAACACTTTCTCATATGTTTTTTGGCCATTAGTCTATCTTCTTTTGAAAAGTTTCTGTTCATGTCCTTTGCTCACTTTTTAGTGGGGTTGTTTGAATTTTTTCTTGCTGTTTTTCCTGAGTTCTACACAGATTTCCATTATAAGCCCTTTATCAATATTCCATCGCTTCACATTGAGTCTGAATGCATCCTTGTAGGTTAGATGTGTTTCCTGAAGACAGAAAAGACTTGGCTTGTGTATATTTATCCATTCACCCAGCTTATGTCTCTTTAGTGGGCAGTTTAAGCCATTCACATTTATTGAAAGAATTGATAAGTGGGGTAGATTTCTGTTCATCCTGTTGAGTTGAACTTGGTGGCTTTGTTTTCTCTCTTGAGCCATTGCAGTACCTGGCTTTTGACCTCAGCTTTTGGATGATTATACACTGATGAGTGTTTATTGTGCTGATCCATGTGTAACACTATTTTGAGTACTTCCTGGAGGGCAGGTCTTATCTTGATGAATTCCCTCAGTCTCTACTTGTCTAAGAAGGTCTTTATTTCTCCTTTGTATAGGAAAATTAGTTTTGCAGGATACATTATTCTAGGCTGGGCATTATTCTGTTTGAGAAGAGTCAGAATTAGGGACCTAGTCTCTTCTGGCTTGTAAGGTCTCAGTTGAGAAGTTTGCAGTAAGTCTGATGGGTTTTCCTTTGTAGGTTACCTGCTGCTTTCACCTTATGGCTCATAGGAGGGCCTCTTTTGTGTTCATATTGGCCAGTCTGATGACTCTGTGTGCTGTCTTCCTGTTTGCATGAATCTCCCAGGAGTCCTCTGAGCTTCTTGTACCTGGATATCTAGATTTGTAGCAAGGTCAGGGAAATTTTCGTCCATTATATCCTCAAATAGTTTATCAAACCCTTGTGTATTTTTCTTCTTCATCCTCAGGAATGCCTATGATTCTCACATTAGGCCTCGTCACATAATCCCACATTTCATGTAGGCTTTGCTCTTTTCTCTTATTTCTCTGCTCTATCTCTGCAACTGACTTGTTTAATTGAAAGTCGTTATGAGGATTAAGAAGTCATCTATATAACATAAAAGTACAAGGTGAAGCAGCAAGTGCTGATGGAGAAGCTGCAGCAAATTATCCAGAAGATCTAGCTAAGACAATTGATGAAGTATTAATAGTAGCTACACTAAACAACTTATTTTCAAACAGTTTTATCTTGGAAGACGATACCATCTAGGACTTTCATAGCTAGAGAAAAGAAGTCAATACTTGGCTAACATAGCTGGTGACTTTAAGTTGAAGCCAATGGCCATTCACCATTCCAAAAATCCTAGAGCCCTTAAGAATTATGCTAAAATATACTCTGCCTGTGCTCTATAAATAAAACAACATAGCCAGGATGATAGCACATGTGTCTACAGCATGGTTTACTGAATTTTATTTTCATTTGCACTGAAGGATTATGTCTAGTGAACATTTTAAGTCCACTGTTGAGACCTACTGCTCAAGAAAAAAAGCTTCCCTTCAAAATATTACTGCTCATTGACAATGTACCTGGTCACCCAAGAGCTCTAATGGACATATACAAGGAGATGAATGTTGTTTTCATGCCTACTAACACAATATCCATCCTGTAACCCACTGATCAAGGAGTAATTTTGACTTTCAAGTCTTACTATGTAAGAAGTACATTTTATAAGGCTATGGCTGCCATAGACAGTGATTCCTCTGATGGATCTGGGCAAAGTAAACTGAAAATGTTTTGGAAAGGATTCACTATTCTAGATGCCATTAAGAACATTTGTAATTCACAGGAGAATGTCAAAATAGCAACATTAACAAGAGTTTGGGAGAAGTTTGATTCCAACCCTCATGAATGACACAGAGATTCAAGACATCAGTGGAGGAAGTCCCAGCAGATGTGGGAGAAATAGCAAGAGAACGAGAATTAGAAGTGGATCCTGAAGATAAGACTGAATTGCTGCAATCTCATGATAAAAAATGAATGAATGAGAAGCTAATTCTTTTGGATGAACAAAGAAAGTAGTTTCTTGAGGTGGAATCTACATCTGGTGAAGATGCTGTGAACATTGTTGAAACAAAAACAAAACATTTAACTATTACATACCTAGCTGATAAAGCAGCAGTAGGGTTTGAGAGGATTGACTCCAATTTTGAAAGAGGTTCTGTTATGGTTAAAATTCCATCAAACAGCATTGCACACTACAGAGAAATCTTTCATGAAATTAAGAGTCAATCGATGCCCCAAACTTCACTGTTGCCTTATTTCAAGAAATTGTCACTGCTACCCCAGCCTTCAGCAAACACCACCCTGATCAGTCATCAGCCATGAACTTCTAGGCAAAATCCTCTACCAGCAAAAAAAAAAAAAAAAAAAAAACTACAATTAGATGATTGTTTGCATTTTTTTAGCAATAAAGTATTTTTGATACATAAAATTCCTACATTTTGTGGGGTATCTATGATACTTTTTTATATAAATAGAATTATAATGATCAAGTAATATACATATATTTTTAGACATAATACTATTGCACACTTAATAGACTATAGTAGAGTGTAAACGTAACTTTTATATGCACTAGGAAACAAGAGAGTTTGTGTGATTCACTTTATTGTGATATCTGCTTTATTGAGGTGCTCTGGAACCAAACCTACAACATCTCTGAGGTATATCTGTAATAAATGATAATAAATAGTTCCCCTCTCCTGGGGTGGTTGTAAGAATTCAATAAGCTAATGCATGTAGTCATTCAGTAGGTTCTGGTTTATAAAATGTGCTAAATATCAATGGTTAATTTTATTATTCTACTGAGAGGAAAGAGAATGAACCAGGGGTAGAAGCTGATAAGAAATGCAGGTAGCTGGAAGAGTCACCTCTGCTGTCCCCATAAAGCAGATGACAGCCAGCTTCCAACAGTGAAGACAAGGTGGTGAGAGTAGAGGTTAGGAGATGGTGATGAAGATTGGTAAAAAAAAAAAAAAAAAAACTGGAGGATCATTGGGCAGTAGGGGAAGGTAGCTGAGATGGACACTCATAAATTTTAGAACTAGAAAATCACAATGCTGTGCAGTTTTTCTCTGACAGTATCAGCATCCCTGATGGGTGAGCCAGGCTAAAGGGTAGCATAGTGGATGGGTTAAATAAAAGAAAGGTTTGGGAGTTGATGGCACAGGTGAGTAAAGAGATGTGGTAGGTTGCTCTGTGGGATACACTTCTAGGAAAGGCTAAAAAGCTTACAGTGTACTATACCAATGTTTTGATTCAAGCACACTATAGCAGTGTCTTGAATTGGAATCCGAGGGGTTATTTCTTCCATTTTCCATCCATACTCAGCACTGCCTTTGTTTCTTCCCATCCTGATTAAATTCCTTGATTCACCCACACATGACTATGAGGTCCTTGGAAGCAGGGTGGCACCCTCCATATATCCCACTCTATGCATTGTCACTCTATGGTATTTCTTGCAATGCACACTGGGTAACAACATGAGCTCTGGTGTCAGGCTGCTTATGTTCAAAATCCAGCCCCTTCGCCTATAATCTGTGGGGCCTTAGCCAAGTTATTTAATATCACTAAGCCTTGCTTTCCTCATCAATACAGTGGGCATCTTACTTCGTAGAGAAGTTGTAAGATTTTGATAAAACAATTCACAGAAAATGCTTAGCATAGCACCTGGCCATAACAAAGATTTCAGTAAATATTAGTTGTTGTAATAAATACAATGATTTTAAACCAGCATGTAGCACGTTTGTTTGGGGTGCTGGACCAGGTCGGTTCTGACCCCAAAGGGCATGCAGTAATCCAAAGTTAGTGGTGGAGTTCAGAGACAAGACAGGAAAGAACACAAGAGCTGCCACAAGCATGAGGCAGGTCTCCCCACCAAGTGCAGCTGGAGGAAAAGCCGTTTGCCAGGGCCTCCGAGCCCAGAAATCTTCTCCAACATAATTGAGAAATATGTTCCTCGTGCATGCCTAATTGGAGCATAGCAGATGGCAGAGACATGTGTTTAATGAAATATGTCCATTCGATTAAGCTAGGCCACTGGGGATTTGGGCTTCAGTGCAATTTCTGTTGCTACCCCTCCCTGTGGGACACTATGGTAGTTTCAGGGATTTTAACAAACTTGGAGAGGAAACAATGCTGGTAGAGAAGTCTAGAAACCCGAAGCTAAGCTTGTGAGTTTCTGGCTCTATGTACATTTTCATCGGTGGCAAAGAACCATTGCCTTGAGTGTCTATCTCTTGTGTGAGCTCTGGGCATGGGTAGAATATAGAATGAATCAACCAATCTGTGAGCCAACCAAAGTGAACTGACTGAGATCCTCCACACCCAGGCCACAAGCTTCTTCCTCTGTGCCTTGCTTATGTCCAAGGCCCAGCTTTCACGTGATGATGTTGATGTGTATGCGTGTATGTGCCCACATGTGCGTGTGTGTGCATGACCATGTGCACATGACCTCCTTCGTAAAGACTTTCCTAGTTTCCCTGGCAGACATCATGAAAACCCTCAAGACATTTCACGTGAAGCTCTTTAATGACACACTACTTTCTAACCCGAATTATTCTTGTTTGTGTTTATATGGGACTTTCTTAAGGTGGACTAATCTCCTTCCTCAAAGGTGAGGGCCTTGGCTGTTAAGGTCAGTAGATTCACAAAGAATGAAAGAAAGAAGGACATAAGGGGTCAGAAGGTCCAAGTCCCCTTTCCCTGACTTTCTGCTCCACCTGTACCCCTGTGACCCTCTGCCAACCAGGGAGTAGTAACAGTTCATCTGATTGGCAGAGTCTTGAAACACTTTCTCCCCTTGGCTTCTGGGATGCCACATGCTCCTCATTTTCTTCCAGACTCACTTGCAGCTCTTTCTTAGTCTCCTCTGCTCAATCTTCTTTCTCTTCCAAGTTTCTAAATGTTGCAGGGCCCCAGGATTCCATCCTCAAACATATCCCTATTTCTCTCTCTCCTCACTCCCAGCGTGATCTCATCCAGTACAGCAACTATCTGATGTTCCAAATCACCTATAACTCTATAAACAAAACACCTATAACCAAATCAAACCTATAACTCTAGCTCTGACTATTCCCATGCAATCTAAACTTGAATATCTAACTACCTACACTGTGTTTGCAGGGAGAAGTAACAGGCGTCTCAAGTTTAATGTGGCTAAAACAGAACTATGGATCTCTCTACCTCTCCATAGTACTATTCACCCATTTCTCAGGTCAGAAACCTGGGAGGAGTGATCCTTTAGTCCCCTCTTATTCTCATTCCCCTAATCCCATACATTAGCAACTTTTATCAATTGTACTTCCAGAACATATGCTGAATCTCACCATTTCTCAGCATCTCCCCTACTAACAGCCTGGCCCAAGTCACTATGACCTCTTGCCTCAGAAATAGCAACCTCTTCCTTAGTGGTCCTCTTCTCTCCACTCTTGGGCCCCTCGAGTTAACTCTTTACACAGCAGCATGGATCAGTACACACATCCCCGCTAGAACCTGCCTGTGGCTCCCCAGCACACTCAGAATAAAACCTAAAATGCCCGAATGACTGTTGAAGACCCTGCCTAAATGACCCAACCTGCCTATCTCTGACATCATATCCCAACATCCTCTCTGCCATTTACTATGGGTCAACCAGGTTGGTCCTCTTGTTGTCACTTAAACGCACTGAGCTTTCCCCTGTGGTAGATCTTGTGCATTTGCTGCTCTTCCACTTGGCTTATTCTTCCCCTAGTTCTTCATATGACTTCACCTTCCCATCATTCAGGCTCAATATCACCTTTTCTTCAAAGAGGTCTTCCTTGATCACCTTAGCTAAAGTAGGCCCTCCTCCTCATTATTTACTGGTTTTGTTTTTTTTTCAAAGTAATTATTGGTACCTGGATTATATCATTTACCTATTTGTTTGCATTTTTAATCTCTGCCCACTGGAATGTAAGCTCCTTGAGGACAAGGCCTCTGTCTGTCTTCCTTACTGCTGTCTGCAGTGCCTGGCACAGAATAGGCATTGAATAAATCTTTGTTCTGCCTTGCTTCAGATAATAGGGCTAGAAAGGGCAAGAGCTTGCACTTTATTTCAATACTCTGGCGTCTCAACATGTCCATCTCCTCCACTTCAACAACTCCACTTCTATCTCTGTTTGTTGAGCTGTGTACTCCTGCCCCTTCTAGCTCTTTCTCCCAGGACATCTTATTCCTCCTCCTTATTGAAAAATCTGGCCCTGGAACCCCCTCTGTCCGTCTCTTTCTATATTCTCTTCTATATATATTTAAGTGAGACTTGGTGATTCTTCGCTTAAACCTTGATTTTTGATCAAGGTTCTGAATTATCTTTACCCATCCAAACCTCAACCCTGAATTACTCCAATAGTTGGCCTTCTAGTCTCCTGTATCAGGGAAGATTTGTGTACTGGAAAAAAATTCCAGTTTAGCATCACTACAAATCTATCTACTATCGCCTCTAGTGCTGCCTGGCAATTCCCCAGTGGCACCCGTTCAATGCTCTTTCTGACTCAACACAGCGAATGTTCCAAACCTTTTCTGACCTTGCAAACCACCCACTCTGTCACTACTCTGATGCTCATGCAAAGCAGGTGATGTGTCACCTACCACAGAGACAGTGGAAGCCACTGGACGGCATCCTCTCCTGCGCCTCTATTGATTAACTCCTCTCTCTTGTATTAGCAACTCTTGCTTCTCTCTTAGATCCGTTACTGCAGTATTTAGAATATGAAAGTATCTCCAATCTTATTTTTAGAAACCAAACTGAAAATCCCATGCTCACAGGTCAGACATCTTTCTTCTCCCCTCTTCCTCAGAGCCCAGCTTCTGAAACATTGATCTACACTAGCTATCTCCACTCTCTCACTTCGCACTCTCTCATCTACTCTTCACCCTATTGTCATATGGTTTTATATTCTATTACTTCATTAAAATCACTCTTATCAAGGGCACCAAGGGCCTCTTTGGGTTTTATTATATTTCTAAAATCAGTTCTTAATATTTGTGCAACACCAAACATTTGATCATCTTTGAAATAGTGCTTTTTTTTGTTGTAGTTTTATGACATTATAACCTCCCATTTTTCTCACACCCATCTAGCAATTTCTTCTAAATCTCCCTCTACATCTCCTCTTCTCCACTCATCTGGTCAATTTTCATGTCATGGGTTTTATTCTTGGCCTCCTCTTCTTGCTACGTATCTTCTTCTCTTTCTGAGTAATCTCATTCAATCACGTGTGCTGCCGACCACCAAAATCTATATCCCCAGGCTTGATCTCTCCTTCTTGAGCTCTAGACCTATTTATCAAATTACTCACTATATACTTTAAATGCCCTACAAACACCTAAATTTAAAAATGCCCAAAGATTAATTCACTACCTTCTCCTTTTTCCAAGTTTGATCTACATCCTGCATTCATGGTCTCAGTGAATAGCACCTTCAACTATGTAGTCTCCAAAATATGAAATCTAAGAACACTCTTCAACGTCTTTAACTTCCCCACCACCCACATTTGTCATGCTAATTTTATCATCTTATTTAATTCATCTACATAGTTCAAATCTACTCACTGAGTTTATACAAGCAGCTGCATTGCTGGTCTTACTTCTAGACTTTCTTCTAAACAAATTTCCTCACTATAGCCAGATTGATCTTTCAAAGTAAAAATTTATTCATGACAGTCCCCTTCCTTGAAACTTTTTATGGCTCCATATTGCCTTTAGTACAAATTCCAAATTCCTTTTCATGGTATATAAGGTCCTAATGTGTAAGTACTTCATATCTCTGTAGCCTTAATTCTTATCACTCCCCCTCACAAGCGAGTGAAACTCTAGTGAAACTAAGCTACTCTACTTCTTATAGTATATAGACCATGCATGTTCTCACTCACCAGCAGATGTTTGCTCATGTTCTTCCTGTTCCCAGTTCAATCTTTCTCCACTCTTTCCCCAGGTATCCCTTATTCTTTCCTAGGTATCTGCTTATATATCACTTCTTCTTGAGGCTCTGTCTGCTTGAATTTGGGTGCAGTGCCCAAATTCCCATAGCACTGTGCATTTACCGCTATCATGCCACCAATCACTCTGTGCTTTAACTGACTCTTTTTAAACCACTTTGTTGAGATACAATTTGCATACTATAAAACCACCCATTTTAAGCATACAACTTAATGAATCCTAGTATATTTATAGTTGTAGAACAATCCTGATAATCTAATGTGCGGATATTTCCATCACCTTCCTTCCTGGTGTGTAAGCAACTTGAGGAAGACATCACACTTTGTTGATCTTTAGACCCTCACAGCACAGCATAGTACCTGTCACCAAATAAATATTTGTTGAACAAATAAAAAATAAACGAAAGGAAAAAAATTAATGCCAAAGCCATGACACATGTTGCATGTCTCTTTATCAGATATGGCAAGCTAACTTTGAAGCTCTTCCTTTCATACACATTCTCCATCCTCTTTTTTTTTTTTTTTTTTTTGAGACAGAGTCTCACTCTGTTGCCTGGGCTAGAGTGCCATGGCATCAGCCTAGCTCACAGCAACCTCAAACTCCTGGGCTCAAGCGATCCTACTGCCTCAGCCTCCTGAGTAGCTGGGACTACAGGCATGCGCCATCATGCCCGGCTAATTTTTCTATATATATTTTTTTAGCTGTCCATATAATTTCTTTCTATTTTTAGTAGAGACGGGGTCTCGCTCTTGCTCAGGCTGGTCTCGAACTCCTGAGCTCAACCGATCCGCCCGTCTCGGCCTCCCAGAGTGCTTCCATCCTCTTTTTGACATTTCCCCAACTTACCCATATGGCAGTCATTGATGAATTTTGCTCTGACAGAGAAAATAAGACCTTAAAATACCCAAAGGGCCAAGAGGGCCAGTACGACACATTTATGGGTGGTTCAAGTATATCTAGCTGTCCAAAATGAAGCTAAGTTTTTTCTCCCAAACACTTGAGATTTCCTTTGCTAATTCACCAGAGTGAAATGTCTGCTTCTTGAGTCCTGTTCTCTTATTTTTCCTGCCCTTCTAAAACTCTCAGGCTGAGAGTCAAGAGAGCTGTGTTCAGGCCATAATTATGTCAACAATTCGCCAAGCGACTTGAGGTAAATCACTTCATATCTCCAGGCCTGGTTTTCCTCATAATATCTTTCTTATCTCTTTCCACTCTGATTTAGAGAGGGTGAAGTGAGCTAGAAGGCAAAACAAAGCACTTTCGGAAGTGAAAAACACCATGCAAATATAACAGATTTTTAATTGGCTACCATTGTCTCTGGTTTATATTAATCACCTCATTTATTTAAAGAGACTTTCGTGACAAACTAAACTACTACTACTACCTAAAATTAGACATTGAAGCACATAAAATCCTTCATGCATAAAGCTGATGTACGCTGCTAAAGGGAGAGGATTTCTGCTCTTTCTCAAAGCATGCTCTTATTTCACAAACCATGCTAATGAACAGGGTTTTATTATTTCCCAAACCATAGCAGATTAGAAACAGAAATGAAAAGGGGTAGAGGAGCTATTATAGGCAAACATACTGAGAACAGAAAGGTTGAGATCTGACAACAATGGAAAAACAGAAACATACAAAAGTGGATATAAGAACTCAGAAAATTGCAGCCAGGAGACATTCAGAGTAGGGGACCATAGACCTTCCCACCAAACGCATCCCACAGAGCAAAAGATCACTGCTCATGGCAACGATTGTGAGTCATCAGGAGACTCCACTGCTCGAGAATCAATTCTAGAGAAAGAAAATGTGTAGTTTTTAAACATGAATTAACTCCTGTTCTTTAAATCTTAATATAGAAATGAAAACAGGAATTACCTTTTATCTCTAAGTTATTAATGTTTTGGGTAACAAAATGACATTGACTTTTCACGTTATACCCAAGACTAGTCACTGAAGCTACTTGCTTGTCTTATTTTGCAACTCTTTGGGAACTAGTTGAAAACATATTCATTCCTAGTTGAGAACCAATCCTTCTGTAGGAACCACAGAATTATTTAGAAAAGTGTATTGGACATATTGTCAGATGATCTAGATATTCATTTAGCATACAACTTTCTCCAACTTAATATAGTTTGTAATTGTACATTTATGTTTGCCATTGTCTGCTTTAATCTCACTCCCCCACTAACCTATAAGCTCCACACTGACGAAGAATGTATTTGTCTTGAACTCAACATTGTACCTCCAAAGCCTAGTAGAGTGCCTGGCATTTGGAAACTACTCACTACCTATGTGCCATTGTTGAATGAGTTAATGCCATGGAAAGTATCCACCTAGCATATTTGAAAAGCAGTATGATACTCTATCAAAAGAATCATTGTCTTAATTTTTTCATTATCAAATTAAGGTAACCCTGGAAGGTAGTGAACCCTGGAAGCCTGGCACAATATATATATATTTTTAGAGTAAGGGAATTATAGTAAAGAGAAATAAAATCATATACCATATATTTTGCCTACTGAGAGAGAAGAACCATGGATTCATTTCCATGTGCTTTCTGCTATTCCATACATGGGAAAGAAATTGATATGATATGAGCCTGAAGATTTCAAGTTACTCTTTCTAAATTATTTTTGGGGAATTTCTGTTTACAGATGTTCAGATAGATATGACAATGCATTACTAATAAGGGAGAAAGAGCGAAATGGGTAAACAATTTCTTCCTGGAATTCTATCTGCCTCTGGGTACTTGATCCACTAGCAAAATTGTTTACAAGACATTTTCAAAGTCCTTGGAGATGGTTTTGGCTCAATTAAAAACTGATTATTTTGTCCCTAGGATCTGAATTGAGCAAAGAAATTAAAAGAATTGACTTTGTCAGTTTTCATGTGCCCTCCCTTCTCAGACCCAAGAAATTAACTCCTTACCAGACTGACAAATAGACATTGTACCTGGCTTATCATTATTATAAATTTGTGTCCCTCCATAATCACCCTTCTTAATTAGCCTGGGTTGTTTGAGGGCATAGTCAATAATATTGATAATTCTTCACCTAGCACAGTGACTATTAAATAATAGACATCATTTGTGGAGAAAAAGATGGTAGACAAACAGATGGATAATCATAATTATAATCACAGAAGTAGAAATCATCAATTCTCCTAAAATACTGATGAGTAATATATCAGCCAGAGCAGAAGCATCCCTTGTAATAGTGTTATATTGTTTACATGGTAATTAGCATTATGAAAATTGTCACTGGATATCTACACACAAAAACACCCCTCAACCCATACTTCACATCTAATATAAACATCGACTCAAAATGTATCAGAGACCTACATATTAAACTTAAAACTATAAAACTTCTAGGAGAAAACCTCTGTGATTTTAGATTGGGCAAATATTCCTTAGACACAATACCTAAAGTATGTTCTATAAAAGAAATGTTGATAAACTGGATTTCACCAAAATTTAAAAGTTCTACTTTGCAAAAGACACTGCTCACAGAATTAAAAGATAAACCACAAACTGAGATAAAATATTAGCAAAATACGTATCTAACAAAGAACTTGAAGCCAGAATATATAAAGAATTCTCAAAAGTTGACACTAAGTAAATTAATAACCCAATAAAAAAAGTGGGCAACATCCAATACATGAGTGGATTAATAAAATGTGGTATATGTATACCATGGAGTTCTACTCAGCCACAAAAAACAATGATGATCTAGCACCTCTTGTATTATCCTGGATAGAGCTGGAGCCTGTTCTAAGTATCAGGAGAATGGAAAAACAAGCACCACATGTACTCACCGTCAAATTGGTATTAACTGATCAACATTTATGTGCACACATAGTAGTAACATTCATCAGGTGTCTGGCAGGTGGGAGGGGGAGGAAGGGATGGGGATGTTCACAGCACCTAATGGGTGCTGTGTGCACCATCTGGGGGATGGACACGCTTGAAGCTCTGACTGGGGGCGGGGGTGGGCAAGGGCAATATACATAACCTAAACTTTTGTACCCCCATAATATGCTGAAATAAAATAAATAAATAAATAAATAAATTTAAAAAAATAACATTCTGAAAAAGGCAAAATTATAAGAACAGAAAACAGATCAGTGGTTTCCAGGCCTAGGAGTACATGTGGGGTTGACCAGAAGGGCAAAAGGTAGCAATGTCTTGGGTGATGGAACTGCTCTGTATTCTGATTGTGGTGATGGTGGTATGATTCCATGCATTTGCCAAAACTCCTTAGCACTTTCTCCAAAAAAGAGTAAACTTCACTGTATGTATATTTTAAAAAAGAATAGATGTTGTATTCTAATAAAAACCATAAAAACATATAGCCAGAAATCTCTCTAAAAATCTTTTTAAAAATAATCATACTAATAATTGCTAACATTTGCTGAGTCCTTACTATGTGGCAGGCGCTGTGCTAAGTAAGGACTTCTTACACTTTATCTCATTTAATCCTCACAACCCTCTTTTGAGGTAGGGACTATTGTTATTCTCTTTTTCAGGTAAGGAAAAGGAAGGTCACAGACGTTAAGTATCTTTACTCTGATCTCGGTTCACAGCCCAGGTCACAGGACTCAGATGCCACACTGGGATCGTTACCTTGCACGGCATCCCACTGATACAATGGCAAGAAATTGGACTGGCAGCCAGAGTCCAGTCTCAACCCTGGTCTGCAATTAATACACCGTGTGAGCAGAAACAAGGACTGTTCTTCCTGTGCTTTCCTGTGCTTGTATTAAAATCCAAGGCACTGGAAAAAGATGACTCCTCAGTTTCCACTTAGACCTAGTTTATAAATCTATAAATAGCTTTTGGTCACTTGCTGCTTGGAAAGATCAATATTTCTGACTTATTTGGGCTCTTTACCTGCCCTCCTGTTGCCCTGTTGGGCCCTGATGTGTAAAATTCCACCATTAGTTTTTTATTCCTAAAGCACGGTGGCTTGAGTATGGTACAATGCATACGACATAGCCCTTAGGTTCAAGTTGCTCACAGTCTAGCAGATGAGAAAGGGAGATAAACAACCAACAGTAATCAAGGGTGTTGTGTTGCATGTTAAGTTCTTTGCTGTAAAGCAGAGATATTTAAAATGGTGGACAATATTATGGGCTCTGAAGACAGGAAGAGCTGGGTTTAAAGCCTCTCTCACCCCCAGTCTCTTCACCTATAAAACAATAGCAAGATGTATGGGACAGCTATAAGCCTAAACAAGGCACTGCCCTTAAAGCACATCAAACCCTGGGTAATACAATGATTCATCTCGCTCGCAACTGTTACTATGTTAATGAGTTGGATATTCTTCTGGAATCAAAAAAGGAAAGGAAGAAACAAATTCTCAGAGAAGATAAACAAGTTGCTCAAGATCAAACAGCTAATAGCTTTAAGAATACAAGATAGATTAGTGTAGCACTTGAATGGGAGATTTAACTAAATGCTTTTTATTATCTATGAAATTCTGTACATCTCTGACTTTATTCAATAAGCTGTGTCCTTTACATTTCTTTGAGATCTCCCTCCTGTCATCATCTATAACTAGGAGTTGGCAAGAACTATAAACCCCTACTCTCCTGGGTCATGGGGGAAGGGCTCCTCAACAAGATTGATCTCTCCATCTTTCTCTAGGATACGGTCTGTTCCCATGGAAAATATGACTGCCCAGAAATGACACTGCGTTTGGCACTATTTCCACTCACGTGTTATCTTCGGTTCCTCCCTGGAGTCATCATCTCTGGCACCGTCTGGAATTACACTTACATGACTTTTTCTTCTTTTTATTTGTTACCTCTCAAAGTAGTTACATAATTGACGATGCTTAAAGTCTGAAAATATGACTCTACATCAGTGGTTCTCAACCAGGGTTGATTTTTTTCTCCCTAGGGGACATTTGGTAATATCTGGAGACATTTTTAGTTGTCACAGTTGGGGGTGGGGGCCGGTGGTGTTGCCATTGTCTAATAAGTAGAGGCTAGGGATGCTAAACATCCTACAATACAAAGGACAAGCCTCCAACAAAGACTTTTCTGGCCCCAACTGACAGTAATGTCAGGCTGAGAAACCCTGCTGAATATATAATGGACATATTTTCACATTAGTACACACAGAGATATCTTATTCTTTTTCCTATCTACACAGTATTCTGTTATCTGGATATATCATTATTTATGATCAATAAATATGTATTTTCATTCTTGTGTATTTCCATGTAATAATTCCTAGAAGTGGAATTGCTATGGACTCATACAGTAGGATATGCACATTTAGATTTTGGTAGTCAAATTGTCCCAATTAACAATGATCAATTTTAACTCTTCCCAAATGGACATTTTAAATTGGTGGCCACCTTTTCCTTGAAGTATTCCCTGATTCCTCCACCTGGAAATTAGCCCTCACCCTCAGAACCTTTCTACCTTTTGTCCATATGCTTCTCCCAATCTTCTCTCTCCTCAGTGGCAGCTCCACATTTGTGCTCACTGCTTTCATTCTCCTGGTGTCAGCACCCAGGATGGGAAGGTTTAGTGAGAGGAAAATAACTGTGAAGTGAGGATCCCAGAGTTTCATCAGTGCTTTCAGCTCCTTCCTTTTACTGATCTCACCTGAACAGGTTCTGCCAAACATACATCTTGGCTGGCTGTGCCAACAAGTGATAAATGAATTAAGAAGGACAGCTAATTAGAAAATCAAACAACTCATGGAACTGAGTAACTCAGACCTTCTGGAGACATTTCACTGCTCCAAATGCCCTAAATAAATCATGGGCCTTCTAGGGATGGTCCTATGCACTTTATCCTGAAAATCAAAGCAGAGTGTCAGTTTTCTCTTTTAAGATGTAAGCTCTGAACTGAAACCATAGTAAAGAATCAGCACTGGAATAAGAGATCATCCATCTTCAAGCTCTTACCCTAGAGAGAAATACACAGTCTTCCTAAAAGTCTGTTCCTTGGAACCCCAAGCTCACAGTATGCTTCAGACAATAAAAGCCTGGTTCGAATAGGTTGGCAAACACCACACACTTTATTTCCTCTTAAGGTACTTGCAACCTAGAATCTCTGAAGAGGCTTTAAGAAACCTCTTGTTGCTAAGAAACCCATTTAATATATTAATATTGTAAGTTACTCACTTTGGAAAACATGACCAGGGCCAGATCTTGCCTCCATCCTTCCTGCCCTCCCCTCTCAGGTCTCTGCTCAAGAGATGGGAGCTGTTTGGGAATCATGAAAAGCCACTTTACAGATTGTAAAGCATGATACTAACATTCAGGGCTGTTCTTATAGCAGGAGTGTCAATAATGCACATATTACATTAATACCCAAGAACTATTTACTTAGCACTTACTAGGGGTCCAGCAGGAAGAATGTAATATTCAGTAAGCACAAAGGCCCCTGTTCTGTGGTCTAGTCCCTGGAGTGGTCCAATCTTCACACCTGCTATCCTAGCTCCATCAAAACACCTTCAGTGGTGCAGGGAGCTCAGAGGAGGCTCTTTGGTGAATAAAGAATGGAACTGCTATTGTCTCCAAAGAACACAAAGTCGCCAGGAAGAGCGTTCTCCTTTGCTGAGTTGAGATTTGAGAGAAAGTCTAATAGAAAGATAAGGTTAGCTGTATTGACAGTTCAATGTAAACAAGACACAGAAGCTAAGAGCACTCGCCAGATTCTTCTTATCTGTACAATTATATGAACACACAAACCATGAAGGCTCAGTTATTTAAGTTGTTTTATTGTTAAAACAACCAGAACGATATGGAATGTTTCTGAAATTTGTCCTAGAGGCCTGAGAAATGTGTGGAGGTTGACTCTATCGTGTCTGGCTCTGGGAGTTAGAGTATCAAACTAAGTGTTAAGACAAACTCTTAATGACATGTGTATGAAAAGGAACGCGCTCTCATATATATTATCAGTGGGAGTGTAACTCTTGTATAGTATGAGCACAACTACTTTGGAGAGTATTTTGCCAATATCTAGCAAATATTAAATGCACATACCATTTGACCCAGCAGTTCATTCATTAACTCATGCAACAAATATTTATTGAGCACTGTTGGACTATTGGAGATGTTGAAGATACAACAGCAAAAATAAAAAAAAAATGTTTCTCATAGTGCTTACATTCTGTTGGGGGAAAGACATGCAATAAACAATTAAATATGTAATATTTCAGGTGATGCTAAATGACATGCAAGAAAATAAATCAGATTAAAGATAAGGGAGAATTCCAAGGTAGAATGAGGGTACTCAAGGAAGGCCCCGCTGACCAAGCAAAAACTGAGCAGATGCCAAAGGGAATGATGGAGTGAGCTGTGTGTAGGTTGCATATCCAGGGAAAAGTGTATCAGTCATGCGGACAGTATATGCTTTGGGGCTGAGGTATACTCACATTTTAAGGAACAGAAATGAGGCCAACATAGCCAGAGCAAAGTGAATAAAGGAGGAGCTGAGCTCAGAGAGCAGCAGGATCCAAAGCAGGTAGAAGTCACAAGTCAGATTATACAGGGCCTTTTAGGCCAGAGTAAAAACCTTGACTTTTACCCTGAGGGAAATGGGAAGCGGCTGGGAAGTTCTGAGCAAAGGAATGAGTAATGTAACGTCTTAGAGAACCACTGAGACCTCATGTATAGAACAGATTGTAGGAAAGCAACACAGGAGAGAGACTAAAAGGCGACTGCGACAATCCAGCGCACGTAGGAGGGTGGTCTGGACCAAAGTGGTAGTTACGGAGCCGGGAGCAGTGATCATTCTCAGGGCAGGATTTGCACAGAGTTCAGATGTGTGTGAAAGCAAGAGGGGCAGCAAGGATACCCACAAGGTTTTTGGCCTGAGCCACTGGAAGGGTGGAATGTCATTTACTAAAATAAGGATTGCTTTAAGGGAACAGGTTTTGAGGGATGGATGCAGGCAAATTGGGAGTTCAGTTTTAGATGTGCTGATGTTGAAAGCATGTTAGACGTCCGAATGGAGATATTAAGTGGGCAAATCAATACACGAATCTGGATTCAGGGCAGAAGTCAGGCTGTGAACACATATTTGGGAGTTGTCATTGTATGGTATTTAAAACCACGAAACCGAGAAAGATCACCCAGGAAGTAAGTCTAGCTAGAACAAGGAAGAGGGCCATTCTTGGAACTTATCCTATCCATAGATTCATAAACATATGAAAACTGGCACGTGTATGAGAACATTCAGAAGAGTGCTTTCATGTAAATGACTGAATGCAACAAAAATCCATTATAAAGAACTGAAGAAGTCAATTACAGCACAACTTTACAACGGGATATTATCCAGCAGTCTTTCAAAAAATGAGGCCACCTTCTGCTAACACCATCCTTAAAGGTGACAAACTGAAAGGAATGGCTATCCACTCTCACCACTCTTACTCAGGATAGTGCTGGAAGTGCTAGCTATGGTAATAAGGCAAGAAAAAGAAATAGAAGGCATACAGATTGGGAGATATAAAATTATGCCTATTTATAGATAACATGATTATCTATGTAAAAATTTCCAGAGTGCCTATTAAAAATAATTCCTAGGACTTTTCAGAATTAAGTGAGTTCAGTAAGCTTGCAGGAAACAAGATCAAAGAACAAAAATGAATCTCATTTCTATCCACTAACAATGAACCTTTGGAGACTGAAATTAAGAACAGTACCATTTACAGCTGCTTCAGAAAAAAGAAACATTTACATACAAACTTTACAAAACATGTACAGAATATCTGTATACTAAAAATTGCACAATGCTGATGAAAATAAAATCAAAGATCTAAATAAATGGAAACATACCCTGCGCATAGCAAATTTTCAACACAGTAAAGATATTGCTTCTCCCCAAATTGATAAGTTTAATGAAATTACCATCAAAACCCTAACAAGGATTTCATAGATACACACAAGCTTATTCTGAAATTTGTGTGGAAAGGCACAGTCCCTAGAACAGCAAAAACAATTCTGACAAAAAAGAATAAAGTGGAAGGGTAAGTCTACCTTGTTTCAAGACTTATTATATGTTACAGTAATCAAGACAGTGTGGTACTGGTGAATGGACAGACACATAGATCAATGAAACAGAACAGAAAACCCAGAAATAGACCCACACAAATATACACAATTGATTTTTTGATAAAGGTACAAAAGCAATCCAATGGAAGAAGGATAACCTCTTCAACAAGGGATGCTGGAGTAATTGGACATCAATAGAGAAAAAAAAAGTAAATAAATAACCTCAATCTAAACCTCACATTTTATACAAAAATTAACTTGAAATAGGTCATGAGCTTCAATGTAAAATGTAAAACTCTGAAACTTTTAGGACTTAACGTAGGAGAAAATCTTCAGGATTTAAGGCTAGGCAGAGTTCTTAGACTTGCCTCCAAAAGCATAATTCACAAAAGGAAAAAAACGGTAAATTGTTTCTTATCAAAATTAAAAACTTTGCTTCCTGAAAGGTAAAAGGATGGAAAAACAAGCTACAGACCAGGAGAAAATATTTGCAAGCCACAAATCCAATAAAGGACTGGTATCTAAAATAGAGCAAGAATTCTCAAACCTCAACAGTGAAAAACTAAAACTCCAATTAAAAACTGGGTAAAAAACATGAATAGACATTTCAATGAAGGGGATATACAGATGAAAAAGGGACATAAAAAATGTTTGATATCATTAGCCATCAGGGAAATGTAAATTAAGAGCACATGGGATATCATTACACACCAATCAGAATGGCTAAAATAAAAAATAGTGACACCATCAAATGCCAGCATGGATGCAGAGGAATCAGATCACTCATACATTGCTGGCGGGAACGTAACATGGCACAGCTACTATGGAAAAGGGTTTGGCAGTTTCTCATAAAACTAAACATGCAATTATACAAACCAGCAATCATACACGTAGGCATTTATCACAGAAAACTAAAAACTTATGTTCACAAATATTCTCTGTACAAATATTCATAGCAGCTTTATTTATAACAATAAAAAACTGAAAACAGCTTACATGTCTTTTAACAGATGAATGGTGAGGCAAACGATAGTACACATATAGTATCTTGTGTGACTTAATGACGGGTACATATTCTGAGAAATGCATCATTAAGCGATTTCATTCTTGTGCAAACATCGCAGAGTGTATTTACACAAATCTAAATGGCATAGCCTACTACACACCTAGGCTATATGGTGTAGCCTGTTGCTCCTAGGCTACACACCTGTACAGCATGCTACTGAACTCAATACTGTAGGCAACTGTTACACAATGGGAAGTATTTGTGTATCTAAACATGGACAAGTTACTGTAAAAATACGGTATTATAATCTTATGGGACCACTGTCTTACATGCAGTCCATTGTTGACCAAAATATCATTAGCAGCACATGACTATAAATATTAATAGAAAAGAAACAAACTATTGATGCACAGAACCTGGATGAATCTCTAGGGGATTATGTTTAGTGAGAAAAAGCCAATCCCAAAAGGTAATATACTGTAGGATTCCATTCATATAACATCTTTTAAATGATAAAAATTTAGAAATGGCAAACAGATTAATGGTTGACAGGGTTTGGAGTGGAGGGAAGAGGTGAGAAGAAGTGGGTACAACCATAAAAGGGCAACATGAGAGATCCTCATTCAGTGTCTTGAATGTAGTAGTGAAGACATTAACCTACACACTTGTTGAAATTGCACAGAACTAAATACATATACACACACAAATGGATATAAGTAAAACAGGGATATCTGAATAAGATTGGTAGTTTGCACCAATGTCAATATCCTGGTTGTAATAGTGTACTACAGTTTTGCAAAATGCTTCCATTGAGGGAAACTAGATAAAGGGTATATAAGATCTCTCTAAATGATTTCTCACAACTACATGTTAATCTATAATTATCTTATCAACATTTTCAATTAAAAAGTGATTGCTTAAATAAACTATAAAGTACCCAGAAAAGAGGCCACTCTTTAATACTGATAAGGAAAAGATCAGATATTTATCCACAATATACTAAGTAAAAATACAAGGATATATAAGAGAAATCTACCATTATAAGGAAAAGGGGTTATATAGACTGGCTCTGGTTAGGACCATCAAAGCACTGGTAAAAATATCCTGGTTCACAGAAGTATACTCTTTGAATCTTTTGACTCTTTTGAGCCATCAGCATGTATTAGCCAAAGAAATAAATACATTTTAAATAAAAATATTTTGGTCCTAAATGAAAATTAGTAAGCCTAAATAATAACACATACACACGTGCATACAGAAAACCAATCAACCAATATATATTTTTTAACTGTTCCCTATAAAAGCTGCATGGATAAGGGCCACGAAAGACTCACAATAATGTGTAAGAGGCATTACCAATATCACATCAGGGAGACATGATTTACTAACAGGGAGAAATAACTAACACTATGTGGCAGTTATTCCAATTGTCAACTGAGTGGTCCAAGCAGAGAGGGCTATGAGTATTTAGAGATGGGAGCTATTTTGTAGAGTTGGGGGAGAGGGAAGTCTTCCTACAAGTGGAGTGACTTTGACCTTGAAGTTCAGAAAGAATTTGAACAGCTAAACAAGAGGCCCATTTAAAGACAGCTAGGTGAACTAATAAGAGAAGTGATGTCTTATATTTTCATAATGCTCTAGAGAGTACCAAGCATGTCCAAATTATTAGAGGGCTAATAAAGGTCCCCTGAAATGTGCATTAACATTCTACAGATGTGCAAACTATGATGATTTAAAGGCTACAGGAATTAAACGAGGTTCCCAACGTCCCAGGTCTCATAAGCGAAAGAGAACAGAATAGAATCTAGGGGTCCTGACGGCTGAAGATTTACTCATTCCACTCCATCTGAAACAGTGTTTCCCATGGCCAATATAATAAGGATGCATCGGGCTTTATGTGCAGTACAGTCAAAAGCAGCTCTACCACCAAATAGGAAAATTTTCACCCATAAAACAGAAAATTGTCAAATCTTTTAATTCTAGATGCATCAGTAAGGAGGAGGATTAAAAACCATCTCTGTTGAATCTTTATCATGTGCCAGCCATTGTGCCAAGTGCTTTTCATAAATTTGCTTATTTTATCCTCACTGTAACCTTGGGATGTCAATATATGTAATCCAGATTTTGCAGAAAAGAAACTTGGGGACCATGGAGATAAATAACATGACCAGGTCACAAAGCTGTTGCATGACCAAGCTAGGGTCAAAACCCAGACTGGTCTGATTCAACATCCTATGCTATTTCCACATCACTGGGTGCCATGTTTTGCTAAGGCTACCAATAACACTGCCCTGAATTTTCTAAATCCAATGGGCTATTTTCAAAATAAACAAATGTCTGGCCTGAAATTTTAAGAATGTTTATAAAACAGTACTTATTATTTCACATGTATATTTATTATATTCTATTTTCTATTTTGATTTTTATGACCGTTTAGTGGATGAAGGAAATAAGGGTAATATGTTCTTCTGCTCACTAATCGGCATTTGCTTTGTCTTCACTCATTCACAGATATGTAAACATCAGAGCTGGGATGATCCTAAGACATAGACCATCTAATCTAACCCAGTGATTTTATTATATAAATGAGGAAACAGAGACCTAGAGAAGTGGAAGGACTTTGCCTGGGTCTCACCACTGACTAGTTAAAGGCATGGGATCAGCACTAAGGTTTCCTGATTCTCAAGTCTCCAGGAGTAGTTACTGCTAGCAAGAAGAAACAGAAAGTCAAATCAAACCCTGAAACAAAGACTCCACCAGACTGGGCTGTTAAAGAAGTCAAAGAAAAAAAAAAGGAGAGGATGGAGGAAGAAGTATTTAAGCAGTAGCCTCCACAACAATTGGGCTTTGCAGACCACAACAGACAAAAATCAATCTTCATTCACCACCTAAAACTGAATCAGATATCTCAAAGGGACACACATAAACGCATACACCACCATCTATGAAAACAAACTCCCAAAAAATCAATTCTGTTTTATGCATTTGGATCTTGGAAAATATATGACTCCACTGAGATGATGATTTTGATTTTGACTTGGTTTTAAATAAGACTTTTAAAAGTGGTCATCAGCCAGACTGAGACACAAACTTACAGTCTAACAGCTAGCAGGGAGTATAGACTTTATTTAGCCCATTCCTTCATTTTACAGACAAAGAAAATAAGATTCAGAACAGAACAAGAATTCCCAAGTTGATCATTTTCTTTTGAGATTGGGAGAAAAAGTCAGGTCAGCTAATTCTCGGTTGATAAGATCATAGACTTTGGAGGCAAACAAACCTGTGTTCCAATCCTGGCTTCACCACTACTATCTACATGACAGTAGCAGACACGTTGGTTGGCTAACATACACCTACAGTGAATCCCTTGCCTGCTTCCGTTATAGAGCCAGACAAAGTCAAATACAATGGACCCTTGAATAACACTGATTTGAACTGGACATGGCTATAAAGACTTATACAAGGATTTTTTTTAGTGAAAGTTATACCAAGTGTGCCTGCCTCTCCTGCCTCCCCTTCCACCTCTTCTGCCTCTGCCACCCCTGAGACAGCAAGACCTCCTCCTCCTCCTCCTCCTCCTCCTCCTCCTCAACATGAAGATGATGAGGATGAAGACCTTTTATGATGATTTGCTTCCACTTAATAAATAGTAAATACATTTTCTCGTCCTTATAATTATTTTAACATTTTCTTTTCTCTAGCTTACTTAATTGTAAGAATACAGGATATAATCCACATAACGTACACAATATATGTTAATCAACTATTCATGTTATCAGTAAGCCCTCTGGTCAAGGCTATCAGCAGTTACATTTTGGGGGAGTCAATGTCATAGGTGGATTATTGACTGCACAAAGGGTTGACACCCCAGCCCCGATGTTGTTCAAGGGTCAACTACACTCATGTTTTTCAGCCTCCCTTGCAGCTAGGGTAATCACGCAGCACAACTCTGGCAAATGATCCATGAGTGGAAATCTACCAGAGCTCCTGGAAAAACTTTCACTTTTCCTGATGAGAGAGACACACGCAGTTAGTGCTCCCTCCATCCTCTTGCCTCTTCCTTGAACGCAGACTTGCTGCCTGAAGCAAGCAATCCAGGCCATAGCCATCCAGTATATAAGCATAAAGTATATAAGCAGAAAGAAAAAAGCCAACACACAGAGAAGGGTGGAGGCAAAGTAAAATGATAACTCTTGGGTCCTAATGGCATCAATGTAGTGGAATCAGTATCAACAGCACCACTAGAATTCTTATTTGAGAAAAAAATACCTCCCATTTGTTTAAACCTACATTAATTCGTTTTCTATTAATTGCAGCCAAATATAACTGATATAGTTACCTTGGACAAATTAGTCTCTCTAAGCCTCAGTTGCCAGATTTATAAAATGAAGGACAAACACACCTGCCTCATCAGCCTACTGTCACTTCATTTATTCAGTATGTATTAACTGAGCACCTATTGTGTGGTAGACACTGTTCTGGGACTCGGGGATATAGCAGCAAACAAAAGGTTCCTTTGACTACAGGATACAGTTCTAATCTTGGGAGGCAAGCAATAAACAAATAAATATAAAAAGTGTGATGTACTACAAAGATTAAAAAAAACTGCACAATGAAGAACTCAGTGCAGTGCTTAACACAGTAAGGTTCAATAATTAGCAGTTGGTATTGTTTACACTCTTTTTGGCATTCAGTATATGCTGTTTAAATTCTTATAATTTCCCCCAAATTCACATATATTTCTTAGAAATATGGAGATCCCAAGCCATCCCACAATGTCACAAGGAATCTTTGCACTCTGACATGCTAATTAACTTATTCTCCTCAAGTGGAGAACATTGTTTTAGATCATGAGTCTCTAAGGGTCACATGCCTTTAGATTTCTTCCAGTCCGTCAGGACTTGTTCTGAGTGATCAGACCAGAAAGGCTAAGGGGACTGGAAAGGAAGAAGGAAGTTGGAGAGGAGTGGAGATTTGCTACAGGTGGCTGCCCTGTCTGTAGCTGGAGACCTGGCAGACTTTTTCCCTGGAGCGATTAACCCATGCAAATGCATATAAGAAGCCACTTCACTCGGGAGATTTCCTGGGGGCCCCGAGACTAGACAACAGAGTCCCAAATGCCTTTGATTTTTCAAATGTCATTTCAGTAAGAAACTGATTTCACGAGTGGAAAATACAAGGCAATGGAATAGAGAGGGTTAGGCTTTAAAATGCCTTGGAAATAGAACTGAATTAGTTCAGACTCTAGTCTCTAGTCCTGGGTCCCGCTATGACTTTCTGTGTGACCCTAAGCAATCCTTTCCCTACTTTGGGCCCCAGTTTCCCCATCAGTACAATGATGGAACTGGACTATACCATGTCTAAGGGTCCTTTCAACTGTGACATCCTGTCACTCTGTTTTCTCAGATCATCTGTGCTGGTGAGCATCCTTGCTTCCAGCAGCAGTGGAGCAGGGTGCCTCTCTCAGCATATTTGTTAATGCCCAGCCGCCAGGGGAAAAAATTGCTGACGGACGTTCTGGCCGCCTCTGTGTTGTTAAACACCTACTT
Organism: Varecia variegata; assembly: GCA_028533085.1. Taxonomy (NCBI): domain Eukaryota; kingdom Metazoa; phylum Chordata; class Mammalia; order Primates; family Lemuridae; genus Varecia; species Varecia variegata. The sequence goes on from CM052447.1 coordinate 19,067,792, forward strand.
ACAGCTCTAATCGGCTGGTTTTCACACCCGGGAGATGGGGATTGATTGCTGACATTGACCTGGCAAGGAGACGATCCTGCAGTCACCAGCCAAAGCAACCTAGGCGTGCAAGCTGGGAATCTGGCACATGGTACTGCTGGAGAGGAAACGACCGGGGCGAGGACAGAGAGTGGAAAACAAGAATGGCAGGTGGCAGGGGGTGGTGGTGAAGACATTGGTCTGGGGTCAGGCAGATCTGGGTTTTATTCTTTTCTCTGTCACTTTCCAGCTGTGTGAACTTGGGCATGTTACTTCACATCTCTGAATGTGTTTTCCAACAGCAGCTGACCCCGTCACACTATCCCAGGGAGTGAATCTTGATGAGCCTAAGTGGCATGTTAGTCTTTTCTGTTTACCAGTCGTCACTTAAGATGGGCACGTGGCCCAAGCCTGCCTATTGAGACCTGAGAAAACATTTTCTGGGTAACATCTTGGAAAGTTTTCTATGATTGATAAATATGAATAAATAAATAAAGCAACCACAGCCTCTTGGCCATTAAGGTCACCATGCTAGTTTAAGCCACCCTGCTGATAGTACGGCAGAGCAAAAGGGTAGAAGGAATGGACATCTGTGATGATGTCATTAAGCTGCCAAACTCTTCACCCCTGGAGCTGCCCTATTCCCAGATTGCTTGTTTTTGCTAGATGAAAAAAATAATTCCCTACTACTTAAACTACTTTTAGCGGGTTTTCTGTTCATTGTAGCCAAAAGCCACCTAACTGAGAGTAGCAGTCATGGTAATTATCATTGCTAAAATTCCACTGTCCAGAAACGTATAAAAAGCAAAATCTTTTAGTTAGAGGAACTGGGCTCAAATCCTAGTAACTCACTTCACCATTCCGAGCCCCCTGATCCTCAGTTTCCTTGCAGTTAAATTACAGATCTGCCTCTGAAAATGTCTTGAAAAGTTATAAGGATCTATAGCATCTTAGAGAATATTATTACTTCCACTCTGCCATTGGTAGTCTCTCGTATGTAAGGGGAAAAAGCATTGTAGCTGAGAGTCAGCAGAACCAGGTCCTCATCCTGGCTGTGACACTAATTTCCTTTGTGACATTAAACAAGTCCCTTTCCCTCTCTTGACCTTAGTTTGGACTAGTTTAAATCTAAGGTTACTCAGGGAATTGACAGTCTATGAATTTAAAAAAGTTCTAATCATTTTCTTTCATACACAGCAAAATAAGGAATTGTTGTCAGAGGTCACAACAAATTTAGTGAAAAGGCACCGTAAACCTCCTCTGAGTGCTCTGCGCTGTTTGGTGCTGGCCTATTGTAGTTACTGACACCCACAGACAGCCCCTACCTTGTGCAAGATCCCGCTTCACTCTCTCCTCCGCAACAAGCTGCCTAACTGTACCCTGTCCTCCTGTCTAGCTATCCTGGGCAATTTCCCCAGCATCTCAACCAACAAAGAATACACTGCCTGCGAGATCCTAGTTTTCCTCATGAAGAACATTTATTTTAGAATACAAGGACACTAAAAGCAAGAATTCTCTAAATGAAATTATTTTGGCTTTGTGTAGGAATTGTTTAAGAAAACAGACTAAAATTCCTATCCAAACCAACCCACTAGTGTTTCCAAAACACCCACGCTAGACATAACACCAGATGGGATGGAAGCAGATGCTATTTTACCCGCTTTCCAAGTAGACAGAGTAAATTTGCTGTGTAGCATTGCATGTAGACTGACAGAGGACTTTTCCACGTGTAGAGTGTGTGGTCCTTTTAACAGACCTTGTACATGATTGTCCTGACAGCACCATGAGGAAGCAAGGTGGTCTATGACACAAGGTGATCTAGGCTTTGGAATGCATGACACTTGAAGCCGAAATCTGGCTCTGCCAGTTCATTGTGTTTTTTTCCCCCTCTCCCAATGTGTGTACTACACACCTTCTATGCTCCAGAAACTGCTCTAGGCTTTAACATCACTATCCAACATACACATATAGCCCCCTCCCAGTTGGTCCCAGAACCTCAAATGTGTGTTCAGGTGGGGTAAGCCTGTCCCCAGGCCAAAAGGATGAATTGTGGTGGTCTAAGATAGTCATTGTAATCCTTCCCATTCCTCTTTGCTTACTATGGGTCTAGCCATAAGCATGTGTTCCAGAGGGAATAATCAAAAACATTTGATTATTCTCTAGAAGCACTCATGGCTGAAGTTTGTTACAGCAAAAGGATACACAGTAGGATCAGCAAGGGAAAAAGACACAGGTGGAATCTAGAGAAATCCATGCACAGGCTCCATTATACTATCTCCCTACCTCCATCAGGTGAGGGGACAGATAAGCATGTTCCCTTTTCCAGCAACGTTAAAAATTGCAGTAACGTGTGCAATGTTTCTACCTAGGGAAGCTCATTTGAGACTCAGAATCCAAATTATTTACTCGGGGGAAGGGAATTGTATCAGCACCCTATGTCTGACACATACCAAAATGCCAGATTCTCAGAAGGAAAGCAGTGTTCAGAATAAATTACATTGTTTGTACCATTTAGGAGCCACAAACCACCCTTATTGGTTGGGGAATGGGTCAAACACGAAGTTCCCAGAGGCCAGCCAGGGGCTGGACTTGCATGCAGGTTCTTGTAAAGGTAGTAGCCTCTAGCCTGCTATGTTAACTCTTTTCTGCATAGAACGTGATTCAGTTCTGCTCAATGAGGTATAAGGAAAAGTCTGTTGGAGATTTTCTTTCTGAAAAACCAAGAAATATGTATGCATAGGAAAAAAAATCCCTTTTCTCTGCCATTTTATTTCCTGCTTGTTCAGATGATGAAAATATAATACTGGAGCTGAGGCATCAGTCTTGCAACAACAAGGGGACAAGGGTGAGGACGAAAATATAACACACTGAATATGGCCAAGAAGGAGGAAGAAAAGGCCTGGGTCTTTGAGTGTCTCCCCGAGCATCTGAGCTAATACCAACAGCTGCCCATCTCCACATTGTATGTCTTATAAGGGAAAAAAGGCGCCCACAGGTTTAAGCCACCACTGGTAAAAATCCTGTTACTTGCAGCTAAGTTCACTTCTAAATGATATAACAATAAAGCAAAATAGCCACGGCTTTTTTTTAATGAAGCTTCTAATCTAGTGGGGAGACCAATGATCAAATAATTATACCGGGTGTATAATTGCAATCTGAGACAAGTTCTCTGAAGAAAAGGAATTTAATTCCATACGAACACAAAAAGCAGACAGATCTAGACTGGTTAAATGAAGAATTTTGTTAATTTCCACATAATAAATTGCTCCAAAACTTAATAGCTTAAAGCAACCATTTTATTTTGCTTGTGATTTTGCAAGTCAAAAATTCTGGAAAGGCTCAGCTGGGAATTCTCTCTTGGGTTCCCTAGTGGGGTTTTGGTCAGATATCAAGAGAGGCTGCAGCCATCTGAACGTTTGACGGAGCTGGATGTTTAAGATCTCTGACACACAGCAAGCAGTTGATGCTGGCTGCCAATTAGAGCACCAATGCATGGCCTCTCCAGCATGGGGTCTCGGGAAAATTGGCATTCCCACGAGGCAGCTTAGGGCTCCAGGCACAATTGTTCCAACGAACAAGGTAGAAACTGCATGGCATCTGTAACCCAGCCTCAAAAGTTACATAGCCTCACTTCTACCATGCTCTTGGTCAAAAGAGTCATAAACCTGTCCAGATTCAAGAACAGGGATATAGACCTCTCCTCTCAATAGGATAGCAGCAAAAAAAAAAAAAAAAATTATGGGCCTATTTTAAGACCTCCATAGGCTTCCCTTAGGAGAAGTCGGTTGAAAAAAATCTGGAGAATGAGCAGGAGGTTTTAACCAAGCAGAGGAGGAGGGCGGACATGACATCTACAGAGAACAGCTGGTTCCAAGAAAAGTCCAGTGATGGAAGAAAGAACGGCATATTGGAGAAAAAAGAGAAGGCTAATGTGGCCAGAGTGCAGACAGTGAGGCGTGGGCTTGGGGTGGAGAGGCACCGAAGTGAAGGCAATCCCCACTGGGCCTCGTAGGCTGCGGTAAAGACGTGACTCTGTCCCTAAGAGTCAGCATTTAGTACCTGTGAGAACTTGATAAGTCACTTAACCTGAGTATCACTCTTTTTTACCTTTAAATGGGGGTAGATATTGATCATACCTATCTTATAAATCTTTTGCAGGGTTTAGTGAGGTAAAATCTGCATAGTGAGGCTCAATAAGTGGCAGTTGTGGTTACTGTGGTGATGGTTATTTTTATCACATTTTTATTATATTACTAGGTAGGGCATCCAATTTGCAGA
>CM052447.1:19072587-19106972 GCA_028533085.1 Varecia variegata
TAACTGGCATGTGACCCAATTCTGGCCAATGAGGGGAAGTGTGTTGGGGGTATGTCTGGGAAGGTTTGCTTCCTCCTGAGAAAAAGCCGCAGACTATTGTTGGTTCTACACGTGACACTTGGAATTAGTTCAACCATCCTGCCTCCGGCTTAAAGATGAAGCCAACACAGAGAGAGAAACACGAAGTGGAAAGAGCCAGGGTCCATGAGGACATCATCTAGCTGCTGGCTGCATGTTGCCTAGAGACTGCCCTACCTCTGGGTTTGCAGCACTGTGACATAATACAATTCGTTTTATTTGAATTTGTTTGTGCCAGAGTTTTCTGTTGACTGCAGCCAAAAGCCTCCTTTCTGATTCATGCTCCTTTCCTTTCTGGTCATACAGATGCCACAAACCGACCCTGGAGCTGCCGGCAGTTATCATGGACAGCCCTGCATCATGGAAAGGAGTTGGACTAAAGCAGGAGCAACTGCAAGAAGTAGAAATTGGACAGAAAGGCAAAGAAATCTGATGGCATTCAGGTTCCTGGGTTCTGCGAACCTGCTCTGAGCCTCCCTCTGGACTTGAGCGAGCTTGGGTCTTTCCAACGCCATGCCCTGAAACAAGTCCCATGTGAGACCTCAGCCAGGAACTGGTTCTGCACAACAATGGAACAAGCCCCAGTTAAGTGCTAAGAAAAGAAATTCCAGTCCCGCTCTTACCACTGGCTTGCTGGGGTACTCTAGACCATTGTCTCCACTGGACTCCTTGTACCATCTACAACTGAGCAGGTTGAGGTAACGCCTGTCATAACTATAAATCATGTCCCAGTCATTCCACTCCTGTGAATTTATCCTGCAGATAAACTCAAATGAAAGACGCAGCACAGAGATGTCCATTGCTGTATTATTTGTAGTAGCAACCTGTCTATCCAAAAGTCTGGGTAAATGAGCTATAGTCATGGGCCCAATCTGGCCCACAACCTGTTTTGGTGTGGCTCTTTGCTCTTGGGAGCTAACAATGGTCTTTACATTTTTAAAGCATTGTTAAAAGGAGGAGGAGGAAGAGACAGAGGATAGGAAGAGGTGGTACAGAGATCCTATGGCCCGGAAAGCCAAAATATTGACTGTCTGGCCTTTTGCAGAATAAGTTTGTTGACCTGTGAGCTGTAGTATAAACTTCCTGTGAAATAAGTAGCCCATTGAAAATGAAAAAGAGAGACCAATATGTGCTGACATGAAAGGAGATCTACTATATACTGTTAAACAAATATGTAAGTATCAGAAGAGCATGAGTACTCTGATTATATTTGTGTCAAAATAAAGGATGCAAGTTATTTGTGATATATATGCAAATAACATTTCTGGAAGGACACATGAGAAACTTAATAGACACTGTCTCTAGGGAAATGAGATAAAGTGGAGGTGGCGATAGCAAGAAAGCCTTTTACATTTTACTTTATTTTCTTCTCTACTCTTTTGCCACGAGCACAGCTACAGCTTTAACCATAAAAATGAGCCAGTTGGACAATATGATCTCTTGGGACACCTTCTGCGCTGAGCCTCTGTAGAATAACAACTTCTAACCTGGAGTTACTATTTTTTGGCAGTGTCACCACTACTATGATAAGCATGTTCAACACTTTATTTTCCACAGGTTGCCTGCAGACCTGCCTATTTGCCACCTCTAACCACAAAGGTCATCAGGACACTTTGAGCTCCATATCGTTGAGTCCCTGATGGGGGCTGTGAGCGCTGCACCCACCGAAAATCAAAGTCCATTGAGCTTCCATTTGGAACACCCATCAGAATCCTACCTGTTTCCTTTCTCCCAGAGGCATCTCCTGCTCACCCCAGCAAATGACAATTGGCAAAATCAAGGAAATAAAAGCACCAAGCAAGAGGAGGAAGAAGGCACGGACTTCAGTCATCTGCAGGCAGAGGCAGGAGAGGAAGTGCACCCTGAGGAAGTCGAGGCATCCTTTGCTCAAATGACTGACTGCCCCCTTTCTGGGAGACAATCCCCAAAGCAACTGTAGCAAAGTATCTTTTCCTCTTCCTCTCACTGCATTCAAGCAGCCATTTCCTCCCTTTCCTTCCCCTCTGCCGGTGTGCTCAGTTCCTTTTCACCCACACCAGTGATTTCCAAGAGAACAGACACCCGATCTAGAAGCCACAAGCCCCCACCACTGACCGACCGTGACAGCCTGGCTCGTTCTTCATTCTGACGTGGCTGCAAGCAACACCGGGCTCCTTGGTGACAACCTCAGGTGACTGGAATACCGAAAGCCCCAAGATGGGTGTGTTCACGTGCACGTGCACACGTGATGGGAACAGCAGTCATTCAGGAGAACGGGAAACAAGTCACGCAAGGGTAATGGGAAAAGGAAAACTGCCCTGCGCAAGAATCCACGATGACCCCCCGCTGCACGCAGAAGAGAACCAAAAACTCCTGCACGCGAGGCCACCTGTCTCCTAGAGCCAGTCTGCTTTTCCAGTTTCATTTTCAACCACACTCTTTCTTAAAGCCTAAATATTTAGTCACAGAAATATTTTCCCTAAACTCTCCCACCTCCCAGTTGGCTCACTCTACCTAGGAGGCCTCTCCATTTGGAAGGAGGCAGATTTTCATGTTTAATGAAAAAAAAGGCGACTTAGACAATTCTTTGGTACCTGTTCTAGTAGTTCTATAATAGAACCACGGGTAGTATCTTCCAATTAATACTACTATGCAATCATAGAAGTAATGGTAAATATTCCTTGTTGAGCACCTACTATGTGCTGGATGCTACACTGAATGCCTTACCTGCCTTATGTTCTCTCACTCTCACAACCACCCTACTAGATGACAGCCCTGAGGCACAAAGAGGCCAAGGACCCTAGCCAATGTCACACGGCTAACACATGGCAAAGTCACACGGCTAACACATGGCAAAGTAAGGAATCAAAGCCAGGACCTCTGTCTCCACGGTCCTTACCCTCACCACGAAGATACCACTGTGTTTCTCTGGGGAGATGGCGTATCAAGGAAAAGGAAATAAAACAGGAGTTAAGCTGTCTTTGTCCGTCACTTTGGACAGGTCATTGCAACACTCTAAGCCTCTATCTGGCTCTTCTCTAAAATAACGGTCTAAACTGTATGACTCACAGGATGCCGTTTGTGCTGCTGTACACGAGTAATTTCAGCCAGATTTATTACAAAAGAGTTGAGAGAAGAAGGAATAGTACAATTGCATTTAAAGGGATATGAATGTGTAGGGAACATAATAGAAATGGGGTACAAAAGAAAAGACAGATGGGCATAAACCAAAGCACAGAATGATCTAAAATCCAGTTCTTTGATACAACATTTGAGGGGGACACTGTGACTGAAGAGACCCTAGGAATTCCACTCAGAAGGTTGGACTCCAGGCTGCAAGGCTCTCGGCCCACAGGTGAGGGTCCAGATAAGCATCCCTGAAGATTCCCTAGTGTCCAGCAGAGGGCACCCACGTCCACATACCTGGCTGCTCGGAGGGACCGTTAACTTGGCAATCCGGCTGCAGACAGCCCCTTGCAAGGCCCTTGTCTGTCCTCCCTGTTTCCCCTCCTCCATTTGCCAGTGCTCACTGGAATAGCCCAAGGTATGGGAACAGGCTATTTAAAGACTGTGTCTGTTCCTATGTGCTTCTGGATTTCAAGAAACATGTTTCTTGAAGCCATTCAGCGGTCCCATTCCTCCTCTTTGTTCCTGGGCCTCTCCAAGCAGGGTCCAGGAGATAAGAGAATCTGCCCAGCCAGCACTCTTGCTGACACTTCTCTGGCTGCTCTCAGGGGATCTCTGGATTTTGTGGAGAAGAATTTCTCTTTATCAAATCACAGGCCTCCTTAGAAATGGCCCAAGAGACCATCATCGCCTGCTGGGTGCTGAAATATGTTATCATTAGGCTCAACATGTTATTTAGTTAATTAAATGTCATGCTTTTGATGGCATTAATTAGACTCTCTGCCGACTCCTAGAAAAACAAAACCAAACAAAAATGAAAACATCACACCTAACCCAGGGAGACTCAGTGGAGCCAAAGTGAGATCTTCCTAAATCCCTCTCTCCTCCCAGGACAGAATTAGTGCAAATGGACATTTGAATAGCTCCATGAGCTTCATGATGTCACTTTTTCCTTGGAAGCATGATGTTACTAATGTCCCTGGTATTTTAGAGCATTTACTGTTTTTATTATTAATGACATAATTGTTCCTTATATGAATGTAATATTTTATATACTATTTTAAAGGTTGCTGCGGACTGAATTGCATCCCCCTTCAAAAAAAATTCATATTCATTGCAGCTATGTATAAACAGCTAGCCATAGATCCAGAGACTAGGAATCTCTAGGAATTACAATGATGACCAAGAAAGGGTCAAGGTGAACATATACTCATATGGTCCTATCCAGGTAGTACAAAAAAACAGCAAAACATGACGCAGGCCCAAGATTAAATAGAACAAGTCATCAAATTCCAAGATGCATACATTAAGTAGCAGGATCCAGTGGAAAGACTATAGGATGAATGATGGCCTGTCTCTTATTGCTGGTTTTCTTGAGCAAGTCAGTTAGTGTCTCTGAGCCTTGGTTTCCTCAGCCATAATTGAAGAGAATGAACAAGATGATCCCTAAAAGTTTAATCTCTAAATTCCAATGCCAGGGGTCAAAAGTAAGACAGAGGCAAACCTCTCGGAGTCTGGACTACTAGGAGTTGCACAAAGCAGAACCAGTGCCCAGATGTGGAGAATCACAGTAGACAGGCTCATAATAGGATTACCATTTAATAGGGGACAATTTTGAGAGTGTAAGCAGGGACAAGTAAGACTTAATCAATGACAATGTACATAAAACAAAACGACCTCAGTAAACCAGTTCATCTAGCTTCTAGGTTATAGGAGATAGACATCTCAGAGCCCTGGAGAGTGTGTTGTGCCCTACAGCTGCAGTTCCCAACTGGTACCAGTCCATGGCCTGTTAGGAACCCACCCAGCAGGAGGTGAGTGGTGGGCTGTATTTACAGCTGCTCCCCATTGCTCACATCACCACCTGAGCTCTGCCTCTCCCTCTGCCACCGTCTGCGGAAAAATTGTCTTCCATGAAACCGGTCCCTGGTGCCAAAAAGGTTGAGGACCGCTGCCCTACAGCTCTCCATCTGCCTGGTCTGTCCTGTCAGCACTGCCCTGCTTAGCTGACTCCTCCTGTCTTGGCTTGGCTTGTGTACCAGGGCAGAGGTCCACCTGGGGCCAGGCGGAAGGTTTTCAAAGAGTTTAAATCCTCAGCACGTGCCTTAAGGTTAAAGGAGAGGGTACAGACCCAATTAGCAGCCAGAGGCTGAGCCATCCAGAGGTCCAGCAAAGTGTAGAAGAAAGAGTACATTCAACTAGGACCCAGGAAATCTGGGTTACGACACCACATATGTCACTGAATTTTTGTATAACTTTGGGAAAGTCACTCAACTGCTCTGAGTCTCAATTTTACCCTCTATAAAATCAAGGGAGAAGCTTTGTTGTCTTTTGGCATTTTCAGCCCTAATATCGTAGCATTTCACGGTTCTTATAAACATGGGACTTCACCATGGCACTTCGATATTTTTGTGAGGTTTTAGATTTTCAGCTTCTCCTTCACAAGCTCCCTCTAAAAGCTCTAACCATGTCCACTGCACCAACTCTAGATATGGTGAATGTCCAGTAATGCCACTCATTAGGAATGATGATGGCCACATAGCCGGTCATCACAGAAGAGCTGACAACACCCTACTAGCTCATGCGTCTACCACTGCATTTTTTCTTCTGGTTGGATGATCAAAGGTAATTATATTTGCATTGCTCACCAGTCCTGATAATATCACTGAGCACCTAGATCCAGCCACGCCTGTAGCCCACATACTCTGAATTTTCTAGTTACTTGAATTAGTCACTTTTCCCTTTTAACTTCCATGCATTAAAAAGTCCTCTGTCTTGGTTGATCCTGCTATATTCCATTTCTATCACTTGTAATTGAAAACAAGATATCTAGGAAGTGAGATTGCCAGATATAATACATAATGTACAGCCAGATTTAGATGTATCTATAGGTTTTCTTTTCTATAGGTCAAGAGTCAGAAGGGGGAAATTTTAGAGCCAAGATCATGCTGATATCAAGAATCTGCCAGATTGGGTTGCAGAACTGTTTGTTGAAGTGCCCTTTTGCCCAATCGTGCTGAGCATTTTTAACAGTCTGCAGTTTGCTACTCAGAAATTTAGCTGCCTAAAGAGAAGTTTCTGCATCTTGCAATATCACAGCATTAATGAAATAAATAGTCCAAAGTGATGTGCTGGTGGGCTCATACCTGAGGAGAGGTGACAGCCATTTATTGAAGACCTACGGTGTGCTAGGAATGTCCTGGTGCCCAGTCTCACAATAATCCTAGAAAGTTGGTATAATTATCCCCATATCATTAGCATTGATGGTCAAGGTCAGAGATTAAGTAATTTTTTCAAAATAGCAGTAGATTCTCTTGTCCAAAGCTTGGTCTCCTCCCAGGTTCAAGTCCAACATTCCTTCTACTGTGCCACAGTAGCTTTCTCTCCATAGAAAGAAGGGGATCCAGTAAGGTACTAATGGCACCAAAGGAGAAGCGAATAAAAACAGCCCACAACTAAAGGTGAGACGCTTCATGACCTTAGCATAAGGAAAAGCAAGAAACAGGCTGTGTTCCCTCCATGATAATCCTGTAGATATTTTCCTAAAATCATCGCTATCCTTCCTTCTTGTTCCTTCCCCACGTAACCCTGAACATCAGGCTCAAGGTCATAAAGCTGGTACACAGCAGGGGCAGGACTGGAACCCACTCCTGTCTTGCTCGAGAGCCCAGGCTCTTAATGGGCACCTAACAATTTCCCAAACATCACCACTCCCGCATCACACTCTGGAATTTTCTATCCCCTCATACCACCTGCATGGTTATTTATTTAGTATATTAATTTAAAATGATACATTCCCATTTAAAATTTTGGAAACTTCACATCACTATACAAATGGAAAAATTGTATCATTTGCCATAAATAGAAGGAACCTCAAAATAAATACAAGGAGAACAAGCCAAAGTTATTAAATTTAAGGGACACTGTTTCTTGAAGAGGTTTCTGAACCTAAGACTTGCTCTTCCTTTGGTTAAAAAAAAAAGTCAATATTGAGGCTCTCAAAAATATATTAGCACACATACGAGTCTTTCTCCCTGACATAATCAAATGGATTAAAGGAGAATTGAAAAAGAAATAACTTTCTCACAATACGATTCTACTTTATTTAATACCAAGTCTACGTGCCACCTGGAATCCTGGTGGAAGGCCAGCAGGGAGACACACGCTGCCCTTTGGGTCCTGCTGCCTTAGCAGCCAGCCTGGCTCACGCGGACCTGCCACCTCCCTGTCTCTGTGCCTTTGCCGGCACCGCCAGCCCCACTGTCGTCACCTTTCTTCTAGCAAATTCCAGTGCAGCCTTCCTGAAATGTTTAATCCTGACATGCTGCTTTGCTTCTGTACCACACATGTAGGAAATATGCTATTTATTGTCCCGAGTGCTAATGTAACCAAGCAGATTTCTTCTTGCTTGATAAGATTGATACTCAAACAAGCAAAGTGACCAACCCAATCAATCAGCCTCCCTCTCTGCATGGTGAACTGTAAAAACATCCCACGTCTCTTCCAGTTCTGACAGTGGCTTCATATATTTCAGAACCGGAAAGTATCTTAAGGATCACATGATTCGTCCCCTTATTTCATAGATGAGAAGGCTCAGGCTTTAAAGTGATGTGTCCAAGGTTAAACCCCTAGAAGACGATGATGTAGCTGGAGGCTGAACCCAGGATCTCTTGGTGGGCAGAGATCATTCCCTTTTCCTCTATTTTTCTCTGTAATAAGGATATAAGGGCACTTAATAAATATAACTCAGAATTGAAATAGTCAACACTATCCATGTTCCCATTCCAATTGTTGAAAAATGCCTTTGGATAAAGAGTTTTCCAGAAAACATATTCCAGGGAAGATCTTCATCTTGCAAACCAGGCTTTGCTGGTTTTGTTGGATTCTATAAATAAGGACTGATCGGGCGGAAGAGGCAGGGCAAAGGGACTAGGGGGGACTGATTCTGCTGGTGTCATTGCAGGAATAGTAAATGTCTCCTTAGGGAAGTGGGGTTTTTTTTAACTGTTATTATTAAACCTCTCAAACATAACCAAGTGAAGATCGCCTGCCAAATTGCACCTACTTCTGCTGCTCAGATGATTCCGATAAGCTTTAGATAAATACCCCCGGCTCTATGGCCCTGATCCAACAGGAGCTGGAACTTCCAACACTTTGAGGTTTGCCCAGCACTAAGTAATTATCCCTGGAAATATTTACTGTTTATCTACCTTCAAATTTTAATGACAGAGATTCCACTGCACCCATTGTGATTCAAGGCATGAGCAAAAACTCCCCCAGACTCGCCCTAATAAACCTAATACTGCACAGAGTAGTGATTAAATTTTTATAAGTTTGCCTTGTCACTGCTTTCCAGCTCTTTGCATGGAGAGCAAGAAGCGCTTCTTCGTTCGTTCTTTAAAAAAATACTATCCTACCTAGGTTATGGGTTCTGTGAATGACTTTTGTTTTAAGGCCCGTTTCTTTGTCTTTGCTCTTCTGGGAATGCGGTCAGTTTCTCCTAGCAAAGGTTATGTTCACCTGGGACACATTCTCCTTGGACTCCAGGAATATTTCTGTAGTGTTTCTCTATCCATGATGGCTGTAGTCAACACTGCCCTCTCTTTTCAAGGTCACCCTAAAGACCATGGCCTCAGTGGGAGAGGAGAAGGCATGAGAGCTGAGACCTCGCTGGGCCTCAGTTTCCCTGTCAGTAAAGGATGGGGATCGGACTAGACAAGCCCAAAGGTTCCTCGCTGCTCTAACAGTCTGTGATCGGCCTGTTCAATGAATGTGACCATCAGAGGCTCACAGTTTAATCAACTGCAAAAGGTGCTGATGGTCAGGAATGTTACACTTGGGGAGAATTATCTGTTCACCTCTTCAGCAGGGACACCAGCAGTGACAGACTCACCATGAGCCAGGCAGTCTCCATCCTCCAGGGAAGACACAGCCTGAGGGAGGGTCATACTTCTCTCTCTCTCTCTCTGCAGAACACAAGGAAATCACCTTTCTTCCCCTTCTTAAGAACAGCCCAAGGGAATCAGCAGATTTGCGGCGGGGCAGTATTTTCAGCTGCTCCGTCCTGTTCTCCTGGAGGCAAGTAGGGAAGGGTAAGGATTTGACTTTCCCAGGAGTCTGGCTACCAGCCATGGGCAGGACTGAAGCAGCCACCTCTGGAACAAGGTTTTAGGGACCTTTGGAAAGCCACTCTCCCAATGACACTTCTCCATACTTAATGTTGTACCATTTATGGGTTAATTTTCAGGTTAGAATCAAAATAAAGAGCATTTGAGTGAGAGCCCAGAAGCTTTACTTACGAAGCAAAATGCTTGATCACATTTTAGAGCCTGACCTTTGTAACAAACATGTTCCCCTCTAGCATACAGTTGCCAACTCCTTAAGGCACAGAATGCCAAAATCAGGTTTCCCAAGAAGCGAACCAGTCCATCCTTAGCTTAAAACAAGAAGACTGAGATTCTAGTCCACTCATTCTCTCATCCTGCTGCGCAGCCTTGAATAAACCTCTTTGCCTCTCTGAACTCCAGTAGAGTCATCTATCCAGTCAAGGTATAACTCAGCCAACATCTATTGAGTGTCTATTTTAAAGACACTCAATGAATCAAGTGATACAAAGAAGAACACAATGTGATCTTTGTTTTCAACTGAAGGTAAGGCAAACATTAGTGATGATTGCCCAAAATTAATGAGAAAAGCGCCATGAGAAAATTCTGGTTGTGGTCACAGTAGAAAATGAGAAGGCATCTTGAAGAAGCATGGGTGAAAAAGTGATAGAATTTTAGGGGCAGACATAAAGAGTGAGATGAGCATTCCTGGCAAAAGAAACAACATGAACAAAGATACGGAGCGGAGAAATGGCAGACTGTGTTTTGGGAACGCAGGTGGTTGGGCTTGGTTGGAGAACGCATTGCAAAAAGAGGAATAGCAAAAGTTGAGAACTGGAGATAGACATTGAGCTTTGACCAGAGAAAGCACTTATTTCACCCGGAGGTTATAATTCATTCTGGCACTAGGGAGCCATTAGATACTCCAGAGTAAAGGAGTGACGTGATCAGCGCTGTGCTTCAGGGACGGAGTCTGGCAACTGCGTAAGATGTAAACGCAGGGTGAGGAGAGACTTGGGGCAATAAAGCAGTCAGGAGGCAAGTGCATTACCTCTCCCCGTGTGCTATAACAAGGCACTGATTTAAAGGCAGTGCACAGCTTCCACGGTTGGGAGAAAAAAAGTAGAGAAAATAGATGTTAGAGCATTTTAAATTCTTTACTTGGATAGGAAATAGGTGGAAAGTCTACGTCAAGAATGAAGAAGGGAGGGGATGGGTATATTCACACCTAATGGGTGCGGTGTGCACTGTCTGGGGGATGCACATGCTTGAAGTTCTGACCCGGATGGGGCAAAGTCAATATATGCAACCTAAACATTTGTACCCCCGCAACATGCTGAAATTTAAAAAAAAAAGGGGGGGAGGGGGGAAAAGAACGAGGAAGGGTCTGAGATCTTGAAAGCTAATAATTTAGTCTGCTACAATTCCATTGCTGCTCAAAGAAGACATGAGCCTCCTGGGTCAGAGAAAAAGGACTTTATTCTCAAGGCACAGCAGTTAGCATGAGTTACATGTTTACCTCAGTTTCCCTGGCCTTGCAAGTTTTATGGGGCAATGCAGATGGTTCCAGGTGGACAGAACAAATATAACATGTTTTTTATATAGCTGAGGAACCCCAAGGTTAGGAAACCTCCAACTTATCATGGGGATACTAGCGAACCTGCCCAATCTTTGCCCTAGAGTGAGATGTTATCTTTGTTATCCTGGTCAGGAAAGAAATCTGCCCTATGCCACAGAGGGGGACACAATCTTTATCTTCCGGGGCTCTTTGCTGTACAAATTATCCTTTTAAAAACAGTCCTAAACAAAGCTGTCAATGTCTCTTACTCAAAAGATGGGAAGAAATGCAAAAGCCCACAGAGAACTCTTTCTTAATAGTCTTCCCTGATAAGAACGAGTGTTTCCTATCTCCACACATGACGAGAGAGCTTCCATCTGAAAATACCCAGGTAGGCAGGCTTTAGCAGGGCCACACAGGTGTCAAATAGAAAAGAAGGCTGTGACTCCTTTGCTTTATTGCAACCACCAGGAAACAAACAAAATCAGTACCATACTCTGGTCCATGTTGTTGTCAACCTGCAAGAACACACACTTTTCTACCTTTTAAGAATGTTCCTTTAGGGGATCATTTCTTCTGTTGACGAAGATTAAAATAGGGTTTACAAGTTGCCTACCCCAGGGAACCATCCAGTGGGCAGGCCCTCCCTCTCAATGCTCCAACCCCACCTTAACTGTTACTGCTGTGCATATTTTTATCCTCCCGTAAGGTTAGAGTGCTAAATAAGATGGTTTTGCATGGCTGTATAAGCATCATTTCTGCTTCCCAGGATGAAAGAGGAGGGTGGAAACGCATAACAGCATTAGCATTTTTACTTACTGAGCACCTTTACCTGAAGAACCCAATTAATGCTTTGCCTAGGATGTATTCATTTATACTCTATGACACCCCTGAGAGGTAAGGTAAGTATTATTAAATTCACCCCACAGTCCTACAATGGGAGTTATGAAATTGAATGCCAGGTCAAATAAAAAGTGTTCAGAGTGGACACCAGCAAAAGTTGGATAGCAAATATTGAGATCACCTCTCAGGCAGTACCCAATCTCTCATTCCCTTAATAAGGAAAACTCCAACCACTGAGAATTATGAGATCACATCCTCTATTGCATCTATTTCATCCAAATCTAAGGCTAAGAGATTGTCTTTACCATTCCTATTTGTTCTTCTTACCCTTCTCTACTTTCACGTGGGCAAATCCAATCTACTCCTGAAATCCTACAAGTAGAGTTGATGCCATTTGTGAAGGTTCCTTCCCCACTGCCCACCCTATAGGCCCACATCATGCCCATCTCTTAAGGCCAACATTGTCTTCTCCCTGAGGTCCTTCCAGGATCCCTCCTCTAGCTTTGATCTGCACCTCTTTTATGACTTCTGTATAAATATCCACAATGCAAAATAGAAAGTGACATGCATTAGCTCCTTCCTAAACAAAACCTTCTTGAAGGCATAATTTATGTCCGTTTCTTCTCCATATCCCTCATGGCACCTCATACAGCATCTGATTCCATACAGTTTCTCAAGAAAAATGGAATTAGTGAACCAACTTATACTATCACCTCTTTCTCTGTTGTGGTTGCTGAAGAATAACAGCATAACATCACACACTATTATCTGCCAATGTACTTAGCCTGATTATTCATTTAATTCTAGAGCACTAACGTCACACATGTAGCTTTGAACATTACGCCAAGAATAGAAAACATGAACATAGAGGAGATGTCTTTGTTCACAACTCTTTTATCCTATACAGAAGATTTAGATAACCTTCAAAATATAGAAAAATAATAGTGGATTGCTCGAGGTCAGGAGTTCGAGACCCTGTCTCTACTAAAAATAGAAAGAAATTATCTGGCCAACTAAAAATATATAGAGAAAAAATTAGCCGGGCGTGGTGACACATGCCTGTCGTCCCAGCTACTCAGGAGGCTGAGGCAGGAGGATCGCTTAAGCCCAGGAGTTTGAGGTTGCTGTGAGCTAGGCTGATGCCACGGCACTCTAGCCCAGGTAACAGAGCAAGACTCTGTCTCAAAAAAAAAAAAGAAAAATAATAATCCCTTCTATATCCATAGCCCTTTCATAGCCTTGATTTTCACATGATATCATGTGATCTTTTTAATCTGCCCTTTGGGACTCATAAGGTACTATGGATCAGCCCCATTTTATAGATGAGGAAAATGAGGCTGCTATGGTCTTTTTATGTCCCCCAAAATTTATGTGTTGGAAGCTTGATCCCAATGTTTCTACAGTGTGGTGAGGTGAGGCCTTTGGGAGGTGTTTAGATCATGAGGGCTCTGCCTTCAGGAATAAATTAATGCCATTATAAAAGGGCCTGGCAAAGGGAGATTCACTCCTTTTTGCCCTTCTGCCTTTCGCCATGTGAGAACACAGCATCCAAAGCACCATCTTGGAAGCAGAGACTGAATCCTCATCAGATCATCAAACCTGCCAAAACCTTTATCTTGAAATTTACAGTCTCTAGAGCTGTCAGAAAATAAATTTCTGTTCTTATTAAATCACCCAGTCTCAGGTGTTCTATTGTAGTAACACAAATGGACTAAGACAGAAATTGGCCCCATAGCAATGGGGTGTTGCTATAACAAATATCTGAAAATGTGGAAGCAGCTTTGCAATGGGTAGAGGCCAGAACGGTTTTGAAGTAAATGCTGAAAAAGGCCTCTCTTGCCACGAATGGAGCACTGAGGGTGATTCTGGAGAGGGCTCAGAAAAAGAAAGGAGCTGTAGGGAAAGTCTGAATCTTCTCAGAGGTCACTTAAGTGGTCTTGACAGTAAAGACTATTCTGATGACATCTCAAAGGAAAATGAAAATCAAGGTATTGGAAACTGGAGGAAAGGCCATCCTTTGTTATAAAGTGGCAAAGAACTTTCCTGAATTATGTGCCTGTCCTGGGATGTTGTGGAAGGCAGAACTCAAGAGCAATTAACTGGGATATTCGGCTGCAGAAATCTCTAAGCAGCAAAGCATTCATGGTACTGTGATGCTTAGATGCTTATGGTAAAATGTGAGAGAAACAATTTTAAAATGAAATTTATAATCAAAAGGGAAGCAGAATAAATTTGGGAAGTTCTCAGCCTAGCCATGTAAAGAATAAAACAGCATACCAAGGGCAAAAAATCCAAGGCTGGGGCCAAGTGACCATTTGATGAGATGAACAGAGCTAGAAGGAAGCCAGGTGTTACTGATCAAGACAATGGCAGAATGACCCCAAAGGCATTTTTGAGATCTTTAAGGCTGCCATGCCAATCACAGGTCCAGAATGCCAGGGCCTTGTGGGCAGAACAGTTTTGGGGGAGGGGCCCAGGGCACCTGTGGGACTTGGGAGCCCACTGCCCAGTGCCATGTTGGATCTGTGCTCCCTGCATTCTTGTGCAACACTCTTTGGCCAACCCAGCTGTGGCTCAAGAGGACCCAGGTGCAGCTCAGGCTGCCGGTCCAAAGGGCACAAGTGGTGAGACTTGCTGGCGTGGTACCAACTCTGCAGGCAAGCAGAGTGCAAGAGCTGGGAGGCATGGCTTCCTCCACCTGGATTTCAAAGGATGCGTTGAAGAGCCTCAGGGCCGAGGCAGAGACCTGCAGGAGTGAAGCCACCACAGAGAGCCCCCACCAGGGCAATGCCCAACAGAACTATGGAATTGAAGCCACTACAGGGAGCCCCCCAGCTAGGTCAATGCTTAATGGACCCATGGGGGCAGGGCCATCTCTGAGTGCCCAGAACTGTAGAGCCACTGCTGTGCAGTGCCAGCCTGGGAAAGCAGTAGGCATGTAATTTCAAGGCATAAAAGCCAAAGTCTGGGCTGTGCCCAGAAAATCCCTGGGTACAGAGCTGCCCAAGGTTTGGGGGTCCCAACCCCCACTCTGGTATGTCCAGGAGATGGAACGTGGAGCCATAGAAGATTATTCTCCACCTTAAGGTTTAATGTTGTTTGCCTTATTGGGTTTTGGACTTACTTGAGACCTGTTGCCTCTTTATTCTTGGAAGCATATAACTTGTTTGTTTTGACAGGCTCACAGCTGGAGGAAATTTGCCTCAGGATGAATTGTGCCTTCAGTCTCACCTATATCTGATTCAGATGAGACTTTGGACTTTAAAGTTGATGCTGGAACAAGTTAAGACTTTGGGGAGCTATTGGGATGGAATGAATATATTTTGAATGTGAGAAGGACATGAATTTGGGGTCCAAGTGTGGAATGCAAGGATCTGAATGTTTCCCCCAAAATTCAAGTGCTGGAAATGTAATCCCCAGTGCAGCAGGAATGGCTGGAATACCTGATGTGTAAGAAATGAGGCCAAAGAGGACCAGAGACTAATCATGGAGGACCGTGCCTACCAAATTCAAATTGTATTCTGATAGATTAAAGCTATTGGGGGGGGAAGGGTTGACAACAGTTAAGTGGAAAGAGGCATAATCATATCTGAATATTAGACACCAGTCTAACAACACAGCAGATGCAGCCTGCCCTGAGCCCCGCTCTCTCCATCTCTGTCTCTTTCTCTTTTCCTATATTTAGTCTATCACTCACTCAACCAATGTGTACTGAGTATGCATCTCCTACATGCCAGGTGCTAGGCTAGGTGCTCAGAATGAGGTCTATCACCTCACTCTCCTGACCCAGGTAGACAGTCAGATCTCAAGATTCAGGTTTGGAACAGGAAGAAGAAAAAAGTTCCCTTTAGGTCTCAGGTTCGTGCTGTGTACTCTAACTCAGCGTGCTCGTGTCTGCACTGGAGTAAAATGATGCCTGTTTTCCATTTAGCACAGACACCTATAATCATAACTCCCTTGGGAGCAATGAGGGGTAAAGGATGTGGATCAGAATGCAGTGTAGACATTCCTGTATCCCCTAAGTAAATTCTATATAACAACTTTCCAAATTCTACGTTCTTCCCTCACCGAATCCTTTATTATTAGAAGGCAGAACAATTCTCAGTTCAGAGCAGTATCTCACACTCCAATTTTTCCCTCAGCCCAGCTTCTCCTGGGTTTATGTCTAGAGAGTAAACCAACACAGAGAAAAAACTCTCACTGAAAATTCTACAAGCCATAGAGAGGCAAAGCTGTGCATGTTCCAGCAGACAGCTAAGGAAAAGCAGGTGTGTTCTCTCCTACTTTGTCCCAGAGCCTCACACAAGAATGGCCCTTTGCACCCTAGTGCACTCACCGCGCCAGCAGACAAAGCAATAACTAGTGTAAGTGGAAACTGAGTTCCTGCAGTGGCCTTGGGGTCTGATGGGGCGTGGAGGAGAGTGGCAGTGACACAGAGCTCTCTCCTCGGTGGCCAAGGGGGTCTGAGGCACTATCAGGGCCTGGCAGGAGGTGGCTTACCTCTGGGCACTGAGGAACTGGTGAAGCAACATCGGCCGGCTAAGACAGCAGAGCGCTGGCTCTGAGCAACACGGAGGGCATCCAGGAGGGAGAAATGGCAGATGCCAGGCAATAGCTGACCAGATTTATTTGTTCGCACATATGGGACTCTCCCTGGGGACCCCCTGAAATAGCTTAAAGGGCCTTGCCGGGAGCTGGAGACATTGCATTAGCAGGTGCAGATGAAAGGCATTGCAATATGGGGTTAGCCACAAAGCTGCATTCTAAAGAGAACGTGGAGGGCTGTGGGGAAACCAGCATGACAGACGCGACAGCATCACAGAATGCTGGGGCTGGACCAGAACACAGAGATCACCCGGAGTGAGATCTTCCCTGCTTCGTTGGGCAAGCAAAAACCCACCAAGGCGAGGAGACAGAGACAAGGTCACACAGCTGAGGAAGTGGCAGGAGGAGGACCAGGACTCTCTCTAGCACACCCTACCCCCACTCTTGGATCATACTGTAACCTGCATTGCTGTTGGTGATGGGCACCCTTGGCTTTGTTTTGTAGGTGCAGACTCAGTGCGCGTGGACTGAAGCCTTGGACAGCAACACCGACTGTTAATTTCTGTGTCTGCGTCTTTAACAGATCTTTGGAAGGGAGGAAGACGGAGGAAACCAAAGGGTGGGGAGAGGCTGGGTAGTGCCCGGCCTTCTTCATGGCCCACCAGGGCCTGATCCCACCCTCTGTGTGGGCAGGGGACTCTCAGGGGCTGGCAGAAGGTGGGCCACAAGGGTTACAGGTGTGCACAGATGTGTACTGTGTGTCTGATGTGATTCTGGTAGTTTCTGTGCTTCTACACAATGTCTGTGTGTTTCCAATAGGCCAAGAAAGAAGGGAGGGAGGGAGACCTTGGGCAAAGGGACGAGCTCTGTAGAAAGGATGCCTGCGATGCAAGTAATAAAAAGGCAAGTGATAATGCTTTCCGCAAACAGCCACAAGCAAGCCTGCGCCACCGCCACAGCCATAAAACACCCACGCCTGCCATAACCCATAGCCAGCTGGGCACAAGTCGCTGCCCAGCCTGCCTCCTGCACCAAGCTGCTGAGGAGTGCGTCACAGGCTCCCTGGAGAGTGCTGCCCGCCCAGAGATGGAACCTGATTACCTTCCTCCTCCTCCTCACCTCCAAGGGTCGGTCCCACCTGCTGAGATGGGAGGAAAAGGATGAAACTGTAATGATCTGTCACCTTGACAAGGTTTGCAGGACAACACCATGGAGATGGGGACATTTGCATTCCCTACCATCCATCTCTGGCGCTGCCTCCTTTCTCACGCTGCAGGGCCTCCTCCATTCCTGCCCTCTCCCCTGCACGCCTGCACCCAGACCCTCCCGCACGCCCCTTACCCAGTCAGTCACAGCAGCTACGACCTGCTCAGAATACCTGGTTTTACTCAATGCCTACAATAAGCTGTGCACTCTGCTAAGGGCTTTAGCTGCACTACCTTATTTAATTCTCACGACAAATATATAACATAGACACTATCACTAAGATCCTTGTTTTGTAAATCAGAAAACGAGGGCCTATGTAGCACACAGCTAGAAAGGGTGTGATCCAAAGGTAAAGCCATTGGCCAGAGCCGGGTCCTTTCAGGCACTTTGTTACAGGTTTGCATTTTAACCAGGACCACTATTGTATTTAGAAGAAGTTCAGTAGTGGGATTTTAAGTAGGAATAAGCGTGCTGGCAAGAATATATTGCCCTATGGGGCTTTCTCAGCCCCTTGAAATCAACCATCTGCTTGAATCACCTCCGCACCTTCAAGTATCTACTCCACTTACAGTTGAATCCATACTCCCATCACTCTACCCATTTCCTCCCATGGAAACAATTCTCTCCCCTTCCTGGTAATTGTACTAGCATTTGTGTAACACTGGGCACTTTGCTTGTATATTCTCTCGCTCAGTCTGCAAAACTGGCCCTGCAATATGACCAGGGTAGGGATTGGTCTCTCTCATCCTACAGATACGGAAAGGAAGGCTCGGCAAGGGGAAGGTGCACAGCATCCCAGAGCTCGTGAGCAACAGAGCTGGGGTTAGAACCCAGGCTTCGGAGTTCCTTATCAGCACCCTTCTCTACCAGATCCAGGGTACGTCCAAGGACCCCATCCAGGAACAAGCAAAGGCTTCCCACAAGCTAATTACCGCATAAACCCACTTTAACCGGGAACCACCTGACCACAGCTAATAAAACCCTTCCTTCTCCTTCCCGTCCTGTTGCATCCATCAGACACCAGCGCAGCCAAGCCTTCCTGGTGTGCTTGCCCCAGCCTGACCGAGGTACACAGAGCCTGGGAAGCGAGTGTTCTCTTCTCACAACAAGAGAGCAATTTACAAGATGTCCTCAGAGGGAGGGAAGAACCACAACGCCTTCATTAGAGATGAGACATAAACAGCTGCCTAGCCTTTTGAAAACACTCCCCATTGGGATCAAGGATGACAAAGAGAAAACACAGCAAAAGGGGAGAATGCTGAAATGAACAGGAGCCAGCTGCTCCAGGACAGGGCACTAAAATGTTAGTTAAGAGTAGGAGGTCCCTCAGTGGCTTCCTCCTGTCTACAAAATAAAATTCAAATGCCTTTCCAGTTTTCTTTCCCACGACTCCCCTGCATACACTCTGGGCTCCAACCAAAATAGGCAACTCTTCCATACTCAAAGGCAAAGGGTTGCACACTCAGATGCTTAAACGGCCCAGCCAGCAAAGTGATGGCATGAAACGAGCTAGGTGTAGGTAAAGCAATATGCCAGGAATGTTTTCAATGACTACTGACCCTCAGAAAAACAAGAGGCTGGTGGCAAAGTGGAATATTTCTGTCCCGTCTGAAGAGTGTAGAAGGCGCCCACCTGCAGTCAATCATGGCTCAGCTTGAAGGCAGTTTATGGCTGCCAGAGCTTCTGAATGAAGAGAACCCACCAATGCACGTATCTATGCAAAATATCCTGATAATCAGACATAGGTAACCTGCTCACAATTTTTTAAAAATAGTATAGCCTGAACAACATAGTTCTTTGGGCCAAAGCTAGCCTAATAGCGGCCAGTTTGAAGCCTTTATTCTAATTTCTGCCTACACACCTTTATTCCTACTACCTGAAATACCGTCTCCCCTTCCCCACTGCCTGGTAAAAGCCCACTGATCTGTAACCTGAGAAACTAGTACAGAGCCAAGAAAAAAATGTCCCATGGTTGCAGTTTTTCTAAAATGACATGTTAGGGGGAAGTGGTATAAAACTTGGAAAAACAGGTCTAGCGAATATCATGGGTCTAGTAATGCCCATCATGCTAATTCTGAGAAGTGATAAAGTCATCAGCGTGCTGGAGAGGCAGCGGGCAGGCAGCATGGAATTGCATAACGCACAAAGGCAGCCGGGCTCCGGGCCAGCAGGCCAGGTTCCAGTCCTGGCTCTGCCACCGACTGGCTGTGTTACCCTAAGCACAGTACTTCGCTCTCTGAGACTTGTTTTCCTCCTCTGAAAAATGGGGAATAATGATGTCTACCTGCCTGCATCCAGAGTTATCGTGAGAATCAAACTAATGAGTGACAATATGCAAACAAACTTTCAAAATTGTAAGGTGATATGTAAATCTCCAAGGGCTAAGGAATTATTACCAATGTAATATTTTGAGGTTATTAAAACTTTGAACAGGAAAAAAGCCTATTCATTCCAGTGCAAATAAAATGCTTTTTAAAATTGCATATCCACTATCCATTTCCAGAACTTAGAAAATAAAATTTTTTTAAAAAAGTGCATGCCCCTTTAGCCTAGAAATTCCACTACTAAGAAATTTGCCTAAGGAAATAGTCTTGTGTGATTGCATTATTTAGCTATAACTATGTTTACTGCGGTACTGTTTGTAACAGGCAAAACAGAAACAAAAACAACCTGGAAACATCTTAGATGTCCAACTTGAGAGGCTTGCTTAAATATACTATGGTGTCTCCAAGAGTTAATTACCATGGTGGGATGAAAAAATACTTTAAAATTGTTTTCAACTTAAAAAATTGTTATAGAATAGTAAAATCTACTTATATAATCATGTATATGTATACTTGCACAGGAAAATATTTTAAAATTATACAACCTTGTTAGCTCCCTGGTAAGATCACAGGTGATTTTAATTTCCTTCCATCTGCTTACTAATTTTTTTTGAATTTTCTAAAGAGATCAGGTATAACTCTTACAGCACCAAGGAACTATCCAAAGTGGTAACTACATCATCTCCAAAATACAAAATCCTGCCTATCTTCCAAACCACACTTCAGGAACTACCTTCTCCATGAGACTTTCAGAATTCTCCCTGTTGCATGCTACAACTATCATTGAAACCCCATGTCACTTAGCACCTTTCCCAGGAAACATTATTGCTACATGGTATTAGAGTTATCTGCAGACTTGTCTTATCTTCCTTTCTAAACACCTTCTGGCCGTGAATCATGCCTAGGACAGATCCTTGTACCTAACAGACACTTCATAGATTTTATTGAATGAATTAATTAAAAGTACATTTAAATAACTCTTTCCCGAAAGCACTTGTGTTTCAAAATTTCCTGTCCCCTCAAGGATATCCTCTCTCTTTAACTAAGTGGAACAACATTATCATCATCACCATGCTCATCCTGATAACCAACAGTTATCGTGTACTTGCTACATGCTAGACATGTATTTGCTTTTAATAAAACAAAAACATGATATGAAGTACCATCCTACGCCCATTTTTAGTTGGAGAAACTAAGACTCAGAGGGGTAAAGTAACTTGCTGAAGGGGGCAGAGCTGAATTAGCCATGACCTGGGATTTGAACCCACGTCTTTCTGGTTCTGCAGCCCTAAGTCTTACAACCACCACATAATCCTGCCTTAAACACAATGATGAACCTACCTACTGTGGTCGCCTACATGAGGTTATGCGTTAATAAGAAAACTAGTTGCTAAACTTTCCTTTATCATTCTACATGAAATACTTATTATAAGATCACAAAATGTCTTAAGTTCCCACTGAAGTATAAGCTATCAATTATTATTGTTCCTATAAATAGAAATACATTTACTCAATTAATGGTGCAATGGCAAGTATATTTACCTAGAAATTATCAAGCCAGGGTTCAAGTCCTGGTTCTTTCACCAACTCACTAGGGCAATTTATTTGGGCCACAAATAAATTCAAGACCATCCATAAGGGAAAAGGTTGGACTCAATGGTCACTAGGGTCTTTCTCTTGCAGAACAGCCTCCTAACTGTCTCAGCTTCCACTCGGGCCCTCTCCAACCCATTCTCCACCCCGCAGACAAAATATCAGATTGTACCATTCTCCTTCTTAAAACCCCTCTGTAGAATCCTTCACATTTTGAATTAAGACAAAGACGCTTAAGATGGCATTGGTACAATCAGGGCTCTGCCCACCTCTCCCACCTTGAGTCTGCTCACTCACTTCATGGAAGCCATGTCACCTCCTTTCAAGCCATGTCACCTCCCCTCAAACGCAGGTTGCTCTTGTCCTTGTTCATTCTTCTTAGAGTCTCCCCACCCCCAATCACCATACCCAAATTGCACACCAGGGAAATTTACACTCATCCATCAGACCTTCAAATAAGAGTCCCTACCTTGAGGAGGGCTTTCCATCCCTCCAATCTAAAAAACCATTTTAGACTCTTTTAGCACCCTATGTTTCCCTCCATAGTATATCCTAGTTTGTAATGACATCGCTCCTTGTATGACGGTAAAGACTGTCTACCTGTCAACATTCTCCACGGAGGCTGGGGCCATGCCTGTTTTGCTCACCATGTAGCTCCAGCCTGTGCCTCTGCTGGACTTAAAGAATGTAATTAATTAAAGGCTAGAATATTGGTGTGATAATTTTGAGTTACCAGAGCATACGGGTGGGAACATGGCGGGGAGGGAAAATAGAATATCCAACTGGTCTCAGGTACAGAGAAGAGGAGCTCTAGTCAAGTAATTTGGCTCAAGTGCTGAGAATAACAAGAGTGAGAGATGAGCCTGGATCGGTCCATGAGGGTACATCTGAAGTGTCCTTTACCCAGCACCTTCATCGGACACTGTGTGTGTGTCGGGAGGGGAGGGTGGATACACTCTGTACTGGCAAGGCTGAGCTGAGCCCCCTCCACCTGCTCCTGGCACTGCACCTGCCTCGGACTGGCATCTGCACCTCTGGAATGCAGTCAGCACTGGCAGGCACCACCTCAGTGTTGCATTTCGGTCCCGTCGTGCTGCACTGCAGCTGCTGCGGTCGGCTGTGCCGAGCCCTGGCACGGCAAAGGCATCCCACTCCAACTGTCTCTCTGCTGCGCCAGGAATTTCCACCCTGAGATGGGACCCACAAAACAATAGCTGCTTGTTCTCGCTGTCACTCCTCTCAGTAACAACACTATTTCAATTTAGCAAATGCTGCCTGGGCTGCACCAATACGTCCCCAGACAGCCTATCGCATGACTGCAGGGGCAGGGCAGCTGCAAGGGAGAGACCCTGGCCTCAGCCCTTCACACCGACAACGGGAGCTTAATACTAAAATGAGGACAACGGACAATGTTTATTCTGAGTATTATTTTTCCTTAAAAAAAAAAAATTCATGTATTTTTCCATGCAATTTTTTACTATTGCTTATCAAAGTTCTGTATGAATGTGCAACACATGAATAATACATACCTGTCACTTGCCAACTATTTATTTCCATGGAACCCCTAGCATGTGTTTGACTGTTGCATTCTTTCTCCTTTCAACTTCACAGCAACGCTATGAGGCCAGTGGGACATTACATTCGTTTCCTAAGGCTGCTGTAACACATTACCGCAAACTTAATGCCTTCAAACTATAGAAATTTATTATTTCACAGTTCTGGAGGCCAGAAGCCTGAAATCCAGCAGGGCTGTTTTCCCTTTGGGGGCACGACGGAAGAATCTGTGTCTTGTCCCTTCTGGTGCTGGGCTGTGGCTGCAGCACTCGGGTCCCTGCCTGTCTTCACGCCGCCTTCCCTGTGTATCACATCCCCCTCTGCCTCTGCCTCATAGGGACGCCCATGACAGCGTGTGCAGCCCATCCGCATAATCCAAAATAATCCCCTCGTCTCAAGATCCTTAACTTAATTATATCTGCAAAGCCCCTTTTTCACAGGTTTCAGAGATTTTATGTAATTTCTTTTTTTTTGGGGGGGGGGGGGCATTTTTCAGCCTATCACAGACATGAATGGTTGTTGCCATTTTACAGATCAGCAAACTAAGGTTAGAGGACTTGCCCACAGTCACACAGCTGGTGACAGACACAGCATAGAAACCCAATGTTAGCACTAAACCCAGGAAGCTTTAACTCTATCATATGGCCTCCCAAATGTCCCTGAGAAAGAGAGAGAGGGAGGAAAATATCTCTCCCCAGCTCTCAAGAACCATTCAGTCTATGTGGGGAGTTCTGGAATATTCCAGATGGACTCCAAGTCATGTGACTTGCCTGAGGCTACTGAACCAGTTGGTGATGCAGCCACCATGACAGCCAAGCCCTGGAAACAGACCGGCTAGAGAAGCTTCCTAATAGGAGGTCTCCCATCCAGCACCCAGTTCTGTCACTTCAGAGGGTTCTCTCTGCCCCAGCCCTCCAACTGGTTTTCCTGCATCCAATTAAAGAGATTAGGATCAGTCAATGAAGATTTTTTGGAAGCAGCAACCTGTAAGTCAAACCCAAAGGAAACAGACCTCTTGAAGTGGCAGGGAGAAGACGACAGTACATGATTGAGAGAGGGAGAAACACAAGATCTGGGCAGGAAACAGGGTCAGACTGCCAGGACAATAAGACTTTTATGGAAGGTTCTATAGGGAAAGGTTGTGCCACAATGGATTGTCTATAGCTCACCCTTCCACCTTACCCGATTCTGACTTTGGGAACAATTTTACAACTAAGTTGTTAGCTAACTGACAGCAATGCAAGGTAATTATTGTCTATAGACATGCAAATGAATTTCATACAGTGGGGGAACAAGCCTCCCCACCCTGTCTCCATTTGCAATTCATTTTAATATTTCAGCTCTATCAATGCACCTGTTTTTTAGAGTCCCCTTTGAACTGGTTGCAACATCAAACAAACTGTTTCCTCCTGAAATGAGTTAAATAAAATCCTTAATGCATGTTCATTTTTATATCTGTATGAGAATCATGACTTTATCTTTTTAGTTCTTTTAACAGCTCCGTAGGAGAATTCTGTGTTGTCAGAGCCAGAAGCTACGTTCAAGCTCATCTACTTCCATGTGTTTCATTGATGAGGAAATGAGGCCCCAAGAGGGGACAGGACTTGTCTGAGGACGCAGTGGGTACCATAGCAAGGCCAGAACTAGTGCACGGCACCAGGGTAAGAGTCCTACAGACCTGAGTTCTTACCCCAGCTAGCTCATAATAACCATGTGGCTTAGGCAAGTCATTTACCTCAAAAAGCCTCAGTTTTCAGCACCTACCTCACAGCACCCATCCACCCTGGGTTGCTCAAGGGTCAAATGAGACCATGCACAAAAAGCAATAAGAAAGAATCTGATCAATGAGACATGCTCAACAAGGGTCAGATATTAGGACTTTTGCTACACAGTCCAAAGGTGGCAGGAGGAAAAAGAAGAAGGGCTGTGCAGTGATTGAATTTTACATTAGCAGATTATATAATATCATTATTTCACATATATATATATATCTCCCCAACAGGAGGGCAAATTTATTGAGGACAGGGAGTAAACACTTTATCTATGCTTGGGCACTGAGCTAAGTGATTACTTGCATCATCTCATTTAATCCTCACAAAACCTAAGGGGATAGGTAATATTATTTGGCTCTTATGGTAAAGACTGCTAGCTATGTATTAAATATTCATTACTCCTTCTTTCATTACTAAGCATACTCCATTTTTATTAGAGGCTGCAAATACTGAGACAAAACATCATCTCTCTCAACATCTCTTGTAGATAGGGATAATCACATGGCCAAGCTATGGTTAAGGAGATGTGAGCAGAAGTTTGTGAGTAGGTTTTCTGAGAAACATTCTTTAAAGAAGGACTGATCCACTCAACAAGTGACCTTTTTCCCTTCCATGTTTCCTCTATATTGCTGCATAAAACTTGGATATGATGGCTGGAGCTGCAGCAGCCATCCTGTGCACAAAGCCATACAGTAAGAATGAAGAAAGAAGCCATGTCCATGCACTGAGAACGTAAAAGCAGAAAGGTAGATGGAGCCCGAGTCACTGTGAGATTGCACAGCTGCTATGCAAGCCCTGGTATGCCTATTCTCTGACTTCTTTTAAATGAGAGAAAAATCAAATCCTAATTTGTTCAAGTCAGTCAGTGGGGGAATTTTCTCTTCTCTTCTTACCAGCTGAATATAATTCCAACCTCTATCTCTCCATTTTCCAAATGAAGAAACTTAACCTCAGAGAACTAAAAAGACTGCACACATGTAGGTCTATGACAAAAGGTCACATATAGAGCAAATGTAAGACGTGAGAGTCTGACCAGGTATCCTTAACCCCAGGCTACACAGTGTCCTTCAGGGTACACAGGGCTACGCTGGATACTTTGTGCCCAACAAAATTCTACTCATTGAATGATTGATTTGACTTTGTAAAGCTGGTCAAAGTTCTTTATCATCCTCTCTGTTTCCTGCGTCCTTCCATCTAAATCAGAATTATCTGGGGATCTTAAACATTAAAGAGAACATTGTCAGGATCTGCACTGGGAAATAGGACCTGAATTTCTCCATATGTGCAAAAGAACTTCTTAGATTAAGTGATCTCTAGAGCCCGAATGTCATTTTAGAACATCAGCTCTGACATTCTACAATGCTAATGTCATACAGAAATACAGTTTTGTAAGTCACCAAGCAGGGGAGTTGTTCAGAAGTCCCCGGCTCCCGCTCCAGCTTACCCAATGCATGACTCTCCTCTACACCATCCCGTGACTGATTGTTCATTTTTTGCTTACATTCTTCCAAAGACAGAAAACTCACTTAATCAATTTTATATCCTCAGCACTTAGAGTAAAATCTACCGAGACATTCACTATGTTTATTGAGTGAATGAATGAACAAATGAATGAAAAATGAATCCAAGACATCCAGACTCATTCAGGGGATGGCTCTAAGCATAAGGAGGTTCTACATCATACATTCTTCAAATTCACATTTAAAATAATAATTACCTCAATAACAGCAACTGCCACTTATCAAGTGATGATTAGATGCTAAGCACTATACTAGTGCTTTAATGTGCATTATCTCATTAAGCCAAAATTCTCCTGCCTATAGTTTCAGCCCACTGGTCCTCAGTCTACCCTAACAGCTGCCATTTGAAGCCCTACTGTGTGCCTGGCACTGCATGACATACTTTACCTAGCTTCTCATTTATTACCTTCAACAAACCTGTGAGGTAGATAGCATCATCCCATTGACCAATAAAGAAACTGAGGATCGGGGAGGTTAAATAACTAGCACAAGACAATGATAAGTGGAAGTGTCTGGATTAAAAACTAGGCCTGCTAATGCAAAAACCCATGTGCTTAACCTTAGTGTAATACCTCAGCGTGATGGCCAAGAGGACTGAACGCTCTGCTGTAATAGAGAAATCAGCTAAGGCTTTCAACTGAGGAAGACAAGCAGCATGTGCTTTAAGACATCCCAGGAAGCAAAGCCTAGAACAGGAAAAGTAGCCAGAGCTGTTCACTTTGTAACTCTCCTCTCCTTGGGCCTAGAGGTGGTGTCTGAGAGTGGCCCAACCCCCAGGTCTCCCCAGAGCATGGGACTTGGAGGCAGAGGAGCCTGCCTAGAGCTATGCCTAGAGCTAAACAGGAGAGTACTGCCACGCCACGTGCAAACCTGCCAAGTCCCACAGCTCCTTCAAGGGCCAGACCCATGAGCCTGGCTCTCCTCCCACCTGGAGGCCGCAAGGCCAACACGCACTCCGGTGTAAAAGATCCTTTAATTGTCCTCTCATCTCATGCGTTGTCACACCACCAGACCAGCAGATCACAAACTTTTTGGCCTCAGGAGTCCTTTGTGCTCTTTAAAATCATCGAGGATCCCAAAGGGCTTTGGTTTATGGGGGTCATATCTATCCATACTTACTGTACTGGAAATTAGAAATTAAAACTGAGAATTTAAAAAATTGTTTTTGCATAACCCAACAATAAACCCATTAACAAGAATAACTCATTTTTATAAAAGTAACTATGTTTTCCAAAGCAAAAAAAAAAAAAAATTACTGAGAATCACAGCATTGTTTTACTTTTCCATAAATCTCTTTAACATTTGGTTCCATAGAAGAGAGCCGATTTTCGTATCTACTTCTGCATTCAGGCTGGTGCAATATCATAAGTCACATTGCCTCTGGAAAACCCACGTATACACTCGTGAGGAAATGAGCGTGAAAAAGGCAAATAATGAAAAAGGTTTTGACCTCACGCATCAGAGAGTCCCCAGACGGGACTTTGAGAGCTCCTGCACTGGCCCATCACTGCCTCTATGCCACGGTGCACGCTGTCCCCTCAGGCTTCTCCCTGGGCAGTGTAGCCAGGCCATCTCTACTGTCACCTCCTTCATGAAGTTGTCCCTGATTCTGCATCTCCCTACCCACAGGCTGGAAAAACTCTCTGCCTTCTTTGAACCTTAAATGTCTCTTGTTTCAGAAACCATAACTCACTCAATGTCACACCTCCTGCTTCGATACTCCACAGAGTAAGTATCCACAGGAAACATCTGCTCAGTAGATTCTATGCCAAGCACAGCCTGTAAGACTGAGGGAATAGTAATACAAACACGAACTTACAGTCAGGTACTCCTGGCCTGAGTTCTTTGCTCTGCCACTTCTTGCCTGCGTGACTTAGAACAAGATTCTTAACCTTTTGGAGCCTCATTTCTGCAACTGGAAAATGGGGATCAATAGTAGATCTATTCCACAGTGTTGAGAGAACTTAGGAATTTAGCATCACATCAGGAGATGCTCAATAACTGCTGTTATTATTTTTGTATATCCATGCTTTGCCGATTCCACAGGGACAGCTGACACAGTCGAAGTTGGAGGGTAAGAGATGGTGTGAAACTCATCACCCAGGGTTTCTACCCTGGACTTTCGATGGCTCAGGCTCAAGGGTCCACCCCAAGTACAGACACATCCCTATACAGGCACACCTTGTTTTATTGTGCTTCCCACATATGGTGTGTTTTAGAAATTGAAAGTTCGTGGCAAGTCTATCGGCACCATTTTTCCAACAGCGTGTGTTTACTTTGTGTTTCTATCATTTACTGGTAATTCTCGCAATATTTCAAATTTTCCATTATTATTATGTCTGTTGTGGTGATCTGGGACCAGTGGCCTTTGGTGTTACTACTGTAATTGTTCTGGGGCACACCAAAATGTACTTATATATTAGACAGCAAACTTAATTAATACTTGCCGTGTGTTCTGCCTGTTCTATCGACTGGCCATTCCCTCATCTCTCTCCTTCTCCTCAAGCCTCTCTATTCCCTGAAACACAATAATATTGAAATTAGGCCAATTAATAGCCCTACGGTGGCCTCTAAGAATTCAAGTGAAAGGAAGAGTCCCATGTCTCTCACTTTAAATCAAAAACTAGAAATGAGTAAGCTTAGCGAGGAAGGCATGTCAAAAGCCAAGACAAACTGAAATCTAGGCCTCTTGTGCCAAACAGTTAGGCAAGCTGTGAAAACTTCTAGAAAGAAATTAAAAGTGCTACTCCAGTGAACATATGGATGAAAAGGAGGCAAAATAGACTTATTGCTGAT
Source organism: Varecia variegata (assembly GCA_028533085.1). Classification (NCBI taxonomy): domain Eukaryota; kingdom Metazoa; phylum Chordata; class Mammalia; order Primates; family Lemuridae; genus Varecia; species Varecia variegata. The sequence goes on from CM052447.1 coordinate 19,101,586, forward strand.
ACGGAGAAAGTTTGAATGGTCTGGACAGAAGTTCAAACCAGCCACAACATTGCCCTAAGCTAAAGCCTAACCCAGAGCAAGGACTCTCTTCAATCCTATGAAGGCTGAGAGACATGGGAACGCTACAGGAGAAAAGTCAGAGTTGAAGCTAGCAGAGTTCATGAGGTTTGAAGGAAAGAAGCTGTTTCCATAACATGTCTTTAAAAAGGACCTCTCTGTCTACCCTATCCAACACGACTCACTCTATTTCTCTGGTCACTTCTACTGACTTGTCATTGTTTTTTGAGTTCTTATGTTTCTTCCTCATTAGAACATAACCCTCCATGAGGCAGAACTCTTGCATGGTTTTTCACCATTGAGTACCCAGCACTACATATGGCACTTGGCACTTGTAGGTACTCAGGAGATATGAAATATGGTGTTGAATAAATGAAAAACTGGTCCATTATTTGGTAAATGGTATGACACATTCCCAGTCCCTAACCTGCTGAGGTATCAGGAGAAAAAGGGACACTGACTCCTAGTGACACCCAACATAGTTTTGAAGCCTAAGGGTAAAATGGTGCTTGCAAAACTCGTTGTCAGGGGATTCCACCTGGAATTTCTGCAGCTCAAACTCAAGGATCTCAGTTACAAACTAGTTCTATACACCCTTCTTCCATTTTCCAGATGATTCTCTCTGTAGCTTTCCTCTGCCCTCCCTGTGATTCTCCAGGAGCCATCACCATTCTCAACCCATCCTTTTCATTTCTTGCTGTTTCTTTGCCTTTTCCTGTCAGATAGCAAAACAAAACGGAAGCCTTTCTCCTTTGCAATTGACTGCTAGTTGCTACGTGGACACATCCAAGAGTTAACAAAACTTTTAAGAATTCTAGAATCTCACAAAGATTCATGATTATGGTCCTTGGTCCATAATTCCTGATTCCCTCTTGAGATGGTAACTTGGGGCTTCCAGGGGCTTCTGTATGCTGTGGGGATTGGACTCACCAACCTTCCTTCCTATAATCTAAAACAATCTCACATGTCAGTCTCACAAGGCCATCTTTGTCTCAAATTGGCACCTTGCGTTTCAAAGGCTACACGGTGGAGTCCCCAGTTCTCTGCCATCCACTCTTCTCCTGCCACTCACGGCAGGCAGACAAGGATGGCTCTTACAAACAGATGGCTCTTACAACCAGAAGATGACCACTAATACATCGGCAACCAGCCAAACATACCAAAATAACGTCCCTTGTGTCCCTTTTGGCTTGGATGCCAATGTGTGCCTTCTCCTAAGAACTACATAAATCCTTGTCGGTGAATTGACTGAATCGTGGAGAGCTATGCTCAGTTGGTCTTTATGGTTATAATGCTTTGAAAGCCTGTAAACATGCTTGAGGCTACAGTACAGTGGATGATGTTATATGCATGCAGACTGAAACAGCTTCTAGCCATTTAAATGCTCAGCGCATCCTCAAGAAATCCCATTCCGCTTCCTCTTACTGCAAGTGCCAGGGAGCTGGAAGGTAGGGGAGAATTACCTACCCATGTCCACTGTCAATATCCCGTTGTGAACCTCTTTATTGTCATTGTTTGGCTGCAAGTTATTTGGCAAGCTGTTTTGAAAGCCCCTAGGTTGTTAAATTCAAGGAATTCATGTAAGAAGGCAAGAGAAAAACAACCACAGCAACAATAAAACACAGGCACAATACAAAGTTTTCCTTCCCCTTCTCTGTCACTCTCCCTCAGCACTACCGCCCGCCTTGAGCAAGCAGGAGACCTGGACCTTGCTGATGGAGGCTGGTGCGCTGTGTCTGCAGGACCACATTGGCAACATGCAGGGACTGCCTGAGCCAGGCAGGAGCAACAGTGCCAAAAGCTTAAAGAGCAGAGGGACAGTGATCAGCCCACATAGGGGAGTAGACACCACACAAAATGTTCCGGTCTGCAGAGACCTTCTATACGCATTGTACTGGGTGATTCTTATAGGAGCCCTGCAAGCACCTCTCTCCTTAAAAAAGCAGGAAGCAGACTCAGAAAGGTTCAGTGATTTGCTCAATATCACACAGCAAATAGATATGAAGTGCCCAATATCAAGCCTAAGGATGCCAACTTTTACTGCAGGCTTTTTACATTAATACTAATAATCCCTGTTAACTGTATATATAACAACCGAACATTAATATTTCTGTATTGGACACTTAGACACCCACCCAATATCCATGGCTAACTTTTGGGTAACAAATGGAATCTCAGCTCTGCTCAGGGCAACAACAGTCCCAGTCCCGGACGATAAATCACTGGTCTGAAACGGTGGTTCTCAAAATTTAGTGTAGCCGAATCACCCAGACAGCTTGTTAAAACACAAATCACTGGCCCCACTCCAGGTATTTCTGATTCAGCAGGTTTAGGAATGGGGCAAGAATTGACACATGTAACAAGTTCCCAGGTGATAATGATGATGCTAATCTGGAGACTTCACTTGGAGAGCCACTGGCCTAAACTAGTCCTGAGAGTCTTTACCTCTAGCTCACTTGCAACCAGGTGTGGCCATGGACATTGGCACTTTTAACCAATGACATACAAGGAGAAGGCTGCTGGGCATTTCAGTAACATGCCACTTTCTTAATAAGGACAGGTATGGCTAGTGCCACCCCACCCCCTGTGCTCTGCTGTGGACAGAGAGGTGATGGCTCGGGCTGCAGCAGACATCCTGTGTCCATGAGGCATCAAGACAACACTGTGGTTGAGGGGCAGGAATCGGGGCTAAAGGAACGTCTGGGTCATCAATGGCATATTTGAGCTCTGTATTAGCCCTGGGCCTCCTATCTCTGAACTTCTTCCTATCTTAGGAAGTTAGACAACCAAATGCTTTTATTCCTTAAGCATCATTATTCAGGTACTCTGCTACCTATAGCCAAAACCAACTGTAACCTTTACAATAAGTTTCTGCAAAACAATTTAAAAAGAAAAATCAAACAGTAGAAACTAGAGCCCATCAGCATGAAAGGCACCTTTCCATTCATTAGTACGTCCTGTCCTCAGAATAACCAAAATGTTGGCTGAAATTTTTTTTTTCCTTCTGGTAGAGATGCCTGATTTCAAAAGTTTGGAGACCATTGCCAGAAAATATGCTTTGAAAAACATCATTCTAAGTATTAAATGTATGTTTTTTAATTAATACTGAATGAAAGATGTGAAACAGGAGGAAAACTGCCTGAAGATGTAGGCTCAATTTCAATTTGTCTTATAAACCCATCATGCCTAATACACAATAATTGCCCCCAAGGACTGGATTAATTAAGAAAAATAAAACTTGACCTTCTGGACACATTTGTTGCCAGATTAGAAAAACTACCTATTACTGTACACTCCAAATGTGTTCCAAAGAACAGAAGTTCCATAAAATGCTCAACCACCAGAAAAAAAAAAAAAAAGTTTGGGAAACGATGCAGAAAGTACAAAATACATGTTGCTATTAAAGGCCCTGAGAAGTCCTAGAGTAGAGAAATTATACTCTGTCTCATGAATCCCTTCCCAAGCTTAGTTCACAGAACATTTTCCTTCACAATATCCACTACATCGTTTCAAAAACTTAGAGAAATGCCAACTTGATAAAATAGTGGTCAAGACCGACTCCACCTTGTGGCATGCATGGAGCAGGTAGAAAGCTGTACGTACCAAAGTTGATCTGCTGTGTTCAAACCCCAGCCCTGTCGTGTACAGTCATTGAGTCTAAGATGCACATTTTTTTCACAGTTATCATTTCCCAAAATGTTACATGTCTTAGTTTTACTGGCAGCCTTTTTTTCTTTATGTAAATAGAGGTGCATCTTACAATGAATGCACCATTAATTACTTACCAAGACATTTGGACTTGGTAAAACGCAGTACATGACTTTAGAACTAGTCACTTAACCACTGTGTGCCTCAGTTTCCTCACTGGTAAAATGGAGAGATTAACTACCTCATAGAGTGGATGTGAGGGTTAAACAGTGTCTGGTACAATGCAAGTGCTCAGCAAACGTCAGCTATCCTGATAAGTATTTCAGGAACACTGAAAAGGCCCCCAACCACCCCAAATTACTTATTAATGTATTTACTGATTCTTTCTTATAAGTCTTAAAATGCAAAGCCTTCAGGGAAAGAGAACCACAGACTGATAGTCATACTCAGGTATAAAAACTATTAGTGGAAAAGCAGATGGGTCACAAAGCACAGATAGTATACAAAGATGGGAAAGGAATTGGGCCACAACCAGCAGGAGAATGGGTAGAAGTGAAGTTGGAGGCGTGTTCACCTTCCTTGCAATTTTTCTCAGCGTTGAATCCAGCTTTGTTTTCTCTGAGGGCCTGATATTACTCTTTGCTTAGAAACTGAACATCCCCAAGAGGCTTCAGCCCTTAACACGGCATCAGGCCCTCACTGACAGCCTCCTGAATATGAAGAATTGGACACCAGGAAGAAAAGGTGCCCAGAAACAGAAGGCAGAAGGAGGCCGGAGGCCAGCTTTGCTCTCATTCTGCTGTATGTGAGCAAGGAAGATCAGAGGCAGGGGACCTCCCCAGTGGTGACAGGGCCACTGAAAGTCCTTACAACTTAAAAACCACTCTAAAAACCCAATGCTACGCTGTGGGGAAACCTCTTCTCTTTTCCCTCTGATACCTGTTTATGCACCTGTGTTCACCATCACTGTCATCATCATCTTCAAATACATGTGCCCATCTCTCTCATGGAGCCTCATTATATTCTCCTAGGTAACCTTCCAAAAAATGTACCCAGGGAGGAGCAGAGGCAAAACATGTAATGGATCAAGCACGAGTCTCAGGCACAAGAACTTTAAGAACAGGCTCAGCCATTTACTAGCTGGACAACCTGGAACACGTCACTTAATCTCAGGGAGGCTCAGCTGTAACATGGAGGTAATGCCCCTTACCTCGCCCACCGAAAGAAGCTGCCATAAGTATCAGATAAATGATGTATGTGCAAGTGCCCAACAAAAATAAGTCATTAAAAGAGACAAGACAGCTATTAAAAATTAAAATTTGCATTTGCCTTTTTCTAATAATCCCATATTTGGGGACTCTGTCTGAAAAAAATATATAAGTACCTGGTTGGAAGGAATTTTGTATGAGGATATTTATTATAGTTCCGTTGGTGTAGGAAGGAGGGGGATGGTGGAAAGAACAAATGTGAAAATGATTTGAACGTTCCCCAGTAGGAGACTGGTCAAACAAATTTATGGTACATCCATACTATGCAACATTATGAAGCTTTTATTACATGAGTTAGAGTTATATATCCTGACCTAAAACATTCTCTCTGATATATTTTTAAGTCAGAAAAGTAAATAACAGAGCGAGTTTGGCCCTATTCTTTTATTTTAAGAAAGAAAAAATGGAAAAAAA
>CM052447.1:19107472-19190864 GCA_028533085.1 Varecia variegata
AAAAAATATTTTAAATTATATATGTCAGTCCCCAAAAAGTCTCAATTAAAAAAATTGTATGCCCCAACATGTTCATACTATCATTTATAATAGTGACAAATTAAAAACAGCTTCAATGTACAACAATAAGGAATTGATTAGGAAAGTGATGATGCCTCTGTATGATTGAGCACCTTGCAGAAATTAAAATTGATGATCCTGAGGAATTTTAATAACCTGTGGAAATGCTAATATTCCTAAGTTTCTAAGAAGGAAAAAGAAAGGACATGAGACCCCATATAAATACTCTCAACTGTAGCAAAAAAAAAAAAGGGGAGGGGTGGTGGGGAGGAGGGAAATGAGCCTGGAGGGAAATGTTAGCTAATACATTCTTCCTACTCCAAAATTTTACCCCCTCCAAGGGGTCCCATAAATTCCAAGGTGTATAAACGTTCAGGGAATAGATGGCAGTTTCCTAAAACATGGGGGCAAGAAAGCTCTCTGCCCACAGAACTCGCGGAACATGAAAGCGGGAAGAGGAATGAGAGGAGAGAGTGGTGCACAGTGAAGTGCAAGAGTTCCGGAGCAAAGCGGACCAGGGTTCAAATCCCAACTCCACTCTTGCCTCTCTGGTGGCTTCAGCTGAGTGGCTTAACCTCTTTGAACCTCTGTGTCCTCCTCAGTGAGTGGGTAGTGAGCAGGTACCTAAACCATCCACGCAGACTGCATTAGCAAAGCACATGTAGCACCTGGCTTAGTGGCTGCACCTAACAAGTCCCCAGCAACTGTGATGGTGGAGGTGGTGGTTCTGATGGGGGCATTTTCAACCTCACCCTGAGTAAAGTGTGACCCTAAGAGGTAAAGAAACTTGTCCAAGTCACTCACCAAAACAAACCCCAAGCCTCCACATTCTCTTCCTTGGGGCCAGAGCTGCCCCCTTCCCCCCTCCCCCGCTCCCCAGAGTCTCTTCTTTCTTTCTTGCCCCCTCTGACCCCATTTTCCCTTTTGGGAACAGCTGAAATCATCACTTTGATATTTAAAAACCCAAGTTACTGTCATGTGCCCAAAGTAATAAATGTTTCAGAGTTTCAATTACACTAAATGTAGAAGAGCTGGATCCCTTCTCTATCTCTAATGAGTCACACAGCCCCATTACCCCACTATCCATTAATTATAACAAGGTCAGCACGCTTACCCGAAGGCTCCTCATGACTGCATAATGAACCTATGCAGTGGTGTGCTGTGAGCAGACCCACGGAGACTCGGAGCCAGGCCTCCGGAGGTTCTGCACCACTTCTCTTGCCAGTCAAAACTCAGGGCTCAGAGATGAGGGAGGTTCATACACGTTAAGGTCAGAGGTTCCAAGGGAAACATGCCTGAGATTTACACAGCTAGTCTGGAAGTCAAGAAACCCCAACTCTCATTTCTACTAATACTTGAGCGCAGCATTCTTCTACAGGGTGTTTCCTATCCGTTGTTTCTGTCTTCTAACCCAGAATCTCTACTTCCTAAGGGAAGATATCTTAGTATTTATTGATCACCCATCCTGCATCAGGCACAGTGCTAGCCATCATTATCACAACCATCTTGCAGAGGAAAATGAGTCCGAGCCTCACAGTAGCTAAGTAGCTTGCCTAATGGCACATGGCTAGTAAACCGCAGGGATGGGATTGACCCCTGGCTGTAAGCCCCATAATCTTAACTACTAATTTTTCTCTCTCTCTTCTCATGAGTATTCTAAATAAACTGGAAACAGAAATCTCTGGGCAAGGACCCACCTACCTTATTCCCTGCTGAGTTAAGGATCCAACAAGATAACAGAGGATAGAAGAATGCAATGAAGAAGAAGACAAGGAGGGGCACAATCCCCCAAAACCCTCCCTCCCTTCAACCTGACAGATCTGCTTTCATCTGTCTTTAAACTAGGTTCTTGAACAAAATTTCATGTGATAAAGGATTCTGCTACTTAAGAAAAAAAAAAAAGTTTGAACACTGGACTTGTTATGTCATTGACGGAGTGTGGACAAATAATAGAGACCTTACATACCCCTCTCAGAAACTGATATATCAAGTAAACAAAAAATAAAGATGTAAAAGATTTTCTTAATGCAATATACTAGACCTAATAAATATATATGAAACTTTATAACCATCAAATAAAGAACATGGATGCTTTTAAGCATTTGTGGGGAACTTTTACAAAAATCAAGGCTTTTTTGGTGGAAATAAAAGGTTTTTGTAAAAGACAAGAAGGAAGATTCCAAATATCCCAAAGAATCAACATCTTACAGATTATATTCTCTAATCACAGTCGAGTAAAATAATTTTTAATTATTAAAAACCCATATATTTGCAAAATAAAACAAAAAATTGCCACTGAATAATCTTTGAGTCAAAGACAAATTCATGAGTAAAATTATAAAACACTTACTTGTTAAAAACAATGAAATTAATACATATTGAAATTTATAAAAAATAAAATGGCTAAATCTGTACTAAAAGAAAAAAAAGTATAGCTTTAAATTAACAGAAAACAAAAATTAAAACTAAGTAAGTGTTCAACAAAAGAAAATAAAAAAAGGTTATAAGATATACCAAAAAAGATGGATTTTTTTAAATACAGAAACCAATGAAATAAAGAAAAAAATTATTACAAAAATGAAAAATATCCAAAATATGGGTCTTTGAAAATAATAATGTAGATAAACCTCTGACATGACATATTTAAAAGATACCATGTAAATTTTTGAAACTACAAATTGATAACAGGTACAATAGAATTTTTAATTTAAAAATTAATATAAGCTATATATGAAAAATAAGAAAATCTAGATGAAATATGTAAGTTTTTAAAAATATGTATATAAACACCAAAATTGCAACAAAAAAGAAATATAAAAATTAAACAATATACTTAGTCATTTGAGAAATTAAGATGATGATAAAAGTTCTTTGCTGTCCTGAAAACCATAAAGCCTAAGGATTAGATGACTCTTCAAAAGAGCTCTAACGAACTTGCAAGGAAGAGATAATGATGCCTCACTTCACAAACTGTTAAAAAAGAGGGAAATTTTTTCAATCAATTTTGAGGCTTATACGAACTTTACCAAAAAAAAAAAAAAAAACCTGAACATTACAAGTAAAGGAGAATTATACGCCCATCACAAAAACATTACAAATAAAGGAATGTTACATGCCTATTCATTCAAACACATATATGAGAGTCCTAAGATGTTAGCTTTTAATATTTTGTCAAACAATCTATTATGATCAAGTAGGATTAATTCAAGACAAGTCTAGGTTAACAGCAGAACAGAACTATCCATGTAATTTTCTACAATCATGGACAAACAGGAGAAAAATCACATTGTTATCTCAATATTTTTTAAAAAGGCATTTTATAAAGTTCAATACCTTTTTAATTATGAAAAACTCTCAAAAAACTGAGTTAAAAGAGTTTCCCATAATTTAATAAAGATTATATTCCATAAACCTAAATCCAATATATAATATTCCACTTAATGAAAACCCTTTAAAAATACTGCCTTCAAATCTTCTTCAAGTTAAGAACAGGACAAGATTTCATCTATCACCAGTACCATTTAAAAGAATACTGGAAATTTTGCCCAATTTAATAAGACAAGAAAAATAAAAGCATAATATTGGGAAGGAAGAAACAAAACTATCATTTGTAGCAGATAATATAATCATCTATATTAAAAAAAACCCCAACAGAGTCAAGAAACAAGCTAATAGAATTATAGAATTTACTAAAATGGACTGATTTAAGATAAATCTATAAAATGCAATAGCATGTATCTACACCAGCAATAGCCAATATAAAATAGAAATTCATTCAGAATAGCAAAAAATGATAAACTATGTAGGTACTATGAAGAGAGAATGTACAATACCATATTTTTAAATACATTTAATGGCATAAAGGAAAGCTTCAGGAAATAGACAGTTATGTTCATGGATCAATTATTTCACATTTGAAATGTTGATTTTCTTCTATTCTTCAGTGCAATTTTAACTAAAAAATTTCAGCAGTTTCCTGAGATATGTGCATCCAGTTAAAGACAAATCCTAACTTTCAAATGAGTCCTCTTCCCTTTCTAAAAATAATCAAGTTGATTTCTGCTTCTTATAACTACGGGGGGAGAATCTAGCATGTATAACATTACTAGCATTTAAGAAAGGACACATAGAGACCAGTCCCAATGACTAGGACGCTCTTGTTAAGACTTCTGGCAATTTTGATAGCATTCATGTCTGTCATTGTTGTGACTTCCCATTCTCTGCGGTCTCAGTTTCTCAATCTGCAAAGTGATATCCGGCAATGTTTTTCAAAGCATTGTCTGTGATTCAGCAATATATTAATAAAAGAGTCATGAGGTTGGTGTTAGGAAGTCAGACCCCTGCTCCACCCAGGCTTTCCGTGGGGAATATCTGCTACTTTTGATCTTTCCTGTTTGAACATTTCTTCTTTATAGAAACTATCCTTTCCCCACCCAAAGTGATTCTGGTGATGCTATCACTCCAGCGGCCCTACTTTCTCTGCTACTCACGTAGCCAAATTATGTACCCTATCTCTTTGGACACCTCTGTCATGGGCATGTAACCCAAGCAAGGCCAATCCAAATGCATTTGAAGGGTTGGTATAAAACTGCAAGAAAGAACATGGCACCCTGTCCTCTGGGATCACTACCTAGGTGGATGACACAAGTCTGGAGTTCAAGTGCTTATGTCTACCACCATGAGGAAAAAGCATTCCTAAGGATGACATCAATACATAAATAAGAGGAACTTTTACAAAGAGAGAGAGGGAGCTTTAATGATATCATTTTAACTGCTAGATCCAGCCATGCCTAAAGCTAACACCACCTCTTTGATTTCCAAATGGGGAAGCCATTATTTCTCTTTCATTTTTGCTTAAGTTGGTTTTAGTTGGATTTTCTATTACTTGTAACAAAAAGAGCCCTAACTATTATGCTTACTATATCACAAGCTTTGATTTAACTGTTTTTAAAAGTATTCTGATTTAAAAGTATTTAACTTTTACAAGCTCCCTGGAAAAGACTGACACACACTGAAGTTTAAGAATTCATCTGTGGCTACTTCAGAATCTAAGTGACAAGAGGAAGAACAGAGCAGAATATTGGATTTAAACAAAATGAACATGCAACTCATGATGTAGCCCTTGCCTGCCCCACAGGTTTGGGTTTGTACCCTTTTCTTCCTCTTCCATACTAGACTTCTTTTAGTTCCTCCAACAGAACTTTGCTTACCTCAGGACATTTGCATGTGCTTACTCTTCACCACAATTGGCTGATTCTCAATTTTGAGGTTCCAGATTAACTCTCAGAGAGTCCTTCCTGCCCACCCCATGGAAAGGAGGCCACCTCTCCCATTATCCACTATCGTGATTGCCTTGTTTTGTCGTTATCGTTTTTATTGTAATCTGTAATCATTTGTTAGCTAAACTGCTTTTGTCTGCTTCCTTATAGAATACAGGCTCTAGGAAAGTAAGGACCGAGTCTGTCTTCATCACCATTATCTTCTCCGTCCCTGGCACAGAGCCTGACACCTATCAGGGTTTTCAATAAATATATTTGAATAAATGAATGCATCATCATAATGTAGGCAGTTACCCGTCAGCCCTCCTTGGCAAAAGCAAGAAAGAGAAGTCAGCATTCACTCATTACCTCCCTTGGTTGAGTCAACCAATAAAAAAGGAGGAAAGGGGGCTGGGAAAAGAAATGGAGAATTTGCTTCCATGAGAATTTTCAGATGCCTGTAATGTGCAAACCCTGTGCATGTTTCTGGGAGGAAAATGGAATCATCAGGTGACCCACAGCAAGATGTGGGCCCTGTCTTCAAAGAGCTTCTCATCTGGCTGGAGAAAGAGTTAAAAATCAGGAGCAGTGGGGGTGGAGAGAGAAACACAAAGAACAGCCACTCCAGAATTATACTGCATCCTCGCAGATACTATTAGCATCTTATGGCAAAATAATTTGTGAACCTAATAGAGAACACAGAAAGGAAAAGAACAGACGCATCTACACCAGACCAAGGGGAAAAAGCTGCAATTAAACTGACATCCCTATTCAACAGCCCGCAGGCTCTACGGCGAGGCTTGGTGTTGGTGCCACGACTCTTTTCTTCCTCGGTAACTTAGTCTCATTTTCCCCTTCTGGCGTCTTATTGCAATAATAGGTTTGTTATTATGGCTCTGAAGTCAGAGTGACACAAGAGCAGGGGAAATGAGAGGAAGAGGAGAGAAAGCTGAACATGCAGACGGCCTCTTGCCCGAGAGCTCCTGCCACATTAAGGTTCGGGGGAAGAACATTTCCTTTCGCTCATGTTTGCCTTTCTCCTTCCGTGGCGCTCTCTGAAATGAGCTGCAGCGTAACAGAAAAGGCTTTCTTTGGGAATGTGTCTGTCTGTTCATTCCCTGAAAGAATTAGATTACATTCGAGAGGCACACACTAGTTCCCTATTAGGTGAGGAAAGAAGGAGGGAGCTTATACATACCAAGCGCCCATTCTCTGCCAGGCGCTGTCCAGGTGCGGAGAAAATACTGGTGAAGGACACAGACCTGACCCTGCTCTCGTGGTGCTTACATACTAGCTGGGGGAGAGACTGAGATCAGATCAAATGAGCTAGATCAGACAGGTGAATAGAAATACACGACCCAAACAAGTCTGAAATTCCATCCTGCCTGGAAGACCTCTCACCTGAGAAACAGACCCCACGGGAAAACTTCTACCACCACAGGTCATAAACAAGAGTCTGGAGAGTACAAAGACCCTGAGAATACAGAAGTCAGGGCTGCTCAGGAGACTTTGGGGACCCCTGCGCCAGTCAGCGGACACAGCCAGACACAGGGCCTTGAAGGGCTGGGACTTCCAATGCAAAAAGTGCTGCTCTGTCCCCTGCTTTGTGGAGCTGTCTTCCTGCACTTAAACTTTTATTTCTTCTAATTGCATTAAAGAAATGTCCACCCCTTGCCTAGGTCTGTTAGTATCTCTTCATCTTCTCAGCCACCCTTGAGACCACCGTATAAAGATAATCTCAGGGACTGACAAAGGCCTAAGAAGGGAACAAAATCAAGTGAAGTGACACTGAGCGCCTGGGAAGAGGAGGACAACAGGAACAAGGATGCTCAGGGAAGGCCTTCCTAAGGAAGGGATGGCAGGAAGCAGCCAGACCAAGAGCAGGCAGAAGGTACGCACCTCTGCACGGGCCTCAGCGCAAACACCTCGAGGCAGAAACAAGGCTGGCATGGGAGGAACAGAGGGAAGGTCACGTGGCTAAAGAAGTATTGCTGCAAGTGCAGTGCCAGGCCAGCAACATCGCCATGCTGCGGAATTTACCAGGTCTCACCCAAGAACCAGAAACTCCAGGGGTAGAGCCCAGCAATATGTGCGTAACAAGCCCTCTGGGTCACTCTGCGGCACACTCATGTGTGAGAACCACTAGGCTAGAATATAGTGAGAGCAGAGGGACTGGTACAAGGGGTTGAGGAGTCGATTGCCACATTGTGACAATAAGCAAGTCAGTTCGTTTCTGCTTTTCATCATTGTATCCTCAGTACTTACCATGTTGCCTAGCACAGAGTAAATGCTCAATGCTTGGTTCACTGTACAAATAAATTAACACAAATACACACAGTGAGCCTCCACTCTGGTCTGATACTAGTTACAACCAAGACATCCAAGATCAACAAACAGTAGCCTATCATATGAAAATGGAAATGAGAGAGAAATTAAAAGGAAATAGAAACCACCAGAGGCAGATGCAGTGCTGTCAACAAGAAATGAGAGGCGAAGATGTCTCATAGCAAGGAGGGTCAGAAAAACTAAAAAGCAGACAGAAAAGCTCAACAAGCACAAGGGTTTCAGCATTTAGTTTGGGGGCAAATAATGCAGTTCACTAATTACCACATTAATGGTACAGAACAAGCACTATCGTTTACTTGTTGTCTCCAAGCAAACAAGAAATGTTATGTTATATTGATTCCATCCATCTAAAATACAAAAATAGAAGTCTCTACTCAAATGGAAAAATCCTCAGCTTTATGGAAAATTCCATTATCCGAAATGCTTCACTTCCTAAGGCATTTTAGATAGCCAGTATTTTTACTGTATTGCTATTATTTTTATTACCAAAGAGTTCTCGCAATCCGTAGTGGGTGATATTGGTACTAACCAAATCAGTCTTGAAGCCAGCCAGAGGCCTCCCCTGAGCGCCATCTGAGCGACTGGGAGCTGGGAAACCCAAACGCTCCAGCTGTCAAGAAGTCAGACAGGGCGTGAGTCATTCTGCGATGCTGGCCTCTATTGAACCTCTCCTTAACAGAGTGGATTTTAATAGACTCTTCCTCTCCTTCTCCTGTCTCCCCTTCCTGCAATTAGTAAATTCCTTGGATGAAAGCGCCTCCTGGCACATCCAGGGAAGACATGTGAACAACCAGGAGAAGCCTGGACTTGCCCTGATCACTTCCCAGGCAGGAAGCTCTTACACATCTAATCCAAATCCTTGCTCCTGCATGGAGTCCATTTCCTCTCATTGCATCTGGAATCCCCTCAGCTAAGGAGAGGAAAGTAAAAAAAAAAAAAGGTTCATCGTGGACGTGGTGATTGTTCTCAATTCATTTTACTTCTTTGCTTGCATTTCCAAATCTTGAGTATTTATCTTACTATTTTTCCTACCACTGTTCTCTCTCCTCAAAAGTCAATGTTTTATTAAAGACTCGCTTCCTGTATTAGTGGGAATCCCTGGAAGTAATTCTTTGGCGTGTGTTTCACAGTGCACGCAGATACAAAAAAGAAGACGTTAGTCAATAGATTTGGACTTTAAGCATCAAAGCTATCTCTGGCTAAAACTATGGGGGGAGAACATTCTCTGTAACCAGGAGGTAAGATGAACCATGGTCAGTAGTCAAAACAACAGATAAAGTTATCAGTCTAGCTGCTAGAGGAACCTCCTTGCTGAACTGCTGTGATGTTCTGGGATACAATAAGAGTCCCACCCCGAATGTGAATCAGGCAGCTGGAAGAAAAGACAGGAGCAGCACAGTTTTTCTGGGCTCGCCTGGTGTCAAAGACACACTAGGAGTTTTCAGAGAGCCCGTAACTGGCAGTGCAGGGATGGCATCATTACCATCATCAATATTTATCAGCACCTACAAGAGTCCACCTCACATCACACCTAAGGACTGTTATTATGCCCATGTTACTGAGGAGGAAACCGAGGCACAGAGAAGTTAGGTTACCTGTCATCAAAAGCTGGTCAGTAACAGAGGCAAGACTCAAACTCAGGCTGCTGGTGCCAGAGTCAGTGCTCTTAACTGGCTCCACCATGCTGCTTTCCAAAAGGGTTGTAAAAACTCCTTGCATTTTTAGCACTTTATTTTCTAGAAAGAGAACACAATCTCTTTTCATCCCTACAGAAGGCTCCTGAGGCCAGGAAGTTAGCCCTAAATGACAAATTAGGGTCAGGGAGGGGGATAACTGGCCCATCACCCCCCAGCAGCCAGAGGCAGAGCCTCCTGGTACTCTGCCCACATCCTACTCCTGCCCCCGCACAGCCTGGCTCTCCTGCAGCTCTTGGCCAGGCATCTAGGCAGGAAGGAGCACCTTGTTAATCCCCTGCCTGCAAACTGGCCACTCACGCCATATACCCTGAGGTCCCAGATACACTCTACTTACAGCTACCAACTTCCCAGGGTAAAAGGGGCCAGAGGGAAAAAGAAATTAAGAAAGAAAGCTAATGCTCAGGCTGCAAACCAGATAGTCATCTCTAATGTATCCCCTAAGCCCACTAGTCCTCAAACCCTAGAGACAGTAATAACAGGTCCCCATTTTACTGATGAGAAAACTGAGGTTTGAGAATCCACGTCCTTAGTCTCCTCACTGTCCTGCCTCCCTATCATGTCTCTCTTTTTCTTTCCTGACTATTGTGGCCACTTCCTCACCAGCATCTTTTGCCCACTCCTTGCTGCTCCAATCCCATCGGCACACGATGCAGGGCTGAGCTTCCTGGATCACTGTGTCATAGTGGCCCTCTCCTCCTCAAAGACTTTCAGTAGCTCCCTGCTACTGACACAATCGAAACCCAACTCCCTAGCCTGCTCCCCCAGTTCCTCCATGATTTGGCCACACCCATATTTTGAGCTTCACTTTTACGACACATATCTAAGCTCCAGTCACAGTGGGACCCAGGGAAAGAACCCAAGAAAGTCCTATGCACACCCTCCTCATGAAGATTCCTTTGTCTCAACCCCCTTGCCAAATGCTACTGTGCTCAAACCTGTGCTCAAATGCCACCCATCACGAAAACATCTCTCGTCCTGCACTCTCCCAGCCCCCACGCCAGCCCCACATGTGACAAACTCCTTCAGAGAATGGAGCACGCCTGTTGTGTCTTTTTTTTTTTTTTTTTGAGACAGAGTCTCACTCCGTTGCCCGGGCTAGAGTGAGTGCCGTGGCGTCAGCCTAGCTCACAGCAACCTCAAACTCCTGGGCTCAAGCGATCCTACTGCCTCAGCCTCCCGAGTAGCTGGGACTACAGGCATGTGCCACCATGCCCGGCTAATTTTTCTATATACATTTTTAGCTGTCCATATAATTTCTTTCTATTTTTAGTAGAGACGGGGGTCTTGCTCTTGCTCAGGCTGGTCTCGAACTCCTGACCTCGAGCAATCCACCCGCCTCGGCCTCCCAGAGTGCTAGGATTACAGGCGTGAGCCACCGCGCCCGGCTGCCTGTTCTGTCTTTATACTCCATCCCCTCCCTCCACCGCAGTGGGTGCTAATAAATGTTTGCTGAATTGAATTAAATTGAGAGGTCATCTGGGGGATAAGAATTAGAACTTTATCATAATTTAGACTCCGAGACGAACGGGGAAGTTGAAGGACCAGTGACCTCTCTCTTCAGAACTCAATTATCGGCCTAAGAACAAACGTCTCGGATATCTAGCTATTAATTTGGTCACAATCATCTCGGCCTCTAAAGTTCACAAATGTCCCTTTCAATTTCTCAGCCACATCGTTCATGGGAAATGAGATTCTCTTCTCATTCACCAAACCACGGTGGCCCTCGTACGGTCTCCCCTCCCCTGCCTACCGCCCAAATCTCCTTCCACATTCGTATTCTTTTCCAGTTTGCTACAGTTAACCACCTGGGCATCAAAATGCCTGACACCATGACTTTCTTGGGACCTGTTCTGGGACCCATGGTTTCCTGCTCAGCATCATAAATCGATAGCTGAGGACCGCAAGTTTTATTGGCATCCTCAGCCAGAGGAATCTATTCTAATTAATCCTCCACACAAAAAAAATATGATGGCCTTCAGCCATCTTACAGGCAGGAGCCAACAAATCCAGAGTAAAAGAAAAAAATTCAGGCCCGGCTTCCCATGAAATCAATACGACCTCACTCTCATCTCTGCTCCGGGTCGCACAGAAGAGGCAGCAGGTGTGGCTGAGATCACCGCAGAAGCCCTGCCGTGACCATCACAGCTGGGAGGAGAGGAGCTCGGGGGTCCCATGGCACCACAGCCCCAGAGGGCTAAGACTAAGGTCCTGGAGAGGACTTTAACCCTTTGATGCACATTCATGCATATTAACAGAGATTTACATAATTCACATTTCCATGTGCTTAGCATGGTAGGACCTCAGAGCATCTTGGTCAAGCAGGAAATGGAGACATCTGGGACTAAATGGGATAAAAGGAGAGAAACACATCGTTATTGATGCTATATTCTGCTACAGGGTAGTTGGACAGTCTGATGTTTAATGACCCGCACATCGTGCAACTTCGGCGATGGCTCAGTCAACCCCCGATGCGGCAGTCAAGTGGGCCACCGAGCAGTGGTGGCCGAGGAAGACCCAGCAGGCTGGCAACGCCCACAGTCAGCACAGGGGAGAGGCTGTGAAGCACAGGTTTGGAGCCTGACACGTCTGGCTTAAGTCACTCCTTTCTACCGAATGACTTTAAGCAAGTTACTTCTCTGAGTTTGCTTCCTCTCCTGGAAAATAGGGCAAACAGACGCAGTAGTCAGTTAATAAGCTTGTTGTGACACTGTGTTCATGGGGGACAGTGAATGAAACACTGTGACGTGCTCTTTTCCCCCTTTGTTCCTCTAAGTCCGACATCCTTCCTCTACCATTAACTAGGTCAGAAGTTTGAAGTCAAGACTGTGCCAAGAATGAGAAGTGTCACAAAAGAACTCAAGGAAAAAACAGCACAATTTCTTCACTTTTAGCTTTGTTTCATTCAGGTATAATACAGGAAAGAATGAAAATACACACAAGCAAGTACATGCGTGCACGCACGCACACACCCTACCACTAAGTTATAAAATTCTCCAAGCTCAGGAGGGAGAGAGCAGGTGAAGGAAAAGGAGAAACCTCAGATGCTAATAACAGGCCCCGTGCCCCGCTTCTTACCATCTTCCTCTGCCCATTCCCCATCTTCTCTCTGGGGCTCTGGGAGAACAGCAACCCTCACATAACTCCTATGCTATTTTTAGGGCAGCAGAAATGAGAGGGTCATGCAGGGTGCAAGGCAGAGAGGACCAAGCGATAGCCCAGTGTGGTCCCACCAGCCAAGCAACACAGGTGCTGATATTCAAATCCCAGGTCAGGGCAAGCCTGTCTGAGGATGCTGCCGTCTTTCAGCCTCAATGCCAGGGGAAAAGAAAAAGAGGAGGAAAAACTGAATTTGCCTGAGTTTAAATCCATAAGACTCAAATAACTGAAATGACTAATATCCCCTAGAAGTGACTAGAATAGTGTTCTGCTTTCTGGTGGCATGGAGTTTAAGAAGGAAAGAAGACTCAGTTTTAGGAGAATAAAGAAAGTTATGGTTTCATAACCTGGGTTCATGGCATATGTACCTATACATTTACACACATACATATATATTAAACATAACAATAATTAAAATAATGGTAGCCACTATATTTATTAGTATTTCCTGTGTGCCAGGCATTATTCCAGCTACTTTATACAGGTTACATCATTATTTCTCACAATAGCGGACCTATGTATTCAGTATTATCATTCCCTTTGGGGGATGGGGTGGGGAACCTGGGGCCTTGGGGCTGCACTTGGCCTTCTGGATCCTTGAATGTGGCTTCTTGACTCAATCCAAATTTTACAGAACAAATCCTTTTAAAAAAAAAAAGGGATACAAGTTTTATTATCACCTTTTTAAAGATGAGGAAACTAGCACTCTGAAACTGAATCTATCTGGCTCGAAAATGTCAAGTGTGCTTTCAACGCTTTGCTGTATACTCAGTGCAGAAACACAAGGAGGGCTGCTCTCACCAGCAGCTTTGGAGCAACGGCTCCACCTGCGTAGCTGCCAACATGTGGGCCGTGATATACGAATGTGATACAGGTGCTGGCGGCCCCACATCCAAAGGCAGGGCCAGAGCGAAGGGTCTATAAGAATCAGGGTCCAGTCCCACCATGCAGAGGCCTGGCAAATACGAGCTAAGTATCCAGTCTGGCGTAGAGAGTCCCAAGAAATACGCAGTCCTGGCAGACAGCTGGAGTGCTTGGCAGGTCATGCGAGTGCTGGAGGAACAGGGAATATGAGGATTCAGAGGCCACCCCAGAATCTATAGTCAACAAAACTGGACTCAAGGTACCGTGGCATGGTGGGCCTGGAGTTTCTCGCTACGACCCAACTCAGGTGACCCAGGGCAGTGGCTACACTAAGTCTGAAAGCAGAGGACATCAGTGAGATGCACGTCACAGATAAGGGACTGTGGTTCAGAGAATGTAAGTCACTGACATGGTCACACAGCTGGGAAGTGGCAGGACCAGAGACACAAATTTGGCTCTGACTCCAAACTCTACGCTCTCCCTCACCCCTGCATCTCTCCCAAGCAGAATAAACGTCATCTGTGGCACCAACTCAAAGGAAAGAAAGGGGAGCAAAGACACATTTTGCCAACCTCCTGTCATTCAAGGCCCAAACTTGTGACAAGCAAATATTTTAAATAGTCTGCCCTTGCCTACCCTGTTCATCCCAGATCAAGCTGAAGTCAGACCTCAGATCCCCCTCACCACCACCCCCTCCCCACCCTGCAAGGGATTAGTTAAAGAAATAAAGTCCCATTTCACAAGCTGCTAAATCCTGTTTGATCAGCCCTGCCAGGGATTTCCTGGGCTTAATCGCCTGCTAGGTCTGGACAGTGGGGAAGTTGCTGGGCTATGACTTTGTTTTTCCCTGTCCTTCTCCCCGATGCGATTCCACGCCCAAGCACATTCCCCGGGGTTTGCACAAGAATGCTCACTGAAGCCAGGCTCACAGTGGCAAAAGAAAACAAGAAGAAAACCCATCAAGCAGACAGGTAAATAAAACACTACATAGCAGTTAAAATGAAGGTGCTAGAGCTACACACAACAATGTAAATAAATCTCAAAAATAATGTTCAGTGCAAAAGGACGTATATGACAGTACTTCCATAAAGTTTAAAAACATGCAAACCAATACTATACACTGAATAGAGACTCAAACATACAGAAAACCCGTAAAGTCGTACATGAAAATGACAACCACTATATTTAGGATGGCAATGAACTCCAGGGAAGGAAAAGAGGGAGTAAGATTGAGAAGAGGTCCCTGGAGTCATTTGAATCTATCTGTAATCCATTACTGTTTTAAAAAAAAGTCTAAAGTAAATAAGGAAAAACATTAAATCTATTAAAGCTGGATTTGGGGTGCATATATATTCATAATACATTATTCTTCTTTATGTTTGAAATATATCTTTATAAAAAAAGAATGGTTGAATCTTTATTGTTTATAATACAGCATTTGGACTCCAGTTTGAAAGTAACAAAGGTTTACATGCAGGAGAGATGATCAAACAGCCCCATGGAGACAGGAGGGTAATGCCAGCATGGAATTATGAAGGCCTAGTCCATGCACTAGTGCAGTATAAACAGAAAGAGGACAGAACCCAAATTCCCCCAGTAGAACCCCGATGGTGAAAGTATCACTGAGACTGGTCCTTCCCACCCCGCACCCCAACCTCTGAGAACCCTGCCCTCCTCCTTGCACCATTTCTTCAACCCTGTGCCTCATTAAGAGCTGCCAATCATGGTTTCCTGCCCAACCTCCAGCCACAAGGGTGGGCAGAGGCGGCAAGCTGGGCCAGTCGTCACACCCTACAACCACGCTCTACACCAGCTGGTTCAAGAATAGGCAGTGACCCAAAGCTCAGCCAATCAGGGACAATCCTTTTCCTGGGCAGTTTTCTTTCAATGGGAACCAAAAGAAGATGGTCCTTTCCTCTCTGATGTGAAACTTGAACGAGGTGGGTGCAAAGCTCTCGTAGCCATGTTTCCTGCCGAAAGGAAAAGCTAGCGAGGGGCTGGAGGGAACAAAGCACCCTGCAGAAGCTAGCATTGCTAAGAGATTCCTGGACTGTAATGAGTTCCGGTTCTGGATGTTCGTGCTACAACCTGTGCCCTACATGAGTGTGAGCTGGAGAGTCTAGACCAGTTGTGTTGTGTGACTTTGGCCATTGACCCACGGCCTCCTGGTTCCGGGGCTCCAGGACACCCTGCAAGCTACCCAAACCTTTCTAATAAACTCCCTTACTGCTTCAGTGAACAAGCATTGGTTTCTGTTGTCTGTAACTAAGAACCCTGATGCTGACGATTAATACTACCACCGTCCTCCCAGGAGACCCCAGAAAGAAGACATATCAAAATGGTGCTAAGCCAATCAGAGCTGAGAGCAATCAGCATCTCACTGTTTCCGTGTCGGACTCTTGTTCCCTGAGAGCAAGCTGCCTCTTCCAAGAAATACCTTCACAAGGTCGCCCCTTCACAGAGCATAGAGCTCCCTGCCACACTCCTGCAGGCAGATCTTTAACATTCCAAAGCCCATTCAAGCCCACCCTGTCATTTCATCCTCAGAGTAACCGGGGGCAGTGAGCAGGGTAGGCCTGAGACTATTAGTCTCAGGAAGGAAGGTGAATTTTGGAGAAATGACATACTCAAGTCACCAGAAACTTAGCAGCTATGCCTAGAACAGCATCCAGGCCTCTGGAGGCCATCCCAATATGCTAAAAAGGAAGTAAGACTAAATAGCTAAGAAAATCAACATTAACTAATACATTCACAGTGCTTATGATATGCCAGACATTGTTCTAAGAGCATTTTTCTAGGTACATTAACTCACGTAATCCTTAATCACAATCCTATGAGGTTGGTACTACTGTGGCTCACATTTTATAGATGAGGGAACTGAGGCACAGAGAGGTTAAGGTGCTTGCCTGGGGTCACACAGCAGGTGAGTGGCAGAGCTACAATTCAAACCAGCAGTCTGATTCTAGAGTCCATGTTCTTAGTCACTACATTAAGCAGGGTGGGAGGGCCAAGGAACTTGGCCTCCTCGTAGTGAGAGGAAGCTCTAGAAGGTCTATGAGGGTGCCCTGATCCTCCACAGCTTAGGCTGATCTGAAGGCAGGTGCCTTGCACTAAAAGCCCGGAAGGGAAGTGTGCTAATGGAGCAGGTACTGAATTGCAGGAAAGTTAAATATGGAATGAGCATCAAAGGCTGCAATAAGAGCAGGGAGGGTAAAAACCAATTTCCAAACAGAGCCCCAGGCGATGATTTGGAGAGGGAAAAAAGCAGTACATGTGCTATCACATAATAACCGCAGCGACGCCTTCCGTTTACCTCACCCTTTCCTTTGGAGGAGGCCAAAGAAGTTCACACTTGTTATTACAATTCCTCCTTCTCGAGGCCCATGACCTGCTCAGGGTGGCTGTGGCCTTTGTCCTTGTATGCAAGGAAAAGGGAAGCACTGATGGGTCAATGCAGAAATCACAAAGTGGCAAAGGATCTATCAAAGCCAACTGCTTGGGCTCCAAAGCTGATAGGCAAAAGCCAGTACAGTGAAAATCAATTCAGCAAAGAATTGATTCACATAAAACTGTCAGACCAATATCAAAACTCGCTCTAGGAGAATTTGTCACTGCCATTTTAGCTCCAGGGCAGCGGCAGAAGGAGCAGAGAGAGGGGGACAAGCAGAGTAGGACATGGGGCAGAAGATAGGGAGCAGGAATGGCCCTAAGTGATAAAATTGGAAGAGACAGTGAGGTTCTAGTTGAAGAAAGCCCATCCATCCACAGATAAAGCCATGAGCAAGCCAAGACAACGCAGCCTCAGTGAATCGATGAATCGCTCACCCGGCAAATCCATCATCTGGCACACTGGCTCTCGAGCACCTGGCCTGGAGGTCCCGTGGGGCCACTTCTGCAGCACAGAGAGCAGCAGACAACAGTGTGGACCCTCCCGCCTTCCTTTCCCCACCAGCTTTCCCTCGGACCACAGATACTCGGGGTCTTCTCCCCACCAAACCAGCTCTCGGGAAACAATCTGTTCATTGTTGTTACCCCATCCTGGTATTATTTCTTTTCTCTGTTTACTCATCTTACACGCAGCCTAATGGGGCTACCTACTCCTCCCCACACAACCCCTACATCCTACCCCTATGCCTTTACTCAAGTTGTTGCTTGTGTTTGGAATAACTTCTCCCGCCCTCCCAGACAATTGGTCCGTCTCAGCGTGCAAACTAAGTTACCTAAGGAATTCAGTAGAGGTGATAGTTGCACAACTGTTTGATATTAATTACTGAATTTCATACTTAGAGTGGATGAGTTTTATAATATGTAAATTATGTCTCAATACAGCTTTTTTCAAAAGTCACCTAAGGGTTGTAAAGGCTCCACCATGTAGCTTTGAAGATCATACTAAGGAGGTAGTAGACAATATGATGGAAGCGTCTTATGAGAATTTCTAAGGGATACAGAAAATTGTTTTTAAAAAAACATTGAGATGACATTTGATACTTCTACAAATTGCCAAAAGAAACAGCTGCCCCCAAACCAAAGTCTTTTCAAAGTTAGAGCTCCTTGTGCCTTGCTCCTGAAACGGAAGCAAGACCACATCCCGGTTAAAAACAAAATGGGTTTGGGAGAGAATTACTTTCAATCCAAGCCCCAAGATTTATTAGCAATGTGACTTCGGATAAATTAATTATTTCTTCCTAACCTATAAAATCAGCATCATAACATCTACCTCACTGAGTTAAGAGAATTAAATCAGGGATGTTTGTCAAGCCCCCAGCACAATGCCTGGTGCAAAGCCAGTCCCAAAACACCACGAAAGTACTCTGTGCTTGCTCCCTCCCCTCCTTCCCTGGGAACCAGAGTCATAGTGAGCACAAAGTGAGTGACACGAGGCAGTGCCCAGTTTTGCCACTTCCCATTTCTCCCTGCTCTGCATCTCAAACACTGTCTACTTAAAAGACTCCCAAGTTCTCTCCACCTCTCCCAAATCAGCTTGATTATTCCAAAGTTTCTTCTTGTATCAAAATAAGCAAAAGCAACAGATATATGAATTTTTCATTTACTAAACATGTGTTACATCAAATTCACTAAATGCCTGTTGAGCATCTATCCCTATATGTCCAGAGTGGTGCTTGGAACCAGGCTAGAAACACCACGTGGCAGGTTGGGACTTTGCCTTACAACAATCCCTTGAAGACTCGGTCTCAAGGAATGCATCATAACCCGAAAGCAAGAATTAGCATTTCTACAGGCTCAGCTGGGTTACCCTTGAGGGTACAGAGTCACAAAATCAAGCCATGAAACTAGATTGTTTAAGTCTTTCCCAGGAAAGAAGGGAAATACTGACTTTAATGCTCTATTCAAACATACAACTGAAAAGCACCGGACTAGGGGTCTGAAATTCTGAGTTCTGTCTTGCACCTGTTGTTAGTAACCATATGATTTTCAGAAAGTCCCTTTTCCTCTCAGGAGCTCAGATTTTTCATCTGCAAATTAGAAAGTTAAACTGGGATCTGGATAGCATTAGGTCTTATACTGGGTTTAATAGTGTCCCACTAAAATTCATGTTCACCCAGACCCTGTGAATGTGACCTTGTTGGAAATGGGGTTTTTGCAAAGGTAATCAAGTTACGATGAGTCATAGAGGATTAAAGTGAGCCCTAATCCTGTGACTGGTATCCTAATTTTAAAAAGAGGCAAATTTGGGCACAGACTAATAGACATGAGGGCCACGTGAAGACAGAGACAGGGACTGGAGTGATGTGTCTGGAGGCAAAGAAACACCAAGGACTGCCAGCAACAACCAGAAGCTAGAAGAGGCAAGAAATGATTCTTCCCTAGAGCTTTCAGGGAGAGTCTGGCCCTGCTGACACCTCGACTTCAGACACCTATTTCCAGCACTGAAAAAAAAAAAAAAAGTCCTGTTGTTTTAAGCCACCTAGATGTGGTATTTCGTTCGTTACAGCAGCCCTGGGAACAGATACAAACCTCCTGCATGCCAACTCCAACTGACTGGCAGTATCTGCATGGAGTAGTGTGTTGAGAAGGATTCTGAAGCTGCACAGAATACAGAGATCGATTCAAGACACTTGCCCTAAGAGAGAAGGGAGTAGTGGCAAGTATACCTTCTTTCTATCATACCATCCCTAAGTTATAGACCATCATTAAGGCATCTTTAGGCTCTGATAACACATGATTCTATCATCTGAAATCCACACGCCCTTCCAGGAGTAAAGGCATTGTGAACAGGGGAGGTGGGGGCAGGGGATCATGCTTCCCCCAAACCACTGCCTCTAACTCCCCCCATATAGGACCAGCACCCTCTGTTCCAGAGATGGCCTGTGATCCTGTCATCCTCTTGGCTTTTGGCTTCAGCAGAATTGATCTCAGATCACATTGATAAAAACCTGATTCAGTTTTCTAACTGCCTCTGTGAAGATTATGACCAGAACTAAACTTGATTTATTGTAGCAATGTGCCTGATAAATAAAATATCCTGAATGCAGCGGAAGCTACAGAAGGAACAATGCTTCACTGAGAAGGATTTAGAGAAGCCAGTTTCCTGGAGCCTTTCGGGGACCCAGATTAGGCCGGCAATGCTCACTCAGATGCACCCCACCATTTCTGCCTCTCCTCTGTCAAACTACTCCTGACCCCGGATTAGATCACCGCTAGACAACACCTGGGATCCAAAAGAAAGGCCTGTTCTTTGGATCATGACCTTCCCCCATCCTCACAGCTCTCCACCCACCCACGTGCCCTAGGAAGCTCTAACGCATTCTGTAATGAAGCCCCACGGGGTGGTGGGATGGGTGGTGGTCGTGAGCACTGTCAAGGTCAACCTCCCTGAGGCCCATCTCTGGCCCAGCACCCAGCACTTGTGGGTGGACCCTGGGGTGGTAGCTCACCTGCTTCCAGCCCACCCCCACACACGTTCTCCCCACTCTCCTGGGCACTGAGGAGTGAGGGCCTTTCTTTCTGGAGAATTCAGGCCCCTCTGTACTGCCAGCAATGACAGTTTCTGCTACCAACTTACCAGACTCTCTGCAAATAAAGCCTTCCTTTCTGTTCTCTTTTGTCTGCCTTGACAGAAAAAAAAAAAAAAAATGCTGCCAATGAATTTCCAGCCTTGGTTTCAAGTCCTGCCCAATCCTAGATCTATCTATGTTTGTTCATCCTCACGGCCACCTCCCTGGCCTGAGCTGCCGTCTCCTCTCTCCCGAGCCCCTGTGTCAGCCCCCTTGCTGCCTGCCAGCCTCCTCCTCTGCCCTCTCCACTCCAAGCTCCGCACAGCAGCCGGGGGTATCCTTGCAAAACTCAGCGTCTGATTCTCTCACGCCCCTACTCAAAATTATTCCATAGCTCTCGGATAAAGACCAAACTCCTGGCAGGAAGAAACAGGGTTTCCTTGACCCCGATCCATTGAAAAGATTGAAAAATTGTAAAATCTAACAACAATAAATTGCTTTTTAAAATAAATAGAAAAGGCACACAAAACACAAGATTCAATAGACACAAAATTACTCTGTCAAGTTGCAATGAAATCTTACGCTCCGTTCTGTGCCTGGCTGGTGACAGGTCTGTCATTCACAGCTGGGGCACAGCCCCGGTGCACAGACCACTCCGGGAGCCTGGGCATCTTGGATGAGCCAGGTCTGCAGCCCTCCCCGCCCTCCCAAGCCCTGGCAGCTCCAGCCTCATGTCACCAGAATGTCACCCTAGCTCCCTTACGTCCTCAGGTTCCTGCTACCTGCTTTCTTCTGCTGTGTGGCTTTTTAATGTGCTGTTGCCTCTACCTGGGACTCTCTCCCTATTCCTCATGCCTCATCCATTTACTTAGCTTCAACTCGTCCTCCAGGTTTCAGCTCACACATCATTTCGTCAGGAAAGCCTGCCCCCCTCCTCACGCACCCCTGCCCCTCCACTTTCCCACTGCACACGGTCTGGGGGAGTTTCTCACTCTTTGCTCTCACAGGACCACATTCCACTCCTTCAGTGCAATTATCTCAGTTTATATTTATTCATTATCATGATTATTTGCTTAATGTCTGTCTCTTGCTCCACTCTACAAGCGCCACCTCTCTCCCTGCTGTCCCCAGAATCCCAGAATTGGCACAGGGCTTGGGCGCCTGGGGGGCATTTAATCACAGTGGGGGGGGGTGCAAAATGAAGTGACAGAGGCACCTCTGATGCATCAACACCGTCCTTTTCCTCCACGCAGCACTGTGCCTGCCACTTGAACAACCCACGTTGCCTGCCAAGGTTCCATGGTTCCGTTTCTACAAACATTTCTCTTCCTTTCTTTGCCTCTTTGTGGCACACGCTCTGCAGCCTACAGAGTCTGCATGCCCCAAGCCTCCCCCCTACCAACAGTTATCCTTCCTATATGCTGCTCTCTGGACAGTGCTAGCACTCGCTAAACAAACATTCACATTAATATTAATCCCGCATTCCAAGCAGCAGATCACTTAGATACACGTTTTGCCAAACGAGGTTTTGGCCACCTCTCCCGATCACACACGCCTGCTCAGACAGGCAGTTGTAGAGGACAAAACTGAACGCAACTCGATAAATCCCTAATGGCGGGTCCCAGGCAGTAACAGCAGGCCAGGGGAGAGGGACAGCCAAGGGTGGCTCCTCTGCTGGCCCTGAGTCCTAACACAGAGGCAAAGGTCCAGACTTTGAGAGACAATTCTAAGAGCTTATTTATATTGCTTCAGATAAAACAGCCAGAGCTGCAGGAAGAAAGAACTTCAAACTAAGTAAATAATAACCTGGACTCAGCCAGGGGCTTTCCATGTGGATGGCCACATTCCCTCCCCTCTCTGGGACTTGTTTTCCGTCATCTCTAAGATGAGGTTGACCCAATGGCCTCTAAGCCCCCAACTGAGGCATTTCACAAATCTGTAGAATACTACAATTTTCCAAAACAAATACTGGATCTCAGTGTCGTCTCCAATCACCGTATCGATTCATTCAATAGATACTTATTGAGCATCTACTCAGATATATTCAGGGCCGGGATTAGAGAGATGAAAACGATAGCCAAAATCCCTGTCCTGCTGGCCTGGGAGAGGAAACAGATGCTAAATAAGCAATTAACTATAATTAAGAACACAAAGGAAAAGTGCAGGATTGCATGAGAGCCCTGTCCCATGAGGTTGCCTAAGACGAGGAACTGCTATCTTGAGAAAGTGACATTTGAGACGTAGATTTTACATGTGTCTGAAGCCAAGGAATTCCCAGATTACCTCATTTCACAACACAATCCATAGCTATAAGGTTGGAATACCTATTTATGCCGATAGGATACAGACTGTGCCTTAGCGCACAAGGCCTGCTCTGCCCAGACCCACCCTTGCCACACCACACCTCTCTCAGGACAGTGAAAGTCCCCTTGCCTGCATTTGTCACCGGTTTAGTCTTCACAGCTGTGTCTCCCTCACCTGAGTAAGCCCCATGTCCGTTTTGTGCATCACAACACTCCCAGCATAGGGTTTGGTACGAATCAGGTGACAAGGGTGTGGTTGAATGAATGAATGGATGACTCTGTACAGATGAGGAACCTGAGGTCAAGAAAGGGGGCACTGTTTTCCCCAAGTCCCAAGTTAGCAAAGATCAAAGATGGGTCTCAACCCTAGGCCTACCGTGGAGGAGGGCAGGGGGACAAGGATGGTGAACCACCGTCTGTGCCCCCAGCTCCCCCTCCAGCCCACTCAGAGCAGCGTCCCCTCTGTTGTACATTTTGACTCTTAGACCAAGAGTTTGTTTTAAAAAAGGAGGGGGAGGGTTATGCTGCTGAGTAAGATTTAAACATTTCTGCACTACCCCAAGCTGGTTCTCACCCAGCATGCATCACCCCTACTTTGAGGACATTGTGTCAGGCTGTGCGGGAGTTGCCCCCACAAAGGAAGATTCAGGCCCATCCACAGGAAGCTAGTTCTCATTAGTGGATGATCAGGAGGCCCAAGGACATGAGCTGGGGACAGCAGAGCCTTCTGTGTTTTGCCTAACCAAGAAGCCAGTGGTCCTAGCATCCACTCAGTGCTGCTCAACCAGGGGAGTGAAAGAGACAAAATCAACATGAGATGCTTGGTAAAAATCGCACGCAGCAGAAGGCAACACTGAGAACCGAGGCCAGTTTTGGAGCTCTCGGCATAGAGAACCAGCCTGTCCTGAGCACCTTCTATGGGCACAGTCTTGTGTTGGGAGTGATATGGAAAGGAGGGCCCAGGATGCAAAAGGCTGCCACCAGACCTGGGGACATCCCAGGCAGAGGCAGGTAACCAGGGCACAGGGCACCAGGCAGACTGTCAGTTTCAGAACCAAGTCTCTAAAGCAGGTGTGAGAATGGGTACCAAGTCACACCACTTCAAGGCCTGGGCTCATCTCACGTCTGAGCCTGATTGTGGGCTTGGCCCTCAGAATGCGGGTGGAGCTGAGATCAAAGGGGACCTTCCAGGGTTGAGGGCAGAGCCATTTTATTTATTAATGCATCTCTAAGATCTGGCACGATATCTAGCTACTGTTGGTAGAATGATTTAAGAAAAAAGAAAAGAAAGCAGGTCCTGGCAGTCAACCCAGTAGTTAATCA
The DNA here is from genome assembly GCA_028533085.1 of Varecia variegata. Taxonomy (NCBI): domain Eukaryota; kingdom Metazoa; phylum Chordata; class Mammalia; order Primates; family Lemuridae; genus Varecia; species Varecia variegata. Next base: position 19,131,436 of record CM052447.1, read on the forward strand.
TTATAGTAATCTCACCCATTATTAATTGAGGATTTAACTAAGTGCCAGCACTGTGCTAACCCTGAGAGGAATGTACGACAATCTTCATCTGACAGTTGAGCAAATTATGGCAAAGCAAGTGAATAATTTGCATGAAGACACCAAGCCAAGAGATGGTCGGGCTGGGATTTGACTTCACCTCTGTCTGATTCAAGCATCTGAGCTTTTAACCATCATTTTTTTCAGCCAACACGCCAAACAAGTTACAAGTAAAGGACTGGGGTATATTTGTGTACAGAGAAGAGAAAAAGAATGCCTTTTCTAGGAAGAAATCACAAGGCTAGCTATAAAATGAGAATGAATACAGGGAATTAGATTCAACAGTGTCATTTCTTCCCAAAGAAGCCTTCCCTGATTCTCCTTCCTAAATGAGGTTCCTCTGTAACATGCATTTGGCACCCCTTCCTGCTTTGTATCACTCGCTACCAGTTTAATCCAACGAGCAGTGGCGAGTGGAGTTATTTATATGTCTGTCTCTCCTTATGGAACAGAGGTCTGTGAGGGAAGGTGCTGAGGCTGTCTTGCTACTGCTGTACCCTCGTATGTGACACAGTGCTTAGCACATAGTAGGGCTCGATGAGTATTTTCTGAGTACGAGCTAAATAATTAATTGATAGATGATGGAGGAACCATTCTAATGGCATGTGCTAAGGAGTAACAGCAGCTGCAGACACGTGGGAGAAGATTAAAATGTTACTTGAAGGAGGAGAAAGAGGAGCTTCATGTTGATGCTGCAGGTAATAAGGAGCCACTGTAGGTTCTTGAGCTTACCTGTAGGTTCTCAGTCTCAAGGAGACTAATCAGATTGAGATGAGAAATAAATAGGTTCAGGAAGAACCAAGTGCCCTAAATCCAAAGATTATCAGCACTCAAATGAGGACCAGCCCGTGAGGTGACAAGAATCTTGGGATGGCGGCAGTGAGAATGCCTTAGACGAGATAAATCAAGGAAACATATGGATGCAGGTTCTACCCAGGACAAAAGTTAAGAAGCAGGCAGGGATATGAATCTGGGTCAGTGGAAGAAACAGGAGGAGATCAGACTTTGCCTGGTGCTGCTATAAACTCTACTTCCTTCCTTTATGGGAGATTATATTTCACTGAAATTCAGGTGATGTCGGACAAGGGTGGAAAATACATGCTGTCATCATTCGTTTCTAAATCCTATGCATGACCAGCCAGGAGTAAAAAAGAATACGTTTCCTAAGGTTTTAAGAAGGCTCTGAGCCCAGATGATTGCCAATGAATCATTTGCTCATCTCAATCTCTAAACCTACAGTTCCAGATCATTGACTCTGGAGCGAGAGTACTCCCAGAGCACAGCCTCTGTTCAGCCTACCACTTCCTCTTTTGATCAGAATTCAGGAGGGAGCCCTTTGAGCAGTAAGACTTCAAGTTAGACTCTTAAGGTGCTCGTTATACAGAAGACCTGGGTTCAAATCCCAACTTTGACACTTACTAGCAGTGACTAAATGGGCACATCAGCTAGTGATCCACAAACTGCTGCTTAGCTATGGCACAAAACATGAATCCTCCCTGAGGATTCTCATCCATTGGAAAAATACTCATTGACCACCTGTTATGTGTCAGGCACTGTGCTGGGTGCTGGAAAACAGTGATGAACACAACAGAGAAAGACCCTGGTCTAGTCTGGAAAGACAGACATAAAACAAAAATCACGCAAACAAATATAACATTGCAAGTGTGCCAAGTGCCATGAAGAAGACTTTGGGATAACGGGGGAGGTTTGAACTAGTTATAAAGGTCGGAGATGGCTTAATCTGAGACTTGGAGGAGGAGGAGGTGCAGTTTAGTTGGAAAATGGGATGGAAAAACACTCCAGGCAGAGTGACGACCATGGACAAAGTACCTATGGCAGAAACACAGGGAGCGGGAAGTAAATAAGATGGTCAGTGGGTCTGAGCAGAGAAACATGAGGGATAATGGGAAGGAAAATGAGCCTGAGAGACAGTCAGGGGCCAGGTCATAATGGACCTTATAGGCCATGTCCTTGAGCATGTTTTAGCCCTACAATCAAAGAGAACCCACTGAAGAGGTGTTTGGAGGTGGGAGTGGGGTGGGGGAGGGTGGACACAGGATCATTGCCTACCCAAAAATTCACTCTGGCTGGTCTGGAAGAGGCTGGAATAGATGCAGGGTAACCTCCTTGGGGGCTACTGTTAAAGTCCAGGCAAGACATGATTCTATTGATAGATTTGGAGGGCTGGGTGTGGCAAGAAATGGATAGACTCTATGTTTATTGAAGAGGCAGAACTTATAGGACTTTCTGATGGACCGGATCAGGAAGGGTGTTTCAAGGGCAGCTCCAGGCTTCTTAGAATGCAAAACTGGCCAGACAGAGAAGCTCTTCACTAGGAGAGAGAAACCTGAAGATGCTCAGGTTTGGGAGTCAATTACAACTCCTGTTTAAGACGTAGTGAATTTGCAGTACCTTTGAAGTACCTAAGAAGAAATGTTAAGTAGGCAGTTGCTTATTCATAGCTGGACTCAAAACACACATTTGTAAATTATTAGTGTATAATGAATTGAATTGTATCTGAGGGCAATAACAAGATCACTCAAGAAGTGAGAAGTGAAGTCCCATGATTGGGTTTGCAGAACTCAGCATTCCCCAATTCAACTCTCATGCCTCAAGGGCTCTCATTTTAAGTATAATAAAGGCAGTGATGATGGTCAGCTGCATTTATCTAGCCTTACTATTAACTTCCTCTTCCCCATAATATATAAGATATTCCCAAGCATTCTTGTCTCTACTTTACAAATGTGGAAATTGAGGCTTAGAAAATATTTCATTTGCCCAAGCACACATAGCTAGTAAATGGCTAGTTTCAAGCCTACATATATCCGATTTCAAAATACTCCTCTTGGCTTCCCCCTCTCTACACCCATCACCATCAGACTCAGAAGAACAAGTACTAAACCTGAAAGTTAAAGACAGTGAGTTTCGCCAGTGGAAGGACCCTTGAGGGTAATAGTAAAAGATGCCAACTCAACTCCTACGATTAATGGTCCAGCTCACACGCTCAGCCTCCAGTGACTGCCAGCGTCTCTGCCCTGTTTCCTCCCTACATTAGTCCCCTGGGAAATACAAAGGACAGGTGTAATGACTTCACCCCCACGCTAGCCCATTGTAAGAGACAACTTACCCCAAACCCCACAAGGGTCTTTGTGATACGGCAGAACAAATTTCCACCCAAAGATGAAACACTTACTCCTCTTTGTCACTGGGCAAGTTTCTTAACCCCACCCTGATACCATCCCTGAAAAACAGGGACAAGAACTTGCTTACAACCTACACCCTGGACTATTTTGAGGATTAAATGATAAGATGTTTGAGAAAGTGCCCTGCAAATTTATGACAACGATGACGAAATCAAACTTTTATTTGGGAAATCTTGTCTCTCTAATGGATGACTTTTGGCCTCTCGGATGTATTTCAAGCATCAAACCAGACCAGTGAAGAGGAAATGATTGGGAACAGCAGATAATAAATGGCATCCATGAGAAAAGTTTTTTTAAAAAAATTTGACATTAATTCACCTTAAAAGAAGGATGAGAAGAAGTTGACCTAATAAATTCTTTCTCCTGCCAGAAAAAAAATAAGATGATAAATGTGAAGAATAAGGCTTAGCCTTTTTATAAAAACTGGGAAGTATGTCTTGGTGGCCCCAGATATCTCTTATCATCATCATTCTGACTCTCACCACCGTCCCCGTGCCAGGGACTTGATAATAATTCCAGGAGTGGTCGTAAGAGTCATATCAGCAGCTAACGTTTTATTGATTAGGTACCATGTGCCAGCCTGTGGGCTAAATGCTTTATGTGCATTATTTCATTGAATCCTTGTTGAGTGAGAGTTATTGATCAGAGGAAGAATCTATCGCATTGAAGGAGAGAAAGATACCAGGGTTAGTCAACGAATTCAAGTGAGCAAGTACAAGTCACCAACATTGTGTGACAAAATAAAGGGGTGTACTGGCAGAAATGGCCAAATATCTACATTTTAGAGACTCCAAAGAGGGATGGAAAGAATGGGAGTTGTACCCAGTAGACTTAAGCTCTCAATAAATCCACACTGCACACACTCCACCCTGAATCACCATTATCTTGAATGAGTTACACAATATTTCAAGGTCTCCTCCAGCGTTACCTAGAACCACCACCACCACCCCAGCTCCCATATAAGTTGAGCACTTAGAATCTCCCAGGCAGTGTGCTGAGTACTTGTAGGCATTCGTTTCATTTCATCCTCTCAACAAACTAATGAGGTAGGTTTGTATGAATTTGTTCATTTTAAATATAAGAAATTTGAGGCTCAGCAAACTTTCATCATTTGGTCAAGGTCACACAAACTTATAAATGTTAGAGCCTGAATTCACATACAAAGATACTTGAGTCCAGCATTCAATATCCAGGATACATATTCAGGTTTCTCATCCAACCTGGCAAGTCCTCATGCAGGAGGAGATGCTCCATCGTCACACATGTGCGTGGGACGCTTCTTAAGACATTTTGATTCAGAGCTTCAGGTCAAAGTCAATCTTGGACCCATGGAATCAAGCAGGACTGAGATTGTCAAAGAACCAGGAGATCTATTTGTGGCCATATGTTCTTTGGGTTCAAGGAAACTCATGGGGGACTTATGTCACTCACCCATCATCTTCCAAAGAATTCTCAGTTCTCAGAGGGACTTTTAAACTCAGGAATTAGAGAACAATGTGAAATCTGGGCCAAGATCATTTCCCACAGAAAACTAAACAGACTCTCATTATAGGAAAAAAGAAAAAAGACAGCTTATATGTGAAACAAATTCCCCAAGGGAAACAATAAGAAACCCAATACACTGTTCACAGGAATAAAATCACAAGGCCTAGATTCAAGATCCTCCTCTAGATTCACTGCTCCAGGCCTCAGTTTTCTCATCTGAATAGAGACCAGTGTGCAAAGAAACATTTCTGAGTTGCCTTCCAGCTCTGATAGTCTATGATACCGTCATCAAATGTTTGCTAAGGAACCGGACAAGCATTTGAAAGATTTAAGAAATGCCTACTTTAGGCCGGGAAATGGTGGTTCACATCTGTCATCCTAGTACTTTGGGAGGGCAAGGTGAGAGGATTGCTTGAGATCAGGAGTTTGAAACCAGCCTGAGCAAGAGTGAGACTCCATCTCTACTAAAAATAGAAAAATTAGTCAGGCATGTTGGTGCGCGCCTGTAGTCCCAGCTACTCGGGAGGCTGAGGCAGGAGGATTGCTTGAGCTCAGGAGTTTGAGCAGTGAGCTATGATGACACACTGCTCTCTACCCAGGGTGACAGAGTGAGACTCTGTCTCAAAAAAAAAAAAAAAGAAAAAAAGAAAGAAAGAAAAAGAAATGAAATAAAAAGAAAATAAAAGCCTGCTTTGGAGAAGAGCTGAGTAAAGCTGCCTCAGTACCAGTCACGTCCACCTTCCCCCCACACCACACAGAAGAAGCCCAGCCACCCAACTCTTGACACCAAAGGTTCCTGTCCCTGGCTTGATTTCCATATTATACAGGTTTGAACCCACAGTAATAGGAAAAGTACTGCTCCTGCCTTCTGATTTGTCAGATTGTACACTTCCCTACTCTGACCTCCTCTAAGGAATTCAAGATCTTGAATCCAGGCCCCGTGGTTTTATTCCAGTGAGGAAATAGGGATATGGGGGTTTATCTGTTTGGCAGGTGAGATTCTAAAGGGGAATTCATGAGGATTCTTTGGGGTCTGTTGTTTTTGCCTTCCCAGCACATATTTTATCTTTCAGCAACAGCAGCTCAGTTTTCCTTTGGGAATTGTCCACTTTCTATTCGTATGGTTTAAACAGGGGCGACCCCACTTACCAGCCAGATCTTGGCCCATCCACATACTCCACCCTTCTGATCACTGAAACTGTATCAGGGACGAGCATGCAGTCCAAGCCAGGCCAAAGAGGACCTACCCCTGGATTTAATGTTGCAGCTATGGGGAAAAAGATGCTTGCTTTCTGTTGGAGCTGCTAACATACCAGCTTGAAACAAGGGTTGCCATCTCAGCTACTCCTTTTGGAAAGCTTGCCTGAAAAAAACAGCCAGCACAAAGGCAGGCAGATCCTGTACTCAGAGACTGATATGGGAGCATCTAGATCTCACCATGCTTGAAGTTCAGTTCCATCCTCTTGTTTTCTTATTATGTGGGCCAATAATTTTTATTTTGCTTTGATCAGTTCAAGCTACATTTGTTTTACTTGTAACGCAAAAAGTCTTGAATAATACATATTTTAATCAGGAAACAAAGTCCTTATTCAATTTCTATTCACTAGGTATTACGGGTGCAAGCAGAAGCAATATATGTCATGGTCATTTTCCTTGAGTGATTGACACTATTGGCACCTTAGATTTCCTCAGGTAGTGACATTCTATGACTGTGGGTGGAGGAGAGATGCAACCCACCCCACAGACACCCACACTGCTCCTCATCTTCCTCCACGGCCCCTGGGCTAACCTCACCCAGACATTTAGTCTCTGCCCAGGATCTCATGTCATGTCCCAGCCAAACCTCAGGGTCAGAGAGAATAAGAATCTTTGCCAAGACCACACAACTAATAAACCATGCAGGCCAGATAGCACAGAGTCAGACTTAATTCTCTTTCCCTTGCCCCATCCCCAGATTTATCCTGAAGCTTTCTATCTCTGCATTTCCATTTCACCACTGCAGGCCACCATGCTCTCTCACCTGGCCTGGACCTCTGTGACAGCCTCCACTTGTATCCTTTCTTTCAACTCTGCTCCCCTTAGAGTAAATTATCCCATTGAATGATCTTCCTAAAACATAATCATCACCCTCTTATTAAATCCTTCGTTGGTTTCCTAGCTCTACTTAGAAGAAATTCCAAACTCCCTAGCTTTGCCCTAAAAGCCACAGATGATCTGACGCTGTTTCCTCTGTGGCCTCACATCCCATCAATCTCCCCAGGACCACCTCTGCTCTCTGGACTCCAGATACCTTGCTTTCATCCAGGTTTCCAAACAGACCGAGCTGGTTCCTGCCTCAGAGCCTTTGCACGTTCTGTGATGCTCTCACTCCACTCCCCACCTGGCTAATTTCTTCTTTTCCTTTGGGACTCAAATGTCATTTTCTCACTAAAGCTGTGACCCTCACCACCACCAAGTTAGTCTCATTTCCATAATCTGGCTATTTTATTTCACTGTCCTCATCACAGTTGGAAGTTATCTTGTTTATTTATTGACTTATTTATAGTATTCAACCCCACTAGGATATAAGCTCCATGAAAACCAAGACTTGACCTGTTCCATAGTTCAGGATGTTCTCAGCATCTAGCAGTGTGCCAGGATGGTGGAAGATGTAACAAGCAATGAATGTTTGTTGGATGGATGGAAGAATGAAAGTGGAGGTGGCATGGTCTGAGTCAGGTCTGTGTAAGTTTCAGGAGACTAAATATCACCTGTGAGAAGATTCCCAGACTTACAGTCAGTAATGCTGTTCTTCATTGGGTTACATGAGAAACATCCTCTCCCCTATTTTGGGATTACCATGGTGTCCTGTGAGGCTCAATTAGAAACTTGGTGTGCCACAACTGAAACATCAAGAGAGAATACAAAAAGCTTCATAACATATACCAGGTGTAACAAATTCTTACAGGTATATCCAGGGATTCCCTAGCCTGTTGCAATCTTCAACAAATTTTGCCTGAAATATAAACAAGATGGACTTTCTAATCTTTAGTTTTTAATAAAAAAAAATTGAGGAAAAATGATAAATGTTAAGGCAATCACAATAGAAGATGTATTACCTTCCATTGTTTTCTGTTCAGATCTGTAGCTATTTCAGAAACAGAGACTTGGTTACAAGGTAAATTTCATTTGTTTTGGCTAAAGAACAATGTGACATTTTTGACAACGTACTGTAAAATATGCATTTTTTAAGCAAAGTGAGATATAATAAGAATGAAATATAAGATTTCAGGGAAAAGCTAAGATTAGAAAAGAGCTCATAGTTCTTTTTAGACTGCCTGTAACACTTAGAAAAAAATCTCCATGCCCTTGGATATAAATATAAACTAAATAATGACAAGGTTAATTAAATAATTATTTTGTGGCTTATTTAACATTTGCCCTCCACTAGACTCTAAGCTTCATGAAGGCAGGGACTATGTCTGTGATTCCAGTGCCTAGAAATGATAGAATTAGTGCTCAAATATTTACTGAATGAATGTAATATAATGTGTAACGTAAGCCTTTCAGGTTCTTTAGAAAGAGAAATAATGCTTTGTAAAATTAAATTTCAAAATTATTATGAAACTCAGCACAAGAACAAGAGAGTCCACCCATGGACAAAAGGTCCCTGGGATGGGATGGGAAGGGGTTGAAAACCATATCTCTGTTTAAGACAGCCCTTAACACTGAAGATAGCTAAATGCCATGTCAGGGCATAGGCTTGGATAATTCCTAGAAAGATGTGGCCTGGGAACCCCAAGGCCAAGGGTAAAGATGTGGGAAGGAGCCAGGCTAGACTTTGCCCATTTAGGCAGGACAAGTTGGTGAGATCCCACTTCCATCCCTGCCCCTAACTCTAGGTGACCTTAAACAGGTCTCTTACCTTCCTTAGAGCTTCAGTCTCTCTAGCCTCAAAGGGGAGGAAGGTAGATAAGAGACTCAAAGCCCCCTGGAAACATTAACAATTAGTAGTTTTACAATGTGCCAGAAATGGGAAAGATCAGAAACAAAGCCAAAACCTTCTTCAACAGAGCCTCAGCCCAGAGCAGAGATACAAAGTCTAGGAGAACATAGCAACTCACATCCTGAACCTTCCACAGTGGTCACAACCCAGAGTCTAGAGTCAAACAACCTGGATTCAAACCCCGCCGCTGCCATTTCCTGACGGGGTGACCTTCAGCACAGCTCCAATTTCTTCATCTGTAAACTGAGGATACATAGTCGTATCTTCATCATGATGATCTGATGAATATTTTGTGCCTAGCATATAGTAAGTGCTCAATAAACGTTTGCTAGAACCATCATCGCCACCTGCATCAGGTCATGGCTTCTCCGTTCCTCCCCAGCACAGCCAACCCTGAAACTTCCTCTGCTTTCTTCCCAGCCCTTGGAGAACTGTGCAGGCCAGAGCACGCGGTGCCTCTGGTATAAATCAAAGGCAGATGATCTCCCTTCACTGACTTGTCCCCGTAAATCAGGGTAGCTCCCTGAACAGAGACGGATTCAGATTTCAAATGTGTTTTCCAGTCTACATCTTTCTGGTGAAAGATGACTCTTCCAACCAGAGTTTAGAGCAGAAAAGAAATTTCAGAGATGAGCCAGTTCGGCCTTCTTAATTTACAGTTAGGAAAACTGAGGCCCAGAGAGGAAATGAGAATTGCCCAGGTAGGATCTGAGAATTACTGAGACAAGACCAAGACCCAGAAATCTGACTCCTATAGTCCAGCAAAGTCTATACTCAGTGTGTAAGCAGAGCCAGACGGTGGGAGCAATCTGTCCCAGGTATGGGCTATAAGGACATGCAATGCCTGTAGAGAATTTTAAAATAATAATAATTTTCAAAGTGACCAAAACTCAGTCTGTTTTTTATTATCGCCACGTACCTAAAATTCTAAACATTTCCAGTAATAAAACATACCTCTCTCCTCCCAAAAAAATCCTTGGTTGGTCTAAGTTTGAAATAACTGCTGAGGCTACTGTTGAATTTTAATAATATATAAATAAGTATGTATAGGCTCAGCCCCACACATTAATTTCAGGAGAAAATTTGTGACAGTTTGAAATCATTTGGGCTCACTTCGGGCATGGTTCCCTGTCTCCAGCCCCTGTTGTCCCACGTATTTCTACATTTAAAACAGGAGAGTAGATTTGACATAAACAGTGACAGCACGGTGATTGCAAAGAAGGGAAAACAGAACTTGAGATAATTCAGTTCTGTCATTCTCAGTGACCATGTAAAGTTTCTATTTGGGTTTAAAATTCAAAAACACTGAAACAGAATGCAAAATGCAAAGTGTAATATTCTTGTTTGGTAAGTGCAAAAGCTTAGATCAGATGTTGAATATTACTAAGTTTGAATAATATCTTTTAAAATAAAATGGACTCTTCTGTTTTGTTTGTCAACTGTTTTAAAATCAAAGATTGAATCAAGAAAATAGTAGTTATTTCTGATCATTATACACTTATTACTGAAAATGATTCTGTTGTCTAACAAAGGGAGGCAGAGTCAAGTAATTTTCTCCAAATGTCAAATATGCTAAGTACACCACTGCTTTGTTACGTGCTAACGTGGGAAAGGTGGAGGAACCTTCTGCCCACTCCTGATATTTCCTTCCACTTAGAGCAGGCTTCATTTTCGTAAATCTAGGCCTTTTCCCACCCCTTTGGCCCTATCCATGCTCTCCCCTCCCCCAATCCCATCCCCTATAAAGGAGCAACTTATCTGAAAAAGGATTAGAGGAGAGGTATACACAGCTCGACAACTTTCTCTCTTCCTTGTTGAGAGCCACGTGACTGCAGGGAGCTCACACGCATCCTCTGGGCAATGAACTATAGTCATAGGCTCCCCCAAGAAGTGGGCTTGTGCTGGCCAGGATGGGAGAGCAGAGCTTTGTGATTCTGCCCACTCAAGCCACTTCCTCCACTCAAGCCACTTCCTCCAGGGTTGACTTCCCAGTGGTAAAGGTGACATTTTGGTCTCCCAGCTGGTTTACTCCTGTCTTATTTCTTCCTACAGATTTCTGATGCAGAACTCAAGCCCTAGCTGCTACTTACTGGACTCCCTCCAGCACTAACAATCATGAGGCTAATGATACTAACAATAATGACAACGTTTTTCAAAGCTATCATGTTTTGAATAGTTACTGTGTCAGGCACTGTAATGAATTTAAATGCATTATTTCATTGAAGTTTCCTGACTTATCTATGAGGCAGATTCTCCTGTTATCTCTACACTATGCATGATTATTAGTTTAGCAACTAGTAAACATGCCCACCATCATCCAACTAGCACATGGTGGCAGAGGACGTGAACTGGGTTGATCAGTTCAGGGCCCAAACACTGACCCACCAGACTACTTTACTTAATGGTGGGAGAAAATCCCTTTACAGGCCCTACTTATTAGATTTAAACTCAGAACTAATGTTCTTAGGATTCCGTGGGCCTCCAGCTATTGAAGATGGGAAAAGGGCTCATGTTCTCTCACCTCTGTGTTCTGTTGATTTGCGCTCGCTCACCTCTCCCCAAGTGACAAGTCCAGGAGATTTAATTTGGAGATGGGCTCCGTGCTGTAAACACGGAGCACAGCAACCTGGTCATGCCCAGCTCCACGGCCCCATCTTTGCCGGTCATCTCGTCTGGAGGTCTTGCCTTCCAACTTGGCTTGGCACCCGCCTGCCCTAAGACTGCCAGCGACAGCATCTTCAACCCGAGAGGAGCCAGGGCAGCAAACACAAGGTGACAAACTCAGCTCACACAGGGCCTTCTTGGCAGGACCAGCCACCACTTTTGTGTTGTAATTTTAGGAGAATTAGAATATCCCAATCTGCTCTTTGCCCAAAAAATGCCTCTCCTCCCACCCCCAACTGGCTTATCTTGGGGCCTGAATTTCTACCCTTATAAATATATCCCTTCGACTTAAAGCATCATTCCCAATTAAAAAGCAGAACATTCGATGAGAAGTAGCATTCCAAGTCTTACTTTCTTCATGTAGAGTGGGCGTACACAAAATACCCACTCTTCAAAGAGCTGATGGGAGACCTAAAAGAGATTATACTTGTAGCAAGCTCAGAGTTCCTGGCATAAAATATACACTCAACAAATATTAGGAGTTATATCACCATCACTAAATTTGCATATGGTTATTTATATAGTTTCTTTTTCCAAGAGCTTAGGAATGGAACCTAGAACTGATCCCAAGAATTAGTCAATACATCCAGGGAATTAGGAAATTTGAATTCTGACCTGGACTTGGCCATTAACTCTGTGTTCTGAGAACTTCATGGATATTCTCTGAGCCTGTTTAATTGTCCACATTACCCTAATCACTGTTATGTTAATACAAACACTTTTTATTTCTACAACGTATTTTTGTTCATGGAGCCCTCTGATGTTCCCTATCTTGTTTAGGCTTCCCAGTAAACCTGGAGGTAGGCAGGGACACATGTGGATTTTGAGGCTTCATGTACGTAAGTGAATTCTCCTAAGGTCACAGAGGTAGCTGAGGACAGAGCCAGTACAACTTCTAGAAGGCATCACCCAGTCTGTGGTCCCGGAGTGGTTTGTCAGCATGAAAGTTAGAGAATGTCAGAGCTGGAAGAGCCTTTTAGGTAGTCTAGTTCGGTGATGGAGACTACCTTGCCCACAAGAGCCAATTCCCCATCCCACACCTATGGCAGGTATCACTAACGGATCATGACGATGAGTCCATAAATACTTCTCAGCACAGCATTTCGAGAAGTTTTTAACACTCAATCAAAGCTGCACATGGGACAAGCTCATTGTTTTTTCCCATCTAGACCAGAGGTTGGCAATCTATGATCCAGACATATATTGCCAGCCTGTGAGTTCCTATCATCTCCTAGTCTATGCTCCTCAAACTTTAATATGCCTACAAATCACCTTGGCATCTTATTAAAATGCAGGTTCTCATTCTGTAGGTCCAGGTTGTAGCCCAAGATGCTGCATTCCTCCCAAGCTCCCAGGTGCTGCAGCTGCTGTAGGTCCAGGGACCACACTTTGGGTGGTAAATTCCTAGGTGATGTGATGGAGATGCCCCACATCTGTGTGTGCAAGCCTCAGACTAAATGTCACACCTCAGGAATATCAATCCTGCTACAAGGCTATCGCCAGTGCCCTCTGTATACTGAGTACCCTTGAACACATATGTATTGGGGAGGAGAACAGGAGAGGGCACACAGTGTGATGTTCTTTTCCCTTTCCTGTACCCCTCCCACATACACCTGCGTGTGTGCCCATGCACACACACACAGAGACTCATTTGAGGGCTTTTAGGGGCATTTGTGGGATGCAACAGACAACACATTAGCCTGGGAATTAGGAGACCTGAGTTCTAGCCTTGCCTCTGAAACTTTCTCTCTGTGTGATCTTGTCCAAACCACTCCAGTTCGTCTATTTCCTCCTAAAATGACCCTACTCAGAAGGAAGCACAGTCTAAAAGCCTCTTGCAAAGTCAACTCACCACCTGACTCCCAAGATCCACTTTCTTCCCTGGGTTAGGGGTCATGAACACAGAAGGCATACAGGTGTGGCTGTGTTCACTTAGCCAACTTTCCACCAGGTTTGTCGTGGGGAGTGACAGATGAGCAGTTAAGACTCAGAGTGGCAGCACTTGCAGGATCCCAGCACCCAGCCAGTCCAGCCTCTTCAATGAGCATCACAGTCCTCTTTGTTTATTCATCTTGTTTAAAACAAGTAAAGAATCACAGACACCTTTGTCCTGGAGCATCAAGCAAGGCTTAGCAATTTAAAAATTCTTAAAAACTACAATAGATCTTACAAACAATTACATCATTTTAATGACCCTGAAGTAAATCCTTGTTTAGGAAAAAAAAAAAAAAAAAACACAAAAAGGCTTTCCCTTTCCGACTGGAAAGTATCTTCACCCCAGTGGCACTGTCCTTACTATAAGGTTTTGATGCTGATTCAGTGGGCTGGAGCAGGCAGAGCAGGCTGGAACTCAGAAGATCTGGGCTTCAGTCCAGCTCTGGCAGTATCAGCCAAGTGACTTTCTGAAGCTGAGTCTCAGTTTTCTCATCCTTCAAATGGGTACAACGATAAGATAGCAAACATGTACTGACTACTTAATATATACTAGGCACTGTTATTCGTATTATGTTATTTAATCCTCACAGAAGCCCCAATCTATATGCGCCATTATATCTAACTTACAGACGAGAAAACCGTAACTTGGGGAAGGTTAATTCCATGGCTAAGCCCCATAACAAGTCAGTCTTCTTGACTCCAAACTTTTGCTCACATTCCCTGCATTAGATCATTTTCCTTGCACTGTAGCACTCATAGAATTTCTGCAAGATTCAAATAAGAGAATAGATGTGAGAAGTCACTGCATATTTCTAAGTGTTGCATACATATTGCTGTGGTGGTTATGGTAAAGCCATGAACGCCAAGTTCAAACATTTCAGGCACCAGAGTAGGGGGTGTGCAGGGAGGAATTGGGGCTCTTCTCAGAGTCTTAGACCTAATCATTTCTGAATTCCACTTCTCTGTAATCTGATTGTGATACCCACCTTTTGTCTTCCAGAGACCCCACTGCTCAAACGGGATATACGTACCCATGTCTAATTAACCCCACTGCTCAAACAGGATGTACGTACCCATGTCCATCACTTTAGGAATTCCTTGTGGTCACTCAGGAAAAGTGTGGTCCACACTTTTACCTTCAGTTTTCATCCTTCTTCTCACAGGTGGGTAATAAGAGGTGGAAGGGCGAGGAAGTTGAAGTTTCCTCCTTTGCAAAGCAAGCTGCCTTTTAATCTGATTCTCCCATCTTCCATTCTCTCATTATGGTTATGGATTTGGGCAGCCTCTTGCTACGGTTACACTATCTTCTGATTAAATTCTGCCAGCCAGCCAGCTCCAGTATCAGAAAGCGAATGAATAAATAAACTGTGACATTAGACCAAAGACGGCGTGAGCCTTGGATATAGGGAGAGTTCTCTGAAAGTCAAGATAATTTGGATCATATTAAAAGAAGTATGGAGGTCTGAATAAGGGAGGAGAAAGGGATGACCTTATTCTAGTTGAATTGGGAAGGAAAAGTAAACTGAATTTAAACATGTACTATAATGGGAAAGAAATATTAAGTTTATTTGGTGTTTCTTTGGCCTTTTGAGTTGAAAGAGCACAATATTTCATGTGGGACCTCAGGATACATACTAGATCTGCCAGTGCCACACTCTTTGACACCAGAAGAGTTTCTCTCTCAGCTTCAGTTTTTTGGCTGTAAAATGGGGATAATGTCACCTACCTCATACATCACAAGGAGGGTTCAGTTAATGTAGGTAAAGAGCATTAAGTACATAACATAAACTAAAAGCTCAATAAATGTTTGTTTCTTCTTTATCTACAGAGAATTCAAAATAAAGGACAATTACTCTGTACCATGACCTTGACCAAAGGGAGACTTGGATAGCTCAGGCAATTTTTACCATTTACTTGAATGCAACCCTCATCCTGGCTGTAATCATTGTGTATCAACATGTGTCGAGCCAAGTTAAGTTTTGGACCCATCTCATACTTAATAATTAGGATTTTCCAGCATAGGAGGGTATTTATCAAAATAAATGATAGCGTTTTCCTTCCCCTTATACCCTGATAGTTCCTTAACTGGGAGTAAGTAGACTGACTGATAGCCTGTAAGTTCCCTGGCGGGGTGGGGGGGGGGGATCACATCCATCTTGTCTACCCTAGGGAGACACGCACAGGGCACGGTGTGGAACACACCGTGGGTGCCCCACAGACAGCCCCTGACTGGCAATACCGCTTCTCTGTCAGTTTACTTTTTAGTTGGGGGCACTTTCTCCCCACCCTCATCCTCCACTCCTAAGAACAACATACATTCTTCCAGAGTAGGGGATGACGTACTCATCAAATTTCCTTTATTTTAAATATGTTAATGTTCCCAAATTTATATCTGCAGCCTGCACCTCACTGATGAGCTCTAGATTCATATATCCAGCTACTTGCTCAATATTTCCCTCCGGGTATCCAATCCAAAGTAAATTAAAAAATCAAAGGACCTTGAATAAGCCCCCCAAAAGAACTCTGAAGTCTACTCTCAAGCAAATGAATAAGGAATGTAAAAGCCAGTCCTCCCCCTAATTTTCCTCATCTTGGATAATGGCACCATCATCTGTTCAGTCGTTTAGCTTAAAATCCAGGATTCATCCTTGATTCTTCATCATCAATCTACATTCAACCCATCAGTAAGTCCTGTCCACTCTTCCAAAATGCAGCCACCCCTCTGTATCCATGGGAGATTGGTTCCAGGACCTCCCCTAGACACCAACACCTGCGGGTGCTCAAGTCCCACATATAAAATGCTGTTGTATTTGTACATAACCTACACTCATCCTCTCCATATACTTTACATCATCTCTAGGTTACTTATAATACCTAATACAATGTAAATTCTATGTAAATTGGGAAAAATGACAAGAAAAAATCTGTACATGTTCAATACAGATGCAAATTTTTTCTGAATGTTTTAGATTGTCAGTCGGTTGAACCCATAGATGCAGAACCCATGGATACGGAGGGCTGACTGTATATCCCAAACCTGTCTATTTCTCAGCAGCTTCCCTGTAACATCTTACAGGACCCTACCATCAACTCGCTCCTTCACCACCACAATAGCCACTGAAGGACGCCCTGCTTCCTCCAAGTCTGCAGTCCATGCATATACCACAGCCAAACAATCTTTGTAAAATCTATCACATTGCCCCCCTGCTTAAAACCCTGTCACTCATTCAACATTAAGCATTTATGGAGCCCCTCTTATGTACGAGGCACTGTTCGAGCTGTTAGAAATAGAGCAGTGAACAAAAAAATTGCCTGAACTTGGGGAGCACATGTCCTACTTAGAGGTACAAACAACAGATAAAGTAGGGAGTTCTGGGGGTGCAACTTTCATATGGACAGTTAGGAACAAGATCAAGGAGCAGGTAGCATCTGAGCAAAGAACTGAGCGAGTAAGGGAATGAGCCATGCAGAGGTCTGGGGACAGCTCAAGCGTGCCAGGCTCGCTTAAGAGAAGCCCTGCAGGCCATCGTGATGGCTTTGGCCTTTGCTCTGGGTGAAATGGGAAGATCTGGGACCCGTATTAACTAAAAGGGAAATCAAAAGACTGTCACAATCTGATTACATTTGTGAAGGAACACCCTGCTTGCTGTGTTGAGAATGCAATGAAGAAAGCTAACGCAGGAAGACCAGATGAGAGGCTAGTGCAATAATTCAGGCCAGAGATGATGGGGCTTGAACGGAGGGACAGCTCTGTGGTTAGTGATGGGCAATCAGACCCTAGATATAATTTGAAGGCAGAACTAGTCGAGTTTGCCAACTGAGTGGATGTCTGGGAACTGGGGCATCAAAGCTGACTCCAGGTATCTTGACTCAAGGAATTGGATAGGTGGATTTGACTTTCCCAAAGACAGGGGAGACTGTGGGTGAGGTAGATTTGTGGGACAGAAAGAGATTAGGAATCCAGTTTGCATGTTGAGTTTACTTTTAGATGCGCAGTGAAGGCATTGACGAGACAGTCGTATACACAAGTCTGGAACGCAGAGGATGCTCTTTGGATGCACCTTTGGGGATCATCAGCACAGAGGTGACATCTAAAGTCAGGGGACTGGATGAGAGCACCTCGGGAGTGATCCTGGATAGAAAGAGAGAGGGGTCCACAGACCCTGGGATAATCCAAGGTTAAAAGAATGCAGAGAGGCTGAGAGCAGTGGCTCACGCCTGTAATTCTAGCACTCTGGGAGGCCAAGGTGGGAGGATCATTTGAGGTCAGGAGTTCGAGACCAGCCTGAGCAAGAGTGAGACCTCGTCTTTACAAAAAAAAAAAAAAAAACCAGAAAGAAAGAAAAGAAAAATTTGCCAGGCACGGCAGTGCATACCTGTAGTCCCAGCTACTCAGGAGGCTGAGGCAGGAGGATCATTTGAGCCCAGGAGTTTGAGGTTGCTGTGAGCTAGGCTGACGCCACAGCACTCTAGCCTGGGTGATAGAGACCCTATCTCAAACATAAAAATAAAAATTAAAATTAAAAAAAGATGTAGGAAGAATCAATCAATAAAAAAGATGTATAACTTCCTCTCACACTAGAAAACAATCCAAACACCTTGTCTGTAGGCCTGACGTGATCTGACCCAGTCTTTCCAACATCATCCCTTGCCCTCTCCCCTGCTCATTGATCAACAGCCATGCTAGACTTCACTTTTTTCCTCAAAGGAGTGAAACTCATTCTTCCTTCAAAGCTTTGGACTTACCTGGAAAAATCCTCCTCCAAACCTTAAAGCTGACTCCTTGTCACTTACGTCTCAGAGCTCGTATGTTGCTTCCACGGAGAGGTATGCCCCACCCTACTCCCCACTCAGTGCACGTTTTCCTTCACCTTGGTCTGCCTATCTACCTTTCTATTCTATTGCACTTATCGCTATCAGAGATTTTCTCATCCTTTCCACCTATATGGCTGGATACTTTCTGGAAAGCCCTTGTACACACAATTATTAAAATAACATTCAACCAACAGCTAAAAACACATTTGCCTTTCTAGTCTAAATATCTATGATCAAATAGTCTTCAAAGCATAAGAGCTTACTCAAAATTGCATTCATTCCAAAGGCTTCAGTCAGCTTTCCCCATTTATTTTGTGGTTTTGCTTGTGTCCTTTCCTTCATTCTTAAAACTTTCTTTTGTTCTCTTTCTTGACAAATCCCTATTGGTTGAAATACTCAGATCCCTTTGTAATAAAAAATAATAGTGCTCAATGATTTACTGAACACTATGTGCTAGGCTCCATACAAAGTGCTTTACCTAAAGCCTAGGGATTAATTCTTTTAAAAAGCAAAGGAAACACTCACTCTTTTTTAGCCTAGCTTCCTGAGTTTCTTTGGTTCCCCTGCCCAGTTCTTTTTAGCTCTCGGTCATATAATTACAAAGAATGGTATTTCATTATTTAATGCTCTAAATAAGATGCCAGTGAAGATCCTGATTTTGGAAAAATGTCAACCCTATCTTGCCAGAAGCTAGCCATGTGGTAGTCTTATAATAAGAAAAGGAAAAGTTCCCAGCTTAGCCTTTCCAGAATGAAATTAATTACGAGAATTTGACTCTTTCTAAGTCTCTGGGCATTCAAGCCTTTCTCCCGGAGAGCTAGTAACAAATGATTTTGCACTTTCTGAGGTGAGTAATGTGAGCAAAAATTCACATCTTTAAAAGGGGTTAGAACACTGAAAAATGCTTTAACCTTCCTACAACACCTTCCAGGGACCCTTTCAGTGCTACCTGCTCCAAGAATCCTTGATATTTTCTGCACCCATCATTTCTTAGCTTTGACCACCCACCTGAGCTCAGCTTTGTTATTTTTTTCCAGCATATTATGGGGGTACAAATGTTTAGGTTACATATATTGCCTTTGCCCCGCCCGAGTCAAAGCTTCAAGCGTGTCCATCCCCCAGATGGTGCGCATCACACCCATTAGGTGTGAATATACCCATCTCCCCCATCTGCCCAAGTCTGTTATTTTTACATGTCTGTACCACTGAGAGACTGTTAAAATTGCCTCTGCACGCATCCTCTCAGCCAAATAGGCCTGAAATCTTACCTGGAAGCTATGGCTACTTCCTTCCTTTCCCTCTTAAGCATTGTCTTTCTACATCCCAGCTAATAAGACCATTTTCATTTTGGAGTCATTGATTCAACAGACATTTATTAGCTTCCATTTTTGTGCCATACATTATATGAGCTTATGCAGGGGTAACATCAGTGAATGAAATACTCACTCTAACTTCAATAAGCTAAAATGTGTAGAACAAAATGGTTAAGACATATGATAGGTCAATTCCCCTTGACCTCCAATCACTGAAATAGCAGCATCATGAAGACAAAAGTCATATTTTACGTATTATATTCCCAGCACCTAGAAATGTGCCTGGCCCGTAACAGCAGTTAACAAAGTATATTTTGTATGACTGGAAAGATGTTACAAAAATTCAGTGGAAAGAGAAGTTATTTTGGCTCGGGATTTCAGCAAAGGTTTCTTGGAAGAAGTGACAATTGAAGCAGACCTTGAAGAAGAGACAGAAAATAAAATTTGTAAAATTTTGTTTTGCTTATAAAAGTAATATAAGCTTATTCTAAAACAGTTGGGACCAGAAAAGTGGTTTTTAATGTTTAATTTATTCATACATTAACAATCAAGAATCTAAGTGGATATGGCAGAAAAGAGTTCACAGACTCTCTACCCTAATACTTAATAAGTACCCCCAAATTACAAAAACAAATGATAAAAACATAAAAGGTACCAGTAGCTTCCAGGCCTGTATGATAATAAGAACAGAAAAAAATGCTAATCCCCCCTTCCCTGGTGCCTAACTCTAACCCACCTCAACTTCAGAAGACTTAATGGTGAGTTAACAATATCCCAATAATTCTCATGAATATCCCCAAACTTGGAGAGTAGTAAACTGTGGAAAGTTTTTATTTTTCCTTTTCAATGTTGAGGGGATTGATGTAAATGATTGATGGAAAGTGAGGTTGAAAACTGAATTGATTTCCTTTTTCAGAAGAAAATATCCAAGTGTCTATGAGGAAACGGGGAGACAATTTCAGTTTCAAGAGTATCATCTACCATCTCCATTCCACCATGAGATTAAGAAACACTACCACAAATGAGATTAACAAAATCTCGGAAAAGAGCTTAAGATCCAGTTTCCTTTTTTAGTTATCAGTAGTAGTCATGATCACTGATTATGTATATCAAGCAAATATTTGTGATACCCAGTCTTAAGGTAGTTATTTTGTACTTCTACCTCTAAATATCTTATTTTTATTGATTTGCAACATAAAATCTAAGTATGAACAACTCCCTTAGCCCCAGTTTCCAATCCCTGATCATACCTAAACCAATTCAATTTAGAAATATTAGATGCACCACTACGGAAATAAGACAAATATGGAGTCATGGAAAACTCACTCATATTACATCAGCCAACAAAATGACAAACAAAACTTTTTATACTAAGCATACAAATTTTTTTAAAAGAGAGACAGAGAGTATGTCAAGTGTGCAAACACATTATAGTAAAAAGGAAATGGAAGGTGGTACGCAGAAGGCATTTGGAGGAACCACATATGGAAAAAAAACATGCTCTATGAAACAGAGGAAAATTCTCCACAAGAGCTTCACACTACTTAAAAATTTAGTAAGACTTAAAAATCAAGAACTCAGATGCCAAATGATGAAAGAACAGAGTGAAATTAAATGGCCGATTATACCACTAAGAAAACAAATTAAGAGCCAAGATACCATTATAATGAAACTGATAAATAAATTAGAAACAAAAGAAACCAGATAGACACAGCTATAAAGTGAATTATTGACATAAAACAAAGGCTTAATATAATCATAATGAAAGACCAAAGAGCAAAACCAAAACAATTATAGATAATCAATATGAAGGACAAAGATGATCTAACTTAAAGATAACTGGTATTCCTGAAAAGATATTCAATCATAAAAACAGTAAAAAACAGAAATTATCCCAGAAATGAAGCAAGAACTAAATATGCATCCTGAAAAAGCACACCATAGTAAAACAAAAATGTATGCATAAGTGTCAAAACCCAAGTGTTACTGTATATGTGTATCCACCTATATATTATATGAAATAGCTATGATATAATATTATATATCATACATATTTCCTATGTTTTTCTTCTACAAGGCAAAAAATAAAGCTGGCCTAACAACTCTTCTCAGCAACATCCATTACCAGAATATAATAAAGAGATATGTACAAAGTTCTAAGAGAAACAAAATATGACTGAAGACTGTTATAGCCTACCAAGTTGTCTTTCAAGTACAAAGGCAAATTTTTTTTTAACATGAAAGAGCTCAGGGATTATAAACCATGCAAGTCCTTCTTTGGGAAAAAAAAAAAAAAAAAACCTAACACAGAATTAAATTCAGCCACTGAAGACATAAATGGAGCATCTGGGCCCAGTGTGACTCATGCACCATCCAGAGTCAGAAGATACTATAGTAAATTCTACAGAGTTTTGAGGGAATTGGATTTAATACACACTTGTTGACTGAATGAACAAGTTAGAAGCAGGTTAAAAGCAAGTAAGCAACCTTAGAAATTATCATTTGACTTGCCCCTTGTGGCTGTCAAGATAGCATTTACGTGCCTCTTACAAATACATGGCTCTACTCTATCAAAATTCTATTTCCCAAAGAATACAATTAGACATATAGAATTTATCTGCAAGTAATCCCTATTCTTTTCCACTCCCACAATATTGCTCACCTTATTTCATCTCTGCCCAAAAGGCTCTTATCTACATTTCCAAACCCTTCCTATATATTACTACTATAAACAATTCGGTAATATATTTCAAGGGCTTTAAATATCTTCATACCTTTTGACCTAGTAAATTCCCTTCCAGCAATTTGTATTAAAAAATTATTAGTGGTACAGGCAAATATGTATCTTTATTACAGCAAAGTTTTACAAGCATCATAAATGCCCCCAAATAAAGAATTATAGTATAAAAAGAATATTAATATATTGAAAGTTACTGTGATATGAACATGGGTAAAATTGAAAAATGAATGAAAAATGAATATGCAACAAATGAATGTATACATATATTTGATAACATTCAAAATGTGTAAAAAATATGTATGTGAAGACAAAAATAATGGAAACACTGATTCCCTTTGGGTTGCAGTTTTAAAAAAATTTTTACAAAAAATTTTTACAAAAAAATGATGAAAACTTCAAAACATACATAGTAAATATAAATTTGAGGAAAAATATAGTCACCTAAAATCCAATATTCCAATATATTATCATTGACATTAGATGAATATAATTCCAGCTATTCCTGTGTATATGATTTGCATGTGTACATATGTACATAACTTAACTAAAATGATGATAATATAGATCTACCTTTAAAATTAAATGTAATAAATATAATTATACTTGAATTTAACAGAAAAATTAAGCAAAAAGAACTATGGGACTATAAAAAACAGGTATTTTACTCCAAGAAATGTTATGTCTTAAAATATCTCTCTTAAAATGGAAAGTATGGAAGATCATTAAGAAACTATAGTCATTTTTTTTTTACTATTGTGTTTTCATTTTGGAATGTAATCTGAGTCTTTATAATAAAAATGTCGGAATTCACACTCTGACACTTTATTCTCCCTTTCGCTCCATATTCAAGTTTTTTGTTAGTTTCATTATTTTCACATTGTCAAGGCATATAACATTTCTGTTTATTTGCAATCGCAATGTTCACACTCAGTCTTCATCCTGTATTTATGCTCACCACCTGTCCTGTGACCACAGCTTTTCTACAGCCATTTTCCTTATGTTGATTCGTTACTTCATGAACTTTTTTCTCCCCTTTTCTTCTTTTTATTCTTATATACTTGAGATAATGAGATTGTGTATATACCCAAAGGACAACTTGACTGGCTATAAATTTGCTTTGAGTTGTACTACTCCGACCTTAAGTATAAGTCTTGTTCTCCTCATCCCCCAAATTTTCATCCACATCTAAACCTTCAGAGCACTGAGCATGTTTTCCAGCATTTTAAATGGAGTACAACTTAGTCACTGAGATGCTGCCCGAGTAGAGGCATAAACCAGCAAGGAACATTGGTATTTAGTCATTGGTGAGAAAGCATAGCTTCTATTTCTGCCTTCATCACCAACTATCATACCAGTCTGTGATTCAGTTCCCTTCAACAAAGCAGGGTGCCACTACTGCTAATGAGTGTTTACATTGCAAATATTGAAATACAATATTCTACAAATATTTAATATACTTAGATTTTTTGAGAGTCCATATCTGATCCCTAGTCTCGACTTTTTGTAGACCTTGAACTGCAGTTTCTTTGTGGAATGAGGAAATAGAACTACAGTCTTTAAAGTGCATGACTTAAACTCAATGCCCAGGTAGTACACATGGATGAAATGGTCTGAGTGTTATTGCAATGGAATCTTAAGTTATATTTTTCAACACAAATATTTATTTTTCATTTCCAAAAATACTGTATGTTCTCCCATATTTCTTGAAAAGTAAAGCCCTCTTAGCTGATCTTTCATTTTCCCGCTTTGATAAAGAAATGCATATAAGAAATACATTATTTTATTTTTAACTCTACTACAAAAATAATAATAGCACATGCAAATAATGTCACTGCCTCTCAACCCCTATGTTGGCCAGACAAAACGGGAGATTGAGGCAAACTAGAGAATCCCTGTCTATCCTACTCAAAAGGGGCAGCTGCTCCTTACTTCCAACAAAGTATTTTCAGTTCTGTTTGTTTTGTTTTTGCAAAAGAAGCGACAAATCTGTATTTTTGTATGGAATTTCCCAATTTCAAAATGCTAGCATCTGCTCCAATTATTTTAAAATACCACGTAAACCAGAAAAAATTAAAAATGCCTATGAATATGTGGCCCACAAACTGCTAAGTCTATCGTTTCCTTTCTAAACTGCCTCCAACTCTGATATCCAATAAATTTCTTTCCTCAGGGTGGAGGTAAAAGGTGAGTACAATACACAGCTATTCTGCCATTGGTGGTTCTGAAATTTCTATTCTGACACAGCACTGGACTGTACAAATGAGCCCTTCTGATCCTTCAGTGAGGAAATGTGCTGCATGCAAAGCACCGTGCTGAATACAGTGGAAGGATTCAAAGATGATTTGTGTGGGTCATACCCTATGCAGCAGATCATGCCTTTGAGCTTTACTGTACAAACACAATGTACTTAGCTTTCTGATTTTTAATGATAACCATATGCCCCAGTGATTTACAGCAAACAATCACTTTCACATCCCCTGTCTCATAGGATGCTCCTATCAACTGAGAACTACAGAAGCTGAGGTTGGTATTCCCACTGCACAGATAAGCAAACAGTTCAGCAATTGCTAGGGACTCATCTAAGGTCACAGAACTAGAAAATAGGAGACATGGGACTCAAAATCATGTCTTCTGACTCACAATTCTTTGTTCTGTTTCTAACACACCATACTGGTTCATCCTAATTCACTCAGTATCATGCCCTTATGAGATAGCCAGGTAGTCAGGGCTACTGTCAGTCCACTTTGATAGAGAGAGAAAAGTAAATATGCCCTAAGGGACTTTAATTCATAAACTTATTCACTTAGATCTCATGCTCAAACCACCAAGCATATTCACCATTCATATTACAGTTATAAATCTAAAATCTATGGTGCTCAGGACTGGAATCTAACCACTTATTTCCTGTATGAATTTGTCGAAGATACCTAACCATCTTGAATGCCTGAGCCTGAATGCCTTCAACTATAAAATGGGCATAAGAATAGCTACTTTTTAGTAATATTATGAAGATTAAGAGATACGTAGTTTGTTAAAGTAATATATGCTGGATAAATAGATGTATACAATCAATAAATGCTAGTTCTTCTTCCTAAAAAAATAAAATAAAACTAAATAAAATAAAATCTATGGTGACTTTTTCAACATTCCTGTGCTATCAGTAGGTCTTTAATCCTTTAATCCAGAATTACTGTAATCTTTTTTTTTTTTTTTTTTTTTTAAGAAATCATCTCTGTTTTGAGTTTGGTGCAGTGACAAGGTTCTAGACCACGACAATTATTGAAGGTATGATTATTACTGATTGAAAACTATTACCAATTTCTGCTTTCACCCAAGATGGATTAACATGGGCTAGATTCACTCTTCCACCTGAACTAAAACGCTAGACAAAATACATAAAGAGAATGGTTTTTCAAGACATTGGAAATTAGGCAACAAAGAACAATGATCCCTGAAATATGGGAAACAAATAAGATGAGCCCTACAACTGCCCTTTCTGCCTTAAAGAATTTCTAATCCACGTCAGAGGCAACATGGGCAGAGCCCTGTGGGCTCCCTGATTGAGGAAACTTAGCTAAGAGACAGGGCAGACCAGGATGCCTAGAGTTCACAGGGCAGAGAATTATAAAAGAGCACAAGAGAGGGAATTCCAGAGATCTGCCAATGGTTCCCATCAAGTATTCGACAGAGTATTGATCAGTATGTATGTAATAAAACCACTGAAGGGCAGGGAACCACCTGGAAGGCTTAAAAGGAATAATACACAGTGCTCACAGAAGGCTGGGAATGAAGTCTTTCCTACCAGCCAGACTAAAAAACCTCATAAGTTATAGCACATTGAGTAGGTAATTCAGAAGAGTTTTGTCTCAGTAGTGAAGAAAAAGATACCCTAGAATAAAAGTTGTTCTGATCTCACCTAGCAAATCTTAAAAGCAAGACATAAAAGAATCAAACTATTTCCAAGCTAATTTAACTCTCTCCCAGAACAAAGCTCCAGAATATTTACAGGAATACAATAATATTCAACACTTTAAGAAAGTAAAACTCACAGTATCTTTCATCCAAAGAAAAATTACCAAACATGCAAATAAGCAGGAAAACATGACCTATGAGGAAGAGAAAAATCAACCAATTAAAACTGACCCAGAACTGACACAGATTAGCAGAGGAGAAGAGTAAGACATTATAACTATATGCCATGTGTGCACAAAGCTAGAGAAAAGATTTAAAATGTTAAGTAGTAACATGGAAAGAAGTTTTAAAAGACCACAATCAAACTTCTAGAAGTGAAATCTACAAAATCTGAGATTTAAAAAACACTGAATGAGATTAGTGGCAGATTAGACATTGCAGAAGAAACTATTACTCAACTAGCCAAATAAAACACAGAAAATAGATTTGAAAACAAAAACAAAACTTGGGGTGATCTAACATCCATGTACCAAGGAATCCCTGAAAGTGGACAGGAAAAATTTTTTAAATGGCCAAAATATATCTATATTTTATGAAAACTATAAACCCACTGTATTAGTTTGCAAGGACTCCCATAACAAAGTACCACAGATAGGGCGGCATAAACAGCAGAAATGTATTCCATACCTACCCCCTAGATTCTGATGTTTGTTGGCAATCTTGGGTGTTTTTTGGCTTGTAGAAGCATCACTCCAATCATCATCAGTGCCTTTATCATCACATGGCATTTTCCCTGTGTATATGTCTGTGTCCAAAGTTCCCCTTTTGAACCCTTGTATACTGTTGGTGGAATGTGTAATAAATTAGTACAGCTATTATAAGAACAGTATAGAGGCTTCTCAAAAAACTAAAAATAGAACAATCATATGCTCCAACATATATTTGGTGTATATCCAAAAGAAAGGAAATCAATAAATTGAAAAGACATCTGCCCTCCCATGTTTATTGCAGCACTATTCACAATAGTCAAAATATGGTATCCACCTAAATGCCCATCAATGGATTAATGGATAAGGAAAACGTGGTCTATATACACAATGGAACATTATTAAGCCATAAAAAAGAATGAAATCCTGTCATTTGCAACAATATGGATGGAAGTGGAGGTCCTTATGTTAAATGAAACAAGCCAAGCACAGAAAGACAAATATCACATGTTCTCACTCATATGCAGGAGCTAAAAAGGTGGATCTCATGAAGATAGAGTGTAGACTTGAGGGTTACCAGAGGCCAAGAAGGGGAGCGGGGGAGAGGAATGAAGAGAAGTAGATTAATGGGTGCAAATATACAGCTTGATAGAAGAAATAAAACCTAGTGTTAGATAGATCAGTACGATGACTATAGTTTACAATAATCTATTGTACATTTCAAAATAGCTAAAAAAGAATTTGAATGATTCTGGGATAAAGACAAGACAAATATATAAGGTGATGGATATCCCAAGTATACTGATTTGATCTTTACAAATTATATGAACGTATTAAATTATCATATATACCATAAAACCATATACATTATGCAACTATATATATCATGCATCAGTAAAAATAAAACAAAGCCATCCTTTTCAAAGGACACCAGTCATATTGAATTAGGGTCCTGCCTAATAACCTCATCTTAACTAATTACATTTGCAACAACCTTATTTTCAAATAAGGTCACCTTCTGAGTAATGGGGATTAAGACTCCGACATATAAATTTTGGGAGCATACAGGTTAACCCATAACACCCATAGATCTAAGAAACTCAAGAAATTCCAAGCATAGGAAACATTAAGAATAATACACTGAAGCATATGATAACCAAATTGCTCAAAACAGCCACAGGAAAAAATATGTATTGCACACATGGAACCAAAAATAAGGATGACAGCAAATTTTTCATCAAAAACAATGCAAGACAACAGTGAATCAACAAGTTTAAAGTAATAAAAAGTCAATCTAGAATTTTGTGCCCAGTAAAAACACCTTTTAAAAATGAAGATGAAATAATTTTCTAGATATGTAAAACCTAAAAAAAGTATCACCAACAGACCTGCCCTGCAAGACATTTTAAATAAAGTCCTTCAGGCAGAAGAAAAACAATAGCAAATGGAAATATGGATCTATACAAAATAATAAAGAGCACCGGAAATGGTGATTATGTAAGTAAATATATGAGATATTTTTCTTATTAGTTAAATCTCTTTAAAAGATAATTGACTTATCAAACAAAAATAATTATAGGCCTTATAATATATGAAAAAGTAAAATATATGACAATATTAGCACAAGACCGAGAGGGGAGAAATGGAAGTATTCTATTGTCAGGTTCTTGCACCACAGGTGAAGTAATATAATCTCACTTGCAGGTAGACTGTGATAAATTAATAATGTATATCATAATGTCTAATGCAACTCCTAAAATAGAAAAACAAAGAGTTATGGCTTATAAACCAACAAAAATAAGACATAATTAACCCAAAAGAAGGCAGGGGCTAAAAATGAAAGGATAATAAATAGGACAAATCAATTAGTAAGAAAGTAGATTTAAATGTGAACATATCAGTCATACTAAATGTCAATAGTCATAATACTAAATTAAAAGGCAGAGATTGTCGGACTGGATAAAAAAGCAAGACCTGACTATATGCTGCCTATAAGAAACTTTAAATATAAAGACACAAATGGGTTTTTTAAAAAAGGATGGATTAAGATATACTATGCTAACAACTAATCAAAAGAAATCCAGGAGTGGTTATATTAATATCAGACAAAATATATTCTAGAACAAAGAATATCACCAGTGATAAAGAAATTCACTTCAAAATAATAAAAGGGTAGACTATCAAGAGAAAGTAAGAATCTTAAACATTTATGCAGTTAATAATACATCCTCAAAATACATGAGGCAGAAACTGACAGAACTGCAAGGAGGAATAGATAAATCTGTAATTATAGTCAGATTTCAGTACCCTTATTGAAATTACCCTATAGTTGGTAGAACAAGTAGATCAAAACTCCGTAAGGATATCAAAGATGTGAACAAAACTGTCAAACAACTTTATCTAAATAAATCATGTGTCAAAGAAGAAATCAAGATGGAAATTAGCTATTACATATGAAGTTACCGTGACTATTTTAAGCAACTGAGATTGAAATCACAACATACCAAAATTTAGAGGATGTGCCCAAAGCAATTTTTAGAGGAAAATATATAGCACTAAATATCTATATTAGAAAAGGAGAAAAAATCAATTTTCTCAGTTTCCACAAAATAAAGACCAGAGCAGAAATCAATGAAATGGAAAACAATAGAGAAAAATCAATAAAATCAGAAGCTGTTTCTTTACAATAAAATTGATAAACTTTTAGCCAGAATGATCAAAGGAAAAAGAGAGGAGACACAAATTACCAACATCATGAAGAAGTGACATCATTATAGAGTCATTCTACAGATATCAAAAGGAAAATAGGGAAATTCTATAACAGCTTTATGTCAAGAAATTTGATCATTTGATGAAATGGACAAATTCCTCAAGAGACACAAACTACCAAAGTTTGTTCACAAAGAAACAGACTGAATTGCCATATATCTATTAAATATTTAATAAGTTGAATTTATAGTTAAAAACCTTCCCACAAAGAAAACTCCAGGCACAGATGGCTTCAATGGTAAATTGTACCAAACACCTAAGAAACTGTACCAATCTCCTACAAACTCAGAAAACTAAACAGGAGGGAATACTTCCCATCTTGTTTTGTGAAACCAGCATTACTGTAGTACCAAAACCAGACAAAGACATAATAGGAAGGGAAACTACCTATATGCCTCATGAACATGCATGCAAGAATTCTTAACACAATTTTAGCAAATCCAATCCAAAAATATATAAAAAGAATAATACATCATGATCAAGTGAGATGAGTCCCAGCAATAAAAGTAGATGTCCATGCAAAGACCTGGAGTACACAAAAATTCACAGCAGTTTTATATGTGATAGCTGAAAACTAGAAACAACCCACATGTCCAACAGGCGAATGAATAAAAAAATTCCATGCTATGGGGTACTACTCAGCAATGAGAGTGAATTATTAATGCATATACCAACACGATGAATCCCAGAATAATTATGCTGAAAGAAGCCAGTCCACAAAAAAGGTACATACTGTACTTTATAATTCCATTTATACAAAATTCTAGAAAATGCAAATGATTCCTGTGACAGGAAACAGTGGGTACCTGGGGACGAGACAAAGGGAGAGACAGCACAAGAATGGGCAGAGCAGAAGGAAGAGATTAAAAAGGGACACGAGGAAACTTTGAGGGGGATACATATGCTCATTATCATGCCCATAAGAATGTTTCACAGATGCACACTTTCGCCAAAATGTATCAAACTGTACACTCTAAATATGTGTTGCTTATTGTATGTTAATTATACCTCAGTGAAGAGGTTAACAGACCCATCTATAACCACACTCCAGCCCATTTTAAACAGGATAAACTCTATACAGAGCACGATTATTTAAAAAACAAGATATGGAAAGTTTATAAAAGCTATACAAGTCTTCACCAGAGCTGGGCTGAGAAACCTCTAATCCCCACTCCACTGGGAGGACGGGGCTGGCTTGGACATTAGTCATTGCCAATTCCCCTTATAAACATCAAGGGTTCCCAAATTAAGTTCTGAATAGCACTAAGCCTGCAGGGGGTTAGTTAGAGTGATGCAAAAAAAAAAAAAAAAAAAAAAGCACCTGTGATCAAAAGAGGATGAGAAACTTTTAACCATATTCTTTACTGCAGGACTTTTTAAACCTTTTCACATGCAGTGTGCATTTTAACTCTATAAGACCATGCTGTGTATACAGTGTTTCCTGACAGTATTTGATTATAGACTTTTTGTTTTCATAGACTTTTCCCAGTGGGAACATCCCAGCAAGCAGTCTTTGGGACATTCTTTGGGAGCCTTTCCAGGCTCCTCCCTGTCCTCTGGCTCCAGGCTGGGTAATGCTAAATGCAGGGAGTTCAAGGGTAGACATAAAATAAGGGGTGATCATGTGAATATAGGCTGTCCCCAATAGTTCAGGCAAAGCATGAAAATTCTGAAGCCAAAAATAAACTGTTCCTTCATTTTCCTTTGCTTCATTTATCCAGGACATTAACATGAAAGATTTCTTCTCAGTGTCATGACGCTCCCCTTCATGAGCACAGATAATCAATCAGCAGTCGGCTGGGCTCAAAACAGAGTGACAGACTCAGCAGAGGAACAAAGAATGCCCATTAGGGGAGAGAGAGACAGAGGAGGGGGCTTGGGAACCACCTCTGCTAGGAGAGGTGATCCCACCACCAACAGCTACATCTCCAGGGGCCCTATTTATTACCATCACCTTCCACTTCAAACACAGAGTTCACAGTCTGGGCATCTCCATCCATCTTCTAGTTGACAAATGGCCTCATAAATCTTCCTTTCACCTCTCAAAAGGGCCACAGCTGGGCTAGAGCGCCCCTCCCTAGTCTCTCCCCGCCTCTTGCCTCTTCAACCTGGGCGCTATTCTTCTCAAAGAGTCAAACAAAACCGAGCTGTCCCAAGCAGCAGTAACAGAGCCTGACCTTCTCCTAAAAGAGCTGGGGGCTGAGACCCAGGAGACAGGCCAGCTGGAAAGCCTGAACAATGCAGGGGGCGCAAAAGAAAGCACATGAATATTCAAGCATGTTCAGGGGCTCTGAGAGTCACTTACCCCAAAGGGAAGCCTGACCACTCCCTCCCGCTCCATGAAGAGCCAAGAGGACCAGCCAGATAACACTGAGCCCTCCAGATTCCCAGGGTTAACCAGACAGAATTCCAGTGCTTAGCAGTTGCTTAGATTCAAAAACAGAGAGAAGCCCCACCAGGAGAGCTGCTCATCTGCCCCCCAGCCCCAATTCCTTCCTCCAGGCTTTCTCAGAAAACAAGGGTTTCAAACACACCATCCACATCATCTTGGGTCATCTCCCTGATTCTATCAATGAAAAAATTCATGTTTAGGGAAGAGATTTCCCCAAATACAACACAGTGGGCTATTGGTAAAAACCAGAGCTAGGACCTAACCCTCCTAACTTTACCTCCATTATATTTTTCGCTAGATTGAGTAGAGGCTTCTAACCTTGAGAATCAGAGGACCCCCGAATTTCCAGTTAAAACTTGAGAGATATGTACATACTTCCCAGAGGAGGCTGCATAGTTTTCATTACATACTTAAAGGAGCAGATAATGAAATTAAGAATCCCTGCCTACGACAGGGAGCAATTTGGTTCTCAGAGCAGAAGGAATGGCAAAAAAAAAAAAAAAAAGAATCAGGACCCAAATGGCAGGTGCTACCTTTAGAGACAGAAGGAAAAACAAATAAACAAAAGTATTGGGGGAAGGAGGCATTGATAGGGCTGCCCTGAAGAAAACCATGAGATGGGGGATATCGGCTTTTCAGCCTCCCATCTCGTCTTCTAGCTTGTTAGCCTTAACCTCGTCTTCCATATTCCTCACCCCGTTGTTTCATTTATCCCCCATAATCAAAATAGATCTGTACCACATCCCATCCCCTCAGGCTTCAAGTTCTTTTGAAAAGCAGTCCATGCTAAAGTATTATTCACTTACTAAGGCTTGTTTTCCCATGAGTCTTCATTGCCTTGAACAAGTACATCATGGTGGAGTATCAGACACTGCAGAAATCCGGCTTTTGTGCAGCAGAGGAAGCCGTTCAGGGATGCTCATAGATGGAGTTAGTTCCCAAAATTAGAGCAAAGGGTGAAAACAATGCCTGATCAAAATTACCTTTGAAAACCCCACAAGTCTCTCATAAGTAGAAAATAGTAAACATGATCTTTTGTATTAACAATGAATGGTTATATATGTGTGTGTGTGTGTGTGTGTGTGTGTGTGTGTGCATAGAGAGAGAGACATCAAGCATCCTATATGTAAAAATTCATTTTTTTAAGAGACAGGGTCTCACTATGTTGCCCAGGCTGGAGTGCAGTGGCTATTCACAGACATGATTATTGTGTACTGCAGCCTCCAACTCCTGGGCTCAAACAATCCTCCTGCCTCAGCCTCCCAAGTAGCTAGGACTACAGGTTCACTCAACCACATCTGGCTAAAATTCAAATGTTTAAACAATGGCATATCACTCAGTATGGAGAAATGTTCACACTAAAAGAAATCACAGAAATCAGGATCAACTACATTCACGCCCTTTACATCTTCCCATCCCATGTTTACCCTGGGACATTCCATCATAGGATGGAACAGTAGGCAGAATAGCCTTTTCTACTTAAATTGTTGTTTTCCCATGCATGCCTCTGTTGTCTTGTTTTGGCCAGGCATGTTTCTGGGTCTATAAAGCACATAATTTTTATTAGCCCAAAGACTTGCCTGTTTTTAAAAGTCAACTTCACATGCTGTCTCACCTAGATCCTTAGAGGACAGAATGTGCCAGTTCTCTTTCCTCCTCTGGTTTCTTAAAGAGGTGAATGAATAATGAAGTCAGGGTCTGTTCTTATCAGGACTTAGGAAGCCTAAGTAACAGGAAGGGCATTAGCAGGTAATGAAGAGACACGCCTTTGCATATCAATTCTGCCAGTGACTCTCTGGGGAACCTCTGGGCAGGCCTCAACCTCTCTGCACCTCAACATTTTTATCTGTACAAAAAGGAGATTAATGCTGAGGAACCCTATACTTTTTTCCAGCTCCAAAATACTGTGCTTCTAGGCCCAGCTGGCCACTCACTAAGTAGCCTTGGCCAGTAGCTTCTCCTACCTGGTCTCAAATACTGGCTCTTCACTTCTAGTTGTATGATATTGGGCCTTACTTAACCTCTTTATAACTCACTATCATCATTTATAAAGGATAATATAAAGGTCCTGACCTCACAGAATTACATGCAGCAATCTATGTAAAAAGGACTCAAACAGCACAGGCACGTGGTATTACAGCCAGTATTACAATAAAGGGAGGGAGTCGGGCCAGCAGTTCCTTAAGTCCCCTTCAGCTCCCCTCTTCCCTGGGTCTGTTGCCCTTTTGTGGTCAGTCGTATTTGTCTATTATGGATGACCAGCAAGTGTCATCGAGGATCATTCACTTGCTCAGACTGCAAATGCAACCAATGTCCAGGTGTCCAGGGGCAAAAGCTGATTGTGCCAGAGGCAACAAGGAAATTTTTGCTCCAGTGTAGAAAACCTCACTGTTGTTCAAGAGTTTAGGCTGGCAGTATTGTCTAGTGGAGTCTTCGTCCATTTACAGTGCTATAAAGGAATATCTGAGGCTGGGTAATTTACAAAGAACCGAGGTTTATTTGGCTCACGGTTCTGCAGGCTGTACAAGAAGCATGGGGCCAGCATCTGCTTCTGGTAAGGACCTCAGGAATCGTCCAGTCTTGGCAGAAGGCAAAGGGGGAGCAGGGGTGTCACATGGCAAGAGAGGGAGCAAGAGAGAGGAAGGAGGTGCCAGGCTCTTTTTAACAATCAGATCTTGTGGTGACTAATAGAGCAAGAACTCATCACCACAAGGACAGCACCAAGCCACTCATGAAGGATCTGCCTCCACGATCCCAACACCTCCAACCAGGCCCCACCTCCAACACTGGGGATCAAATTTCAACAAGAGATTTGGAGAGGACAAATATCCCAGCTATAGCAAGTAGGCACAACCCTCCCACCAAGAACTGGAGGTCACATTCTGGTCGCTGCCCACCCCACTGTGTGACCTTGGACCAGGCACTCTGGCTCCGAGTTCCACTAGAGGGGCACCGATGAAGTCCAGGTTGGGAGAGATGTGAAATGTCTCCGACCTCAGCTCTATTAGTCACTCTACAGGTCTCCACAAAGAGCAGGCTTTGCCATCTTGGTGTTGTCATGGCAAATCTCCACTTGTGACGGACTTTGTGTGATCCCTGGCATCAACCCTGCAAGGGCGGCAGAGCAGCTAGTACCAAAATCACAGATGGCCCAGGCAGGTGACATGATTCACACAGGTCACAGAGCAAATTACGAGCAGCAAGAAGGCAAACCCCATTTCCTTAAATGCAAATTTAGCTCTTAGGCACTTATTTTATGTCCCCAGACACCAAACAAAGGACTGGTATCCCTCTCCCTCCACCCCACAGTCCAAAATGCTTCAGGATCTCTATGGTGACTGGAAAATGCTCTAATGACTCAAGTCATGGAGGTCACCCATTCCTGACGCCCCCAGCTCTTGCCTGATCCCTGACCTCTGCCTTATTCTGAACAGTCCCAGATGTATGGAAGTAACAGCTCTGTCCACCCCACCCCCATCCGTCTCCTACCCCATAAAAGAAAATGGGCTGAAAGAGCGCCATCGCTGACCAGTTGTCCAGCTCCGGAAAGGTCACCCACCCACTCTGTTCTGCCTTCCTCCGCCCCCAGCATGACAGCCCAGAGAACTGCCTCCGCCTCTGCAATGCGTCGGTCCTCGCTCTCCCCCTCCCACCCTACGCGCTTGCTCCCATCGCTGGGAGCTTCGCTGCAGAGCGCTTCTCTGCCTGGACCAAGGGCTACCGGGCTGCCAGGCAATGCTGGAGAAGGTAGTGGAGGTGGCAGACATGGGTTGAGGGGGCTCAGCTCTCCGCTCAGGCCCCAGCTGGAGCCCCGCAACCTCCATCTGCAGCATTCCCGCAGCCACGCAGCCCGTGCGTTTCTTCACGCACACGTGCGCATCAGTCTCGGCTTTGGGCTGGGGCTGCCCTACATCCCTCAGCGAGATTTGTTAAGATCCGACCCCTTCCCCCTTCTCTGGATGGGAACTGGACTCTTGGCAATGAGGCTGGGATGGAAACGTATCTGTGCTGCAGGAAGCCCAAATTTACAGAGAAAACTGATTCAATGCGGAAAAGGTGTGCATTAAACCCAGCCAGTTCCTAGTTAAAATTGTGCAGCTAGAGGTTGGAGTTTGACGTCAACAACTTCAGCCTCCCGCCTCTGCACAAACTCTCTGCAATCCATCATGCCTTCTCCTCCCTCCCGGGGACTTGATGTCTTCATGTTGTCCTCATCTCCTTTTGTCAAAGGCTGCTTTGGGAAAAGGCATCTCAAATCCCCTTACACCTGAGGGAGGATGCCAGCCACTGTGCTTCCTCTGCTGTAAAGATTTCCATGTTTAGCCTCATCTCTCCGTGTGGGTACCAAGGTGGTCAATCTTTGCAGCCGTAGGATGAGGTGTGGATGAATGACCAGGGACTGGAGAAGGAAATACCGAAACCAGTGTGATCTTAAATGAGATACTTCACTTTTCTGAGCCTCCTCTGACCAGTAGATGGAACAAGATCTATGGATCTATCTCATGGGGCTGTTTCGTCAGAGACAAAGCATTTGTTGACAAGATACAGTGATCAGAAACCTGGACTGAAAATCACCCAGAGCTGAGTTTAAATCCTAGCTCTAGCTGTGCAACCAAAAGCAAGTTACCTACCCTCTCTAAAACTCAGCTTGCTTATCTGTAATACCAGGATGATTACATTTTAAATACTTGACAGGGTTGAGAAAACTAAAAAAGACAATGGACTCTCTATTATGTGGTTAAAAGCATGGACTCTGTAGTCAGAGCATGTCGGTTTAAGGCAAGCTCTACTATTTACTAGCTGTGTGACCTTGGAAAAGTCACTTAACCTCTCTGTGCTTCAGTTTCATTCTCTGTAAAATGCTAATAATAACAGCATCTACTGTGATTGGTAGTTGCGAGTATTCAGTGATCTAAAATATGTGTAACATATTTATAACAGTAGTTGGCACTGGCACATAATAAGCTTAAGTATTAACTAGTAGTCATGTTGCTGTTATTTAAATAAAGCCTTAGTACCATTCTTGACACATAGTAAGTCCATAAGTCATGGTCATTACTATAACATCCAAGTATATAATAGTATCGTCCTTCTAGTATTACCTTTATGATGGTGGCTGCCTGGGATACCCCACCAGGTGAGGATGACTCTAGTGCTTAAAAATCTAAAAATCAAAGCGATAGGGTTGGGACTAAGGTACACTTAAGATTTTCAGTGACTTGCAGGGCAGTGCTTAAGAGGCAGTAGGTAGAATCAGCCACATGCCCAGTGTTCTGGGGGTAGAGGGAAGGAAAGGGGTTGAAAAGGGAGACAAAGCAAGAGAAGCATCTTTGTTCTCACACATAGATTCTGCAGCTGGCATGACCCTGCCTTACCAGCATGGCAAAGCTCTCGACAGCCCTGCCAAAGGTGTTAACTGAAAACCCATTTCTGTATAAGGATAAGAAATGCCTCCCTATGTCACAAAATCAGAATTGTATGGATACTCAATCAAATCTTTTTATTTACACGTAAATCAAATGAGGCCCAGAGAGGGAAATGTGCTTATTCAACATCACACAGCAGATGAGTGCCAGTCAGGACTAGAACCAGGATTTCCAGCCTTAAGTCCAAGGTCTTACTCACTAGGTCAGGTACCTAGAAATGGAAATTATGGCACAAAGAAGTGGCCCAGAAGGCCCTAAAAACAGGTCCTCGTAGAGGGAAATGCACAGGAAAGTGTTGTTGGGAATAACCAGGTGTGTAATCATCTTTTCTTCATCTGGGTGATAGATGTTTATCTGCCCTTCACCCTCCGTGCTGTCTTTTCTCAGCCTCTGTGCTTAGGTACTTTGCAGACATGCCCTAAAGATCGTCTAGCCATTGCATTATATAACGTCAACACAACACGCCTCCCTGACGTGCTCCAGACATCCACGTCATTGAGATAATTGCTGCAGGACTCGCCCAGAAAGGGAGGGAGTCCCAGAAACAGCTAAGAGGTAAAGAGAAAGATTACTCTGTAGCTCTCAGAAGATGATCTGTCCCCACAGTTACAGTGCCTGCCTTGGCTTCTTCTTATTGGCCAGATGGTCCTGGGGTTAATATATTTCTATCCAGTAAAATGCAAAAAGGAAACAGCTATAACTTCCACTGCTGCTGGCCCTCATACAGGCTTTTCTGCTGATGATGCTGGGGGAAACAGCTTAAAACGCTCTGCAGAGACAACTTCCAAAATGTTCACATTAGATCTACAGGCAACACTGCCTGGATTCTCTACAACCCCCACCTCTGGAGCCAGATCACTAATGCTCACTCCAGCCATGCTGCAAATTCTGAAGAGATATGTGCTAAATTGTGTCTGGTCCTTATGTTATGAATGCAGATAAAATCTTATTATTTAACAAATCATTACTAGACATCACTAGGTACAGGATTCCATGAGAGGTACAAAGATTAATAAATGTGCCTTCTTCTCAAGTTACTAAGAGTTTGGTAGGGGAGACATAATATGTACTTAGTAGAAATCAAGCAGAACTCTAAACTGCATCTGCTTACTAGCCCCTAATACAGCCTTTGTCAACTTTCCACTAAAATAACCAGAAGACAGAGGAAAATGCACAAAAACTCATAATGAAAAAGAAAGAAAAGTCTAGTAGGGATGTTTGCTAATTGTGAAGCAGCTGGTATATCAAAGCCTTGCTTTAAGATACCCAGGTTTCATCTCATGAAACCCTAAGACGTATGTCCCTACTGTCTTCTCTGACTCAGAGACCCAAGAAACTCATAAAATGCCATCTATAACACAGATGCTGCTTTTTGAGAGGGCCATAACACAGTGCTTGGCACATGGTACACACTAATCACAATACCTGCTATCTTACTGAATAAAATTAACAAGTTGTTCATCCACCCATTCTTCCACTGCTAATTTTATGTTCTTTGAGAGACAGTAACGCTCTGGGCATAAAGGAGGAAGGGCTGTGCTGTGGTTTCAATATGGTTTGTTTGTCCCCACCAAAACTCATGTTGATGTTTGATCCCTAACGTGACAGTGTTGGGAGGTGGTACCTAGTGGGAAGGATCTGGGTCATGGTGGTGGCTCCGTCCCTGAAGAGTTTAATGCCCTTCCTCAGGGGTGAGTTCTTGCTCTTACGGAAATGGATTAGCTCCTAAGGTAGTGGGTTGTTAGAGTCTGGCTTCCTCAGTTTCCCTCCCCTGCTTCCTCTCTTCCCATGTGCTCTCTTTGCACTTGCCAGCTCCCCTTCTGCTTTCCGCCCTGCACTGAAGCAGCCTGAGGCTCTCAGCAGATGCAGGTGCCCAATCTTGAACTTTCCAGCCACCAGATTCAAAAGCCAAATAAACTTCTTTTCTTTATAAACTACCCAGTTTCAGGTATTTTGTTATAGCAACACTAAACAGACGAAAACAGACTAGAAGTGGCAAATTGCATCCTGGAACATGTCATTCTTATATCTAAAGCAATTCAATCTGGAAAAGTAAAAAAAAACAAAATTCTGTTACTAATATTAATATATGCTGAAAATTGGATTTTACATGTGTTCCATTGATTCAGAGTATTACAAAGAACATAGAGGAACTGGGATGAAATGCTACCTTAGCAGAATAGAATGTTATACATCAGTTTCTCAGTTTTAGCACAATTAACATTTGGGGCCACATAATTTTTCTTTTGTTGAGGAATGTCCCATGAATTATAGTGTACTTAACGGCATCCCTGGCCTCTATCCACTAGATGCCAGCAGCACATACACCCCCCTCCCCAAGTTGTAACAATCAAAAATGTCTTTAGATATAAAATGTCCCTTGGGAGGGGGGCGGAATTGCCCCGGTCGAGAACCACTGCTATAGATAAATGCTTAAGAAAGTGGAAATTGTATGATGAGCTGTTCACATTACATTGTGCTCTGGTTGCAAAGCTGACCTGTCACCACACGAATGCACTTGAGCAAAAGCTAAGGGAAGGCCACATCCTTGAACACCGACAAACTGAAGGTTTTGAGATAACTGAAGGTTTTGAAGGATAGCTAGCGTGGGCTTTAGGGGGGAAATGCAGAACAGCAGAAAAGGAAGATTACCTGAAAGATCGTAGAAATAATCTACTTGAAGATACAAAAGAAAATTTCAGAAAATTGTTGTGTATTCTCCACGGAGAGTAAAAAAATTCTGGCATCCATGAAATGAGCAGGAAGCTGTTAGGAGATGTAGCCGATATGAAAATACGGCAAACATACGAATCAATGAGATAAAAGAATGGAGTAAAATGAACATTGTTAATATTTAATGAAAACTTAAAAATACAATCATGAAATCAAACTACGCAAGAGAAGCAGTAAATAAGCAAAACTGATGAAGCAGAAAACTACAACAGTAATGTGGGAAGCTCTCCCAGACTACAAAGGGAAAGGGAAAAGAGAAAACCATGAGAGAAAATTGAAAGAAAATAAAAAGCTAATATGTAGATAGTTAGCATTTCTAAAAATGTCATTAGCACAAAAAGAAACAGAAGCAATAACTAAAAATAAAATGTACCCAGATGAAAATGACTTATGCATACATACATTGAAAGGGTCCACTGGTTTCCAGATCAATTCAATTAAAAGCCATCCTCACATAAATATAACATGATCTTTTCAAAAATTATATGAATAAGTTCTACATGCACAAAAAGACTTTTAAAAGAAAGAAAAATAGGATTTCTATGAAGGAACAAAAATCAGGCAGGTCTTATGTTTTTTCTCTGAGTTATAAACCCAAAAATCATATACTCAGCCAATTCATACTAGGTGAGCAGAGTCTAAGAAAAACATGCTATCCATATTTACTTTAAAAAGTGATTTAAAAGTATACCCCCAAAGAACAAAGAAATGAAACAAAAATAAAAGAAAGACCTCAGAAATAGAGGATCGATGATATAAAAACATTGACAGTCAACACTAAAATCAGGTAACAGAGAAACGAATCTCAATAACTCTGAATAAAACAATGTGAAAAATTATTATTAAATACTTTAAAAATTCATGCAGGAAATAAGTTTGCTTAAAGTATGCTAAATGTTTTAAAGTGAATACAATTTTGCTCTTGACTAAAAATTAGACATATATAAAACATGGCTCTCGAAAAATTTAAAGTAATCACAAATAAAATATAACCACTCAAAACACCAGGAAAAAACATATGTTCCATAAAACACAGAAATAAAACAAGAAAGTATGAAATAACATAAAATGATCTAGACATTATTAAGATGGCTGACTAGAAGTACCCAAGGCTCTCCTCCTCCACAGAGAGGAACCGAAATGAATAAATAATTACACTTCAAGTGTAGTGTCTAAGGGAGAGCACTGGAATTCATCAGTGAACCAATGAAAACCCTCTGAGACACGGAAACTCAGGATGGCAGCATAGAGAGGGACGCAAAGCACCCAGTCAGGATCAACTCAGAGCTAAAAGGGACTCTCCATGTGTGTAAAAGGTAAGTAGCAGACCCCCAGCAGTCCCCATTAGCACCATGGACACCTGCAATCCTAGCTGCAGAAGAATCCCACAGTCCTCACAGGCCCTGAGCCTAGTAAAGGAAACTCCCTAGAGTCCACGCATGTACTAGTCAGTTTTGCATTGCTATAAAAGAAATACCCCAGGCTGGATAATTTATAAAGAAAAGATGTTTATTTGACTCATGGTTCTGCAGACTGTACAAGGAGCATGGCACCAGCATCTGCTTCTGGTGAGGGCTTCAGGGAGCTCTCAATCAAGGCAGAAGGCAAAGGGGGAGCAGGCAAGTCACATGGTGAGAGAAGGAGCAAGAGAGGGAGGAGGTGGCACCAGCCTCTTTTAAACAACCAGCTCTTGTGTGAACTAGTAAAGCAACAACTTGCTCATTATCACAGGGAGGGCACCAAGCCATTCATGAGGGGTCCACCTTCCTAACCCAAACACCTCCCATCAGGCCCCACATTCAACACCGAGGAATCAAATTTCAACATGAGATTTGGAGGGGCCAAACATCCAAACCACATCAATGCAGCTGCATTGCTTCAGAGAAGGAACTCACGCTGGGTCCTTCCCACTCCCTGGGACCCAAGCAGCTATGGCACACCACTAGTTTGAGAGAAGAACCACTGCTAGAGTGCAGCCTGCCTGAGGACCAATAACCCCTGCATCTCCACATCCTAGAGGCCCCACCATTATCCCATCAAACCCATACAAAGGGCTGCAATGCCACAAACCCCACTGTACCAGGAGGTATAACTGTGACCCTGGCACGCAAGCCCACTCAGGACCCTCAGTATGTTCTCCACACTAGCAACCTTACCGATATTCAAGTCTGATCATCTCACTCCTCAGCTTAAAACCCCTGATTGGCTCCCCATTTCCCCAGGATCAAGCCCAAATAACATAGAGGGGGGCTCACAGGTTCTGCATCGTAAGAGTGGCTGCCTCTTCCCCTAACCCCCCACCACAATCTCTCTCTCCAAGCTCTACGTCCGTCCCACCTCCTCCTGCTCTTCTCTCAGTTCCCCCAATGTGCTGGGCCTCCTCCTGCTCCTGGGCCTTTGCACGTGCCATACCCTCCCCGGAATATCCCCACCACTCTGGCTGTCCCCGCCTTCCCTCCACTCCACTGGCCTCAAGCCCGACACTCCTCCTAACTCTTATCCCCCAGCTCTCAACTTACATGTTACTTCCTCCAGGAAGACTTTTACAATCCAAACTAGCGCAGATATCTCTGCTACGTGCTCCCAGGGCACCTTGTCCTTCCCATCCGAGTACATTTCACACTTTGCTATGATGGCTCATTTGTCGGTTTGCCCCACTAAATAGTAAGCCATGTGCAGAGACAGACTATACTGAATCCCCGGCACCTAACAAAGGAGACAAGGAGGAGGGAAGGGAGGTAAGAAGGAAGGAGGAAAAGAAGG
This sequence comes from Varecia variegata, assembly GCA_028533085.1. NCBI lineage: Eukaryota > Metazoa > Chordata > Mammalia > Primates > Lemuridae > Varecia > Varecia variegata. Next base: position 19,174,356 of record CM052447.1, read on the forward strand.
AACTGCCCACCTATCTAAGGTTTGCCTTATTCGGGTCCTTGCTTTGTCTTTATATTGGGTTTATTCTTCGTGTGACCTCTGGGAAGAAGAGAAAAATAGGAAACCAAGCCCCAAAACAAAGTGAAATAGAGAACAATTGTTAAAAAGAGAAGCTAAAGCATGAAGATTTGTTTTTTTAAAAATCAGTATCTGAGCCTGAGAAATTTACTCATGGAAATTAAGAAAAAAAAAAATCAAGATTCTTAATGTCCTCTGAGCCAGATAACAATACTTAACGGAGTTTACGGTCTCTTGGAGAAGCATGTAATTCCAAGTACACTCATTGTTAGGAAAGAAACATTCACTGTGAACTTGGGAGCCTATAAAAGAGGCAAGTTAAAAGCTGAGAGCTCTAAAGTTGTATAGGATTTTCCAGGCAAAGGTAGGGAGGTGGGAGAGAAAGTTCTAGAAAACAAGATGAGCATATGAGAAGGGCCTAGATGGAAAAATGTGGCCAGGCAGGAGGCTCTGAGAGGAAATCAGATCCTCCAAGCCGGAAAGCCAGCCCAGCATGGTACAGCGGTTTCTACTTTCTGTCATAGCAAGGGAGCCCTTCCTTCTAGTAAAATCCTCTATGGAAACCACCATTAACATAAAACATAAAAATAGAGCTGTTCTGGTTAGGGTTACTGCTGTGTTTACCAAGGGAGGCAAATATTTTAGCCCAGGGCTTCTCAGACTGCATGCATACAAATCACCTGGGGTCGTGTTAAAGGTCAGATTCTGAGTGAAGAATTCTGGGGTGGAGCCTGAGATTCTGCATTTCTAACAGCCCCCCAGCCCCCATCCTGTGATGCTGCTGGTGGTCCACCGACATCTTTGAGAGCAAGATCCTAGACACTTGTCAAGCAGTTAACCAGGAGCCAACAGAAAGCAAAGCATAGGATGGCCCAATGCCCTACCACGATCTGAAGGCAGGTCTGTGCCGGGTGTGTTAAAAGTGTGTGTGAACACCTCTTAGAATAGCTATTGCTGGCCAGGCGTGGTGGCTCACACCTAGAATCCCAGAACTTTGGGAGGCTGAGGTGGGAGGATTGCTTGAACTTGGGAGTTCAAGACCAACCTGAGCAAGAGCAAGACCCTGTCTCTATAAAAAAATAAATAAGGAATGGCTATTGTCAAAAAGTCAAGAGATAACAAGTGCTGGTGAGGTTGTAGAGAAAAGGGAACTCTCTGTACTGTTGGTAGGATTGTAAATTGTACATCCCTTAAAGAAACCAGTAAGGGGGTGGTTCTCAAAGAATTAAAAGTAGAACTACCATATGATCCGGCAGTCCCACTTCTGGGTACATATATCCAAAGGAAATGAAATCAGGATCTTAGAGATACTTGTACTCCCATATTCATCGCATCATCATTTGCAATAGCCAAGACATAGAAATCTAAATGTCCATCAACAGATGAATGGATAAATTGTGATGTCTATACATATGCAGTGGATTATTCCTCAGGCTTAAAAGAGAAGGAAATCTGCCATTTACCACAGCAGGGATGTACCCGGAGGACACTATACAAAGTGATTAAGCCAGACACAGAAAGACAAACGCTGTACGATTTCACTCATACATGGAATCTAAAACAGTCAAACTGACAGAAGCCCGGAGTAGAATGGTGATTGCCAGAGGCTGGGGAGAGGGGGGAATGGGGAGATGTTGGTCCAAAGGTACAAAACTTCAGTTATGTAAGATAAATAAGTTGTGGAGATCTAATGTACATCAATGTGACTACAGTTAACAACACTGTATTGCTACTTCAAATGCGCTAAGAGGGTAGCTCGTAAGTGTTCTCACCACCAAAAAAAAAAGTAACTATGTAAGGTGATGGATATGTTAATTATTTTGATTGTGGTGCTTATTTCACAATGTATACTTACACATCACATTGTACATCTTAAATATATACAACTTTTGTCAATTATACTTCAGTAAAGCTGACAAAATGCACATGTAGGTCTGTAGGTAAACACGAGGCGTTGTGAGTTGCAGGCCTGGACGCGTCATTGCTCCTGAAGTTGTTGTGTTGCTCTTATCTGCTCCCATCTGCGTGTGCGCTTCTGCACACACCTCAACCAAGGCTCACAGCCAGAATAAGACTGATGGGCTAAAAATAGTTTCTGGGAGCTACAGCTGCATAATCCGGATTTAGAAGAAAATCAATTATTTAATCTGTCACTCTGATGTCAGCAGGTCACTCACAATCCACCCAACTCTCGCCCTGTTATTTCAGTGTCACGGATGAGAGAGAGGAAGAGATACTCAGAGCAGAGCCTCACCTTCCTGGAAAGGAATGAGGGCAGGGGGCCTCAAAAAGAATCATCTCCACCCAAGGACTGGTTCAAAGGTCTCAGTATACCCCGGGGGTGTCCCAAAATGGCACATAACTGCAGATGTCTGTGCCTAGAGAGCAGAAGCTAGGATTGCTTCGGGATTTCAGGATTATCTATAGGTCCTCCTGCCCGAAGCTGTCACCCCACCACCTGCTACAATGCCCGAAACCACCTTATTGGAGTTTGTGCTCTTGTAATCTAAAGATCTCCAGCCTAAAGGATTTTCATTCTTCTATATGGAATAATACTTTAAGCCTTTATTGTGTAATTCTTTAGGGAGTTTGAAGGCCAGTAAGTGAAAGCAAAGCCTTAGGGAATGAGACCCTGGATATGAGCCACTGGTTCTATAAAACCACCTAAAAAGCAAATGTGATCCTTCTTTGTGTTCATAAGAGTAGAGGGTACAAATTAAAAGAGATGATTACAAAGAACGCCATGGATTCAGAATCCATGGACTAGCCAGAGCGATCTTAAAAGGCAATTCATTGTCTTGCTTCTCTACAACTTAAAGCCTTTCAGTGGCTGGTCATAGCTCTTACAAGGCCAAGTAGTCTTCAAATGACCTGTGAAATCCTGCACCACACAGTCCTGGCCATGCACCTTCCCTTCCTCAGGACCTTTGCACATGCCGTTTCCTCTGCTTGGACTGTTCTCCTCTTCCTCTTCACCTGGCCAGCTCCTGCTCACCCTGCAAGTCTCAGCTTAAAAGCTATTTTTTAAAGAGGAGCTTTCCATGATTCCACAATTCCACAGTCCATGCATCTAAGCACCTCCCTCTGCTCCACTGTAGAACTGCCATAGTAACAATAACTAGCATTTCCTCAGTGTTTACAATGTGCCAAGCTTGGTTCTAAGCACTTTTTATTTACTAACTTCTAATAACAACCCTAATAAAGTAGCTACTATTACTTCCCCTCATTCAACGGACCAGAAAAGTCAAACAATTTGCCCAGCATCCTCTAATGGTAAGTGGTGGAGCAGAAGTTCAAACCCACCTAGTTTGGTTTCAGAATTATTTGCTCAGTCAATGTTTTCCCCACCATACCCCAGAGGCCAGGAACCAGCTCTCGTTCCCCACCCCATCATCAGCACCCAGCACTATGCTTGGCTCGTGGTGGGCACTAAGTAAGCATTTGTTGAATAATAAATGAATAAATTAGGGTGAGGCCCAAGGAGAATAACTGGGATGATGAGAGATCTAGAAATTATATCATAAGAGAAATGGCTGAGGGTAAAAAGAATGCTTAGCAGAGAGAAAAGATTCAGGACAGACCTGAAAATTGAGAAGGAAACAGATTTTTTCTGAGTGGTTGCAGAGGGCAGAGCCATGAATAATGGGTTAAAGGCACACAGTGGAGATTTTGGCTCAGTGAAAAGACTCACTCAGAAAGATGCCAAAGTATAAGAGTGCTTATACTTAGGTAGTGAGGGCCCCATCACAAGAGGTACTCCAGCAAAGGCTGGGTAAACATTTGATAGGAAAGCAAGATCAAGGTAGATCTTGAAAGATAGACTCAAGCTTAGATGGGGATCCAAAGTGGATCATTTCTGTGTGTCCCTCCAACTCTGATATTCTAAGGACCTGTGAGTCCCACCCACCCCTCTCCCCACCCCACATTCCTAGACGTTCCAAAGGAAAAATTTCAGCAGGGAAATAAACCCACAGAGGGTGTCATAATTTGCTTCTAGCTGAAAAGAAAAGATGGACTGCAGTCATAACAAATACAATAGAAAAAGAGGACCCCTCCCTTATCGTGAGCGCCTAGCAGCCCAGGGAAGGATCAAGGTTGTGCTCAGATGAAACAATGAGGCCATCTCCTAACCAGCAGGCCTGCAGCCAAGTTCTTCCACAAATCAGCTGCCCTGCCTCTCTCAGAACAATGCACCGCTCTTAGGGATGGAAGGGACAATCTGGTGTTCCTTGAAGCTCAGGGCTGAGTAGTTTTCGTTTGCATTTGATTGAATAGAGCAGGTGACAGAAAGGTATTCCTACCAGATGACCTTTCAGGGCCTTCCCCACTTATACTGTGATTTTGTAAATTGAATTATGTTGAATCATAGCATGTCAAAACTAAGAGGGAACTTAAATATCATTCAATCAAATCTCTTTCCCTTATAGAGAAGGAAATTCAGGTACAGAGGGGAGGTAGCTTGTCCAAGGTTATACAATAAATCAGTAGCAAAATTGGAACACAACCACTTGTCTCCTGACCTCTAGTTTACACTGTATTTTTCTCCATTCCTCCAAGAGTGTTTTCTAAGAGTTGGTGCTTTCTGAAGTCAGGCAGGCCGTCATTGTCCAGCTTCTTTTGTGTCACCTGCACGGACAGCTCTTGGCATGGCTCTACTTAGTGGAGGTTCCCATTATAGCCAGGAATTAACTTCCAACTCTTGAATAATTTTTTCAAAAAGATCAAGTATTTTTTTCTTCCTCTTATCCAAGCCAGAGGCTCTGGAAACATGAGCAGAATGGAGACCAGAGAGCCATGTGCCCAAAGGAGCTACACATGACACCCCCTGTCATTCTGATGAATATTCGGGGACCAGGTCAGTGAAATGGCTCTCATTATAGCACTGGAAAAAAAATATCTAAAATGAGTAATCTGGAAATAACCTTAAAGATCTCCCAACCTTGTGATTCCCTAAATACTACTCCCTGGATGTGACATGGTGAAATAAAAAAAATTTTAGAAATGTTTAATAATATTTGTATGTATGCACAGCTTTCCTGAGAAAGACCATCCTATATTCGGAAATTAAGTTCTTCCTTCTTTTATGGTTCTATCCTTTGTTTTATAAAAGGATAGTGATAGTTGGGTTTCAATTTTATTTTTAATATTCCTACCTGGTAAAATGAAAATTGGCAATAAAATTGACAGCCATGCATTGAGGTCTCTCAATTTTTTTGAAGTTACAGAAATCCATAAAGTCTTGATACTACAGCCTTCTCTTTTATACAGTTGTGAGACCAGAGAGCCTTGGAAAAAAAAAAACAGAACGTTTCTAAGTTCTTATAGTCTGTTACAAACCAAATCCAAAGTCTGAGGCTCTACCAAACTACTCCCATCTCAGCACTAAAATTGGTATGAGATTCTGGGCAAGTTGCTTAACTTTGAGCCTCTATTTCCCCAGCTAGAAAGTGGACACAATAATCCCTGCCCTGGCTTCCCCACAGGTGGCAAAGAGGCAACATGTGTGAAAGTGCTTTCAATGGAAGGGTTAGGCAGAGTCAGCTCTGTGCAAGCAGCTGCAAACGCCAGCGCCCACAGGGCAGGCTGGCGATGGGAACAGGTGACGCAGGCCAAGAGTGAGCGAACAGATGGCGGCCACCTCTCAGCCTCAGTGCTGAGAATGCAGCGAGGCAGGGTGGGGAGTGGGGCAAACCAGCATGTTGGGCATCTGAAGGGACGGGGGTGGCCACCCCAGCCAGTTTTTGCCATGCAGTAATGTAGGTCCAGTGTAAACAGATATTAACATTTGCAAAAACACTGGAATGTTACATCTTTATATGCAGACCACAAATTCAAACTTAAATTGTGAGAGTCAAACAAAATACGCCACATGTGGACTGCCTGTCTGTGAACTTCTGGTCTCAGCGAGCCCATCTCTTTCTTTTTCTGAAAGCCCCATGGGCAGGTCCCATCAGTAAGTACCAAGTGCCCTTTATTGCCTAACGACGAGAACACAGCTCAACACAAACCTGAACAATACAAACGTGCAATAAAGACCAGCCCCGGGGGATCTGTACACACATTTCGGAGTCAGGCGAGGCATAAAGTTGGTTGAGCAAACACTTCACGAATTAGGATGACACTCGCTATAAAAGCTCACCCACTAGTGTAACATTCTGGATCATTTCTGTTGTCTTGACCAACTTGAAACACAATTTTCTCAACCTAAAAATGGGGCACATTATACACATTATACACGTCTTGCCTACTTAGATACTGTATATAACTTGAACAAAGCAAAGATGGAAAATACATGGCGAGGTTGTTATATCCCTAATAATGAATATGATGATGATGTGGATAACTAACTGCACTGTGGGCACTGTTCTAAGCCCTTTAGATTAATTCATTTAATCCTCGTGGCAACCCAATGAGGTAGATACTACTATCATTAGCATTTCACAGACAAGAAAACTGAGGCACAGAGAGGTTAAGTAATTGCCCAATGTCACACAGCTAGACAACAGCAGCACTGAGAGCCAATTGATTGCAACCTTCTTTTCTGCTGAGCCTCAGAATCTTTTTCAATAAAGTTATCCAAGAAGACTCTAATCAATTGATCATGTTACCGTGCAAGTTAAAATCTGTTTTCCCAACTTAAGCCCAGTGCAAATGCCTGGCACAAAAGAGATCCCGTCACCCTTATTAAATATTAGCTCCCTTCCTCCTACTTTATACTTTGTTGTGAAGATCAAATCACATGACAGGTGTAAGGCAGGGTATTTCAACCTCTTTTTGTCAGATAGTTCTTTGTCATGGGGAGAAGGGGCTGCCCTGTGAACTTTAGGGTGTTAGTACCCCTGGTCTCTACCCACTGAACCCCAGTAACATACTCACCTATCCTTTCCAGTTGTGACAACCAAAAATGTCTTCAGACATTGTCAAATATCCCCCTGGGGAACAAAATTGTCCCTATCTGAGAACCAGATGTGTAAGGTACGATTAGTCAAATTCCTCTCCTGCCCCCAGGGATTCACCCTGCTTTCTTTTCCTTCCCACAGCTGCTAAGCCCACCCTGTACAGTGAAGTGCCCCCACCCCTTACTGTGGAATGGGAGGCATCTCCACAGGAACTGCCTCTCTGCTGTTCTGAAATGGATCCCCGAGAACTTCCCATTTTAATTCCCATAGGAAATGAAACAAAGTAGGTATGGGAAAATAACAAAAGCCCCAGAGTTCTCAGAAGAGTAAAGATATAGTATAATACCCACCTTGTAGGGTTGACTGGAGGACTCAGCAAAGGCCTGGCACATGGGAAGCACTCAGGTCAATAATAACTATCAAGAGTAACAACCTTAATTCAGCAGTCTTGCTATATCTACTAGGTGCCAGTAATTTTGCAATTGTTTTACTTACATTATCCTATCCCTAATGTTAATACTTACAAAGAAGGAACTATTGCTACACGGCAGTTTACAGATCAAAAATTTGAGTTGCATTAGAGTTGAAAATCTTGCCAAGCTCAGACCAGACAGTGGGGAAACAGGCTTCAAGACCGCTGCAACCACAGCAAACAAAAGGCAGCTTGGGACAGTGACAAGAGATTCACGATCCAGCAGCCCTGCCATTGACCACTCTTCAGTGGCCTGGAGCCCCTAACTCAACCTCTCTGAGACCCAGGTCCTCATCTATAAAGAATAAAAACAAGGGGCCGGATGAGAATTTGTCTGGCTCTAAAATATCATAAGCCTTATCTATTATCCCGTCTTCTTAAACCTTCTTCCAACACAAGGGATGGTAATTCGTCATTAAATTAGCATCTTTAAAAAAATGTTGTTTAAGAAGAAAAAAGATTAACTCTCCAACTGAGTGTTTCCCATTATGAGACTCCATTTTCTCACTAAATACCAGATTAATGCTGTTTAAATTACGTTGCTGGAATGAGTGGGGGAGGGGAGAGTTAATGAACGTCTGCTAAGCAAAAATGTTCATCAGCTGGGGAAGAAGATCTAAATTAATGAGGAAGAAACACTAAAAGCCAATCATGTCAGGCCAGCTTTCTCTAGAATTATATTATTAACAAAATGCAATGAAACAGCAATTGGCTTAAAGTGAAGAACAAAGGAAAATAATGAAGGAGAGAGCAGTGGCCTGTTTATTCCTAGCACCCCGGAACCATGCAGTGCCAGGGAAACCTGGTGTGCTCATCCTTGATAAGTAGCCAAAATAATGGTAACAACTGTAAGGGTTTTACATGTTTATCTCATTCAGTCCTCACAACCCAGTCGTGTAAGCTCCGTTTCCATTTTCTCGCTAAGGAAAGTGAGTGCAGAAAGGTCTACTTCCTTGCCCACCCAGCTAGTAGACAGACAGCCAGGATCTGGACCCAGATCTAACATCAGATCTTGTTCTCACAACCCTCACAGCAAACTGCTTCACTCTGGCTGGCCTCTGTTCAAATATCTCTGTTGCCAGGGGATTCACTACCTCACCAGGTGGCCCAATTCGGCATCTTCTTAAATGGAGCAGAATACACCTCCTTGTGACTTTGTTCAAAAGGCACTGACTCTGCCTCCCCTCCCCAGACCCAAACATCTCCCTCTTCCCCATGGCAGCCCTTCGGAGATTCAAAGTCAGTGACCATTCTGGCATTTCTCACCTCCAGGAGGAAAACCTCCCATTCTCTTCCTTGTTCTCCATTTGACAAGTTCTCCAGATCCTTCCTATCTTAATTGCCTTTTTCAGGACACACTCAGGTTTGACGATGAGACTCTCAGCAAACCGAACCCAGATTTCTAAGTGTATCCCAGCCAGAAGAGAATGACAAAGGACCGTTTCCTCCCTTATTCTAGGCTTGCTACTTCTGTTAATACACTCCAAGAGCACATTATCTGTAGTGGCAGCCAGGTCACATCTTGGCTCATGATGGGCTTGCTGCCAAATAGCTAAGGCCTCTCTAAGTCTTTTTCACACATGGCCGTCTTAGCCAGTGTGTGACTCGGCTGCATTGTTCAACAATTAGTTGGTTCTTAGTTGGTTCTTAGCAGAGTGCAATTAATAGACCCCACCAGACAAACCCACCAAGGAAAACTCCAGTGTCCTGGTCCCATGCAAAATTCTGTTTCTTTGTAAAATGACTTAATTGACCAGGAATAGACCATCCCATTAACCAATAAGATCAATCACCACTCCTCACAAGGCCTTTGTTTTATAAAATATTTTCACATCAATGACAAAAACGACCATTTTGAGTACCAACTATAAGCTGGGCACCATGCAAGGTGATTATCCTAACATGTACGATAATCCTGCAAGTTTGACATTATTATTTCCTTTTGCCAGATGAAGAAACTAAAGCACAGAGGACGTTAGTGACCAGCCCAAGGCTTCGCAGCTACCTTAACACTTTCTCTCCTGTAAGTACCAGGGCTGAGATTGAAATCGTGTATGCTGGATCCAAAGCTTACACTCTTTCCATCACAATGCAATGGCTGCCAAGTCCAAACATCCTGCCTTGGTTCACCCTGGGCTACTGAGTTTCTGTCTACTTATCCAACTTCCCACTTGACTGTCACAAATACCCTAGGATCCTGGGACAGGAGAGACCAAGGGACTTGTCCAAGATGCCAAAGACTGGTGTTCTTTCTGAGTTCTTATTGGTTATTCTGCCCTTGCACTGGATCCAGCACAGACGGCCCCTCATCCTGCCTCATTAACCCATGATCTTGTTCCGGCCGAGGCTCTCAGAGCTCCAAAGACCCCTGCAGGTCAGAGGGTTGGACAAGGCCAATCCACTCCCCTGCAGAGAAAACTAATCAATCTCATGTCGACCCACCTGCTCTCAAAAAACAGCAGCTGATCAGCCACAGCCGATAAGAGGGAGGTAAATGAAGGCTGGTTGTCTATCTGCCCTGCTTTCAGGACAAATGTGTCTGAGATGTGAGCGCAGAGAGATGGTGATACTTTAAAATGGGTGGCTTATCAGGAACGCTGACTTTACCCAGCCCATGTGGCAGCCCCATCTTATGAAATGCCGTGTTCAGGAGTTACAAAAGGCAGAACAATGAAGTAAAATGAGCACTGGAACAGGAGACGGAGAACCCAGAACTCATATTGAGCCTTGGCACCAGCTCCCGGTCGTTGGACCCCTTGCTTGAGCCTTTTGAGTCCGACTTTGCTCATCTTTAAAATGAGACTGTGCAAGCCACCGCCATACTGATGCTAAGACAGAATCGTGACTTGGATTTCTAGTTTCATGCTGTACAGTACTAGAGTCGCAAGAACCCTTAGAAAGCAACTAGCAAAGCTGGCTGTAATTAGTGTAACCCTATTCTCCCTCCATCCCACCCACCCACCCCCAGCAATGACCAGTACCTCTCTGAAAGCTGAGTGCACCAGGGAACAGTCTAAAGACCAGCCATCTCAGAGCCCATTTTTCAAATGGAAAAACTGAGGCCCAGAGAAGTGAAGTTACTCAACGTCTCCAAGTGAGTTTAGGGCAGAATCCAGACTGGAATGCGGGACTCACCAGTTGCAGTTGGGTGCACTTTCTACTATGACATGCTGGGATGCTCATTCTTATTCCTATGTGTAATTGTATGTGTGTAATATAAAATACAAAGTTCTACAAAGTGACTTTCAAACTATGTTCCTTAGAGGCCTTGCTCTTTGACAAAGTGGCAGAGACAGGCAAGAGTAGAGGAAACGGCAGGACTCTTACTTCTGCTTCAATCAAGGTGCATCTGTGATTATCTCTAATATCTGTTAACAGCATCAGCTAATATTGATTAAGCACTTACTGTCAGGCACGATGTATTTTTATGTGCATCATCTTATTTAATACTCCCAGTGAGCCTGTGCGGTATCTGTTAGTTTTATTCCCATTTTAGAGATGAGAAAACTGAGAGTCAGAAAGATTAATTAACTTGTTCGAAGCCACCCAGCCAGCAAGAAATAGAGCAGGAGTCGAACCCAGGTAGTCTGACCTGCGGGGCCTATACCAACAATCCCACGCTTTCACTACTCAAGCACAATTTCCTTTGAAGAAAGGAACCCACTTGCACCTGTTATTTTTTCTTTTTCTCTTTAGTTTGGAAGGTGCTGCTCTGAGATGAGGGAGCAGCACCCCAGCTTCTCCTCTCTCTAAGCTCCTCACTTCGTGTCTTGAGTGTGGTGTCTTATTCAATGTATTCCATCTTTCCCCAGAGGTGAAGTGGGGGCTCCCTGTGTCCTCCACTAGGCTGACATAGTGGCACAGAGGTCTTCCACTGGAGCCACAGCACGGTCAGCAAGGCCTCTGCAAAGTCAAGCAAGGACCAGCCATCTCAGCCTGCGCTGTGCTCCCCCCTCTGCATTTTATCTGTGGTTCTTCCACCTGCAACAGCTCTGCAAGGGACAGGACACAAATGCAGCCTTGGTGTGCATGCAACTCCTATGAAGTCACACTAATTTACTGTCGAGCCCAAATCCAAACCTCAGCTTTGGAACAACCTACTTTCCACCAACCGATTCCTACAGCTTTCATTTGTCCCTGATCTTTTCTGCCTTGACCCCAAAAATGCCGGCTATGCACAAGGCTGCTGAGACAAAGGCTATATATAAATCCCTGGGCCTTGACATTCCTATTTCAGAAGTAGTCGATACATTTCTGCTTCAAGGTCCCACTTAAGTCCCCAAGCTTGCCTGGGACCCGAGTGGTTGGGTTGCTTTGGAAAGGACCCAAAAAGAAGATGCTAGATAGATGCCCTCTGACCTAAAAGCCCATCTCCCCTGAACAAGCCCAGGTATCAGCTAAATCATTCTACTACCATGTAACACAGCACAGGTCTGAGAAGGGTAGATAGGATAATACTGAATGACAAGGAATCATGTTCATGATCATTAAGGGGGAAAACCCTATACAATAGTACATTTCATTTTTATGTTTTCAACATGTATATATTTATGTATATGTGAATAGGATATATATGTTAAAATTTTTAATGGGATATTATATGAACTGTTTTCTATTTTTTTCACTTAAAGTAGCATACACATCTTCCTGCACATGCACACAAGCATGTGTGTGTGTTAGCTTACCAGTGATTTTGTTTTTTATTTCCATAGTTTAGGTGGAAAGCTGTTGAATTTGCATACCTGCATCCTACTTCTAAGAAAAAAAAAAACCACCCCACCCAAACAGTGGTGGCAGGGCCATCGCAGTGCTCTCATCCCCACTAATGCTGCCACATGGCTCGGGCTAGCTGTGTAGAGTTCTCCCTCCCCTGTGCACAACGAATGATTCAGAGAACTCATGGCCCAGTGTGAGCCAACTCTCCTCTAAAACTTAGTATCTTAGAGTTATAACAGAGAGGGCCTTGCTCTTCCTCTGGGATTTCAAGACTGTAATTGGCCAAGAATTATTGGGGGAACTTATTATGCTGCTTCCACTATATAGAGAAATCCTTTCTTAGCATGAAGGCAAGACAGGGCAGAAAGTAGAACCAGCAAGTGGAGAGAGAGCCCTAATGACATTGTCTGAGCTTCTGGATCCAGCCATGCCTGAAGGTGATCACTGAAATTCCAAGTTATATGACCCAATAGAGCCCCTCTTAAACAAAAGTGAAATAGTCTGTAATAGACCTAACACACGTTTTCTAATAAATTATATGTGAATGTGCACATATATTTCTTTTTATGAACAGTGATAAACCTGATCAATTATTCAAGCTTTATCAATGTATTCCTCAAAACTCTCTTCTGTTTATAGCATCAATTTTGCCATATATTGCTCATTAGTTCATTTTTCATATGTCAGGAACTCCTCAAATAAGCTATAAGTTCCTCGAAGGAGTTGTGTCTACCTTACTCCATGATGACCGGCACGATGCCTTGTTCAAAGCAGGAATTCAGAAAGCCCCTCCCCACCCCCTCTTCCACCCATCACCAGCAGACATGCATTCAGGTTAGACTTCTACTGGGGGTGGGGGGATGAGGTACCTCACAGCATTCTCACTCTCAATTTCATTCCAGGAGAGCTGCCTGCAATTTGGCTCTGTGTTCATGCACAGAAGGATCAAACCCAGAATCACTGAATGTTAGAGTAGAAAGAAACTTCAGCCATCACCCAGTCCAGTGGTTTTCCCACGGGTTCTACAAAAGCCTGGGGCCGTGTGTGGATGCTGGGAGGCAGGAGTCCCAAAGTCTCCTGAGAGAAGCAAGCAGATATGCTGAGTGGACTAACTCCATGCCCCGGATTCCACCAGAGCAACCCTTAGTAAATCCTTTTAAACACTGAGATTGTAAGAACAGTCTAGTGCTCTAAAAATAAATAAATCACAGATCTAATGCAACCCCTTCATTTTACATAAGGGGAGAGTAAGGCTTCTGAGGAGAAGGGTTTGCCCAGCCCGAGTTAGGTTAGAGCCAGAGTCTGCTGACCTCCAGTCGGTACCCTCTCTGCACCCCTCTGTGCAGGCCAGATGCCTTTGACTCTCCAGTCTACAAAGGTTTTTGAGGCCCCATTACACTGACTCTCTGACTATGGTCCACAGGCCTCAGACATCAAAGTTGTCTAGGAGCTTATTTAAAGTGCTAACTCCTAGGTTCCACCCCAGACATACAGAAACCTGCTGTCAGGTATGGGATCCCAGGATTTGCTTTTTAACAAGCTGGTACTAAAGTTGAAACGGCGTGACTACAATTGAGCCCCTTGCCACCCTTCTCTGGAAATCCTATCCATCCCTACCAACTCCCTGCCTGGATAACCTCTGCCCGCCTGGGGAGTGGTAATTGAATGTCCCATGTTAAGCATAATCCTGGAAAATCCTTTGTCCTCATGCACAAGTCCCAACAGTTCCAAGTAATTAGATCTAGACAGGAGAGAGGCACAGAAGAATCATATATTAACATAACTTGAAGCTTCTGAGGTTCATGCAATGAGGGAGACCCAGATCAGCAAGGAAAGTGTAGCCACAAATTCCAGGTGGTGAGCAGCATGGGGGCCACAATGTCCATGGAACATTCCCAATCCATTTCAGCTGCTGCCACCCCTGCTGTCCCATCCAGAAAGGACATGCACACATGGTGGCAAACTTCATTCCTTGGAGTGTTAAGTGGTGATGAATTTTAAAATTACTCCCTTTGAACTGGCTGCATTTTAGCAACTTGATTTAAAAACAAAGAACCCTTCCTGATCTTTCTCCAGACCTCTTGAGTCAGAGTCCACAGGAATGGAAGGCTGGGATCTGTATTTTTATAAAAATCCCCTTTGATATTTATGTAGCCAGTCTGGCTCTAATTTGCAAACTAAATGTAGGAACCATTGTACACAACCACATTTGAAGACCCCTGGATGCTATTTAAAAAAAAAAAAAAAAAAAGATTAGAGTAGAAGAAGTATTCGAAAGATGGCCTGGAAAAAAAACAGAGGGCCTGGAAGGAATAAAAATTAGAAAAATCACCATTTTGCAACCACTAATGAAAAGACGGATCTAGACAGGATGATCAGGGGATGCTAAGCCCATAAGGTGAAAGGTTGATGAAGAATTTTGTTATGATGGGACGAGACTGACATGGAAATTGGGGCAACTCGACATTGCATCCCAGAATGTGGTAGAAAAGGAAGTATTAATACAATGCTCACCGTACCTGCAAAGTCATCTAGCTGAAAAAATAGAGCCTGAATATAATCATATTCTAGACTTGCTACCACTTTATAGGAAATACTATAAAAGAACAACACTAAAAAGAAGTAATTAACTAAATCCATAATCTACAAAAGACCGATTTCTCTAACAAGTCAATGGTATTAAAAGGTGGGGAGAAGGGGACATGATTAGAAAATAAAGGAGACTTAAGAGACATAATTACCAAATATAATGTATAAACCCTGTTTAAATCTTGATTGCAATGAATGAACTATTAAAAGGCAATTTTTGAGTCACTCTGGGAAATTTAAATATAACTGGTGACAGATGAAATTAAGGGGTTATTATAAATGTTGCTAGGCATAATTTTTAAGTCCTTATCAGTTAAAGCTAGATATGAAGTATTTACATGTAAGATGATATGATTCTGGCATTTGTTTTAAAACACTCCAGTTTGATTTCTCAAAGAACTAAAAGCAGACCTACCATTCCATCCAGCAATCCCACTACTAGGTATGTACCTAAAAGAAAAGAAGTCATTTTATCAAAAAAAGATACCTGCACTCAAATGTTTATTGCAGCACAATTCACAATTGCAAAGATGTGGAATCAACCCAAGTGCTCATCAATTCATGAGTTGATTAACATAATGCGGTATACATACATATATATGTATGTATACACACACACACACACACACACATACATACCATGGGGTACTACACAGCCATAAAAAGGAATGAATTAATGCCTTTTGCAGCAATTTGGATGAAACTGGAGACTTAAGTGAAGTATTTCAAGAATGGAAAAATAAATACCACATGTACTCTTTAATAATTTAGAACTAACTGATGGACACACATGGGCACAGAAAGAAGTAAAAAAATCATTGGAAATCAAGGAGGGGGGAGAGGGAGGAGGGGAGGAGTAAAAATCTACACAAAAGGTATAATAAACACTATTGGGTGATGGGCATATTTATAACCCTGACTCAAGCATTATAAGAGCTATCCATGTAACAAAAATAAAATTCGTAGCCCCTTAATATTTTGAAATAAAAAGATAAACAAATAAATAAAGCATTCCAGGTTTTTTTTAAAAAAAAAAAAAAGGTAGAAGGATAGTTAAAACAAGATTAGCAAACTATTGATAACTGCTAAAACTGAGTGATGAGTATCATACCATTCTCTCTACATTTTTGGTACTTTTAAACATCTCCATTTTATTTTTTTTTTAATTTCTGGCACTATTACTCACCCCTAGTAGGCAATAAGTCAATGATTGGTGATTGGGTGGGTAAGAGTGAAAAGTGAACAAACGAATAAAAACCATCAACTGAAGCATGGGAAGCTAATGATCAACTGAACTGCTCAGCACCACCCAGTGTGGATAGGAAACATCCCCTTAGACATTCCACCATTTTTGCCTCATACTGTACTTCAGGCTTTATGTTAGCTTCCATAAGGTGAAAAAATACCATAGGGAGAGTAGAGTCTAGCAAGGAGGTCAACATATAAGCAAAATATAATGTACAGAGTAATGATTAAGAAAAGCTAACTAGGAACCGTACACTTAATACTATCTTGCTTAATCCTCACAACACCCTCAAAGGTAGATACTGTTATCATCTCCAATAATAAAGAAATTGAGTTTCAATAAAGCAAGGAGCTCATGTCAAGTTACGCAGGTAATAGCTGGGGAAGCCAGGCAGCCCGAGGTCACAGCATGGCGTACGGAGAAGACGCACTTGGGAAGATGGAACGCTTCTTGCTCGTTCCTCTACAGGAATAAGTCTAATAATGGAGAAGTCAGTGTCCTTGCTTTTAACAATAGGGCAGCCTAGAAAG